>CM070548.1:20821608-21421608 GCA_036346405.1 Phyllostachys edulis | reverse complement strand
AAGTAAAAGGAACTCCCTTCTTTGTAAGCTCATTCAGCGGTGCAGCGAGGGTGCTGAAATCCCGAACAAAACGCCGATAGAAACTAGCGAGCCCTAGAAAACTCTGCACTTGTGTGACTGTTTTAGGAGGCGGCCAACTCTGGATAGTGACGATCTTGGCTTGATTAACTTCGATGCCCTGTGGAGTAACAACATAGCCAAGAAAAGAGACTCGATCCGTGCAAAAGGTGCACTTCTCAAGGTTACCAAACAAATGTGCATCTCTCAAAACATTAAAAACAGTACGTAAATGATCCATGTGTTCTTCATATGACTTGCTATAGATCAGAATATCATCAAAATAAACCACCACAAATTTTCCAATGAAGGCACGCAAAACTTTGTTCATCAAACGCATAAAAGTGCTAGGTGCGTTAGTTAAACCAAAAGGCATCACTAACCACTCATATAGTCTGAACTTAGTTTTAAATGTCGTTTTCCATTCATCTCCCAATTTCATTCTAATCTGGTGGTACCCGCTACGCAAGTCAATCTTTGTGAAAAGACTAGAACCACTCAACTCATCAAGCATATCGTCTAACCTAGGAATGGGATGATGATACCGCATTGTGATATTATTAATGGCTCTACAGTCAATACACATATGCCAACTACCGTCTTTCTTAGGAACCAAAAGAACAGGAACAACACAAGGACTAAGGCTTTCCCGTACGTACCCTCGGTCCAAAAGGTCTTGGACTTATCACTGAATTTCCTTTGTCTCTTCTGGATTAGTCCTATACGCCGCTCGGTTTGGCAAAGTCGCTCCCGGAATTAAATCAATTTGGTGTTCAATTCCTCTAATAGGTGGCAGCCCCGGGGGTATTTCAGCTAGAAACACGTCCTCATATGCCTGCAAAAGGTTAGTGACAGCAGACGGCAAAGAGCTAGATATTTCATCAAGTGAAAATAAAGCATCTTTGCATATCAAAGCATAGCATGACATATGATGATGAAAAATTTCAGCAAGATCAGATTTAGTTGCAAGCATGACACAACCCTTTAATTTAATTCCCTCGGTCCTAGAACTAGGTGCCAATCTCTCTTTCTTAGGTGGGAAAACAGTCTTCACTACTTGCTGATTTTCAGATTCATGTTCAAGTTCTTTCTTCTCATTTTCAGCTAGCTCTTTATCACAATTCACAATTTCAGTAGGTGTCAAAGGTAGCAAAGTTATTTTCTTTCCTTTGTGCATAAGAGAGTAGTTATTACTTCTATCATGATGAGTTGCATCGGTATCAAATTCCCAAGGACGACCTAATAAAAGAGAGCAGGCTTGCATAGGTACTACGTCGAAATCAGTAACATCATGATAGGAACCAATGGAAAAATGCACTCTCGTAGATTGTGTTACCTTCACCTTACCTCTGTTGTTGAACCACTGAATGTGGTATGGGTGAGGATGCGCACGAGTGGTCAAGCCAAGCTTCTTGACCAATCCTGAATTCACCAAGTTATTGCAGCTCCCGCCATCAATTATGAAATGAACACGGCAATCCTTAACGATAAGGAACATCTAAAACAAATTATGACGTTGTAGCTTCTCCTCTTGCTCTCTTTGAGTGCTCAATACTCGCTGCACAATTATAGTTCTATAATTCTCCGTAGCAGCGGCACCTAAAATTTCCTCACCATCGCTATCTGCCTCATGTTCATCATCATTACCTGCAAGGTTAGCTACAAGAACATATTCATCCTCAATATCACAAGCGCTTACATAACCACCGTCTTCTGTCGCAATGTATGCTCGCTGACTTGGGCAATCTCTCATGAAGTGGCCCATCCCTTTACAACGGTGGCACACAATTCCTATTGTACAACCTGTGGAAACAAACGATGAAGAGCTCTGCGCTGGTGCCAGCACACTAGTAGATTTGCTCGCCTCGGGTGCGCGCGACGGTGGTGGTGGTGGTGCTGAACGCGCCCTACTCACAGAGGGGGCAACAGACCGAAAAGCATGAGGTGAGGCTGGCTTGGCTTGTCCCGGCGTTGATCTCGATGTAGACGTACCGCCAAAGTTGCTCCTAGTCCTTTGTTGTCTACCCTGCAATTCCTTTTCTGCCAAACAAGCAAGCTGGAACAACCTATTAATATCATTATAGTCTTTGTAATCAATTATGTCCTGAATCTCACGCCTTAAACCACCATAAAAATGAGCCATCTTATCCTCCTCATCCTCAACAACATTACAATGCATCATGCCTATTTGTAGTTCTTGATAATATTCCTCGACAATCTATTCCCTTGGTCTAAGCGCTATAATTTCTTACGCATATCACGTTTAAAAGCAGGAGGAACAAATCTAGCACGCATAGCTACCTTCAATCTATCCCATGTATCAGGTGTTAAGCCAGAATTAACCACTTGATTCCACCAAATGATAGCAAAATCTTTAAATTCACTAGTAGCTTGTCTGACTCTATGCACTTCAGGAACTAGATGGGCATTAAATTTTTGTTCAACGGTCATCTCCCAATCTAGATAAACTTCAGCATCATAAACACCCGCAAAAGATTGTAACATCCCAATTTTCAGAGCTTTTAAAAATCATTTGAATAGTTGTAGTGAGAAAATTCACCATTTGGATTTATTTGAATTTAATTTAAAAGCTTAATATTGGACTTTGAGTAGCAAAACCATTTAATATGATTAAAGTCAACATGAACAATGGTCAAAACTATTTTATTTGGATTCCATGTGCTTGGATATATTTTCTAGATTTTTTTAGAATTTTTCCAAGTTCAATTGCTAATTTCTATTGCCATTTGGAATTTCTGCTATTTTCTAAAAAGGAAAATGTATTTAAAATCTCAAATCGTCTCTTGGGCCGAATCTTTTCAGCCCAATTCTCTTTCCCACGCCATGAGCCCCTCCAGTAGCCCATTTTCAGGCCATAGTTAGCTGCGGCTTGTCGTTCAAGACTCTTCGCCGCCAAAGGGCTCGCTTTATCGAGCCTTCTTCCTCGCCGCCTTCTTCTCCAACGCGCCACCCACAACCGCCTCGGAAGTTCGCGGGCGAACTTCGCCAACGGACGCTTCTAACCGCCTCAAGCGTCCTCCGTGACGCGGCGCCACGACGCCCCACGACCACACCGCCACACCCCACGACCCCCTCATCCTCGCGGCCGATTGCGCCCACCTCCCGCAAATGCCGCCGCCACGATCTCCTCATCACCACGCCGCCGGTGCCTCCGGCCTTATAAAGGCACCCCGGACGCGCCGCCCTCTGCAACTCCAACCCCAACCTCACCACCCCGAGAGTTCTAGCGCCAAGAATCGAAGCTTTTAGAGCTTCGCCACGGCCGATTTTTCGATTGCATCGCGCATCGCCGCCGGCGTTGTCAGGAGCACACCGCCGTGTCGCCGTCGCAGCCTCTACCTCCAGACCTGCCGCTGCCGCTTAGACCTCGCCGAACCCCGCCTCGACAATAGCCGTAGCCTTCTCCGCTTGAGCTCACCGCCGCCACCACCGCCCACCTCAACCACCCGGAGGTATCTCATCATGTTCGATTAGCGCCTCTTTACGTTGGTACCACCCACCGCCGCAAAGCCCCGCTGCTCACCGCTGTTGCCGGGTCCCGAGCCACGCTGTCGCCGGCCCGACGTGGACATCCACGCTGGCGTCCAGCTCAGCTCTTGGGCATGCGTGGCATCCCACGTGGCGCCGTGTCAGCCGCCACGTGAGCGCCCACGTGGCAGTCCAGGCCGGCCCAGATCCAAAGGCTCGGTGGACTTAGTCCACCTCGAAGTCAGGTTTCTAACATGTGGGTCCCACATGTCAGATTTTATTTTATTTCTTTTAATTCCCGGAAATCCCTTGCTGATGTCATGCTTGCGCAATATTTCGATTTTCTTTTAAGAAATAATTCGGGAAATTCGTATAATTCCAATTTTAGGGTTTTTCTTTAGATTCAAACTTCCAAACCCCATAACTTTTGCATCCTAACTCCAAATCAGTCCGTTCAAATTTCTAAATTCGTCTAAAATCAAGATCTACTTAATGGAGATTTTTATTTATTTTTTTTGGAGTTGTTTTGCCTCTGTTATTTATTTAGTTTGTTTTTGTGCTTAGTTTGCGAGTAGACTTCGACGCTGCTGGAAGAGTTGAAGAAGAAGGAGCTTTCCAAGACCAGAACCAGCACCTAGACCTGTTCCAAGGCAAGCTATACCCTTGACCATCTTGCTTCCCAGTTTGCTAAAAGTATTTTAATTTAAATTACTGCATTTTTAATTCAAGTAATTATTTAAATGCTTTTGGGATTAGTTACTAAATCCAATCTGTTATGCCTTCCTTGTATAATTGTATGCCTTGATCCTTTGTCACCCTAGTTGATATTTAGTTGGTAATATTGTAGCACCAACGTGGGTTGGTTAGTGTGATTAGATTGCTTAGTCATGCCACGAATCATTTATTCATGTGAGGCTGCAATTATTAAACCTGACTAAGTGAATATGCAATCTTGTAATAATCTGTGTGTACTATGTGTCTTTGTGGCATGTGTTGCACTTAAATCAACTGGGTGGTAAAAGGATTTGGACTGAGGCAAGGGGGTGGATACTGTGTGATATGGTGGACTGTGTGAGCTGTGTGCATGGGAATTAATCTGTGTGGCATAGTAGCATATGGTAGTCTTGCCTTGGTCAATTAAGGACCTCACCATGTGCGCCATTGAATCGAGCCCATCTGCATTTACCACATGCCTGTTATGGGGACGGGCCTAGCATAGTAAGATGAAGTCCGAAATGCTTTGTTATGATTAGTCCTAGATACACTAATTATATCTTGTGGGTAAAGTGTACAAACTCTGCAGAGTGTAATTTAATCTATTTGAATAGCGCGTCATGATCATGGACAATGCTCGGGATTTCACACTAGGGGTAGATCTTCATAAAACTGTGGGAAGGGAGCTATGTGATTTAAATCATCTAGCTATGTGAATAACTGCTTAAATTTGTGTGTGTCTTTGTGAAATCAATTGTTAAAATTATTGTTATCTATTTGTTTTACTTGTTTTCAATCTATTAATAGTATTCAATTGCAAACATTGCATTTCTACAAAAGAACCATAGAATGCCTTTCCCTTGTAAAAAGCCAACATGTATATATTGCATTTCTGTGGTGTGGCTTGTGAGTATGGTGTGTACTCACGCTTGTTTTGACGAATCAAGGTAAGAGGAGGAGTCTTCACCAAAGATTTGAGGACGAGTTTATCGAAGGTGCCCGATCGCGAGGTCTTGATCACTACCGGTTCGTGGTGAATCGATGGGATGCCACTACCACTTCGCTTCACGCTTTATTTCTCTGTTAGTTTCTGCGTGGCTTAAGTAAATGTAAACTCGACCGTAAGGTCAAACCATTATTTATTAATCAAATTATCGTTTATGCTATTATTCGCTTGTGTGGATCGATATCCACCTTTGATGACACTGTGTGCACTAGCGTGATCCTGGACTAGTGCATTAAACACAGAGGGTCCAGAATTGAAATTTTGGGTCCCGACAAAGATGGTATGGTAAATATAACTTTAGCAAATGGGTCATCATTAGCACGAGCATTGTGGTGCTGAAAATTATTACCTCCCATACCGTGACGGTTGTGATGTAGGCGGTGTTGTTGACGTGCATCTTGGGCAGCAAGAGCAACGCCGGCGTCGCGGTTTTGTCTCTCATTATCACCTCCCTCCTCAAGATCTTGGCCTGCATCGTGATCATACTCGCGTCCATTGTTTGGTGGCCGATTCACCATTCTTTCAAGGCATGTAGTGAGCGCTGCAATACTATCGTTGATTGAGTGCTGCAATGTAGTCGTAGTAGCTTGAAGCTTCCTGTCGATGTCCTCATTAATGGTAGTGTGTTGTTCATCTAAGAGCGTCATGAGCTCTCCCTTTACAACACACTCTTTCTCATCAGACGTCTCACTTGTCATGGTTAGTAGAAAACAAAAGACAATACAAAGGTATTATCCCTATCAACTACTAGGTGGTGGAAGGTGGAATCACACACTCTCAAGCGTCTTACTATACTCTTACAAGTGTTCTTACCAATGCAGCAGGTGGTACAACCGGTGGCTGGTTCGTGATACCGTGTCGAGAGTGGGTATGATTGCAAGAGGGGACCTATTTTGATCAAGAGTAGGTGGAGCTCGGGAGGCACAATATGTAGCAAGGATTAGCAAAAATCGTAACCTGATTAGCAAAGTTGAATAAGGGTCCAAAGTACCTGTCATGGTTGCTGGTCTAAAAAGTGTCCCTAGCCCTAGCACAACACTGATCGATACCAAGGACTAGATACAAAGGATTCAAGGATGCAAGACTGGGAGTGGTCGTTTTGCTTCTTCTTCTTCTTTTTTTTTGACTACTGAAACCCAACCTAGGGTTTTTTTTGACAGCCGAAACCCAACCTAGGGTTCCTTTTTTTGTGAATGTGACCTTGACTCAAAACTCTTCAAAACCCTCTTCTGGGTCAATGGATATATATGGGTCACAAACCCTCTCTCTCTCTCTCTCTCTCTCTCTCTCTGTGTGGATGTCATGAGGACTTTGTGGATGTCATGGGGACATGCTCATGATCTTAGGTGATGAAACAATTGGCAATTGCTTTCAGAGTTTGTTGAATTCTGGAGTTTTCAGCAAGTGTCAGGGAAATCGGTAGTACCGGCGTTGAAGCCGTGGTACTACCGTAGGTCGGTTCGACCAATAAGTTTGTTAATGTAGAACGCTGATGCGTGATACCGGATTTTGTGTGGCGGTTGAAGAATTCCCGAAGGAATGTTTTGGAGACTTTGGTTTTCTCCTCGAGCGGTAGTACCGCTTGGGTAGTGGCGGTTGTACCGTGACTCGGTAGCACCGATTGTGACATGGTGATTGCAAAATTCCAGAGTAGGTGTCTTTGGAGCTCTGGTTTTCTTGAGGAGCGGTACGACCGGGCTTTGGTTGCCGGTAGTACCGCATGGCGGAATGATCACGTGTATGCGGTATGGAAATTCCAGAGAGGATGTTTTGGAGATTTGGGATTTCTCCAGGTTGCGGTATGACCGCAGTGCTTTGAGCGGTATGACCGCATGGCGGTAATACCGGGGATTATTTGGCGGTTGTACCGCTTGTTGTTTGATTTGTGCTGAATTGTGTTTCAATTGGAGAATTGAATATGGGGATTGGTCAAGTTCATGTTGATCATTGCATATGTGTTGCATGATGCATGTTTTGGCTAACGTGGGTCAAGTTGTGAAGAACTTGTTTCCGGAAACGGTTTGTTGGTCTATTGCTGTGCAGGTGGCTTGCAGGTCTATGACGATCAGCGGCGAGGTGGATCGAGACTAAGCTTGGAGAGCTAAGGTCCAGAACGATCAAGGATGCCGGGTGAGGTCAGAGGACTCAAGCGGGACGCAGAATGGACATGGATGACCGAACGGGCGGTTCGGTGCGACTGGTTGGATCAAGCGGCGCGGGAGTCGTTGCAAGTGCTTAGTGGTGCCGGTGGGATCCGGATGGGAGAGACTTGACGACATGGAGCCATTGATCAACCTACACGTGGCGAAGCATGGGATTGCTTCACGATCTGTGGACTCGATTCTTGGAGAAGGATCGAGAAGAGGTATTTTGGTAATTTCACCAAATACCGCCTTGGTGACCTTTTGGCTAAACCACGGCACGGGTTGGCGCATGGTGAAGCGGTTTAGATCAATCGACGATGAAGACGGCGCTTTGAGATGTGTGCGTTGTGTTAACCCATTGTGTGTTAGGGTTTAATGGGTGCCCTAATGGAATATACCCTAGATGCTTAGTCTCCATATATATAAGGGTGTTGGTGGCTGCTTAGGTGCTGCTGGAAGCCAAGGAGATAGCCAGCCCAAAACCCTTGTGGTTGCCCTATTTTGGTTTAGGGTTTTGAGGAGAAACATGAGAGCTAGGTTCTAGGGTTTGGTTTGAGAGTGTGTGCTCACGTGGTGAGCTTTGCCCTCCATGTGGAGTGGCTGTAAGCAACAATCATTCATCTCAAATCAATCCATCCAAATCTCTTGAGATGAGTCTCGTTGTGTTCATCCTCTCTATTTGATGATTTTGGGGCTTTCTTTGATCCGAGAGTTTTTACTTGGTTTTTCTCTTGATCTTGCTTGCTGGGATGTGTGGGGTATGATCTAAAGCCATCTTGATAATCATCCACCCACGAGCAAGCTTTTGGATCAAATTTTCGTTTTGCTCAGTTTTTGTACTCTCCTTCGGTAAAACTGAAAAAGATCAAATCTTTGTCATGGATCTCTGCAATCTTTGATTAGAATAGGTTCCTGACATCCTTAGGAAGGTGTGTTTCAAATTTGGTGGAGTTTGGCCAAGCGGATCAAAAGTTACGTCGATTTTTGTTTTCGTTTTTCAGGCTGTTTACTGTTCATTCGCCTGATTTTACTGTTCATGCGAAACGACCGGCACTGTTCATCCGGTTGTACCGAAAATCGGAATGACCGGCCCTGTTCATCCGGTTCGACTGGTACTGTTCATCAGCACTGTTTATTAGGCTGATTTTTGTGTTTTTGATCGTTTCTTTTGGGGATTTGAAGGGGATTCAATACAAAACTTCTGCTATGCTTTTATATATTGATATTCATAGTTCTCATAGCTATTGGAGTCAATATCATGTTTCAATCCGATCAAAGCAAAAAATAGATAGTGCTCCTATTCACCCCCCCCCCCTCTAGTCGCCTTTCCGGTCCTACACTCTCTCTGAACTTTGGCTAGCTCTGTTTCGGCTATGGAAAATCTTCTCAGTCTTTGTTTGGTAGGCACGATATGATGAGTGTGTGGGGTGTCCGAGAGCAACCAGAAACAGATAGGGTTGTCGGGGCGAAAACGAGTAGATGGTCGAACCTGAGTAGGTGGTCGAATCCGACTAGGTGGTCGAACACGAGGAGGTGGTCGAACTCAAGGAGGTGGTCGAATCCGACTAGGTGGTCGAATACGAGGAAGGTGGTCAAACTCGAGGAGGTGGTCGAAAGGGGTGTTGTTCGAGTAGGTGGTGGCGCGACCAGGATGGATGGAGGCACGGCGGGCGACGGTGTTGACTAGAGACCAAGAACACGACTCTAAACCAGCAACACGACTTAGACAAAGGACACTAATTCAACAACGCGAAACAAGGAACGGAAATTGCAAAGGCACAATGGGTGATGGGACAGCGGAAGAACACGACGAACAAAAAAATATTTTTGTGCGGCAATTTTCTGGAGCTTTAGGACGATGGAAAACAACTAATCTAAAAGGGGGAAAATTGTGATTACCTATCGGGCAACTTTGGCTCTGATACCAACTGATGAGTCTGTGGCCCGATCTTCCGAAAGGTACTGATAAGTCGATTGTGGAGATCTCGACGTTGATGATCCAAAGGCTCCGACCAAACAGATCGAACCCCTCGCAATCACTACACCACTGCTCCGATGGTAATCAACCGTGCCGAACGTGGTTGACCTCGCCAAGAAGGCTATCTCCTGTATGCGAAACGAGGACACAAGCAAGAAAGTAGAAGATGCAATCTAAGTTTGTATTGCGAATAAAGATGAAGCTCACAATGTGGGGTTCCTCAACCGAACGTGACAAAGGAGATCAAGCGAGAAAAATCTCAAAGAAAAATCCAACCCTAATCTATGGCGGCTACTGTATATATAGGGGGGCGAGAGGAGGTCGACCTAGGGTTGTGCGGCCGTAGGGAGAGGCGTACACAACCTGGGCTCTGACATCGTCATGCTTACAAGGCCCTATTAGGCCCAAAACGGTGATGCAGCACCTTATTCAGTATTCATGTCGCATATCTCGGTCAAGACACAGTCGAGGATCGGTCTGGGGTGGTCTTGAGGAGTCCATGCTATCTCTGGTTGTAGATTGTGTCCAACGAGTACTGTGCTCGCTTCTTTGGTCGTAGATTGCTTCCAACGAGTTCTGTGCTCGCCGAGTACTGGTGAAACTGGTCGTAGGCCTTCTTGAAGTGGTCGTAGACCCTGCAAAGTTGGTCGTAGACCTTCTTGAACTAGTCATAGGCCTTCTAAAAGTGGTCGTAGACCCTACAGAGCTGGTCGTAGACCTTCTTGAGCTGGTCGTAGCCCCTGAGGAACTGGTCGTATTCCTAGATTCCTAAGTACAAGTAAATCATCTCCATTAGGTAGCATCATAGAGTTCTCAAATAATACACTCAGCCCTAGAAACGAATTTACCTGATAAATAAGTTGACGAGCACGTGCCCGAGTAATTGGACCTTGCACATCATTCAAAGTAGCAGGAAGAGGAGTGTTCATAACAGTCGAAGTGATGTCCTCATCAGTAGCTGGCACTCGACAGCCTGGCAAGGCCTCCCTCTCCGCTCCGGCTCTCTGGCCTCTAGCCTTCGGCCTCCAGCCCTCCTACTCCTAGTCTCCCTCTCCGCTCCGGCCTCCGGCCTCCGGCTCTCCCACTCGGCGGCTCTGGCAGTCACGCAACCTCAGCCCTCACTGCTATTAAGGTGAGTTTGCGCACCACTTGTTTGATACAATGCCTCAATGAACCACATTCAATTTCAAGTATTTGTTTACTTTACTTAAATGGTAAATTGGTCAGCGTGATTTAGGGCATCTATTTCTACATACTTGTGGGAGTAATGTCGTGTACAATGCTCCATCTCAATTCAATTTCAAGTATTTGTTTACTTTACTTAAATGGTAATATAATCATGAAGGCTGACTGTGCAAAAGGATGAATTTTTAGTTGATATTTTCCCTCTTTTGCTTACCAAATTTCATGCTAGATGCATCTTCAGGAACTAGTACTGAACTGTAGTTTAAAGGTTCGTGTGCATTGTTGCACAATTAGGCGGATTCCCATTTTATTGTCATGCTGTGCAATTTGTGTATGTATCTTTTTAAGACATGTCTTTTTATTCCTGGCTCCAGCTGGCACAATAGGGCTATAGGATTTGTTTAATTCTTAGGTAATTGCTTCAACTCTACTCTGTTATTGTTGATGTGGTTATTTTAGTTTTTAGATTGTAGAGTTCATCTCCGTTCTACCGTCAATTAGTAGTGAAGCTGCTGAAATGCAGTTGATCCATCTAGGAGCTATCAAGCATGTTATAGATCTATTTTTGAGTAAGTTTGACATTGCAATCTGCTTCTCATTAACTAGTTTACTAGTTTCTTTGTAGGGACATCGACGATGAAGACTTTCGAGATCGGGACTGGGATGTGGCTACGCTTGCTAGCAATTTGAGCCAGGCTTTTAAATACGGTATTTACAGTAATGAGGATATTGATGAGGTCAGTATTTTTTTCTTATGAGCAACATTCGTTCTGTTAAGATATCCATCACATTGCATACGGCGAAAGGCATGTCATCCAAACTCTTTTTGTTTTAATATATATTTTGCATTTGTTACCATATGAGGTAGGTATATGAGCAACACAGTGAGGCCATGCAACAGAAGCCAATATCCATCACATTGTTATGTTGCCTCTAGAGTGTGACAAAATTGAAATTTGCAAAGCAATTGCAGATACATGCATCTACAATTTAGATAAATATGTCTATTGGAGGTCTACTACCGACCTCAATGGGATGAGAATTATACTTTGCATTATGATCTGCTATTCTCTTCAATTAGTATGTGCAGCAATATTTAGCAAGTATATGTAGTGTGTTCAGTTGATACTTAATAGAGCAATCTGCATCTCGATCCAATACTTGCATTGTTACTATTTCTTTGCTTTGCAGTATTATGTAAAAGATTCTTCTATGCAAAGTTGTGTATCATATTTTCTTAATTTGCAGAAAATCCATCACTAGGATATAAACCTCAGTGATACACTGTTTGATGGTTGTGGCTTGGTAGAATTAACATTGATGCCTCTCCCCTTGAGAAACAGCTGTTAGCAATGGTGCTACAGGGAGGAACCTAGAGTATTGTTTGATTTCTGGTCCAACGAATATGCTTTGTTGCCTGATTTCTTGTATATGTCTAATTTATGCTCTTCCTCAACCTATAGATAGGGGTGGTCCAATAGATGGGTTGTCTGATAATGACAGCGTCCGTGTAGATCTTTATCATCGTCGGGTGTCTAGTGACTACATTGGAGACAAAAATGCTCTAGAGAAATTCTAGCTTTGAGAGAGGGAACTATTTTGCAATACATGTGCAGTTTTCATTTCCTTACCTTTCTTTCATTGAAGTTGTAATTGATGTAGTTGCTATTTCGATTACTCATGGAGCAATGCTTGCTTCTATTTCGAAAGTTCAGAACTAGGTATAGATACAATTAAAGCATGGTGAGCTTAGTTTTTTAGGAAACTTATTTGCTCATTTTTTTTATCAATGAGTTAATCTTAGATCAGCTATATTGTATAACTGTCGCTCAATCCTAACACAGTTGCTATGTTATTGTCTGTATTTAGTTACTATTGTAGTTTGTACCATGTTAATTGTTAAATTGAGCTTCACTCGGTGAAACGGGACAACTCGACTTACATAAGTGCATGCCCTGTTGTCAGGTCAAGTCAGAGTAAGCTATTTCTTATGCATATTATCTAAGTTTCTTGTTTTCCTTTTGACATCTCACTTTCCATGTAAATACTTTGCAGGAATTATTGGTATTTCCTTATCAGCTATCTATTTGAATTGCATTTGCTCACAATGTCATCTAAGCAATATGCTCTTTCTTTGATACTTGATTGTTCATACAGATTTTGATCCAATGTTTGGCTCTATAACTTCTTAAGTTGCAGTAATGCTGCCAACTACACAGGAACTCTTTCCCAGTAGAGATGGGGGGTGCAAAAGAAGAGAGATACTTACTGCATGATTTAGGATTCTATCTATTGGTATGTCTCACCATCTTTTAATACTCTGTTGCAAACTTGCAATGCACAGGCATCCTACTAGTAGTTAATTACTTAGTAGTCATATTCTTTGTATTAGTCTTGGACTAGTCCTATATTGTTTTTTATTTGGATTTCGCAAACACATGTGCTCTATGTACATAATAAACAAGTTTATCACTAAACAGGTACCAAGCTCTATGATTTGGAGGTGGATTAGACTGTTTGTTCCTAAAGACGCCACCGCTGTCGCTGCTCTCTAGCTACTTGTCGCCTGATTCAATTGTAGCATTTGTAGGGGTTTTTTTTGGTGTGTTTGCACCTTCGTATGTGGATACTCGTCGCCTGCTGTAATTCTCAAGGTCTTTCGACCTCTTTTGTAATAAGTGGCCATAAGGCCAGTACTCAGTTGTTTATTAATGTTATTTTGTGATTCGAACTTGTTATCAATGATGTTTCTACTGTGTGCACTAGCTACTGATTATGGGACTAGTGCAAAAATACACAGAGGGTTCAAATGCAGAAATACGGTCTCGACATAAGATGGGCTGCAAACCTGAAACATTATGCATAAAACCAAGTTCAGCTTTTAACATATCATCTGTCATTTCCTTAGGAACTTGCAGCCCATATTGGCGAGGTGGTTGTCGAATTATGGTGTAAGTACAATCTACTCCTTTTTCTTATGTTGTGTAGATCTAACTGTCAAAGTTGGACATCGAATATCTAATATCAAAGTTGGATATCAAATATCTGATAGTTGAAACTAAATCTGCACCTTCATATTCTGTTTTTTTTGTAGGTTCTCTTTTTTCTGGTTAATAATTACAGAGAGAACTCTTCTTATGAGCTCTGATGCTGCAGAGTGCACCAACATAAACAATAATGCTTGTGAGGACGAAATAATGACTGAAGATGGCATGCAGTTTTACTTGATTAATGAGAGTTTTCCATAACAATGCTCGAAGATTGAAATGGATCAACCTATTACACTTACTGGTTTGCAAAAGCGTCTACATGTGGTTGTGTGTTGGCAGGACAACAGACTTGAGCAATACAATCTTGGTTCTTTGGACTCTCTTCCAGAGATTTACAAGGCTGTGCTATTTGCAAGGAGACCACAGGACACCTGTTCTCTGTATGCATGTCTTGAACCTACAGGCTGTTGTAGGTTCATACTATGATATACCATGCGTTTCTCTCCCAAGATTTTCTAGGTTTGAGAAGGGGAGATAGATAATTTATTGTTGTAATTCCCTTGTTTTTCTATTTTACATGTCTGCAAATTGATCCTGCTAAAATTTGGGGCTCGCACTGTCAAGAAAGTCAGCCCAAATTTCTTTATAGTTGTTGAATACATGGGCATTCCTTGTTCGCTTGTGAATATGTGATGCATTGTTCGCGGGTACACGGGCATGCCCACGGGCGATGGGCATGGGCGAGATTCTTCACCCGTCGTCCTTCGTAGTTATGCCCGTGAGGGGAAATCGAGGTCGCGAGCATGGGTATGGGCGAGCACTACCCGTGCCCGCTGTTCCCGATTGCCATACCTACCCACGAGCAAGCTTTTGTATCAAGTTTGGGTTTCTCTTGGTTTTGAGCCTTCTTCACCTCAATCAAGAAATTCGTGGAATCTTGACTACGATCATGTCGATCGTCGATTGCAATATGTTCCTGGCCTTCTTGATGAGCTATGTCTGAAATATCAGGGGATTAGGATCACAGGATCAAAAGTTGAGTCGTTTTGTGGTTCTTTCAGGTTGTTGATTTGCAGCCGTCGCTTAGACCGGCCTCACCATGGTCAAGTCGGTGTGGTCAGACTTGCGCTGACGATCAAACCGGTAGAGAAGGTTGATCTCGTGGTTTCTTGGTTTCAACACAAGACTTCTGTTGTGATCTTGTAGCTCTGATCTTCGTAGCTTTTATAGATATTGGAGTGAAAAAGAAAGTTGAATACGTGAGGTGAAGAAAAAGAGGTGGTTCCTATTCAACCCCCCCCCCCCCCGGTCGCTATTTCGGTCCAACAAGTTGCGAATCATTGGTGCATAACTCAAACATCAAGCGACAAATGGAGTGGAATTAATTAACACTTCCTCTTTTCAAAATACTTGGCTCTCTTTGACTTTTTATCGTATCCAAAATTTTATACTAATACATTTATAAAATATTATGGTAGCATAATGTTATGTAAGTATTTCTTACAACAAATCTAAAAATACCATTTTAATACGACCAATCTAAGTATTTAGAAAAATATTATTGGTTAAAGTTTGACCGGTCAAAGTCATAGAGGGCCAATCGATGGTGCATAACTCAAGCATCAAGCGACAAATGGAGTGGAATTAATTAACACTCCCTCTTTTCAGATTACTTGGCTCTCTTTGACTTTTTATCGTATCCAAAGTTAAACTTTGACTCTTAATTTTATACTAATACATTTATAAAATATTATGGTAGTATAATGTTATGTAAGTATTTCTTATAACAAATCTAAAAATACTATTTTAATATGACCAATCTAAGTATTTAGATAAATATTATTGGTTAAAGTTTGACCGGTCAAAGTCATAGAGGGCCAAATTCTAAAATAGAGAGAATATAACAACTTTATTTTAAGGAATGCTAGCTAGTACTTTCCTGCAAAATCTAAGTGGGGAACAGGCCAAGAGGTAGGATAATGTGATGGACAATCATTAGTTACTAGTTATGGAGATTTGTAAAACAATTTCTAGCAATACATATGGTAAAGCTAGCCTTCTCATTCGTTATTTATTTAGAAAGTTCTCTTCTATCCAAGCCAATTCAGGACGAGGAGTTGTCTGAACTTCTAAACCGTCCCATCCGGGGCAGTAGACATATGATTCTCAAGTCAACGTGCGTACGCACGCTCCCAACAATACTCCAGAGTTCCCCAACTTGTATATACGACGATCAACCGTTCATCTCAAGATTGGACAGCACTTTACACGCATCTTTCAATGAACTAGAGCTGCAGATATGCCAATCTGATGGTTGGCTCACAACTGCAAAATACGATGCAGGGAGGGATCCTCTGCATTAGTTCTCTCAGGCAGAGACGCTACTGTGCACAGGAATTAGGAGCGATCTCCACCGTCCAATCGAAAAGCGAATGCCGAGATCAATCGCTAAAGTGTCTGCACTACGGTGTTTCACTACAGTAAAACCGTTGTGGTGTTTTCTAAACCGTTGCTACAGAATTTGCTACAGTATTGACGAGAAACATTGTCCACATAGTGTCCTTTGTATTTACTGCAAAAGATCCGGATCCCAGACCAGTTGGGAATGTTATCTTGTAACATTCTAAACTGATTCTTTGGGGGCAAAGTAGAACCAGAACCACCACAAAACGATTCTTTCTTCACAGCCTATGGAATTAAAGTGACAAGAACAAACGAGATTTGTTGACATTCTCTTGAGCACGAGAAAGAAAACATATAACAGAGATGCCCAATGACAGGTGTCCATCCATCCATCCAATGCGCCTCAGAGAATCCCACGCTGACCAAGAAAAGCATTCGCTCAGTGAGGTCTAACTGGACACTCACAAGGTCCCGGTGAGGATAAAAAAAGGTTGCATGATTAAGCCCTTAATGCCTCCTTTATGGAAAAGTTTGGAGAGCATGAAATGGATTGAATCCCAGTGTGTCAGAGAGATAGGGAAATTTTATAGTGTATTCTACTAGTACATGGTGGTAGCATAAATTAAATATGATCAATGATTTGTTAAGAGCATAATAGATTTTTTTTTATTACAAATTTTTTCGTGAGGGTATTACAAATTTTTTCAACTAGGGTTGAAAATATTACTATTGTATTATGTGACCCCCATGTTGACAATTATAATAGTACCCCATCGAGATTCTACTCCTCATACTGTAAGGTGTAGTATAACTAAATCATAACCAATCTAAACTGTTAGATTAAAAAGAATGAATGACCTATATTGAATTGAGTGTACCGTAAAAGAGCTCTAGAGATAACATGGGCGTGTTTGGAACAGTTGTGGCTTTCCCAAAAAAGTGGCTTTCGGCTGGGCTACAGGGATGAACAGCTATGCTGAAGATGTTTGATGTTTGGCTGTTTGGCTTTTAGGTAGGCTGACTGTAGCATCTGAGATGAGAAATATCTAAAATGCCCCTGAGGCAAGTAATGACTTGTTTGATGCCGTCTAACGGCAATTAACGACAATTTACGGCAACTAACACTCCAATTAACATAATTGACGGTATTTAATGATAACTAACGGCAATTGCCGATAATTAAGGACAAACTAATGTAGTTGATGACAATTAACGCACCAATTACTGTAATTAACGACATCTACCATAATTGACTACAATTAACGATGACTATTGCAGTTAACAACAATTAACAATGATTAACAACAGTAATGGTTTGTTTGGTGCCGTTCAATGCAATTAACAACATTTAACGACCACTAACGACAATTGACGATTATTAACGATGACTAACGCAATTGACGACAATTATCTGCAATTAACGATGATTAACACAATTGATTGCAATGAACGATGACTACCGCAATTGGTCGCATTCAATGACAATTAACGACAATATACCTCAAACAACGCAATATACCGCAATTAACGACAATCAACACAATAACCCGCAATTAACGTATTTAACGACAATTATTACAAGAAACATTTATTACAACAAATAATTATTAAAAACAATTATTACAATAAATAATTGTTAAGATAAACAATTATTACATAAATAATTAACTACCACAATTGTTTGTTTGTCATAAACTTTGAATAATTCACGCCCTCTCCACTTTTTTCGGACTTGGGACAAGCATCGGCAGTGTTAGGCACCCCCACCCTCACACATACCCCCTCCCCTAAAAAAATAAAGAAGTAACAAAGAGAAGGAAAAAGAACAAAGAAAGAAACTACAGTCGAAATTAGTCATCACTACATAAACGAAAATACAACTATCTTTTATATCAAACATAGGGATATGAGTTCTAGATGATGTGAAAACAGCTTGCTAGTAAGCATTGAATTGTTGGGGATGCATAGACTGACTATATAGTAAAATTTAGCAATGCAATTGATTAGGATGCATCTATGCTGAGTTTTGGAACAAATCATTTTGTTTTGTGTAACCTTGATCCCGCAGATTCTGTGTAACATTTAGGATCCATGCCCTTATGCATTGCATTACAAAAATCTAAATATCTATAGTTTGCTTCATGCCACATGATCCATGCTTGTATGCATTGCATTACATAAATCTAAATATCTATATATGTTACCGATTAAGAGTTCTTGTTCCAATTGCAATTTATACTGTTTGATGGGCTTAAACTTTGTCAAGCTACTGAAAGCACCCAGTGAAGCTAGCAATTGAGTAATGTTGTTTCTCTTGATTGCAATTATGGTAAAGCTATCAAAGTTGTTTGATGTATAATCATGCAGAAAAAAGGTATGAAGAATTTATGCATTCATGTATGTGGAAGCACTACTACAGAAAATATCATCATAGACGGTTCTAAAATGTCATCACAGACGGTTTTTGAACTGTCTGGATTTATGTGTCTATGATAACAGACGGTCATCACAGACGATTTTTGAACCGTCTGTGAAAAAAGCTATCACAGATGGTTCTGAACAAAAATTGTCTATGATAGTAATTATCATAGACGGTTCTTGTTCAGAACCATCTGTGATAGTCTATTTTCACAGACGGTTCTGAATGTGAGGACCCCCGGGTTATCTCCTTAAGACCGATACTAAGCATGGTCTTATGGACATAACTCTGGACCTCAAGTAAATGGATTCCAACTTAACTCCATCTAAGCGAGAGGCTTAACTGCAAACTAGAGCCCCAACGATCATGTGCGCTGCTCCTCTGCGAGCACTACATGATTGTCGGTTCTCCAACAAGCCAAGCACTACACTTAGTTTGTTAAATGGGAAGCCACGAACAGCGAGCATGAACTCATATTGGCTCCCAAGATCAGCGACCAATATGCTCATACTCTCCTACAACATTGATCACATCCATACAACAATCATACATTAATAGTCCAAAAGACATACAACATAATAGTTAAAGTCTACAACTATTACAAACGGCCGACCGACCAAATTCAAATAAGAGTATTAAGTAGCAGCAGAAACAAGTAATTAAACCAAAAGACCAGCAGTGGTATGCCCATATCCCATCGGCAACCGACTGGGAATTAAATGATAGCATTACTAGTCAGCGTCGCCAAAATCGGCGCTAACAAACTCAACGGGCTCATACCCTTCCTCACCTGAAATTGCAGCAACCGGGTTGAGTACAAAGGTACTCTCAAGTCTTACATAAATAAAAATTAGTTATGCTAGAGGTTGTTCTAAAGGATGGCTCATATTGGCTTAGTTTTGCAAAAGAGACGCAACAATTTACAACCTACACATACTAGTTTTTCAAGTGCCATTTCGAAATCAGCTTTGAAGTAGAAGTAAAGCATGTGAATAAGTAGTAAATTGAATAACAAATGAATCATACAAATAACAAAGTGGCTGTCCACTTTGATACAACAAAATACATGAACATCCCATTCATGATGAATACCAAGTTATAACCACAAATTTTTAATCCCAAGTCTAACAATAGCAACCATGTAACTCAAGTGGTCGTCCATAACCGTGGACACGGCTATTCGAATAGATTCATACCCTGCAGGGCTGTACTACTTTACCCACATGACTTGATTAGCCCGTATGCCTCCAAATGCCTCCGAAAATAGCATACTTCCTAAGGTATGCTTGGTAAGATAAACCAAGACTCGATTTTTTTTCAGCAAGTTGACATTATTGAGTTGAATCGCCCATGCGCGACGTGATCCCACTTAGGATAGGTTATACCACCTACCAACCAAATGGGCACGCAAGTTGTGCTGGGAATACCGACTCAATTAACAAAGCTTAAATAGTGCTCACCCGCACAATAAAGAATTGCAATCGGCACCCTACGAAACATATATGCGATGGAACACATATACGTCCTCACACCACCAGTCATCAACTCAACAACACCAACCCCTTACTTAACCAAGTAGTGCCCATACACTACGAGTGGAAGCACGAGTTTTACTTGAATCAAAGATGTTACCAAAGTTCGGTCCTTAATTGTCCAGATAAGTCAAACACTTACCCAAGCTCGTGCACAAAGACACCATCACTAACCATCACTTGTCCAGACCAAAAGCTCATTTAAAATGACAAATTTTAACTCATAAAATATATACGAAGATCTGAAACAAAAGCATATAAAGATAGTTGTGTTTATCCCATAATTGTCGGGTTATTCCCGACAATCAACTACCGGTTCTAGACTTGCATGACTAAGCAAACCCGAACAATATATTTCAACCATCCTAAATCAAGCATGTGGTACTAGAATAATTCAAGGATAACCTCAATGAATAGGAGATAACTAATCTACACATCATAAAAATAGCGACATTATCAAAATAGCATGCAAGCAATTATCATTGCACTAACTTAGCAAAACTGGGATCAAATATGATGCAAAAGAAAGTTCAAATGATGCTTGCCTTGCTGGTAGCTTAGCTGTTCTCCCTCAGTAGCGTATAGGTCAATATCGATAGGCTTGGGATCTATATAAATACAATACCGAATAAACATCGAGAAATACCTCAAAAATTCAAAATACTCAAAAATGCATGATTTTTCTTTAGTAGCTAAGTCATGATTTTAGATGAATTTAGGTGAAATAATTATTCCATTTGGACTTAGTATGTGAGAGTTATGAAGGTTTGAATTTCATATTTGAATATTCCTCATTTAAGCAATTTAATTATTTGGCCAAAATTTGTAGAGCAGTAGTGGGACAAAGGATTATATGGATAAATAGAGAATATTAATACAAGGCTAAAACAGTTGAGTTTTCCTCATTTGGAGCTTTCATGATTTAGTTATTAATTTCTAAAGTTATCAGCATTTCCTTTTGTAAAAATAATAGTGTTAAAGGATCAAACTCCAAAATAATACTCTCTGCTATAGATAAAAGTTTGAAACCAATTTTCCTAAAAATTTCATTAAAAATGAAAATTATTAGAAGTGGTTTCACCCATTTTGGAGTTGAGATGAATTAGTTATGCATTTTTGAAGTTAATACCAATTTCCAGTGTGTAAATTAACAGATTTCAAATTTTCTAAGCCGTTTATTACTTTTCTTACTGGGCGCTACTCTAGCCGTGGTCACTGACCAGCGGGCCCAGTGAATAGTGGGTTTTCCTTTTAACTCGGATTTTCAAAAATCGAACTGACATGTGGGTCCCGTCCGTCAATGACTCGGTCCACGGGACTTGGTCCACGCGCACGCGTGCAAAGCGCACAGAGCTTAAGCGGCTAGTCCCACCGGTCAGTCTCTCTACCGATCCTCTTATCTATCCCATTTTCTGTGCATGGGGCCCACTAGTAAGTGACACATTAGTTCCTTAAGACAACGCTTAAATGCTAACCGCCGTCATTTACTGCTTAACCATGTTGCTACAGTACCGGTCCGCGTACGACAACGGCTCTGCATCCTTGCTCGGCGTCTCACCGGCGATTCCGGCCACAGCGGCGCCAGCCAAGGGCATGCACAGATGCACAATAGTATTGCGCTCATGAGGAGGGTAGTCTCGACGGCACCGGTAGGCTTTGTGCAATGACTAGTCGGAGTTCAATGACGCTACCACATACGGCAATGATGCAACGACAATGTGAAGCTCCGCAGGACATACTGGCGGGTGCCGAGAGTCTAGGGACTAAGTGGGAGCTACTCGGCGGAGATGAGCGCCAGGAAGCTCGAGCGGTGGAGCACTATCAGCGCCGGAGAAGAGATGGTGGCGACGAGCTTCAACAAGGAGAGGAGTCCCTGAGCAGAATAACAGGGAGTGAATGGGCGGAAAGGATTAAGGACCATATGAGGATGCTGAGGAACCAAGGAATTGACAAATGCCTTACCGGAGCAAAGTAGGAGACGAAGGGTTGGTCCTAAGGCCGAAAGCACGATTTCTTCAAATCAACGAAACCCTGTCGTGCATTGGTGAAATAAGTTGAGGGGTTTTGATTACTACGTAAAGAGGCACAATGTGACGCGAAAACGGAAGGTCAATACTCACCGGAGTCTAGGATGACAAGGTGAGGTCCTCGGGTGCGCGCTCTAGAACGGCCAAGAGCACGAAGTTGGTTTGGGAGCTACAAGCAAAGGTAGAAGTTGGGATTAGGAAAAATGGAAATGGCGACGAACCAAGAACAGGGAGGACGCATCCGGGAGGGGCTTACTGGAGAGACGAGCATGGGGGAGCTCCTCTTTCCTCAGCCACCGAGAGGAAAGATGGCGAAAACAAAGGGGGTGCGAGGGGTATTATCCCCGGGCAAGAGACGGAGCGGAGGCGGCGTTAGATGAGGAAGCTCCAGGAGTAGCCAACGGACGTGGTGGATTAACGGCGTCGATGGAGTCGTTCTGTGCGCATCGGAGAAGCTCGACTGCATGGAGGTCGTCCCCTGCGTGAGGTTGACGAAGCAGCTGACCGGCTGGCCCCGCTTTGTCAGCGACATGCACACGCGCGCGGGAGCCTGCGTGAGTGAGTCCACGTGGACCGTTGGATCTAGATCGAACGGTCGACGTCGTGCGCGTCCGCTCGAACTGGGCCGAAAGGGATACGTGATCTGGGCCGTTGATTTTTGATCGGACGGCTCACACGCTGAACACTTAGGTGGTTCGGTTGAGTCGGTTTGCCGGGTCGGACTCGAGCCCAAGGAATAGTGCAGCCGGTTAGGTCTAAGGGTTTGACTGAGAATTAAAATGGTTTCTCCACTTTGACCAAGGTGCTAAAAATAGAAATAAATTTCCTAAAAATGTGAAATAAATCACAGGGGTTCCTGGGAAGGTCTAGTATCCATAAAAATTATTGTACATGACTGTTCATGATATAATTGTGTTTGAATTTTCTTAGGGTTTAAAGCAGTCCCAAAAATTTGGGAAAAATTGTATTAATTCTTTATAATTGTTCTAGTATTTGAATAAATTATTTCCAGAAGATGAACAAGAGTTCATGTTCTTGTTTTTCTTTTGGAGCTTATAATTGAGTTGTAGGTTTAACTTTGTTTAAGATTTTTCAAGTGCAATAAATAATGCAAATGCTTGAAAACAATGATGCATGCTCATGAGATGCATAGTAATTCTGTTTATTAATCTGGGGATGTGACACTGAAAAGGAACCGTCTGTGATAGTAATTATCACAGACAGTTCTTGTTCAAAACCGTTCGTAATAGTTTTTTCTATTCCAACAAAAAAAATCGGATTTTGAGCCAAACCAATCAATTGCTAGACAGTAGTTTCCATATGCAACCTCTAGCAAGACAACTAAAATCCAATTAAAATTCTGATGGCAAACACATTATAGGAAAGGGAAACCAAAAGGTTTCACAACGTCCCCTTTGAATGGGAAAAAAAGAATATAAGTTACAAAGTTAAACTAGCTAGAAACCATATGTGCCTCCAAGCTCCTGAAGAACTTATCAGCTTCTTGGATTGGTCTTGTGAGCTCCTCTCTGTACCTCACCAGCATATCACAAGCTGTTCTTGCATGTCGTCCGAGTTCGACTCAAGCTCGTCGGCAAGGAAGGAGAGACGACCGAAAACCTCCGGTGACGCTTCGACCAAGTCATGATAAAATCAGAGAGTAAGAAAAATTCTAAGCCATGGTAAAATCAGAGAGTAAGGAAAATTCCAATCCATGGTAAAATCACAGAGTAAGAAAAATTCCAAGCCATGGTAAATTCACAGACAGTTTTTTAATACAAACTGTTTGTGATGGGATACTTATCACAGACGGTTCGTATCACGAACGGACGACATATCACAAACGGTCCGTATCACGAACCGTCTATGATACTTCACAAATGGTTCTTAATATGAATCTTCTGTGATATTAACTCATCACAGACGGTTCTTAGCGTATCTAGTAATAGAGACGGTCACGCTGGTAAAACCGTCTATGATTACCATTAACACTGATGGTTTTGGAAAACCGTATGTGGTGAGGCGTCCAGTATTAGCCTTTTTGTAGTAGTGAAGGAAATTGTCCAGTGATTTTATGTGATAATGTTACTGTTATTTCAGTATCTGCATGTAAATTGTCTTATAGAGAATGCCATTTTTTGGTGGTTTTTCTCTACCACGCATAGGAAAAAGCAAAAAAGTTCATCCAATCGAAATTCTTTCACAGGTGACTAACGATGTATGCTATCTTCAATGCTATCACATATTTGATCAATAACTCTGTATCCTTGAAGTGATGCAATATGAACTAAATTAGTTAGCCACATAACCATAAGCTAAATTAGTTGTCCTGGTATAAACACAAGCTCAAACATTAGTTGAGGAGACAAAAGAAAAGACTTCTTACTTCTTATCACTTGGTTCTGCTATAAGGCTGTGGAGAATATTTAACAATGTCTCGTAGCATTCTATTACGGCATAATAGGTATATAGATCCTAGTTTATCCTCTTTCTCAATTCTTCATCTTTTCTCTTCACACTCTTTGTCATGTCAAGTGCAATTGGAATCTAAAATATCATAGCCATGAGCACCATTAGATCGAAAAGAATGACTGCTAGGCATAGTATAACTAAATCTTAACTAATACGAACCATTAGATCGAAAAGAATGACCGACCCATATTGAATAGAGTGTACCATAGAAGAGCTCAAATTAAGTCTCTCGGTGGAACAGTGCTCTGGTTTTAGTTTACCATTGCCATCAATTAACCAATCATCTGCGATCAGTGTGTATGCGTGCACGTGTCAACTATTCGTCCAATGTCCAATTGAATGTGTGACAGCTTATTATCTGTAATAAACTTGATGTAAGCTCGATTCTTGTTCTTGCTGGAGTGTGTGAATGCAAAATGTGCGTGTTGACTCGGATCGAACAGCGCAGTCGTGATGTGAAAAGGAGGCTGCAAAATACATGGACATCTCAACAACGCGAGAGACTAAACATGCATAATTGCATATAAAGATAGTTATTACCCATCAAACGCGTAACTTAAGGAAGAAAAAAATACATTGGTGATTAATTCGATAAATATAAAGTTAGAAAACATCTAGAATGAAAAGGTGTAAGGAGCTACCTAAATCCTATGTCCATGGCTTATGAATTGCATCCAGCATAAGCGCAACACAGGCAACGTCGCATTACGCATCAAATCGAGCTAACCACACGGCACACACCCTCCAAATCCAACAAACTTAACAATATCCGAGCATATCCAAATCTACTTACAGGCGATCTGAACTAAGCAACAACTACTAGAGCGAGAATGAAATCGATCAGTAGAATGAACTCACAAGTTGGCTATAATCGATGTCTGGTATTTGCCCATCAATGACTGTTGCACCAAGTCCTTCTCAACTTAAAAAATCCTACGAACATCCTAGATCATATCAGAATTAAAGCATGCACCAAGGATCATGCAATAACAGTGCTAAACAGGACGTAAGCTATATATATAATACTTTGACGAGATTTGCAGCATCTGCATCACAGTAAAAACATAAAAAAGAAAGTGGTGGTAAACCTCTAAATAGGCGGTGGCCTTTATGCTATAGCTAGATAGTGGGTGATGAGGGGTATGCAATAGAGGAAATACCAAACAAAAATCTCAGCGATTTTCTATCGAATTCATGAATACATATAGCTAATGAAGTGGTCAATCCATCAGTAGATCACCCAAAAATCAGCACACTATGATCAAAAATAATCTACAAAAATAGCGATCCTCTCATAAAACCACTGATCTAATCAGCACTAAACGAAAAGGAAAGAAACAAACCTAACCTCTAAAGCCTACTCGTTGTCGAAATAATGAATTGATGCTTATTCCATTTTCTTTCTTGTAATACATAGTTAACAACCAAAAACAGAGAAAGCATCGATCATGAATTGATAAATATACTCCCAGCAACCTGCACAGAAATTGAAGAAAAAACCATAGCCAAAACTAATTAAAAAACCTACAGTAAGCAATAGCACGGGGGACAATTTGTAAACAAAGTTGGGGGGAGAGAGACAGAGATAGAGAGAGAGAGATCTGGAAGAAGGGTGCGAGTGGGGGAGATCGGGATTGGGATGGTGATTTGAAGGACTTTCCATGTGGGGGTCTCGAGGGGATAGAAATGGGAATTAGTGATACGGGACGGTGGGGATCAGAAGCGATATCACTTGGCAGATGCGACGATGACAACGATAGGAAAAGGCCAACAGGGTGATCGAGATCTACATTTGAGGTCAGCGAGAGATCCCAAAGGCCAACGATAGCAGATGGCAATGCTCTGATGAAGGTTGCGAGGTTGCATCCCGGGCAAAGGGGAGGAGGGGGCGGCGAAGACGGCGCGAGCGAAGGGGAGGAGGGAGCAGTGGGGTTGGCGGGGCCAGTGCATGCAAAGAGGAGGGGGGTGGCGGGGCATCGTGGGCAAATGGGAGTTGGGGAGCGGCGAGGGCGGCGCGAGCGAAGGGAAGGAGGAGGGCGGCGAGGGCAGAAGGACAGAAGGGGACAATGGAGGCGACGCAGCCGAAGGGGAGGAGGCGGGTGGTGGGGGCGATGCAGCCAAAGGGGAGGAGCGTCGCGCGAGTAAGAGGATGACATGTGACTGCGCTGGAGGCTGAGTCAGGTAGGGTTTTAGTGTCGCACCTAGTGTGCGGGTGATCCGAGCCGCAAGTCGCGATGGCCTTCATCCGAAGGAGCTGAAGGCCTATCAGCGGGAGGCCACACGTGGGCGCGCAACTGGCTAAAAATGGCTAGGAAACGCAGGGAGGCCTTGATTCTCAGGCGTCATAAGAAGTTTATAATAAATTCTCCCACCACACCAGGTGCCAAATAAGGGAAGAGGATCCTTTATTTGGAGGGCTAAATGACTCTGCAATAGGAGCACTTTAGACCATTTGATCAAAGTTTGGATGGCTAGGATTGAGCCGCTATAGGACTATGCTACAGTGACAAATCTATAAAAAAAGAACAGCTACGATACTCCATCAAATCTGGACCATCCACCTTGAATCCAATGGCTAGAAAATTAATGCAAAAGCTCTGTAGCACATGCATTTAGTGAAGTGATGCAGAAGATCCAAATCCCCAAATAAGATACGTAGTACCCCTCCTACCATAGTACCAAGTGTCCCGTACTCATCTCAAAGCGGAGGAAGAAAGAACAAATATTGATTTGAGATGAGTGCTAGACACGTGTCATTGTTTTAGGAGGGATGTTTGTAACGACCCAGCCAGGGCCTCACCCGAGAGGTCCTCCAAGACCTCCCTAGGAGTCCGCCAGGACCTCCTAGGAGGTCCCAAGGTCCTCTCGGGCGTTCCACCCAGGTCTCCTAGGGAACTGACCGAGGAGGTCTTAAGGCTCAGGACCTCCCCAAGAGCCACGACCAAACCTGGGGGAGGTCCAGAGATCAACCCGAGGAGGTCATGGGACTTGGAAAAATCCTAACCCTCCTGTGATCTGAACCAGTCCCCAGGGATCAATGACTAGTTCTCACAGCGAAATAAGTGATAACACACACATCCACAAAAGGCTTCATTAACAGCAAAGAAGGTTGATTACAAGGAGTTGCTTACAAGATCTGACAACCAAGAGCAAAATACACAGCGGAAAACAAAAGGATAGACTCCATCCATTACACCACAGGTGATTGGCTGGAGGGCGTGACCTAATTGATTTGATCTTCATCATCGCCAAAGAAGTCTTCTCCTGCTCAATTCATCAATCAAGCAAGAATGAGTACAACAACCATGCTCACAAGTTACACCCGTCAAATAACAGTATGACATGCATAATGGATATATCAAAGGAATGCATATTAAGGTTGATTTGTGTAAAGCCAAGTTTGTTTCAATTACAAGTACTAAGTTCCAAAGCAATTATAATAAGTAAAAGTTCATTTTCAAAACTCAATTTTCAGTTGGATAACATTCATCATGAGTGGTGAAGGATACCCTCCTGTCACATGGCTCCCCGCCCATTAACCATTTGGATTGAAATCCAAAACCAATTTCATAAGTCCTTTGAAAACCAAAACCAAGAGCTAACTTTGAGTGGCTTTGCTAGCATGTCCATGACCGTGGACACGGCTATTCGAATAGATTTACGCTCTGCAGAGGTGTACAGCTTTACCCACATGACATGAATTCTCTAGTTTGTTTGGCGTCCGTCGACGCCACCTCACACTTCCTTTGGTGAGAGGTCTAGAGCACATGACAAGGCCTTTACAATGCATCACGCCAACGCAGTCCACCCCCGCTAAGGTTTCACCCCCTTTGGACTACCCATCCGTAGGGTTCAGGCCCCATCTTGCGCCAGGTGGGACTACAAAGGTCGTAACATGACTACCCACCGCATCAATAGGGTCAACCGCGATGGTGCTTTGCAAATTAGTCGGCCAGGTCCCTTTGCCCATTTCTCAGAACATGTGGTTGCACGATGGTGGCTAGCAAGATGCGGCTCACAGACCGGTCCTCATATGGCTTGGGTGGCTAACACAAAACCCCTAGGCCTCAACCCTACCCGAGTTGAGCCCGTGCATACCCTGCACCAGCCAAACAACCAATCCGCCCAAGACCAAATCCATTTGTCCATTTCTGTTTTTTTTTTCAAAACCATTTATCAAAACCTCCATGACAACCCAATGTTATGGCTTAAAAACATTGAATATTTTGGTCTGTTGGAAGAAACATTTCCCAAATCAAGATATTTGGTCTAGCAAGACTAAGCATTCATTTTTCAAAAGCCTCTGGTCCTTACTATTGCAAAAACCATATTTTATCTAGGGTGGCAATGGAGTTGGTTCAACATAGACAGTGGCCATACAATGGAAGTAGGCATAACTATGGACAGAAAGATAGGCATTGAAATAACTTAGTAAAAGTAAGCATACATACATTTTTGAAACACAACATAAGTATCTTGAAGTAATGGGTGCAATATGATCAAGAGTGTAACTTGCCTTGCTCAAAGTCTTGAGCTTCTTCTTCTTCTTCTTCAAGGAACTCTCGCTCCTCACGGCCTTCGCAATCTACACGGTGAAGAAACAAAATAACTCAAATAGAGCTCCAGCAAGATCCAAAGAAACTCCAATAAAACTCTAATATAAAACCAACTAAGAGGTTAGGCGATCAGGAGGAGGTCCAAAGAGCTTGGAGGGAGGTCCGAAGCTCAAGGGAGGAGGTCCAAGAGCTTTGGAGGAGGTCCACGAACTACTCGGTGCTTTGGAGAATGGATATGGGGAAAAAGATGAGGATGAAGGGCTGCCCAAGCTTATATAGCTGGAGCCATAGAGACATCCCATGGTATGGGTGCTCATGAGTTGGTGAAGAGGACAATGAAAGCAGGCAAGGGATGTGACAAAAGTATGGCACGGGTGCTGCAAAAAGTGGTAGCATTTAATGTGATACAACATACATTAAATGTAGGGGAGACTCCTTTGCACAAGGACATAGTTAAAGGATAAAGAAACATGGGCGTGACTGCCAAGTGGGTCCAGTCAAGACCCGAAGAGGAGGTCCTGCGGAGACCTGGAGGAGGTCCCGTAGAGGACAAGGGGAGGTCCTCACCCACAGGGAGGTCTAGGCGCACATGACCGGAGATCCTGGCCACCAAGTGGTCTTAACTTGCAAGGGAGGTCCTTGCAAAAGGATTGGGAAGAGGTCCTGTGAATCAAGGAGGTCCCAAAGATACAACAATGGGGAGGTCCTATAGACAGGAGGTCCAAAAGACACAACTATGAGGAGGTCCTGTGGGCAGGAGGCCCAAAAGACCCACTCACAGAAGGCCCGAAGGTCAAGATTAAAAGTAAAGGGAGGTCCTGACAGTTAGATCTCCGAAAGGGAGGTCCAACGGCCAAGATCAAGGGCAAAGGGGAGGTCTGGACGGTTAGGATCTCCAAAGGGGAGGTCCTAACGGTCAGATCTAAATAAGGGGGAGATCTGAACGGTTAGGATCTCCAAAGGGAGGTCCTAACGGTTAGATCTACAAAGGGGGAGGTCTGAACGGTTAGGATCTCTAAAGGGGATGTCCTAACGGTCAAATCTATAAAGGGGGAGGTCTGAACGGTTAGGATCTCCAAAGGGGAGGTCCTAACGGTCAGATCCACAAAGGGGGAGGTCTGAACGGTTAGGATCTCCAAAGGGGAGGTCCTAACGGTCAAATCTATAAAGGGGGAGGTCTGAACGGTTAGGATCTCCAAAGGGGAGGTCCTAACGGTCAGATCCACAAAGGGGGGAAGTCTGAACGGTTAGGATCTCCAAAGGGGAGGTCCTAACGGTCAGATCTAGATAAGGGGGAGGTCTGAACGGTTAGAATCTCCAAAGAGGAGGTCCTAACGGTCAGATCTACAAAGGGAGAGGTCTGAACAGTTAGGATCTCCAAAGGGGAGGTCCTAATGGTCAGATCTACAAAGGGGGAGGTCTGGACGGTTAAGGTCTCCAAGGGGGAGGTCTTAACGGCCAGATCTAACAAGGGAGGTGAGCGATAGCGTGATAAGAAGCGGGAGAAGTGGGAGCCATTGGATTTCAATCAAACCGTCCAAAGTGATTGGGCCGTTCGGACCATTCGAGCTAATGCTAGATCTCAGCCATTGAACTGAATCGGGCGGTCCAAAATGGTTGGGACGTTCGGACTATCCGAACGCCTCTGCAAATCGGACCGTCCAGCAAAGATCTGAGGGCTCAGAGAGGGTGGGACGTTCGGACCATCCGGACGTCTCACCAAGATCAAACCGTTCAATGCAAATCGAACGGTACACAAGCAATAGAGGTCTGGATCAAACGGGGGGCTCGAACGGGTATGAGGGAGGTCCAGATGAACAAGGATGAGGTCCTAGAGGACATGAGAAGGTCCTGAAGGACACGGGGAGGTCTAAATAGACAAGGAGGAGGTCCTAGAGGACATGGGAAGGTGCTGAAGGACACGGAGAGGTCCAAATAGACAAGGAGGAGGTCCTAGAGGACATGGGAAGGTCCTGAAGGACACTGGGAGGTCCAAATAGACAAGGAGGAGGTCCTAGAGGACATGGGAAGGTCCTGAAGGACACAGGGAGGTCCAAATAGACAAGGAGGTTCAAAAGATACAGAGAGTGAGTTCAAATGGGTTTGAGAAAGGTTTAGACTTGGAGAGGTCTAAACTTGGGAAGGAACCACAGAAGGAGGTTTAGACCGGGGAAGGTACAAACACTTGGGGAGGTTTAGACCTAAGGAGATCTGGCCCAAAGGAGAGCAAAGCAAGCACAAAAAAAGGGGAAGATCACCAAAGCTCCAACAAACTCAAGAAACCATCAAGGAATTTTAGTTGAAGTTTGGGTTAGTCAATTTGAAATCCATCCTGAAATTTCAAGTTAAGCTTTGAATTCTCATCAAAACAAAATGGTTCTTTTTATTTTGGAATCTTTAAAAAGCTCTGAAAATCTTATTTGGCACTAGGTGCCATAGAAATTTTTCTCTCTCCAAAAGTGATTCCTAGCTTGTAAGTACAAATTAATGTCACATGATTTTGATTCCTCAAAAGGGGAAGGCAAAATACTCCATGATTGTACTTGGATAATCATTTGGTGGATCACCCCGGATCGTTTCATACACATGCCATTATATATCACTAATAAATTTGATTAGATTTATAAGAGTATAGGGTCAATTATGCGGATCACTGGCCTAGTTGTTTGGGCTAGTAATTCTGGGGGCTTCGAGGTGGCGGGGGCGACTAGGGAGGCGTAGTGCGGTGGTGCCGCTACGGGCGGAGGCGGACGCCGCTTCAAGCGCGGCGCATGGGCATGCAGGCCACGGCGGCAACGCTCAATGCGGAGGGTCGGCCATGGCCGCCTCGACGGGTGCGCCTACGCGGAGGTTGGGCGGCGGTGGCCGTCTTGAGGCCACGGTGGCGCGCGACGCGATGGAGGTGGGGCCGGCAATGGCCGTGCAGGGCCACGGAGGCGCGCAACGGGGTGGAGGCGGGCCCGACGGTGGTCGTGCAAGGCCACGGTGGCACCCCCTTCCTCCTTCCTTCTTTTTTTTCTCTCGAGCGATGCCATGGCCGTGTGGCGAGGCTGCGCCGGTGGCGGCTCTAGGCGGTGGAGGTCGGCCTGTGGAGATGCGGCTCCAGGCCAACGGTAGTGGGGGGAACCCATGCGGGGCCGGCGGCTCCAGACCGCACGGGGCTGTCGGCCAAATCCTTTTTTTTCGTACTGTTCACGTGCAAATATTGTTCATGCATAATTACTGTTCATGCGCAATTACTGTTCATGCAATTACCGATCGGCTTGCCCGGCGACTTCAAGTCGGCTCGCGGTAGATTAGAACGTATTTGGAATCTACAGTGCAATCATCATCAACTCTTTCATGCAATCTACCGATCGGCATTGGCCGGTGACTTCAAGTCGGCTCGCGGTAGATTAGAGCCGATTTGCACCGTAGGATAAAGCAATCTAGAAAGCAACAATTACAGAATTGAAAGCGATCTGGAAAAAAACGATTCGATCTACGAGCGTCGTTCTTCGACGGTTACCTTTCGATCTGAGGAGAGTCAATCGTGCTGATAATGTGTTGAGGAACCACTGCTGACGAGTCCAGTCCGAGCGATTACCTCGTGGACAAACTCAGAATCGTAAGAACAATGCAAGAACACAAGAATAGAATAGTAGATTGAACATAAAGATATGAGGGGACTTCTGGTTTATCTTTATTGCTCTTCTATAAAACTGTAGTACAATGGTTGGAGGTACCCCTCCTTTATATAGACTACTGGATGGATGAAGAGGCCATTATGGGCAGGGGATCGGCTTACCCGGTTTCTTAACAATTTGTAAAACGATTTCTAGCAATATATATGGTAAAGCTAGCCTTCTCATTCGCTATTTATTTTGAAAGTTCTCTTCTATCCAAGCCAATTCAGGATGAGGAGCTGTTTGAACTTCTAAACCGTCCCATCCGGGGCAGTAGACATATGCTTCTCAAGTCGACGTGCGTACGCGTGCTCCCAACAATACTCCGGGGTTCCCCAACTTGTATATAAGGCGATCAACCGTTCATCTCAAGATTGGACAGCTTGAAACGCTTTACACGCATCTTTCAAAGAATACATGCTCCCGCCACACCAAGTGCCAAATAAGGGAAGAGGATCCCTTGTTTGGAGGGCTAAATGACTCTGCAATAGTAGCACTTTAGACCATTTGATCAAAGTTTAGAGGGCTAAGATTGAGCCGCTATAGGACCATGCTATAGTGACAATCCATAAAAAAAATAGCTACGATATTCCATGAAATCTGGACCATTCACCTTGAATTCGATGGCTAGAGAATTAATGCAAAGCACTAGCATATGCATTTAGTGAAGTGATGCAGAAGATCCAAATCCCCAAATAAGATACGTAGCACCTCTCCTACTACAGTGACAAATGTCCCGTACTCTCAAAGCGGAGGAAGAAAGAACAAACATTGCTTTGAGATAAGTGCCGGATACGTGTCAAGTTTTAGGAGGGATGCTACCTATCTTATTTGGCACCGGGTGCCATATAATTTTGTTTCTCTCCAAAAGTGAGTCTAGCTTGTAAGTACAAATTAATGGTGCATGATTTTTATTCCTCAAAAGGGGAGGGCAAAATACTCCATGATTGTACTTGGTAATCATTTGCTGGATCACCCCGGATCGTTTCGTACGCGTGCCATTATATATCGCTAATGAATTTGATTAGATTATAAGAGTATAGGGTCAATTATGCGGATCACTGGCCTAGCTGTTTGGGCTAGTAATTCTGGGGGCGTACGGCCAGAGTAATCAAAAGTGTCGTGCGTGCATGCATGCGTCCATCACCCATGATATACATGAAACGGGTAGGATCCAGTACTATTAGTGCTTCTTTTCATGGGGGACATGCATCGATTTTGTGGGTTGATTAGCGCTAAAGCAAGTCATTTGTAACGCACGCTAGATCAAAAGTTTCAACTTGTAAGATGCTTGCATGCGTGCGCTGCATCTCGGCTGCCGGTAACTTGCACAAGTTAATGGTCATATTCAAGGCTGTCACAATCGCGGTCCGAGAATCGTGGATCGTACCATCGACATAGAATGTAAGATTATGTCTGATTATACCAAAAAAACACATTTTTAAATTAACCTGGTATTTTAACTACACTTCTACATTTTTAAAACTATACCTTTAGAACTTTTGTTTACCAAAATATTGCGCAAAGGAAAGATCAATTGTTATGTATTCAAATTATAATGGACATGAAGAAATACAAAGTAAAGAATTACAATGAAAGGGGCACATGCAAATAATTATTTATAATAAATCACTATAATTGGTAGAATCGGGTAGGATCGTATGAAAAAAAAATCATGATCCTATTGTTTTGTTAGAATCATAATAATATTAAGACTACCATAATATCATATCGGTCTAGTCAATCTGAGTCATAGAAACGAATGATCGAATGGCTAGAATCGATATTATGATAACCTTGGTCTTATTGATACGCACACATCTAATGATGTCACGAAGGATAACAAAGCTGCCAGCAACAAACGTTAACATTTGTACAGGAAAATGGAGGGAAAGCATACGTTCGGCAACCTAAAATGCATCATCTAAGAGCAGTGCTTTAAGATTTGCGCGATTTAGTTTCTGGTATCAGAAAAACTGCGAAATGGTATACCCATGGGGATTGTTTTCAACGGGATAGACCAACACCCTTAGATTTCCTGCACAAGCCACTATCTAACGACTAGCACAACTCTATCCCCACACGAGACAACGACTTATCTGTTTGCCACGACTCCTGTTTCTCGATTCTTCTTCTTCCCTTCTCCATCTCTCTCCAAACCAGTGTTTCATCGTCCGGTTCGCCGCTCGTGGAGGCAAATCTCACCGGCGCTGGCCCTAATCAGCATCCTGAGCTCGCTCCGGTTCGAATATCTAGTTTCCCTTACCTTGTTTGTCCCTTCATGCGCTTCTGCACGGCAGCGGGCGGGACAATGAACAGGCGTCGCGGACCAGCGTGGGTGAGTGGCAACGAATGGACATGCGCGGTGGCGAGCGGATGTGTCAAGCAATGAGGGGGACGAGAAATCTACAGACAGGCGAGCCATCGAAAGGGCGACGACCATGCTGCGCTCGGGTGCAGCGAGGGTAAGTATAAGTAAATTGTTTGTCTTTCTTCATCAGCTTAAGTTTTTGAGTGAACTGGTTGGTGCATGTAACTCAATAATGTATTAGAGCTAAGAGGTCTTGAGTTCAAAATCCGGTTGACGCAATTAAAAAAATAATAATTGCACTTCACTTCTATCTCACATCTTAGACCTATAAGAGCCCACGTGAGGAGGTGATGAAAGATAAGTGAATTGTCCATTTTTATCATTTGTAAGCTTTTGGGTGAGCTGGTTGGTTCAGTCAACTCAATAGGAAGCGCACGGGCGCGGTGATGTAGCCCACGGGCGAGGGTGGTCATCACCGGTGGGTGGCTACTGGCTATGGGCGTGGCAGGCTCTGTGGCCACGCAGGCATGGAGATCCGACGTTGAGCGCGGTAGTAGATGTCAAGCTTGTGAAACTTGTTTGAATTTTGAATCTTTCGTGAAACTTGGCTGGAATTTGTTTTAAAACTCGCTTTCAAATCTTCAGAACTTGCCCAAAACTTCATTTTTCAAATTCACATTTTGAAATCCTTTTGAAACTCGGTGAAACATTAAGTTTCAGATTTGAAACTCATTAAACCCTCAAGTTTCATATTTGAAACTGCTTGAAACTTTATGGAACCTGCTGAAATCTGGAACTTGAAACTCGTTAGAACCACCGAAACCTCCATAAAACTTGCTTGAACGCTAAAACCGTCATTAAAATTGAAACTCCATAAAAATGTTATAGCGTGGGCTGGCAGCCCCTTACGATATAGACAGAGAGAGAGCACGGAAGGAGTACTTGTTAGCTAAATAACCCAGGTGACTAGCGATGCACGCACTTGAATTAATTGTGTACGCGCGCGCGTCTGTGCAAAGGAAGCATGCAGCTGCTCGATCACTTGCTGGTTAATTTCTTCCTTGGAGGAAGATCGATCGAGGGAGCACGAGGGCACGCAGCAGAAGAGAACCTTATTGCAATCATGTGAACAAGATGGCCGGCCGGCCAAAAGTTGGCGGCATGTAGCATGCGGCAGCGTTGGACCACGCCCTAAATTAAAGCAGGGGCATGCATGTATATGATATAATGCACGCAAGCACACCAACGAAGGGGTTGCATCACTCTTCGATAGTTCAGTAATTGAGGTGGATCCAATCAGTGCAGTCGTAACTGCAACTGCAGCTAAGTTCGTTAGCAACATTCTCAAATCAGAATTCCGTGAAATACAGGTGTATTCATGTGCTTGATTTACCAACGGTGCTTGATCTACGAATCTGCGATTATGTTTCTGGTCTAGCATGTGAGTGTGTGTATAGTATCTAGATTCTAGGTGGCTGCGCAATACACTCCACATGAAACATGATGAAGATCCAAAGCAAACTGCGCACTGATATCGTGGACTATCGTATGTATAATTCTAATCTAAGTGTTGAACAACTAGTATCGTTGTCAAGATGTTTGAGGATCAAACTATTGGTTTGAGCAAATTATCGGATTTGTTGTCAGGCTATAGACGGTTTGACCGACCAAGAGTGGCGGTCGGACCGACCATGGCCGAAAAGGTTAAATTTTGAGGAATATGATCAAACACTTACGTGGTAGTGTTTGGATGTGTGTTTGCACCAGATTTCATGAAAAATGGAGACTGAACGCAAAACTAGATATAGTTTTGCCGAAATGTTTAGAGAGGATTTTTATTGGACTTAGAAAAATTTGGGGTGCAGTTTGATCGGCCGTTGGCCGGTGGTCAAACCGGCTAGGGTAGCGGTTAGTCTGGCCTTACTGGCAGTCCGACCAGCCGAGGGCGGCGGTCAGACTGGCTAGGGCACAATCACGTGCAATGAGGTGCGATGATCTTGTGGGTTTGGCCAAAGTCATAGGAGTCGGTGCATATGTGTTGCACGATGCATGTTTTGACTAACGTAGGTTAAGTTGCGAGGAACTTGTGATTGGAATCGATTTATTGGTCTATTATTGTGCAGGTGGCTTGGAGTCAACTAGGGTGAACGGCGAGGATGATCGGAACTAGGTTAGGAGAGCTAAGATGCAGTGTAGGACCTCTGGGTTATTTTCGTAAGACCAAGGTATTCCCGACCTTATGAAGATAACTCTGGGTCTCCTGTGAATGGATTCCAACTTAACTCCATCTAACCGAGAGACTTGACCGAAAACTAGAGCCCCGATGATCATGCGCGGTACACTTCTGCGAGCACTACATAATAATCAGTTCTCTAACAATCCAAGCACTACTCTTAGTGAGTTAAATTGGAAGCCACGGACAGCGAGTATGAGATCATGTTGGCTCCCAAGATCAGCAACCAACATGCCCCAAACTCACATATAGCATTGATCACATCCATACAACATTCATACATTCATAGTCCAAAAGACATAAATCATAATAATTCAAGTCTACAACTATTACAAGTGGCCGACCGGCCAAATTCAAATAAGAACATAAAGTAACAGTGGAAGCAATGTGAATAAACCAAAAGTCCAGCATGGTATGCCCCATAACCCATCGGCAACCGACTGGGAGTTAAATAATAGCACCACTCGTCAATGTCGCATAAGTCGACACTAACGAGCTCATCGGGCTCAAAGTCTTCCTCACCTCAAATTGCAGCAACCAGATTGAGTACAAATGTACTTGCAAGTCTTACACAAATAAAAATTAGTTATGCTAGAGGATGTTCCAAAGGATGGCTCATAATGGCTTAGTTTTGCGAAAGACGCAACCATTTTCAACCTACACATACTAGTTTATCAATTGCCATTTTAAAAACAGATTTGAAGTAGAAGTAAAACATGTGAATAGTGATAAGTTGAATAACAATGAATCAAACAAACACCAAAGTGGCTGCCCACTTTGATGCACTAAAGTACATGAACACCCGTTCATGACGAATACCAAGTTGTACCCACAATTTTAATTCAAAGTCTAACAATAGCAACCATATAACTCAAGTGGTTGTCCATAACCGTGGACACAGCTATTCGAATAGATTTATCTCCGCAGAGGTGTGCTACTTTACCCACATGACTCGACTAGCCCGTAAGCCACTGGAATTAACACACTTCCTTTGGTGTGTTGGCCGGGGAGAATCGAGATACAGTCATTTTTAGCAAAAAGACCCTATCACTACTACAGAAAAGGCCTTCACAGACGGTTCAAAAACGCCATCACAGACGGTTTCGTGAGCCGACTGAGTTTATGGGTCAGTAATGACATGAGGTCATCACAGACGGTTTTTGAATTGTTTGTAATACATAATATCATAGACGGTTATTAACTCAAAACCGTCTGTGATAGTAGACTATCACAGACGTTTTGTAGATGAAACCGTCTGTGATTTTCGACTATCACAGACGGTTTCATCTACAAACTGTTTGTGATATTCTTTTGCATTGATAAATCTATTTCTGTTTATTGGCTAGCCTCAAGAAATGCTAGCCATGCCCTCTGAAACAAGTACATCCAATTCGCATTCATTTCAGAAGCACATCAAATTTGCATTCATTTCAGAAACAAGCACATCCAATTCACAAATCAATTAACTAAAATTAACCATTAATGTACATTTACACACATGTACCATTAAGTTCAATCTATCCCAATCAAGTTCAATCTACACTATGGAAACTCCCATATGGATTTATGACCTGACTGTTCAGGAATGACGCAAGGTGTGATCAAACTTTTATGAGCTCGCTCTGTTCCAACGCAGTTTCGACGATGGTCGCAACCTATCGATAGGAAGCTTAAATTCGTTCTTATATAAATTGGTAAGTATATATGAAATAATTGTTGCAAGATTGACAAACCTGAGGATTATTGGTTATCGCGGAACCAATGAGTAGTTCCATATTGTGGCAAACATAGTATCCACAGACGTTGCGGCCCGACGGCTACTGGTGGCACTGCAAAAATAGAATTAGTTGGTTCGAGAGGCATTACTACGAAGTGTTATATAGGATTAATGTGTACTAGCTAGCGAGTACCGGGAAAGTTAGATCGTGTTGCAGCGAGCTTCCCCTGCATTTCCCTCCTTTAGCATATAACACGTCGAATGCCCTACGTGACTCCAAGAAGTTAGCCTTAGCCATTGCAAAGGAAGGAAAGACTATAATAGAGTTTCTATAGACGAAATGTGTTTACCTGTTGATTAAATTTCGGATAACTGTGAAGTTGTGAGTGGTCCTCTTTAGGGAATCTAGGTCTATTACCTATTTCTGTTTTGGTATAATTACAATTAGAATCCAGTGAAAGCTACACAGGTATGTCAGCATGGTCATTAAACCTAAGTTCGTGTTGCTTATAAAGTACAAATCAACAAGTATAGCCAGTAGTGCAACACTTACCCCTGGTTGTAGGGCAAAAGTATGTATTCCTTGTTACGGCGAGCCAGCAAAAAATCTATAACGTAATTCTCGACGAACGTTGCATTCGCCTGAATGGTTTGCTCGGAGACCACGTGTGGGTCAAGGAAACCTACCGGTGAATTCCTTCTTTTGGCTTCAGACATCATGTATCTATATACAAAAGCAAGGAGTTATATATAACATTTAACGGTATTACACGAACATTGACCGTAATTGTACACACTTACAGTGTGTAGCATCGCATAAGTGAGACGTCGATCTCATCGAGGTTGAAGAGATAGAACAAGTCCTCGAAGGTCACTGTGAAGACACAATCTTGAAGCTTGTGGTTAAAATGATCCAACTTGAACTTGACGGTGACACCCGAGCATCGTTGTTCATCCGGCTTGTTGGACTGCTCCATGTACCATGTATGCAATGTCGTGCAAGCTACCCTAGGGTAGGGCCATCTAACCTCTCGACCAACGGCTCGCTTAGCACGTAATTTTTCGCCAATGGCAAGAAGGAGATATCGTAACGTAAGCTTCCACCATCTTCGATTTGCCTTTCTGCCGCCTCGCTTTGTATAGGTCGACTTCACAAGAGTTGATCGAGCACGAGGTGTAGATGCATCCGATGCACGGGCCCTTGCCGCGCTCGGTGCAGTAGCCGTGCAATCCACTCGTGGACTTGGTACCGTGCAGACATTCTCAGAAGTTGACACCAGAGCAGTAGCTCCAAGCAGATGTCCCCCTTGGGCCACTGGATGAATGTTCCAACGGCTTGCTCTAGAGTCATGACCTCGTCGTTTGGGGGAATATGTAGCGGGACGGCCTCGAAATTGGCACAAACACCGTCCACATTCACTTTTGCGAAACCCGACGCTAGATTTCCACCGTACACCAAAGCCCCGACACCGGATGGATACTCCTGGCCCCAAGCAGCATCTAGGACAACAGAGGCATATCTCACTTGGAGCTTGCACTTCATAGCCACCTACATAACGATACAAAATTAGCTACTCCAACAGGCCTATCAATGGATCGAGCATTCCAGAGATAATAATTATTACCTGGATGTCATCGATAGGAAATCTGTCGTCGCCTATTGGAGTAGGGTTAGACGCGCAGCTACTCGGAAGTTTGGGGGGGTTGGCTAGCACAGTAGGGGCAGGGGCCTGCAATGGATTTAGGAGTTGCAATTCCTTAAGCCTTTCCTCAAAGCTCTCCACCTACCATTGCGACGCAGCTCTGACGCGATCATCGATCTCACGGGTGATCTCATCTCTGAGGGATTCACGAATCTCCTCTCGTAGCTTTGCATCGCGCTCGACTTTGGCTCTCTTCCTACTCCGGTACGATCCGGAGTCCGCTTGGAACCATTCTGCCCATGTAACATAAATACCAGCGCCTCTCATGCGACCCGGATGCTCATTGTTTCCTAAGGCCGCGGAGAGTATGTCTCTCTCCCTGTCTGCCTGGAATGAGCTTTGAGAAGATTGTGCACTCAGCGTTACCTACAATAGCCCGACATGTTATTTCACTTCCTATGAAGTTATGGAGTAATTACAAACTAGGTAGTTCGATATCTTACCAAGCACTAGGACACTTCCTGGTCTACGGGGTTTGGAAAGGATACTTCCCCCGTAGACAGGGTATGTAACCTCCCAAATAACCACTGTCGGGCTCGCACATTAGTTATCTCGGGAAATGGCGGGAGACATTTGAACGGCTTACTCGCCGGGTCCCGATCCTCCATATTGGGATTTACCCGCATACTCGCCGTGCCGAGTGCAATGGGGGTGCTTGTTTTTGCACGAGGGCCGTAGCGCCACACTTTCACTCCTAAATTCATCTGTCGTCTTCTTCGCCACAAACTCGGCCCAGGACTCTTTCAAGAACGGATACTTGTAGAAGGGCGTTAGATCCTTCTCCACGTAGTTCTTGACAAGCGTGCTCTTGAAGTTCTTCTACGCTTTGCACGCCTGTAGCAACGTGTGTCGTCGCACAGAGTCCCGATGTTGTTCCGGGATCTCAAACGATCGGAAAATATCTATCAGCAGCTCATCTTTTTGTACTTTGGTCAACTCCTTCCACGAATCGTAGGTGACGTTGACTCGTTGCCGTGCAACTATTCTGACCGTTCTCCGGAATGCGGCAGCTGCTCGGTGAGGATTGATAGGGGTCCCAGACTGATTGACCTCCGTGATGGTATATCGGCCCGCAGGCCTTTTCGATATTCCTCTTTTTCTACCGCGGTTGGATATTCCAAAGGATGGTGCATTATCAGACACATGAGGCGGCGATGACGAAGAATGAGCGGAAGACATCTTCACAAGAAATAGAAGTTCTGACACGCATGAACATATTATCATAAGATTCGATCTCTATGTGTATGGGTATACACACCAATTAATAATAATTGGGATATGTAGGAAAGAAATTAAGACCAATACAATGACATAATTGATATAGACATGTAAATCCTCCAAGTCATTTAAAAGGAATAATATGCTCAACACAAACATCATGTGAACAAATGAAATCAGCATAAAGCTAAGATTTAACATTTTGATATTGCTATCACATGTAGAGTAAGCATTCCAATTAGAGCTCAAGTTCAAACCCGATTGTCAAAATAATTTCAGTACAAGACTATTATCATCACAGAACATTCATCTCAAGCCCACTACACCACATTGCAATATATTCCAATAGCAGTATCAAAACAAATACCATATGAATAACTGACTAGAACAAATACAAATTCCTAAAACAAGTACAATTATCATGAGTCAATGAGGACCATGACAGATTATTGATAGAAAGAGTGAGGGAAAGGGGCATCGGGGTCGGCAACTCGGCATTGGTTACCTTTGGGCGTCGAGGAGAAGGACGAGCAGGGAGCAGTATCGGAGCAGCAGGGCGACGTCGAACGGGAGGCACGCTGGGCTCGAGGGAGGGGAGGAGGCGGCGGGCTCAGGGGAGGAGGCACGGTGGGCTCGGGGAAGGAGGTGTGGCTGGCTCGGGGGAGGAGGCGGCATCGAGGACGGCGTCGACAGGCTCGGGGGAGGAGTCGCACCGGGCTCGAGGAGGAGGCACCATCAAGGACGGCGTCGACAGGCTCGGGGGAGGAGTCGCGCCGGGCTCGAGGAGGAGGCGGCATCAAGGACGGCAGTGGGCTCGGGGGAGGAGGGAGCGAGGAGTTGAGAAACTTAATCGTTTGAGTGGGGGGCGCGGGCAAACCCTAGAGTCCGAATATAAATAGGGATGGACATCACAGATGGTTCTAAAGTAGAACCATCTGTGATACATAACATCACAGACGATTCCAATCAACAACCGTCTGTGATATGTGATGCATCACAGACAGTTCCAATCAACAACCGTCTATGATATATAATTACAGACGGTTTTTACCAAGGAACCGCTCATGATATATAATCCTGAGCGGTTTGATCTACAAACCGTCTGTGATATTATTTTGTATTGGTTAATCTAGTTCATTTATTGGCTAGCCTCAGAAATGCTAGCCATGCCCTCTAAAACAAGCAGAAAACACAACAAGTACATGTATATACATCCAATTCACATTCATTTCAAAAACAATCACATCCATTTCACAGTACAAATCAATTAACTCAAATGAACTAAAATTAACCATTCATCAAAACGTACATATACACACATTAATTGTTCAATTAATCTTTAAAAATTAGCCCTTCATGATGATCGACGCGTATGTAGCTAGTTTCGTCACGTTCTTCTTCCTCGACCCTTATGCCGTTTCTGAAAGGAGGCAACTCGTAAAATTGATTGTATTCTTCCTCATCCACTATATTCTCAATTCCGACAATCCTCATTTTTTCCATGAAGAACTATGTGGCACTTCTTATTTGTCGGGTCGGTTACATCCGACACTACTGCCCACTACCCCTAAGAAATGCTCCACTAACCACATGTAACCTCCCCACTAATTATCTTAATTCACTAACACTCCGCAAACCACATGAAACGTCCTACATGCAAATAAACACTAATGTTACATGCAAAAACCAATTAAGTCAAGATTATAGCTAACAATTTCCCCCTAATCTTGATATGCCAACTCATCGTTGCAGATCGCCCGCAACCTCTTGCCACATGCAGCGGCTTTCTCCTTGTTGCCACACGCAGAGGCTCCTCTTGCATGACTCATTGCGCCATTGACGGTTTTCAATACTTATCTTCAAGAAGTTCCGCCTTCCCACTCGACACAGGTTAGCAACGCAAGTTACCTTTATGTGTAGCCGAATCCATGCTTGCAACCGCTTCTCTACCACGTGGTGCACTCCGCATTGAGGGGCAGTACAATCGCTGTTGCCATGTGATCACACTTGAGGGACATTACAGTCATTCCCGCCATCCGCGACCATGAACATGGGCGCCACCGTAGCCCATGCATTTGGCAGTTATTCTCATCGAAACATGGAGATGGACAGTATATTCGCCCATCTTGCCTTGCCGGTTAACGATGACGTTCCTTAGTAGCAGGTATTTGGGAGACATGACGTCATATCTCTTCACCGCTACCTCTTTGCTGCCACCACTTCATCACCAGTGGCACAACTCACCGAGCGACTCTGACCTCCGGGTCTTCTTGCGACGACGGCCTCCATGCCATCGCCGTTTTGTCGGCCTCATGCTGACTCGTTTCCCAGCAGCTTTGCACTGCCTCACCTTGCCGCCGTCGGCCTACTCTGCGATGATCACGTCGTCATCGCCGGTGCGCACATCATGTGTGATTCCGGCACACCGCACTAGCCTCGCTATGGCCGTGCGGACCTTCGTCGTCGTGCTCCTGAGAGCATGGTGTTGTAGCTGGCTCATCGTCGATACCTATGCACCTTCGTCCAAACGCTCCGGCTCTCTTCACCGTGGAGCCGCATGCTCCACGCTGTACGCCGGTCACGTTGCCGCCACGGCGCCAACACTTTACATGGGATCGCAGATCACCGGTGGCCCTCGCGACACGCACACTACGCTTGCGCTGGCGTCAAGGCGCCGCTACGCGCCACACGCCGTGGCGGCTTGGCATTGGTTGGCCGCTATGCACGCGTGCTTGTACCACTGTCTTGGCGCCGCAGTACGCACTCGCTCTCGCCGTGACGCTGTTACCCTTGCGGCCTACAATGCGTCGCGACGCCTGCGTTTTATGCACCTCCGCACCTTGCGCCGCGTTCGCCGAAGCGCCGCCACAAGACACCGGAGTCAGACGCAGATGCCCTAGGCCGAAGCCATTGCGGCGCTTAGGTCGAAGCCACGATCGCGCCATGCCGCGCCCGAAGTCGTCGCCTTCAAGCATCATGGACATGTCCGTCGCGAGCACCTTGGACAGCCGCTCCACGTTTCGCTCCAACTGCTCTTGCTGATCCTCAAATAGGTTCTGCACCATCTCCAGGTTTGCCCGCTCTGCCGGGTACCATGTCGCACCGCCGGCGCCACGCCGCGCCCTGCTGACGGCGCCACCAGGTGGGCACTCTCCTCACATTGAACCTCGCTCTGATACCAATTGTTGGCATCGCCAGTGTCTATACACACGGGAACCTGGACACACACATGAGCACACTGGAAAACTCCAAGGAGAAGATGAACACACAAAACGTTTTGGTGCTGCCCAAACTTCTGCAGCTTTTCTCTTTTCTTCTCATTTTATACATCAAGAAACACTCTACGTTATAAGTAATGCAATCAAGTGCTACTAATGCTGCTGTTTCTAATGCCCATTACGGCAATGAACAACACATGCAACTAGTGCTGCCGCTTCTAGTGCCCACTAGTGCTGCTGTTTCTAGCCATGATGATGCCATTACATGCAAATAAACAATTAAGTGAAGATTATAGCTAACATTCGCTAGGCCATTCCTCCCCTTTTCTCATCTCCATTCTCTCCCTTTTTCTCTTTTTTCAGAATAAAGTGACACTCGGCCGAATTTCTCGGGTTTTTTTAGCCTAACCCTTATCGTCATTCCAAATGACGATTGACTATCCAGTCGGAGTTTGGAATGACGAGATTATTTACTTTTGCAAATCTTTTTTAAAATAATATTATTAAAAAATCCAACAGATATCATATAGGAGTACTGGCTAGCTAGGTCCATGTCAAACTTATCAAGCGGCCGCAGGCCAGATCGATGGACCGGAAGGAAAGCAAAGAAAGATGTAGGGGACCAGAGCAGAGAGGCAACTGGCCGGCCAAGAGAGATTTATGTGAGGTGGTGCCGTGGTGGGGGGAGGCTGCGATGCGATGAATGATTCCTCCAAACCACCGCGCGCGCACTACCTGCCGCGTTCTTGTTTAGAAGCTGCTAGCTAATTATTGACCTGTGGCTTTCGTGGATGCAGAAAGTGATGCTGCGCCTTGCAAAGTAGCATGCATGGCCGGGTTCTTCCTAGCTAGATATAGTTTCTTCGCATGTCCTCTGCTTTTGAGATTTAGCGGCCTGCTTGGGTTCTAGATTTCATATATGCATACGCTCTCAATTTTGACCACCCATATATAATATACATGAAATGTTCCAGACTGACCATAATTTCATGATTTTATAACTTTGGCAGGGCGGTTCGAATGATATGTATCTGACGTAGTTTTTCCCTTCTCATTTGGAAGGTTCAGAAGCTATATTTCCCTATTCTTGACTCTTGATGTGAACCTCTTGTGTTAGCGCACTTATTAGAGGTTTTTTTATTTAAATAATCTATTTTTTATTCTAGATTACAAATATATTCCACCGACTTTTTTTTTTACGGAAATATTCCACTGTCGCCCAATCGTTGATCGAGTTTATCGCATAACGGTTGGTATCGCAAGCGACGCCCAACCGTCGGTAATAATGATCGCGAACCGTTGGCGATGGAGCCTGTCGCCTAAGCTGTTGTTATGATCAGATGTTCCAATCCCAACGGGCGGGCGATCGATTGTTTATATAAGCGTCACATGTCCCTCGGCCGATTCCTTTTCTCCGCCTCAACAAAGGCACTCGCCGTGAAGGAGAAGAGAGGAGAGAAGAGAAAAAGAGAGGAAGAGGAGAGGAAAAAGAGAAGGAGAGGGAGAAGGGAGTTTCAACTGCGAGGTAAGTTGGTTTTATTTTGTAATGCATTCTTTTAGTAGGTAAATAATTTAGTTAGATCAAATAATAGTGTAGTTTTTGGATAGGTAAATAGTTTATTTAGCTAAATGAGTAGTACAAGAGCTTTTAGAGGAAATTGTAGTTAGAGAAAAAAATAGAAAATCGAAATGTTATTGATCTCGTATGTAAGTAGTAGCCATAAAAACTCTAGTTAGAGGAAAAATAGTTTATTTTGTAGTGTAATTTTTTCCGTAGGTAAATAGTTTATGTAGCTAAATGAGTAGTATAGTAGCACCGTAGGAAATTGTAGTTAGAGAAAAATATTAGAAAATCGAAATGTTGTTGATTTGTATGTAAGTAGTAGCGATAAAAACTTTAGTTATAGGAAAAATAGTCTGTGAGGGAGTAATATTAATCTTTGTTTGTGAGATGTATTGTAGTAGTGTCGGTATATGCGTGGCCGACTATTATTGGGTGAATAATGCGTGACCGGCGCATAAGGAGGATGAATTATTTGTATAAACCAATTAGTACAAGTAAATTAGTATGAACTAACCGACTTACGAATTGGTAGAAGATGGAATGCCACTTGGAGCATTTGGATTGCAAGTTAAGCGTCCGAATCGGTATTTAGGTTGAATATGAATATCGTACTACACGTTCATTGTGGCCTCTGTTTTAGGGAATGAATAGCGTCTTGATTATCTTTGTCGTGTAGTTATCGACGATATAGACGAAGAGCCTTACAAATGTAAATTGCAATGTAGCAAGATACTTGCATGTCGTATGCTATGGTGACTAATTGCAATGTTAAAATATTTGACCATACAAGAAGTCATGCCTGTACCCACTACATTGAAAGCGCATTATGGTGTTGGCACCGTTAGTGAAGGTCCGTGGGGTGTTGACTTGAGTAGTTTTCAAGAAGCCACTCTGGTACACCGAACGGCGAGAATGCACGAATCGAAGATGTGAAGCCTTGGTGACCATGACTTCTCTTTGAACCACGAGTTGTGCTGGCGTGGACATACAAGGGCTTTGGAGCCGGTCTCCCACGAACATCACCGGTGGGAGTTGAGAAGATCAAGCGCACGGCGGTGTGGAAGGGCTTTATAGAAGGATGTCGGCGAGTGGATATGAGTGTGTGATACTTGTGCAACCATGCCCAAAAGAAGTCAGACAGCCCTCACGGATATCATCCGGTGGTGCGAGCAGCTTCGGGTGCCCAGCATATTCTGTCAAACAGAGGTCCGGAGGGTCTGGTACGTGATGGGCAATATGGAGCATCGTTTCGGCGTGCTCTGCGGATAGAGCCGATTTGGGACGGCTCGTTCTCTTGTCACCCACGAGGTATGCCTTGGAGATCATGTCAACGAGGCTAGGCAGACGTGCAACAAACCGAAGCTCTTTCACAAGCCATGCTCTCATGTGCTCGCGGCATGTGGGATCGTGCGTATGGACCCTTTCAACTTTGTGGCGAGTACTTCTTGAAGGAGAGGGTGGTGCGGCGTGGTGGCGAGCTTAGGGGCTTGTGGTTGTGGGTAACCGCCACCTCCGATATTGCAAATAGGATCTGGATTCGAATATTGACATCTTTGAAGGGGCAAGGGTCGTCGGCGAGTCGTCGTATTCGAATGATATGGACGGCACAAGCCGGGCGTTGGGTACACGCTATGCATCATGCCGGAGGGGGGCACCTGACCGAACGATGCAAGGCACCGGTGAGAGTAAAATTATTTATGTAACTTTGTATCCGGTGTGCAAAGTGGGACCAAAATTGCAAATCGATCTATATTGTCATTTGTACTTTGTATTATTTATGTAATCACAGTTGTGCTACCGAATTTTCTTTTCATGTGCGTAATGGCGTAAGACATGTATCGTCGTAATGTTTATTTAAGTGTTGTAGTACTATAACTGTTTTTGAAAGACTGTCCTGGTAGCCTAGTACTCGTTGATTTCTTTGTTTGCAAGTTAAATTTACTCATTCGTTACACTCGATGTTTTATTTCCGCGTATTTGCTAACTTAAAGTTGTTTTGCAGGTATGGCTCACGGTGCGGACTGGAGTTTCGGCCTGCTGGAGGAGCGCATCGACCGGCTACATCGCGCGTCGCGTCGTGTCCCTCATCCTACGGGGGGTGTCGACGCGACTGTGTTGGGGGTGATCCGCACGCGGACACCTCGGGTGGCCTGGAGGCTAGACCCACGCTGGACAGACAGGTTAGTATACGTCGACACTATCTTCTCGCCAAACGTATCTTTCGCACTGACCTTTGGTTCGTTCGCAGGCTGAGCGCTGCTGGTCTACTACCTATCGCCCGGATGGTGCAGGCCACGGACGAGGACGAGCCGGCAGCACCCGCAGTCGGCGACGACGGAGACGCCCATGCCGGGCCAGACCAGTCACGACGCTTCCCGTTCGACCGGTCCCTGCTGACAGCTCTTGTGGACCGGTGGCGACCAGAGACTCACACTTTCCATCTCCCATTCGGGGAGATGGCCCCTGGGGCGTCTCCACTCTTCTTGGGCTCCCTATCGCGGGAGTTGCCGCCTTCCGCAGAGCCTCCGGAGCGGGCGCGAGACCTCTGGGCGAGTTTCAGGAGTCCTCCCACCTGTCTTGGCGGCGGGTACTACGTCTTCTCGAGGCACAGAGGCACGCCCGCCTTGCGGTGGTTGTCGCGATTCGCATGCGTGTTCCGCACCGAGCTCGTTGGTAGTGTTGCGCCGTCCTTTCCGTCATGAAGTCCGACTATATTTTTGTTGTGCATGTGTCGGCGGATGGACCCTCACGCGGATGACCAGCGGTGTCACGCCACCTCGGCGCATTTGCTGTGGCTGTTTGGTTGAGTCTTTGTTCACCGCGATCCACGGTGACACCGCCGACGCGAGGCTCATCGCAGTCGCCAGTAATATCGCCGACGGGGGCCCCAGATCAGGGTTGGCCGTGATTTGCCGCCACCTATCGCGGCTTGTGCGGCGCTCGCTTCAGTCGAGACCGAACTCCATCCTCACGGGTGTCCTCTCCTCTGCAGCTTGTGGTCGTTTGGCGCTTTAGCCTCGGGCGGCCCTTGTTGACGATAAGCGACCGCACGGGCCGAGATGTACAACGCGGACGACGTGGACCGGCCGACGATGGGCTCTCTCTGGTGCCGGCGACGGGTATGTACTCTTTCCCACGTCTAATTTCTTCATATTACCGATCGTCGTACCTAATATCCTGTGTTCGTTGCAGGTACAGTTCGCGCACGTGCAGGTGACACGGGCGTACGAGCCGTTCGTGGAGCAGTTCGACCGCCTGACGGCGGACGACGTTCGCTGGGAGCCATACTACGCTGAGAGTTACTTTCCGTGCTCCCCACGGCTTTGTCCTCGTTGTGCTTGCGAGACCGAAATCTTGGCCGACCCGCAGGTGCTAGTCTTCGACGTCTTCGTGGAGGACTACGGGCGCATCGTGTGATCGCGCCGATTCCGCCTCTGGCAGAGGTTCGATACCGTTAGGCGTGCGATGCGAAGCGTGCACTCGTGAGTAATCGGCATACATGAGTTGTTTTGTTGTCGTCTCTTACGCACGCATCGCTAACTACATGTTACGTCTTGCGCTCTGATGAGGAAGGAGTTCGCGCGGCACTAATCGGGGAATAGGATGGACGCATGGGTAGCGCGGTGGGAGGACGCACTACAGACCGTGTGCGTGGAGGACATCCGCACGACCACGCGTGAGCTATGCGAGTACATTATTTGATGCGCCTCGACACCGTGCGGCTCGTGCTTGCCGCAGAGCGAGCCCGCACCACGTGTCCAAAGACCGGCAAACACGTACCCTGTGCATTTAGCGCAGGACGTGCACAACGCGGTACGTTACATCCAACTCCGAAAATTTCGCTTCTGGTATCCGCCATTACAGTTTTGACCGTGTCTTGTTTTCGATGTAGGCGGGCATGGCTGCTGAGCTTGCGACGGACTGCGACTCCTGGCTGCAGAGGTTCACGGACAGTGCGGAGGGCACACGCGAGGACACGGGCCAGTTTATCCGTCGTTGTCGACAGCAGGCCAGACGTATTTTCGGCCTATTGTCGTGCACGAGCTCCGGAGGTTGGCACGCTCGGCCGTTCACGGTCCGTCCCTCCGCCCGCCGCCCGGCGGCACCACAGCGGCGGGAGGCGGCGGACCACGCCCGACGCCGACGCGCCGCGGAGGCTAGCTCGAGTAGGCCACGCCCGACACTTACGCGCTTCGAGGAGGCTAGCTCGAGCGAGCCACGTCCGACATCGCAGCGCTTCGAGGAGGCTAGCTCGGCGAAGCACGCCCGACACCGGCGGCGTCGCGACGTCGTGCCACAGACCGTGTGGGCGGCTTTTGCACGCGCCATGGCGCTAGCCGCGTACGCCACGTCTCGTTTGTCGGCACACTTCACGTTTTTTATTAACTAACAATATCTAGTATGCGGTATAATCGCCACGATAGCGTGGGACGCGCATCACGTGGACGCGCAGGCGTGGACGCGCAGGACGGGACGCACCGGGCGTGGGACGCAGAGACTTCTTGGTGGGCGAGACTCGCCACCTCGGCCCCACCTCGGCCCACACCCGCCGAGGTTCATCGACTCCACGGCTTCTCGGTGCGCCCGGCACCACACAAAAGCGATCTTTGCCCACCCCTGCCTCTCGGTCCTCGTCGGATCGGGGTTCTGCATCGTCTTTCCCTCGTGGGCGAGGCCTCGGCACCTGCAGAGAAAGGCGCCAAGCGAGCCCGTAGGGGAGGACGCGGAGGTGGATCAGGCGGTGGATCGGGCGGTGGCGACGCGAGGGGATCTTTGAGGGTGCGGTTGGGGGCTAGTAGAGGCGTCTTGATCGCGACTTGGGTGTACATTTCTTCGTTATGTGATACTTAAATTTTGCACTTAATATATGATGCAGGTTACTTTTGCGTTCTTGTGTATACTCTTTCATACAATGTATGTTTGTTCAATGCATATCAACGCCTATAGCTTAATGCACACGACACCTCGATGCAAAAGTCAACTCGATAAATGGCAACTTCAATGACGCGTCCACCATTTACTTACATACGTTACGAGATTGAGCGTAATTGCGCATGAAGGGGAGACTATCTCGGACGCGAATTTCCTTCAACGCCGCACACGATTCCTCATCGGGCCCGCTACCTCATGGACGCGAATCTCCTTCAACCCAATTGCAATTGTTTCGTTCACTGTAGTAACTTGCGGATGACAAGACCAGACGAGACAGCTTTCTGCAGTGACAAGACCACACGGGGCAGCTTTGCACAGTGATAAGACCATAGGAGACTGACTTTGTGCAAAGTGACAAGACCACACGGGCGACTTTGCGCGATGATAAGACCAAAGGAGACTTTTCAGTCCGACAAGACCAAGCGGGCAGCTTTGCGCGATGAGAAGACCACACGGGTCACCTTTGCGCAGTGATAAGACCAAAGGAGACAACTTTGCGCAGTTCAGGGTTTAGGTATAGGGTTAGGCTTTTCGGATCGACTTGACTACCCCGAGCACGTCGTCGACTTTTAAGACCGAAAAGACAAGACTCTTGAGAAGACGCGTGACAACACTCGCCTCGCCCGACTTTTCGCATCGATAAGACAAAGACTCGCAAAGCAAGCCATGACTTCTCACTGCAAAGTAAGACGTGACAACACTATGCCTCCCCAGCTTTGCAGATCGACATGACAACACTAATGTAGTTCTGGTTCTGTGTCTCCACTAAGCCATCAAAGCAAGACTATATTGCAAGTATGCCTCTTCTAGTGCAATCCCAGAAAGAACCATTCGCACCGACATTGAATCCTCCATGTTTTAAAGCATCTTCATAATCACAACGAGCGTTCTCAGCCCCTTCACTCATATTCTGTATTAGGTCCATAAAGTACGACCTTCCCGCATCGAGGAGAGACTCCTTCCTCACGGTAATATCACTTACCTTTCTACTTACAACTCATTACTGTCTCAATCGTCCTCACAAAATTCAACAGAAAATTAGCGCACTACAACAAATATACAACGATCAAAAAATGTTATTGCGACTCTGACAAATTTCATACCTATCATATTCTACGAAAATAACAAACAGACCAACTAACAGCGTCACAACACTATTATTTTCAAAATAAATATCATGACACAATCAGATTTGCTAAATTTAGTTCACCTAGAAAATGTAATATTCATTACAACTCAATTAAACAATATTTAAAAACAACAAAACAAGCTCGCAGCTCTGTCATGCGAACCATTGGCGATCGGAACGATCGCTTCATGACAGACCCGATCGCTCAATGGTTCGGCGACAGAACTCGTCGCCAATGACAGATGCAATCGCCAATGATGATTGATCGTGCGGGCAGATAGATCCTGTCGCCCAATGGTTCGGCGACGAAACCGATCGCCAATGACAGATCGATCGCCCAACGATTGGGCGACAGTGGAATATTTCCGTAAAAAAAAAAGTCGGTCGAATATATTTGTAATTTAGAATAAAAAATAGATTATTTAAATAAAAAATTCCTTATTAGACCCTACGAACAACACAGTACGTAAACTGCAGCCGCATAATGCTCCTTTCACAGCCACTATTTTTTTTCCCTCCATTTTCTGAACTAACAGTTTTTAGTTGCCAACAAAACTACTCCAATCTTTTTCCAAGACAACTCCATGGACACCACCTCAATGCAAGGCCGTCTGTCATTGTTTACTGCAACGGCAAACGCAGAGCTCGCTTCGCTTGTGTTGCGTCCTCCCAGTCCCGGCTGATGATTCCCCAAAGTCACAAGAAAGAGACGACAGCTTTCTTGAGCCAACAACCCGTTTCCAGGAGGTGAAGAAGAAAGAAAAGCATATTTTGGTTGTCACCTTTGCCACTGTAACCTTTTCAGTACTGCCCCTGATCTGACACAGGCAGAGACAGAGACAGACTCCAGGGGAACAGCAATGTGCCCGCGGCCCAACGCAGAGAGAGAGAGGGGCTAGCGGAGGCAGGCAAAAGAAGAGGAGAGAAGAGAACAGAAAAGATCATAGGAAGGGTGCGTGTCTAGTAGCACGGCCAGAGGCCAAAAGCTTGGATCGTGCAAATCTTTCCCCCCTGCACGCCTCATTATCCCTTCACCGACCCTTGTCTTGTCGCTAGCTGTTCTGTCATCGGTAGCAGCAAGTAATCCTATTCTTCTTCCCTAAAATAATCTACTCTCTTAACTGATCTTGTTAATGAGCCCCAGCATTACCTCTGTGCTTTAGCCCAAAACAACCCCTAAATTAGCACTACTTCTGCCACCTTTGGGAGAGAGGGAGAGAAGAGTAGGAGAGAGAGAGGGAGAGGGAGAGGGAGAGAGAGAGTAGTAGCACACAAGGTCACAAACAAACACACATCTCTATCAGGCTATGACCAGCCCTGCGTGATACTAGTGAGGATGTCATGGGCGGCAGCTATAGATGCCCTATGATCACATTGGCGTGTGCCATGCTCCATTTCCATTTCTAGCCCCGTGGAATCTCTCGCACTCGCACCCCCTGCTCCACATCTCTTCTTGGCCGAGCTCCTCTTCTCTCCGCTAGCAAGCAGCAACTCACCAGTTACTAGTTAGTGGTGCGGTTCAGATCACAGGTGCATGAGCTGGTTCTTGGCTCCAAGCAAAAGGTGAAGAAGAACTTGACTGAAACACGGCTGCTGTTGCTGCTTTTTTTTTGTTGCTTTGCTGTTCTTTGGGTGAGCTGTTAGTTTTGATACAAGGAAAATAGTACCAAGGAATCCAGAGATCAAGAGGTCATTGGTGCTTTCACCACTGCCCTTTCCTTCCCTTTTCTATTCTATTTATCTTCGCCATTGTTGAGTTGTTAGTTTGTTTTGTTTTTAACTGTCTTCTTTTTGTTTCCACAGAACATTTGACACATGAAAAGAGCAGGGAAAGCTTAAAAGATCTCACCTTGGATCAGGAACTTGTGGGCAAGGTAATCTCTCTCTCTCTGTTGCTGCTAGTTTTGTTGTTAATTTTGACCTGGTTCTCCAATCATCTGTTTGCGCGGGACTTGGTAGTTAGGAGAACAGATGGGGGAGGCAGAGAGCAAGAAGAGCAAAGGTGGCTGCTCAACTCTTCGCAACTGGATGGGCGAGCCAAGTGACCAGGACGAAGAGGAGAAGACGCTTGAGCTCAGCCTTGGGCTCCCAGGAGGAGGCTGGAGAGCGGCTTGCAAAGAGAAGGGGAAGCACTCTGTCGTTGACAACTCCATGCTCTCGCTTGGCTACTCCACAGTTGTCTCCCACTCTCAAGGTATGGAATGATGCATGGATCCCTGGATCACAAACTTCATGAGAAGGCACATGTTGTTAGCGCTATGTTATACTACATGTTTTGGTGTTATTACATACCACTATGGTGTCTTGTGGTCTTATCAAACTTAGACATGAGTGCAAGTTTTGACACATGAGTAGAAATGTATCATTGTTATGTGGCAGTTTATACTTTTTGGGTAAGAGGGTTAGCAGGAAAGGATCTTGGCTAATTTGTTGTATAGAAAGTTGTTTGATATATTTATGAGTAGAATGACCACGTTTCTTTGAGAACTTGAACATATTGGAGAGATGGTCAGTGCATGAATGATGAAACTTTTACATAGTGTGGTTTCCGAGGTTTGATTCAGACAATAGACTCATGTGAAATGTCTAGATATGAGCAGAATGCACCCACTTTTCTTTGTTCTTGATTGCACGTAATCCGCCGAACAATCAGTATTAGTGATGAAAAGTTCTCAAGCATAATTTCTCACCCCTTGTTTCTTCCTCCTTGTTCTTGTGCAGGCAAGTCGAAGGGGTCCCCAGAAGCACACCCACCAGCTACAGGGAATGCACTTGCACCCAACAATAATAGCTCCCAGACAAGGTGGGAATCATAAGGCTTCACATGCCAAATTCCACAAATATTTGCTTTTTAAGAGTGGGCAACTGTTGATGGCTCCTGATTCTTTATTCTTCCCATCTGCCCTGGCAATCTGGCATGAATTAAAGAGGGAGGTGCCTCCATCTCCTGCACTGCTCCTCATTTATGGCAAAACCATCCAGGATTCAAGGGTCAGTTTGCTTGTTTGCTTCTGCCTGCCATGCATGGAGATGGAGCTCCTCCTATTTAAGAGGGATGCAGTTATTTTTGGCTCTATGTTGTACTGTTATTTGTTTTTGTCCCTACTGATCAGTGCTTGGATTTCACTCTACATATGCCTGATTGCCTGGTCGCCTCTCTTTGTTTGCATACCTCACCACTTGCCAATTACTATACTGTGCTCTCCAAAAGCGAAGCTTTGATGCTAGAAAATGATTTGCTAGAGCTGTGTACATTAATGAGGCTTTCAGCTTCCAAATCTTACAATGTGTATCATCAGTTCACCACAATATGCTTTGAACATCACTTCCAGAGAAATGCTTTCTCATGTATAGGTGATTTAGGATCTGCACAAAAATGAAAGACAAAATCTTTGACAGGCATCACGTATTATATGAACTCTATGCCTAGTTAATTGTTCTGACAAATAAATAACTAGGCTAGGTTTTCAACTTTCATTTCTTTCATTGGGAGTTTTTTTTTACATTCCTGCTGGCCTGGTTAATTATGTGTAGTTATAGCTAATTAGTTATGGATTCCTTATCCTGCAAAGTCCCATTGCCAAATGCTGTAAGCCTATTAAGCGAAATTTCAAGATGCTTAATATCTATATATCGATTATCCCAAGCTGTTGGTCAAAACTGTTTAAACATGAATCATTTTGAGGCGTATTGTTTTTGTGTATTACCACTGTAGCTTAATGGCTGTCTCGCTAAATATGCATTTACTAGCAGGCAGTTCGATTTTAATTAGCAGTAGTTCTCTTTGCAATAATCCATTAGACTGTTTTTTTAATTTATTTCTCAGTCTTTCAACCTCCAACTGCAGATCTCCTAGTACTCCTGTTATTGGATGGCCTCCGGTTCGTACATTCAGAAGAAATCTGGCTACTTCTAGCAAAGCATCCCTGGAACTGCAGAATGGGAAGAAGGCTGCGAAAGCTGAAGAGACCAAGAGAGCTCCATTTGTAAAGATTAACATGGATGGTATACCTATTGGTAGAAAGATTGATCTGAACGCCTTTGATAGCTATGAGAAGCTCTCTTTAGCTGTCGACAAGCTATTCCGGGGCCTTCTTGCAGGTATTTGAACCTCCACTACATTGTTTTCATGTAGCAATCTCCTTCAATTATAATTTTAAGATGAGCATTTGCAAACTTCTCCCTTGATACTGGACCTAGGCACTGCTAAGTTGTTTCCATGTTAAGTAGTTTTTCAGTTGTTTGAATGGCCGAGTCAATTGATTAGTATCTGATTCAATGTGTTTAATTTGCATGGTTGTATGTAGCCCAAAAAAACCCTCTCGCTGCTGGGACAAAGGACTGTCCTCAGGAAGACGTGGCAATATCTGGTTTACTAGATGGAACTGGGGAGTACACTCTGGTTTATGAGGATTACGAAGGTGACAGGGTGCTGGTTGGTGATGTTCCATGGGGGTGAGTTTTCATTGCTGCTTTTCTCAGTTATATGTTAAATCTATTGTTGGCACCGCCGGCTCACACGAATAGCCTGGACAAAAATCACACACAAAACAGAAGTATCTTTTTGTGCTGCTTAGCCAGCCTTTTCTGTTTTCTTCTCATTTTATACATCAAGAAAACACTCTACGTTGCAAGCATGATGTGCTATTACGCCACTAATAACACCAGCACTAAACTCCATGTTGTCGTTACTTTAACACTGATAACGCTAGCACTAAACTCCAGCACCACATGCCGTTAACAGTTTCTAGTCACTAAACGCCTCATGCTACATACAAACGTTTCTAGCCACTAATGATGCTGTTACATGCAAATACCAATTAAGTCAAGATTATAGCTAACAATTTCCCCCTAATCTTGACACTCACCGTTGCGGATCGCCCGCAACCTCTTGCCACGCGCAGCGGCTTTCTCCTTGTTGCCACACGCAGCGGCTCCTCTTACACGACTCATTACGCCATTGATGGTCTTCAACACTTATTTCCAAGAAGTTCCACCTTCCTACTCGGCACGGGTTAGCAACACAAACTCCTTTTATGTGTTACTGAACCCATGCAGCCGCTTCTCTACCACGTGGTGCACTCTTTGAGGGACAGTATAGTCGTCCTCGCCACGCGATCACTCTTGAGGGACAATACATTCTCCCTCGCCATTAGCGACTGTGACCATAGGCGCTACCGCAGCCCATGCACCTAGTAGTTCTTCTCCCGGAGACACGGAGATGGCCGCTAATGCTATCTTGCCTTGCCGGTTGTCGACGACGCTCCTTGGTAGCAGGTATTTGGGAGACATGCCACCTCCACTCTTCACCGCTACCTCTTTGCCGCCACAACTTCGTCGCTGGAGGCACGACTCAAAGGGTGACTCTGACCTCCGATTCTGCTTGTGACGATGGCCTCCATCATGCCATCGCCGTTTCTCGACCTCATACCGACTCGTTTCCCGTGGCTTCGCACTGCCTCACCTTGCTGTCGCCAGCCTCCACCTTCGGTGGAGATTGCCGTCGTTGGCCTACTCCACGGCGATCACATCGCCACCACTAGTACGCATGTCATGTGCGATTCTGGCACATCACGCCGGTCTTGCTATGGCCACACGGACCTTCGCCGCTGTGCTCCTGAGCACATGGTGCTGCAGCTGGCTCATCGTCGGCACCCGTGCACCTTCGTCCAAACGCTCCGGCTCTCCTCACCGCGGAGCCGCATGCTCCTCGCTGTACGCCGGTCGCGTCGTCACTTACGTGTGCCAGCACCCTTGCGTGGCGCTGCACTGCCAGTTGGCCCCCCACACGCGCACACCTGTGTACGCCCGCTTGCCGCGCTCTGCGTCAGGCGTCGCCTCACGCCTGCGTTTCGTGCATGCTGGCTGGCATTCTTGCACGCTGCGTTTTACGCTCTCCCACACCGCAGCCACCACTGTCTTGGCGCCCGCTCTCGGCCATGACGCTCGTCACCCTCGCGGCCGCAGCCGTGCGACACGCCCAGCGCCTTGTGCATCTTCGCGCATTTGCGCCGCGCCCATTGCCGCCGCCGCCTTGTGTCGCGCTTCGCCGTACCTTCTTTGCACCCGAGGTGTATCGCGCATGCGCTGGGCGAGCCACCATCGCAACGCCTAGGGCCGAGCCGCTGCGCCGCGGCCATGCCGCGCCCGAAGCCGTCGCCTCCAGGCAGCGCCTACACGTCCGTTGCGAGCACCTTGGACAGCCACTCCATGTTACACTCCAACTGCTCCTGCTGGTCCTCGAACAGGTTCTGCACCATCACCAGGTTCGCCCGCTCCGCCGAGTACCATGTCGCACCACTGGCGACACAACGTGCCCTGCCGTCGGCGCCACCAGGTGGGCACTCTCCTCACATTGAATCTCGCTCTGATACCAGTTGTTGGCACCGCCGGCTCACACGAATAGCCTGGACAAAAACCACACACAAACAGAAGACACTATCTTTTTGTGTTGCTTAACTTAGCCAGCCTTTTCTGTTTTCTTCTCATTTTATACATTAAGAAAACACTCTACGCTACAAGCATGATGTGCTATTACGCCACTAATAACACCAGCACTAAACTCTATGTTGCCGTTACTTCAACATTGATAACGCTAGCACTAAACTCCAGCACCACATGCCGTTAACAGTTTCTAGTCACTAAACTCCTCATGCCACATGCAAACGTTTCTAGCCACTAATGATGCTGTTACATGCAAATACCAATTAAGTCAAGATTATAGCTAACATCTATTAGTATGTAGACATAAGATAGATGCACACAAAATTTGATTGTTGTGCTTATAAGTTGTTACACAGAGTACAATGCTGTAGTTCGGCAGTAAACAAAACCACAATTTGTTCTACATACAAACAGCATTACCCAAAGATGAACTGAAGGACCTTCAGTTTACAACTTTGTTAACTGTCAAACATACTTATCCCATGTCTCCTAACTGTTACTCCAATTCATGCAGGATGTTTGTTTCATCGGTGAAGAGGCTGCGAGTGCTGAAGACATCTGACCTCTCTTCTTCTGTCAGTACCACTTTCCACCCTCCTTATATTCTCCATGTCAATTATCTTGACCTTATTCTCAGATTGTGGACTTGTCCTTCTCCCTGCAGCTAATCGCTTCTGGCCGGAAAAGAACAGCGGCCGAGTGTTGACCTTGTTTTAGAGGTGCTTGGACACTTGATGTGATGCGCTGTGAAGAATAGGATCTTCTGAGCTTGTATCATCTTTTATTTTGTCTTCCTGTCCTACTCTCTTCGAGGGGATTGGTGCGCCGACCTTTTGGGTTTTCCTGTTCTTATTTACCCTGTTTGTCTCCAATGTTTGTCTCCAAGACACTTCTGAGAAGTGATACGTTTGTGCAATTTGACATGACCATATGTAAATGTTCAGCCAAATCAGCTCTACATTTATGCATCCCATCCTATAGCGGATGAAACTTGGATGATTGGTTTGTTGCCTGTGATCCAGCATTAGTATAACTGTTCTTCAGAGGATGATTACTGCTGGTCTGCTACTGGTGAAGTTCATTGCATGTTGGCGAATCAGTTTCGGCCATTGTTCTAGTTTCGAACTGTTGTTGATACTCTAGTAGAATCCTGTGGATTCTGTCATGCTCCTTGGCAGGTAGATGATGACGAGTGCTGTTACGTACCCGATTGGATGAACACAGTTGAACACCCTGGACAAGATACTGATGAACACTGATGATCCAATATCAACACGGGATACAAGTATGTTTGATACAGTTTGGAGAATCGGAAGCAAGGAATTGGGAAGAAGTATTAGACTGGGAAGAGGTAAGGACTAGAAATAAGAGAGAGGGGTTTGGAGAAGAGAAGCACCAAGAGGAAGACCAGAGCTTGAGGCAAAGCCAAATAATGTTCGATCCTTCTTCAGTCGCTATCGCCTGTCTTTGTAGTCTTGACCGGTTCCCCTCTCACTTGCCTCCTGGGCCCACGGCCCACGACAGAAGCCTTCCTCGCGCTAGGCCGGTCTTACCAAAGCACATCAGGGACATGAACTCGACAATCCAATTCCAAAACAAATAACCAGTATTTGGGGATACAAGCTAAGAAGAGGAGCAATTAGACTGGGAAGAAGAGCAGAATGGAGACTGGGAAGAAGAGAATCAGAGTGTTGGGGAAGGAGTCGAACGGAGGAGGAAGAAGCAGTTGGTTCGTTTGTTCTTGTTCGATCCCCTTTTGCGATGCTGGTCACCCCTTTTTTGTACTCCACGGGTTAACCCACTGCACACTTTGCCCATGGCCCATGATGCAGCCCAACACCAAACTTCGGCATGTTCGTGACATTCTCCCCTCCTTGAGATTCGGCTTGACCCCAAGCCGCTGTCATGTAAGCCACCGGGGTCCCATGAAACACGAAGAAACACGATGCCCTATTTGAGTTGAATGGGGCCTCCATCACGCTTATGTTGCTCAACATGGAGACACCACTGTGATAGCAGATGAACACTGCCCCTTGTGTCGGCTATGACTTAGCAACTTCTCTGTGCTCCTGGCACACATTTTGCTCTTTGAGGTATCGCCCAACTCCAGTTAAGGTACCACCTGTTCCCAAGCCAGAAATAAAGCCATCGATTTTCCCTGATGTGCTCTTCCCGATTTCAGGCCCAGTTGTCTCATACTGAATATTTGGGCTAGCAGGATTTTGGAATTGTTGACAGATGTATGAATTGGGTGTCTTGGTTGCTATCTCTTCCACCTTTTGGACAACTCTTTTTATTCCCCGGAGTAGGCCAGCCAGGATCAGTTCAGCCCCAAAAGACTTCAATATGATTCTTCTCTCCATACTCATGGGGGTAGGCATTGTGAGGACAAGTCTGTACCCCTTTGCCGTAGCCACGAAGGCCAGTCCAATACCTGTGTTGCCACTAGTAGGTTCAATCAGCTCACTCTTGCTTTTCACAGTAGCTAGCAGTTGGCCCTCGTCACCAATAAGAACAGCATCCCATCTTCTGGAAAGTGTAGTAGATCGTATTCTCATCTGGCCCTCATGATGCTGATAATAGGTTAAGAATTGGAAGTAGAACTGAAGTAGAACTGATTGCTTGTTGATTGACCAATTGCTTCTGGAACATCTTTTTTGCAATATCAAATACTAAACAGAGTGATGTTTTCATGTCTAGACCACACATCTTCCAAGCGCTAGTGTTTCCCTGACCTACAACTGTATATCTGAGGATAGAGGACTTTTCTTCTCCAGGGAAGTACAAGGTCCAATAATGCCTTGAATTTTGACATCCTTTGAACAGTTAATCTCAAATATACCATTGAACGATAAGCCAAGTGAATGATAAGCCAAGGTCATTGTCGCTTGACTGAAAAATGTGTCGAAGTGAGTCTTTAAAAACAGAACGGCCAAAACTTTCTGTGAGGACAACTATTCCCCCGGTCCTCTCCACTGCAACCTTCATCTCAGCAACACCAACCTGGTCAAGCGCACATGCAAATAAATCAAGCACATGGCCTTGATGCACAAGCTACTTCGAAATCTCCTCATAGAACTTTCTGACTTTGTTATAAAGTGGAGCGGAACCTTTATCAAGGTCTTTGTGTGAGCGAATTGGATCGATAAGGACATAGATACGATAGAACCAGTCCCTCGTAGATGGACCACCTATAAATGCCATGATTCTAGCACTGATCCAGGATGCAAACCCCCAAGAGATCGGTGCAACACTTAATGCAGACTCGGTACATCTTGATGCCTGCCGATCAATTTGAAACGAACCCACGGGTCCTTTTGCGTTCCTTTATAATGAATTCAACACAAACTCGCACTCGAAGCGAGGTGCAACAGGAACCTAGCAATGCTCATTCTTTGAAAGACCATCCCTTGAGCCAGCGATCACACCTTTTGTGGGTTTTGTCTTATTTGCAAAGAGGCACATTTGCTCAAGAATTTGATCCTTTGTAACCTCCCTTGTCCCTTGAACACATATGACTTTGGCAACAAGCCAAAACCTAATTCATGCACTGCACATATGTCCCAAAAGTAATGAACCCGACAAGGGATTGGTGCAGCAATAGCTCAATTGCTTGTGCTAGAAGCAGACTTCAAGTAGCCAACTTCCTCCTCAATCATGCAAGTATCGACAACAAAGAGGAAGGCGGGTGGCGTCTGAGGACTGCTTTCGGCGGTGGACATGTACTCAACGAGAGTATATTGAGGAAATAGTTCTGCAGGAGGTTGTTTTCGAAATAGAGGAGTAGTGTTGGGGAAGTGGTTGCCTTTGAAAGCGAATGGACGAGCCCAAATCTTTGCAACAAAGTCGACAATTGAGAAAGGGTTAAGGATGGAGCGACAAATGTAGCAAAGACAGGGGGCATAAGGAAGAACGAGGATTGCGATTTGGCTTGAGAGGAGTATATATGGCGAAACAGGACAACACGAGCTTAGCGACATCTGCTTCGTCCCCGGTATAACATTCCAAGTCATCCTTATCCCCATTGGATCTGTCCTCAAGACAAGATTAATGACAGGATAACACTGGACACTGTCCATGCACACAAAGGGCAGACATGGGAACTTTGACTGCAAATACTTCTCCAGCTGTAGAAATCTCTTAACGGGAGCAGAAACAAACTCACTGTTTACACGAATAAACTGCTCATACTGCAAATACCTCCCGCTCACACCAGCTCTAGTCCGCACACCCACGAAGCCCCACATCACAGCAGCCATGTACAACAAATTCTCAAGGAGGGAATTAGTGTTGTTCAACTCAAACGAGATTGTGTAGCTAGGAACTATTTTACCGAGCTCACCAATTTTTTGAAGCACTTCTATTTCCACTGCATCAAGAGTTCTTCCTGACTTGAAGCATGCCCAATCGACATTGTAGACAACGACAATTCTTAGAAGCTCCTCCTTGTTGTCAACTTGCTGCATGTATCTCATGCACTCCCAGAGATCATATGATTTTAGCTCTGCTTGGCGACCTGCCAAATTGGTGAACACTGGTAGCACCACCGCATTTCCTCGGGGTGGTGGCCATGGGAAAAACCATTGCAGTCTATCTTGTTTGCAATTGAACCACAGCCAATGCACTTTAGCAGGCAGCAACCATGGGGGCTTCGGTTGCATCCAGCTTTGCCTATACCCCAACGGCGGCCCTAGCGTTGGTCGTGGCTCGGCTCGGCTACCTCCACTTTCCAGTTGAGAAGGTGGTGGCCATAGACTCCTCCCAACACCTTGCATCAGCAGCGACCAGAGGATCACAGCGCCTTTCTTCAGTAATTCCTTGAACACCCGGATGGTGGTGATGGCAACGACGGATGGAGCAGCCTCCAAGTTCTCCATAACCAGGGGTGCTAGCGGCCGTGGAACCCTCTGCATAGTCCAAACCACCTTGTGGTCGCCCGTCTCGTTATCAGAGCAGGCGACAGCCCCGTGGAGCACGACGATGGCAGATGATGTTGGTGTGGAGGCCGAGGGAAGTGCTGCAGATGTGGGAACGAGCATCGATGTGGCCTCCAACAGTAGCAAGGCAGACGTGGCACCGATGGGCGGCGATGGCAGGGAAGGCGTGTCGGTATCATGGGTGGGGCACGGCGTCAAACACCTGGTGAGCGTCGTGGTAGTGTAGCCGATGGCGGTGGAAATGGGGGTCGAGTCGGCGGCGACTGGCGCAGCCGGCTTGGTCTCCGTCTTGACCTCCGGACGGATGGGCTTCATCTTTCCCACTGAGGCCTGGATGGCCTCGCACTGGATTTGAAACTGCTTGATCAACTCGCCTCGCTCTAGGATCGCCTGGGTCAGCTTCTCGAGTTGTTGCTCCATCTCGATTGCTGTGTGCTGGATTGATAGCTTGCACGCTGCGGATCGGAATGGCTCTGATACCAATTGGTATCAGAGCCTTCTATCCTAATGATGCTGTGCTCCAAGGTGGCCATGAGCGATGCTGAGAAGGAGAGCGAAGCACGGTGCAAGGCGATGTTGAACCAGTTAATCGCTGCCGTGAAGAAGCAGACGTTGGAGATGGAAGATCTGGCAGTCCGGATGAACGAGCTCATGGTTGGCTTGAAGACCGTCGTCCAGCCGCTAGGAGCAACCGCTCATGCCTTGCCACCGCCCGTGACCGCACCGACGGCCACCCTTGTCACCATGATGGACCATGCGTGGCGGCGGCTCCTCGTCGCGAGCGCCCTCGCCCGAAGTCGCCCACCAAGTGCTCGACGTCGAGCCCCGACACCAACGCCGACGACCTTCAAGTCGTGGCCGAGTCCGACCCTGAGACGGGAGTGCCCACAGTCACTCCAGCACTCATGGAGCCCTCGTCGGCCCCCTCGCCGAAGCTGTTCTCCACCATCAAACAAGACAGACTGATGCCCACCAAGTATTCGACGATTGGTCCCAACCGCAGCATCGACGCGCCGACATTCGTTCGCGCTACGGCTGTTCCGCCGACTCCGTCCTCGACCATCGCCACCCTTGACATCGGCAAGCACGCGTTCAAATGCATCCGGACGCGGCTAGTTCCCATTCGGCGGAAGAAGCAGGCCATGATTCGGTTCTTGAAGCAGGACGTGGCCGATCTCCTCGCCAATGGCCTTGACACCCACGCCTTTGGACGGATGGATGGCCTGATAATTGAGGTGAACCATGTTTCTTGCTATGATATGATTGAGCACTTCTGTGATGACATTGGGAAGCAACTTCGGCAACTGCGAAACAAAGGATTGCCCCGAGGGAAGTGAAGGAAATTTGTGTCCATGGTTATTAAGGTGGTAAGGCGAGGCGAGGCGACCCACCCCCCTCACACCTTTTAAGCGGTAAGGCGTAAGGCGAGGCGACGCCTTACTCTCGTCCTAAGGCGCTAAGGCAGCGAATAAAATGAACATTTTAGCAGCACATGTACCTTGTTGTTGCCAATTCTTGGGCTCATGTAGCACCCATCCCCCCTTTCCAATTGCTCTTCTCTCATGTAGCATCCATGCCCCTTGCAAGTTTCAATATATAGATTGTTATAAATGTAATAGATACAAATTGTATTCCAATTAATTGAGTAAATACGGATTGAGTGACATACCTTGTTGACAATCTCTCCTCTCTTCTCTCCTCTTCTCCCAAGCAACAATGTACATGAATAATGAGCAACATAAGTCCACAATAACAATTAAGTGAATCCGAGAATTAAATATGAGCAACATAACAATTAACAAGTACGACATAAACAACATAAGTCCACACAAATAACATAGGTGATAAGCCCATAAACTTATAGTAGCCTAATGTCATAATTAATAGTAGTTCACATTCTACAACACAAATGTAGCATAGTCCAATTCTCTCATCTCTCAATTGAATAATCGATTGAAATTCACAGTAGCATGAAGCATAGCATCGCCAGCAGTCCAGCACTGTAACAGAACCGGAGATAGCATAAAGATTATCGGCCTTCCCCTCCCTCACGTCACAGTAGCAAAAGCCGGCTTCAATCGCGAGAGAGAGAGAGAGAGAGAGAGCGGCGACCCTGGCGAGCGACCCGAGGCGAGCCTTCTCCCTCCCTCCGGCGGACAGTGCATCTCCGGCTCCCGCGTCCGGACTCCCCTCCGCCCTCCTCCCTTCCCCAGCTGACCGGACTCTGGGTAGTCGGGTCGCCCGAAGGAAGGGAGGAGGAAGGAGGGGAGTCCGGGACCTCGGGTCGCCAAGCCACCAGAGAAGGGAGGAGGGGAGGCCAAGAGGAAGGGAGATCGAGCGAAACCGAGATGAAGCGGAGGAGGAGCGGAGGAGGAGGTCAAGGCGTGTACCTTTCAGCTTTGCCGGGCGACGCGGCGAGGCGGGAGAGGGCGGCGCCGAGACAAAGCGGAGGCGGCGCCGTGGCGATGTGGACGACCGGAGGATGCTTGCCGAGACGGGAGCGGCGAGATGTAGCGTTAGCTTCGGGTGAGTCTTTCCCTTCGGCTCTTCCCCTTCTGGCCTTCCTCTGATTCGCGTGCTTTAGGTTCAGCTGCCTTTTCATTCGCGCGCTTCTCCTCTGATTCAGCGCGTTTTTCTTCTGCAAGGCGTCGCCTTGATGCTTGGAGACGCCACAGCTCGCCTTTGTGTCGCCTTGGAGATGCCTTAGCGATGAAGCGGACGCCCTACGCGAGCTCGGCAAAGCGGCGGACGCTTTGTTTCTTGGCCGACGCCTTAGCGCCTAGGCGACGCCTAGGCGTCGCCTTAAGGACGCCTCAATAACCATGGCTGTGTCAACTCTAATTTTTGCTGCTGCTCACTTTCCAAATTTGCCTGAACTGTGTGACCTTAGGCACATATTCACGGAGAGATACGGGAATTTTCTTGAGCCTTTTGTTAGCCTTGAGTTTGTTCAAAAACATGACGATAAGTTGTTGACTAATGAGGAGAAGTGGCAAGTCATGCAAATTATTGCTTAAGAATTCTCGGTTGGTTTTGATGCCAAGGCATTGAAAATCAAGTTGTGGGCCGGATCAGAAACTAAATATGATATGCTTCAAAAGGATCTAGTGAAACAGGTAGAACTGGCAGTGCCTATATGTACCACAAGCAAAAGGTGGATGAGGGTGTTCCACGTGAAAGAAAATCTGAATATACACCCGTAGGACAAAAGCAGAAACCGGAAGCACAATTGAAACCGAAAGATGTTCAGGACGTTGCTAATAGCATGGGTCGATTAAATGAGAATGCCAAGAGGCAGCATTCTGATAAATCTGATGACAAGGAACATTTGGAGAAATCAGTGTCTCCTTTGGACATGAAAGGAAGGAGCACTCAAAAAGGAGTTTCAATTACTGAACATTGCACAAGTTGTTACAGTTCAGGCAAAGTCCAAGTTGCACACAGTATCAAAGTATACATACCTGGAGGTATTGATGACGGTGCCACCATTGAATTCTTCGGAGGCGGTAGTGTTGATAAGCAAAGGGGTGTAAGTGATGACTTTGTATATATTTGTTCGTGTTAATGAAAAACAAGGCATCCACAGAGAAGGTCTCAATTTGTACTCAGATGTCACAATTGATTATCTTGGCGCAATTTTAGGAACTACGGTGAAGGTTGAAACAATAGAGGATTCAAGGATCTTTATATTCCTCCGGCTTTTCACCACGGAGAAGTTGAAATTTGCACAACTGGGAGCTCCGGACATTAAGAAGCCTAATATCAGAAGAGATCACAACTTTGAGATAAAGGTGAAGATTCCGAAGAATATCAGTGACCGGGAACATTCACTAGTCAATCCTTCTTCAGTCGCTATCGCCTGCCTTTGTAGTCTTGACCGGTTCCCCTCTCACTTGCTTCCTGGGCCCATGGCCCACGACCGAAGCCTTCCTCGCGCTAGGCCGGTCTGTGACATTCCTCCCTCCTTGAATTTCGGCTTGCCCCCAAGCCGATACGAAAGAATTGTTACCATTGCCACTGGGATCCCATGCCCAGCTTGACTTGAGCCACCGGCCGATCTGCATGTCGCCCAGCAGCTCAGGGTCGCCGAACGCCGCCGCGTTGATCATCGGTGCGCGGTCGATCTCGGCCTCCCCATGATGTCGTCCTTGGAAAGACGTCATGGTCGAACACTTGCAGCTTCATAGGCCCGTATTGCCGAGGAACATAGAGCTTGAGTTCTTCATTCCAAACAGATTCGGGTTGCATTTCATTATTGAAGTTTGTGCTTTACGTTGTCCAAGGGTCAAGGCGACATAAGAAGGGTTGCTTGACATATCCTTGATAGCTAATTTGGTGAACTTCTCGCTTCATCCTCATCATAAAACTTTTAGCTCTTAAATGTCCTTCCGGCAGATAAGTATTGGAAACAAAGCAACCAAGAAAGAGAACACCCATGGCAAAACCCTTGTCTTTGGATTCGAGATGGGAGATGTGTGAATACTATGAAGACAAAGGAGAGACAATTGTTGCAACAAGAAAAGGATATAGAACAAGCGCACGGAAGAAGTCTTGAGCAGATATGTAGATGCCTAGTGTAATTCCAACTCCCACTCGCATATAAAGCCCTCAACTCGACAACATACTTCTTTGGGATAATGGATGTAATTGTCGCTAATGTAAGTACCCTTTGTTGCAATGAGCGACCATGATGGCCATGTGGACTTAGATGCTACGAAACCATATATTGAAGTGTCATCATCAGATAGATGTGCTGCTATGATCAACTCTGATCGGTATACCCATGACAGTTTAACAGGAGGCTGCATAATCACGAAAAAAAAACCCAGTAACCACAACAAGCACCAGGAATCTCTTTGCTAACTGGGCGCGAGGGTTACCACCCACTTCTATCATGGAATCAATTTCATTGTCAGTCCACAGATCTAGTGTGATCGACAGAACCTTTGCAATATATGTACCGAGACTTCTGTGAACTCTAGAACATTTAAGGCATATGAATACTCTAATATTAGCTGATGCCCATTTGGGATCAGGTGCACTGCAGTCAGCACAAATGTGATTTTCACTTCTGTGCAATAACTCACTCAGCTTTACCATCTTAGATTTTGCTAGGAACCATAGCTTCATATTTGAATTTGTCATCAGTCCTGGGAGACCATAAAGAATGATAATAGAGCCATATAGTTCGATACGGCGACAGTCATCACGCTTCAGCTGCGCTTCCATTTTGGTCATCCATTCTTGAGCAATCCGATCGCCCATATGTACTTCCTCAATTGAAGATCCTTTTTTGTCATCATCCTTGTGCCCATCACCAATTATCACATCAACAGGTGGAGATTCTAGATCTTTCACATATTTGGTCTCAACCTGGAAAGAAGATTTAGTAAATGTGTCTGCATTCTCTGAGGAAACCTCATTGCATGCCCCATCTAAAGCGCAAGTATCATCGAATGGAGAAGGAGTATCTTCCAACGGGTTTTCAGCTGAAGAAGCTGGCTCATTAATTGGAAAGGAATCCATATTTCCAGTTCCTGATGAAACTACGTCACATGGAGTTGATATGTTGCATAAATTCAATTGGTCATCAAGAGAGCAAGCATCAACCATATTTCCTGAATGTGGATCCCTTGTAGGTCCAGCTGATTCACCATCCTTGCCAATACCATTGGGTTTGTCCTCCTTATTGGGCGGCTTCACTTTACCAACAACACCACATTCATTTACGGTCCGATAAGCGGGTTCGACTTCATCAACACCAGCGGTTTCATGTTCCTTAAAGCACCAAGCTCAACATGAGCAATAGCATAAGCGAAGTTTTCTTGAGAACCATTATCTTCTCTTGGTGCATCATCTGGAGTTTCAAGTTCTGGCAGGAGTTGAATGTTCAACTCTCACTCCTCACTATCTCGCCAAGTTTGAGGACCTTGGCTCAATATGGAAAGCGATGGCAACAAGCCGCTGGATTCGCTCTGGCCGAACACCATCAACAACCTCCATATCGGGTTCTTGCTTGATTCTGCGTTTAATTTATCGTTGTCATTTCTACGGCTATATGATTGCGGTGTCTCGGTTATACGCCTCGGTGTCTTGGAAAGAATCGGTATCTCTTTGTTGAATATAAGCTAAAGTGGCTTTCTCCAAACGAACAGGTTCCATGGTCTCCTTTTTCTCTACTTCAACAGTTGAATATGACGATGGTTCCTTAGGTTGAAGGCTACTGACATCAGTCTCATGCTTGGCCAACTCACCACCCAGTAGAGTCTCTTCATTTCTCTTCGCAAATCCATCTGTTAACTCAGTAACATCACAGACAGCTTTATCTTTTCTTTGCTCAACTTGAGACTCCACTTCCTCGGCAATCTCATTAGCACCGAATGCACCTATGTATTGCATAGTTTCCTCCCTATCAGTGTTAGCCCTATCCTCCAAATGAGTAATAACAAGTGTGGCTTGTTTAATGGAATTTCCCCCCACAGGGACCTCTGAATCCGCAATACTAGTGTCAACATGATCATGCCCATTGCCCGATGGTGATGAACGGGCATCCGCAACGATGACCTCGGGGGCAATCGCGGGGGCCTCCGCGTCGCGTCGAGTTGTAGTAGAGGGCGCAGAGTCTGGCGTCGGCTGCACCAGCAAGATATCAAGGAAGCAACAACCCTTGTATATGCACCTACCATGGAAGGCATCTCGAGCTAGCTTCGCTTCTTACCATGATCGAAGTTGTACCATGGCCTCCACGTGGTTGACTCTCTCAAACACATACATCTTCTCCACAGCATACACCTCAAGGATCTGGTGTAGTACCTCCTTCGTCACCGGATAGAGCACATGGCTTACGGTGATGCGTAGCACGCCGCCCGTGGTTGCATTCCGGTGGTCCGCATTTCGTCGAACAGGTGGCGGGTGACTCCTCCTCCAACACTGCCACTACTCAAATCAAGCCGTCGGTTGCAGCTACTATCACCAACTCGTTCCCACACCATCACAGCGCTAAAACTCCCACAAATCGACGGCTCTGATACCAATTGTTACGTACCCGATTGGATGAACACAGTTGAACACCCTGGACAAGATACTGATGAACACTGATGATCCAATATCAACATGGGATACAAGTATGTTTGATACAGTTTGGAGAATCGGAAGCAAGGAATTGGGAAGAAGCATTAGACTGGGAAGAGGTAAGGACTAGAAATCAGAGAAAGGGGTTTGGAGAAGAGAAGCATCAGGAGGAAGACCAGAGCTTGAGGCAAAGCCAAATAATGTTCGATCCTTCTTCAGTCGCTATCGCCTGCCTTTGTAGTCTTGACCGGTTTCCCTCTCACTTGCCTCCTGGGCCCACGGCCCATGACCGAAGTCTTCCTCACGCTAGGCCGGTCTGTGACAAGTGCCCACCGGCGCGATGAAAGCCAGGTCTTGAAGCTTCTGCAGGACGGCGCGCTCGACGGAATCATCGTGTATCCTCTCGCAGAACTCCTTCAGGGCTTTAGGAAAGAGCGCCGTCGGGTCGGATTCTTGAAGGATCGGCTCTCGCATCACCACACCGTACACCGCGGTGGCTCCACCGCCATCTTGCGCCGTCGCGGTGTAGTAAGCCGGGTCTGGCACGTCGAAGCGATCTGCTGCATCGGACATAAGCTCGAAGAAATCCTCCAAAGCCATCTGGTCTCCAGGACCTTGCACCGCTGCATCCGACAGCATGCCGTAGTAGTACTCCCTGTACACCGCAGAGTCGTCAGGCAAGTCATGCAGATGCAGTTCATCGATCGGCCCAGCAAAGAGCACCGCAAGTCGTTTCTTGATCGATCAGATCCAGCATTACCACGCTGTGCACCTTGGTGGCTGCACGGTCACCTTCCTTCGTTGCGCAGTAATAAACTAGGTCTGACAAGTCGAAGCGATCTGCTGCATCGGACATAAGCTCGATGAAATCCTCGAACGCCATGTGGTCACCAGGAACTTTTACCGCCGCATCCGGCACTACGCTGCCCTCGTAGTACGCCACAGAGTAGTCGTCGCTGGCTGGAACGACGGGAGCGAAGTCACGAGGATGCGGTCCAGACAGAGCAACGCTTTCCCCTTCACCCAGCACCTGCGCCTCCAGAAGGCCGGGGAAGCAAGATCCGATCGGCATCACGACGGGTACTTGAGCCGTCCATGGTTCTTGATCCGCCGCCGACCTGTGTTCTTGGTAGCGTGACACGTGATCAGCCCGCAGTGCCTCACTACCTCATAGTGCGCGAGGGTCGCCGCGTTCTCCTCATCCAGCGCGTCCAATAGCGGCGGACCAGAATTAAAATTTAGGTCAGGTGGAGTAGACTGTGAATCAATAATAATATATTAATATCTTAAGTTGTCCCGATACGCGATACCTGTATGCCGATACGAATTTGTCGATACTAGACAAAATCAGTACAGGAGTATGACAACAAGCAACTTGAATTTGCATAGGACTAGAGTAATAGCACACTCCCTGTAAAGAAATGATCCTTAATTGGGTTAACTAAAACTCCGAGAGTCACGGTTACCAGTTTAATTAACAACAACAAGCATTAACATAGAAGAACCAACTACCAAACTAACCACGAGAAGAAAGCTTGCTCCGTGTGCCCCGTTGCCCCCGTCTTGCAGACACTTCCGTACCGCGTGTGGACGTAGCCCAGTGCCCGTGCGCCACTCCTCATCGCTGTCCGCAACGCGATGCACCCTCTCCATCGCTCGCCACCGCCACTGCGGTGGTGCCGTGCGCGGCCTCAGACCTCCCTCGCTTGAGTTGCTTCACTAGGATTAGAGAGGAGAGTTATTTTTAGAGAATGCAGGCAATTTATTGATCACGAGATATCGTTACAAAGAGTCTTCCGGATACACTCCGATACACCATTACGATAAAAGAGCTAACAGAGTGCTCACAAGATCTAGCTAGAGTATGTGCTGCCACATTCACCACTAGAAAAGTAACGACCCTTCAACACCTTAGCACAAAGCGACTTTGGCTCCGTCATTAGCTGCCAGCCCTGATAACCTAACATGGCTTGATTGAAGAGCACAAGATCATGAAAATCCATGCTGCCCAAAGCTTTAGGTGTAGACAGCCAATCCCATGAGCGCTAATGCATTTTCTATTTGCCGTTCTCAACACCCTACCAGTGATTAGCGATAGATGTTTTCATTTTCTCACATGTCGAGACCGGCAGCTGGAAGTAGCTCATAACATAAGTTGAAATGGCTTGGATCACCGATTGTAACATGACTACTTTCCCCGCCCGTGAGAATGGCCAGTTAGTCCATCTATTGATTCGCTTTCACACTCTATCAGGCAATAAATGAAAAGAACTCGTTGGTGATCGACTCACCTCAGTCGGCATCCCAAGGTAGGAATCATAGAGGACTTCATTATGAACATTCAGTTGAGTCATGACTTTTTGTTTGACATCATCGTTGCAATGCAAGCCAAAGAAAACAGAGGATTTCTCTAAATTAATTTTCTACCCATAACCTTCACAATACAAATTCACAATACAAATGAAGCGTGGTTTTCAATGCATCATTACTCTTTGTGTCACTCCAAGCAAAGAAAATACTGTTGACTGCAAATAAAAGATGTGTGAGAGGAGAGTTACTACTGCACTCCCCACGTGCTCTCACTTCTCAAGCGGTGGACATGGGCTAGTGGGCTGGGCCTACTCAATCCTCACACACGCACTAAGCAAACATGGGCTAGTGGGCTGGGCCTACTCAATCCTCACACACGCGCTAAGCAACCAAGATGCTCGCGCTTAAGGCCCAGCAGCCACTGTGTGTCTTGGCTTCTTTCTCTTTGAGACTGAGGCATCGAACAACCTTCCACAGACCAAGGTTATGGTGAGCGGAAGACAACAGGGGGTACCGGCGTCGCGGGCTACGTCGGGGCCGTTATGCTTGCTCGATTACTGGGTCCGCCTCAGTACAGGGAGCGTCGGGGCGCGCCGCGGGCGGCGCCCGGCCCCGCTTCCGGCCTCGTCGCCACATCTCCACTCCAACGGGCTGGCCGTGACGGTGTCCTCGCTTAGCACCTCGAAGCCGGAGAGGAGGAGGCGCGCGGGCTCCCGGCCATCGGCGGCGGGCCGGAGCTCGCGCTCAGGCAGCCCATACATGTCGAACAAGACCGCCGCGTCCATGATTGCTTGCTTGGGATCAAGAACGCGCGGCGGCGGCGTCCGTCTCCGTGCGAATTGGATTGCTTGGGGTGTAGAGCGATCGAGATGGCTGTGGTTTATGAGGAGGAGAGCTCGTCGTATTTGTAGGGGCAAGAGCGCACGCGCTGGTACGCGTCGTTTGGCAGCTCTACGAGTTCGAGGCGGAGGCGGAGGCGGAGATGAGTTCTCGTGTCGAAGAAACTAACCTCGCCGCCAAAGGTTTCGCGCGGTTTTCGCGCGCTCTGGAAAAAGGAGACCGTATGCGGAGATTAATTTGATCTGATCGCTAGGTGCATCATGCGGTCAAGATTTGATTTGAACAGACACGTGTACGGTGAATGTGGTGCTTAATCCGTTGGGCATCCGGAGTTGGGCGTGCGACTGCGGTGAATGAAACTAGAAACCTGCACGCGCCTTGGCGCGCAGAGACACAAATGCACACGATTGTGTTAAGGAGAAAGGAAATTCTAGAGATTCTCCATGTTCAGGAGGTGTACTGAGATTTAAGAGATTCAGGAGAGAATACCGAGAACAAAAGTGCAACCTATGCTAAAGTTCCATTACCAATGTTCTAGTTGGCAACTAAATAACCATTGCCAAGTATTCGGGCGTTTACAGAACCAAGATCGTGCACAGGATTTCCATGTATTGTATCGTTGATTTGCTCTGAAAATAATGTGACACTACCTATAATAGCACAGGCAGAATTCCATTCTCTAGAATTTCAAATGATACCAAGAACATAATAGTGGGACTTGGGAATATGCTTTTCAGGACCAACAGAAAATAAGGCAAAAGACTACTCTTACTTATCTTAGCTATCTACATTGCAACTATAAGAAGATGTATCAGCAGATCCAACAGTGCAGTTATTAGGCAACAAATTACCAGAGCCAATAGCAAAAATTGCTGATTGGGGAGGGTTTACAATGGCACAGAACAGCTTAATTTCAAAACGACCTCCCAAATTTGTCACAGTGAGTGCCACCCTGAAAAGCATACCATCCAAATTGTCAAGGACAAATACTATTGAATACATCCCAGATATATTTCGGTCTATACCTCATAATCTTCTGGCTTAAGACTGTTATCCCTTGGTCTTTGAGTCAACTGCCTCACCTCATCAGCAATAGTAGCTATACCCTTCTTGTCCATACGTAAAACAAACATAAGTTAAAGGAGCACAAGTTTTTTTAAAAAACTTGATGTAATTAATACCGAGTCAACAACCCACCACGATTCTTTGGAACAAATAAGCCATGTTTAGTTTGTGCAAAGAGCGTTAATGTTCACATTGTGATACTGCATGAGAAATGGATGAAATACATCACATTACGAGTAACAAAAATGAAACTCCCGCTTTTAATGATCCATATCTTCTTGGCGAATAAAATCATTCATCCATGACCGCTACACTCGGGAACCTTACGGCGCGAATCTTTGCCGCACTGCATATCGAACAACAATCAATTCAAAATTGTAGTGTGGAACACGAATAAACCGAGAATTGCATGAAGAATACAAGATAAACTTATTGAGATAACACTCCCTACCACTAAAGCAAACTATAAATGCATTGCCTTCTCACAAAAGCAGTTTATTGAGCAGGGAAAAATTACACATGCAATCGCCAAGTCTACACTTCACTACTTAAAGGAAAATGAGTATCGAAACAACCATACATGAAAATTTACCTTAATAACAATATCATTTATGGATATCTTCTTCCCACCAGAGGCATCTGCAGAGGATTCAACTCACTCCGCAACCTTGAAGAAAATGGAATCGAGAAAAGCAGAGCGAAGAATGAGCATTTCGATGAAGCAGTTTTGTGGGAATAAAGGATCGATAAAGCGTTGATTCCTCAAAAAGCATCTACCACTCCTCAACCATAGAACCAGATATTGATCTACATTAAAAAGTAAAGAACCCAAGAGCTCCAGGCCTAGTTCCATTCATCTCTATCTGGTCAAACCACTGGAAAAACAAGAGAAAAAGCGTAAGTCTCGCATCACATGAGGGCCGAGGTACAAAACATCGAAAGCGTAAAAAGAGCACTCGCAATCCTTTTGAGCGCAAAACATTTTTTTATATGGAGGGTGGAAGCAAGAACCATCGTGACAAGTAGATTTGAGCTCAAAGAAATTTCAGTCCGCATCATGGCAGGATCGCCAAAAAGGCAAACCCACATCATCTGGTTCTCTTTCTTTCCCCAACCCTCACAAAATTCCTTCTTCCACACAACAATTATCTAACGCAAAGGAGCCAAGAACAGCTTCTCAACACACAAAAAAGGCCCAAGAAAACATAAACCATCCAGATGAATTCCTCTATCATCTAAGAAGAGAAAAACCAAGAAACAAAACAGGAGCAAACAAAAGCGAGGAGTTTCTTTCCACGAGGAGGCATAGATGTAAAATGGGTAGTTAGTTTGTTTGTCAGCGCAAAGAGAGGGATCTTTTATTGAGTGGTGCATGACTAAATACTTTCTCTCATCATCACCTTTTTTTTCACTTTCCTCCCAACAAAGATCAACAGCAGCAGAAAGAGATCCCCAAACTAACAAACCTCCACCTTAAAAAAGCCCCCCATCAACCAAGCACAAAGAATACACCTCACATTCAAATCAACAAACCACACGGGAGGAATCACAAATCAAATCACCCGACAGACGGGAGGAATCACAACTCCCCGAATCCAAATTACAAGAGAGGAGAGGCGGAGCAAGCAGAGCAGCAGAGATGCACAAGATTCAACAGATGGTCCTTTCGTGGCACACCGCTGGCCGTCACCTGCCAGCGCCGCCCGCCAGCGACTCCCGCTCCGCGCCATCGCCCGGCGGGTGGCCTCGGGACCTCGCCGCGAGTCTCGCCATCTCCTCGGGACCATGTTGTTGTTGGGCTTCTTTTTTGATCAGCGAGTTGTTGTGGAGGGGCAATGGCGTGTGGAAGAAGGACCTCTGATCTTCCTCCGCCCGTGCCGCACCATCCACCCGCTCGTGGCGCACCGCCACCGAGCGTCGGGGCGGCCTTCAGCCGCGCCGCCAGCAGCTCCCCAATCGCGACATCACCCCGGCGGGCGGGGAGGGAGGAGACAAGGGAGAAGAAGGCGGGCGACCTTGCAAGCCCTATGGGCGTTGAGACGGAGGAGGGGGAGGGAGAGGGCCGAGCGGAGAGGAGAGGAGGCGCCCGTCGTGGGAGGCGAGGGAGGGGAACGGGGAAAAGCGGACTGAAGATGCGTGGGACGCGAGGGGAATATGAAGAGGCGTGTTCTGTAAGATGGAGGACCGACACGACGGCAGCACGCGTGGCGAGCTGAGCAGCGAGCGCCGAGTAAGGGCAGATTCTTCATCCGACGGACACGGACGCGCGGAATGAAGATCTGATGGCCATAAAAATCTTGTCGACGTGGCCACCTTCTCCTCATCTCCTTTCTGCGCTCTTTTATATAGAGAGATTTGGGCCGCTATAAGATGGGCAACGCGGGTATACGTAGTGCAGAGGGATTTTTTTCTCTTCTTTTTGCTAGGAGAAGTTCTTTACAGTATTTTAGAGTTATTGAACCGGGCTTCCGTTCTTTGCAGCCACACCGAAACAGACACTGCTACAAGCTGCACCAAGCTCCTTCCTGTCTAGAAAACTTTCTTACATTGCCACGGTTTCTTAGAAACACTTTTGTTTTCCTATTTTACATAAAAACTACCTCTCCCCGCGCCTAAATACTTGTACTTTTGAAAACTGAAATGCAATTTTGACTACTCGTTTCTGTTGTGACATGTTTGTAAAAAAAAGTGTGTTATTATTATGTAAATATTTTTATGACAAATTGACTTTTAGAAATGCCTCCATAACTCCTAGTCCTATATATCAAGTATCAACCCAAAGTTTCATTCACCTCTCATGGTCTTCATCCCATTCGGACTTTTGTAGAGTTTTACGGGAAATCCCATTCGATGAAATCATATGTACTGTTTGTGTGACCACCAAGATATTCTCAACTACTTACGAAAAAGAGAGGAATTGAGGATTTTTTTTTTCATTTCAAAGAACGGTGTTTCATGAGTTGGCACTATACAGATTGTGATTTATTTTTTTGACACTCCAAAGATGGGATACTTCATATTTTGCCACTTTTGACCATTTTGCTCGTCTTCTTCTCCGTCTTCTTTCTCCCACAACTCCTCTTCCTGAGTGACGACCGTGGCTGACGGCAAGAAAGATCGAACTTGATCAAAATTAAGCTCATCTGTAGGTAGCTATCCACTGCTTGGTGCTCGCATTCGCCTCAAATGCTCGTTTGGCACAGCTTGATGCACACCGCGCTTGGCTTGCGCGCCATGGCCAAGCTAAGCGCTGCGACGGGTGTGGCCATCGACGTCTTCTTCTTCCTTCTGGGTCGCAGTCGCCATCCTCTCCCGCGGGCTCTCAATGGCCGATGTTGCCTCTGCCTCTGCCTCTGCCTCCGCCTGCTCGAAGAAATGCTCAGCCCGACCTTCTCGACGAAACCCCACGATGGAGGGGGTCGTTAGAGGGCGGGGCCGAGCTCCCTTGGGGACTTGCAGGAACAAAACTCGGGTCATCCCGGAGTTGGAGCAAGGGTGCTACAGGCGATACAGCCGATTTTCGGAAATTTTCGGCCAATTTCGGCAGAAAATTTCAATTTTTTTTTGAATTTTTTGGATTTTAAATTAAAAAAAAAGTCAAATTTGAACAAAAATCATCAATTGAGCTAGTTAGCATGGTAGCAAGATTCAGATGGACTTGTATTACTTCACTCATTCATCAATTGAACAAAATTCAAGCAACAAACCGGGGAGGGGGGGGGGAGGGGCGGTAGAAACGAAAAATCCGATTTACCGGCGATATATCGGCGATTTTTAGATTCCTGCGGTAAACACGGTTTGATAAATATAGTACAATTGGTAAAGACGGTATTGCATGTTCGGTAAATACGATATTATATATTCAGTAAATATGGTATTTTAAAAATACGATTCGATATTAGTAAATACCAATATTTTTGATACGTTCAGTAAATACCATATTTACTAAAGTTGATATAAAGTGCTCCGATACAAGATTGATAAGCAGGCTGCTTCTCGAACGATATCTTCAAATTAACCTTTAGCAACCTGTACAGTGCAAATTTGATGTACTCCTACTCAGTAGTCAGTACTAGCACATAAGTAGTGCATGTTTGATGCTTCCGTGCTTCGGTTGGTCACTAGATGCCCTTTTTTCTGATAACTAATTAGCACAAGTAGAAAGAGAGAGGCATTAATTAGTATTAACACAACGATGGTTGAAAGACTTGAAGGCCTTGGTGAGCACTGAGCAAGTAGAGCTGGGCATTGGGTTGGGCCGGGCCGGTACGGTTCGGGTTCACCGTGCTTTGTGCCGTACCAGTACGGCTCGGGCTCACCGTGCTTTGGGCCGGGTCATGTCGGCTCAACCCAGTCACCCCGCCGTACCGTGCCGTGCTGGTCCACCTCGCCTTCGGTCAGACCTAAGCACGGCCCAAAGTCCGTCGTGCCGAGGTCGTGCCGTGCCAGCCTAAGCCTAGCCACTATTAGAAACCCGATATTTCCCGAGTGCCAAAAACACTCGGGGAATGAGGCAAAACAGTCGGGAGAGAATTTCCCGAAGGCCAACACTCGGGAAAGAGCACTCGGGGTAGATCAGTCGAGGCAAAAACAGGTAGATTAGTCGGGGCAAAAATATTTTTCCGAGTGTGACACTCGGGAAATGATACTTTCCCGAGTGTATACATATACACTCGGGGGAAAAACACTCGGGAGAAAACACGCCTCAACGGTTTGTTCAACCGTAACGAAAATCTTTACCGAGTGTGGACACTCAGGGACTATACTGAAGAAATCACTCGGGAAAGTTTCCGAAGGTAACGGACGAACCAGGGAAAATTGACATGTGGCCAACATTTCCCGAGTGCATGGCAAAAATGACACTCGGGAACGTTTCCGACGAAACCATGGAAAATTGACATGTGGCTGTCTTTTCCTAAGTGTATGGCAAAACTGACACTTGGGAAAGTTTCCGACGAAACCATGGAAAATTGACACGTGGCCGACCTTTCCCGAGTGTATGGCAAAAAAGACACTCGGGGAATTTTTAGTCGAGTTCCCGAGTGTCGACACTCGGGGATGTTTTGGTCGACACTCGGGGATTTGCCGAAAAGCACCAACCCATTTTCACTAATTTTGTACATTCAATTTTGCATTTAATTTTGAACTGCACTAACAGAAAACTCAGCAATCAAATAATCCATCCATCCATCCATTCCACAACAAGAAAAAATACCACAATTCACATATATATATATATATATATATATATATATATATATATATATATATATATATATATATATATATATATATATATATATAGATCGAACAAAAGGCATGATACATATAACAGTTCAGAGCTCACAACATTCAAGTTCAAATTGAAAATCTAAGCATAACGTATGATACATATAATAGTTCCAAGTAATAATTTCATAGTCTTATCCGTTACATCAAACAAAAGCACATATCATTGCTACCATTTGCACAGAATTTCCTGCTTCAATCTTTTGTGCTATGTTATTATGGAGGATGCAACGGGGATCACGGGGTTTCATACGTTTTACTCTAGCATCATTTTGTGAGTTCTGCAGATACATCAAAACTTAATATTAGTGCCATGTTACAACAAAAGTAAGGAATTGATATTACATGAAAAGATATAGTAACTTTGACTTTGAGCTCTAATATGGATATTTTGCAGCTATATGTAGATATAGTAACTTTCACTTTGATCACATTAGTTCAAAAAATAGCTAGCACAGCTGCAAGGAAAATGTGAGCGGAGTGTTGATCTAAGTGTCTGCTGACTAAGACTATGCACTTTGGGGGTGGTAAGATGTAGGCACTGTTAGCCTAAGTTTACCCCTTAGCATCCAATGTAGCAATATGTACAAGCAGCAGCCAAAGCAAAGATACTGTATGTTTCAGTGTTCTGGGAATCCATTTATAAGGGATAGATTCTTTAAACTTGTTCTAGGGATCACAATCATGACATGAATCATGCTAATTGATACTCAGCATTAGCACAAGTAGATCATAAAAATAGAAAGCACCTGGTGGTGACCTCTCGGTGATGGACACATTCACATGATCTTCAGCATTAGCACCAGAAGCAGTTGGATCTACCAATGATCCCTCCGTTCCCTACATTTTCATAAGAAATCGCATTATAAGAAATTTGCAGTAGCGATCAATAATTACATTGCATGTTATTTCAATGTCTTCTGACTCAAGCACTCATAAGAGACTAACAATATAATAATAAGTATACAGTTACTAACCGGAGTAGATAAGTTAGGCAGTGGTTCCCCCGGTGTAGGGCCATCAAGTCGAGTCCCGGTCCCGAGTGCTCTGCATATTTGTTTGCACATTGCCATACATTAGCCAAATGCTAAATATATATATATATATATATATATATATATATATATATATATATATATATATATTACATATTACTTTGTTATTGTACTACCACGCTCGAACTAACTCAGAGGAGCATTTGCTCCAACCGCCGCCTAGCCTCGATTTCCTCTTATGACCTACTTTGTCGAGAAACCCGAGAAAATATCCCATGTGATGGTCGCGGTCATCTTTGAAGGTGTACTTCATCCGTTGATGCAAGACTCGTGGTTTGGACCTCCGAGAGGGTTGTCGGTGTGCTAATGTAGCCGGCACCCATGAAGAAACGACCATATTTCTTCCCCTTTCCAGCCTTGTACATAGCAGTCGCGTCCAGTGGTGAATTCATTACGTCGAAGTCCTCGCCATGAATCTCTTAGACCTCAAGATATGCAAACTGTTGGACAAAATCATCGGAGCGAAAATCATCAAGGGCAAAATCGTAAATCGTACCAGTTGTTATGCATTGCCGCATTTCGCACAAGGTGGCCTCTTGATCATCCCTCCTAGCGTCTACATATGCCTCTAAATCGGAGACAGACCTCTGCTTCTTCTTTTCCTGCAACAAAAAAAAAACACGGAAGGTAAATAAATATGTATCTACGACGTACAATCAATATAAACATGCTGACCTACCAAGTGCTTCTTGTAACGAGCCATGGAAGAGTTGTCTTGACGATGTGCTACCCCGCCCATCAACAATCTCCGCTCCCTAGCAGCACGAGAGGTCTCTAACCATTGTTTGTTACACCACCTCTTTTGGGCAATCTGTCGCCATACATCTTCACACTTCTGGGCCCACCAAGGTATTGCCTAAATTAATCAAGTGTTAAATATGAATAAAGTAGAATTGATTGTAATGAAGGATATCGTTTGTACAGTTGGTTACCTGCATGTACTCCTCCAAAATGATATGCGTTTGGCAAGCCTCGGCCCTATGAATTTCCTTTCCAAGGACTTATGTATGGTAATAGATCACCGCTTGGATGCGTGCTTCGTAGATCATCTGTGGGATCAGCTTCTTAACAGAATTACGCACCACTCTCCTAGAATCAGCTTCCTGTCCCTCAGCCCATCTAAACCACCACTACAATGCGGCATACATTGGAAACAAATAAATAATAATACACCTTTGTGCATGCCAATGTAGTAAAATACCAGCATCCAATAATACACCTTTTTTCAATAAGAACATTACTTGGATGCTGGTATTTTACTACATTGGCATATTATTATTATTATTATATATATATTTATATATATATATATATATATATATATATATATATATATATATATATATATATATATATATATATATATATATATATATATATATTGATAGCCAAATGAGACCTTCAACAAAAAGCATGGATGCTGTCCACAGTGAATTTGTGATTGCTTGTACTAATGCACTAACACAACTAAATCCTACATACCCCTCATCCAAACACCCCATTAACATTTAATTTTATTCTTGCTGAAATTTTATTCATAATTACACATAAGTACTTTACAATGTCAGAATCAGATCATCAGCAATAATAGAAGTCATCATGCATGTATGCAGCAGGAGCATATGCATGACGCACCAAACTAAATGCTTAGCCTTGGACCTTCTCGGGCTGCAGTGTTGAAGGCATTTTTGACACATTTCATGCTGAAGAAACAGTTTTGTTTCACCCAAGGCAATAGGTACTAGCAACAGGAGGAAGATTAGGGCCTTTAGTGGAGTGCAAGAATGATCATATAGCTTTCTATCGACTGTGACTAGAATTCTATGACAAGATTTAGATAAGTCTACCTTCAGTGGAGCATCAAAACATTGCTGGATCACTTCATTTTTTATACCATTTTTGTTTTAGATTATTCCAAATCCTAATAAAAGGCAAGTACACCATTCAACAGTTCAAACAATAGATAACAAAGGCTCAAAAAGCAAAAACAATCATCAATGTAGATATCCACAATCTATATGGCCAATCTAAGTGATTTGTGCAACAGAAAGACCACCTCCTTCAGCTTAGTATGAAACAACTGCACCTATCAAATATCAATTTATATGTCATAGCAGAATTATATATGACATTTTGAGATTGCATGTGCTGTCTGTCTTCACTTCCCTTGTTTTTTTAAGCATTATGTATACTCTGATCTTACATCTTTATGATCATCAGTTTTGTCTTTTGAAATGTTGTATTGATGAGCAGACCATTTATGGATTCAAGTATTCACCAGCTACATCATAGAAGTGTACAATCAAGTCACATATATGCAAAATAGTGAAACCACATAAATGACCAAAGATTAGGCTGCATAGAATAGAAGATCTAGATATTGACTAGTAAACTTGAAATGAATGTAACTTGTAATTTTGTATTCACGACAAATATTCAGTCACTTACCCAAAAATTTTCCTCCACCCGCTGCAAACAATTGTCAAATTGTATTTCTCCTTCATCTGTGGTATCTTCAGCGGCCCTGTAGTGGCACCATGTTCATGTAGGCTCCCGCCTTCCTTTGTAGGTGACCAAGCCAGGGAAGTGCCATCGAATCAACACGCCAATTATGCCGTTCGGAAGTCTACATTTCTCACCCCCGCCTTCTTTTCCATCCATTCTTCGCTGTACTCACCCATCTTTCTACGCCTAGTGTACATCCAACTAAGATCCTCGGCCATCCTATTGTGCAAAAAAAAAAGATGCATCATCCATGTAACTCTCTATAGATTATAAAATACTTCACTTTTCTTATTAGTTGCAGGAGAAATGGCTTTCCTATAGTGTTCATCCATATAATTAGCATACAATACAAGTAGGTTCTTCGTATAATGCATCATTAGTATGGATGCCATTAGTATAGCCACACTCCCCCCCCCCACAAGCAAATAGTAATACAATGCTTATGCTGAATCGGTTGTAGGACATGTTTTACCTAAGGTCACCGGCGTCGGTAGCTACGGCAGCGTCAGCGGATGAGGAGTAGGATGGAGGCCTTGGCTGCTGCAGCAGTGGCAGACGAGAAGGATGTGACAGTGGAGGAGGATGAGGACACTGTCGGGTACAGAGGCGTGCTATGCGGTGGAGGAGGGGGAGAGGCGGAGGCGGAGGCGGTGGAGGAGGGGGAGAGGCGGAGGCGGAGGCGGTGGAGGAGGGGGAGAGGCGGAGGCGGTGGAGGAGGTGGGGGCGATGGAGGAGGGTGTGCCGACGAGGCAGAGGCGGAGGCAGTGGAGGAGGGTGTGGCGGCGGGGTCGGGTGTGGCGATGAGGAGGAGAAAGCTGAATGGCGGCGGGGTCGAGATATTGGGGAATGAGTGTTAGGGTAAGCACTGTGCGAGCGGGTGGGGGGAAATTTGGCGTGCGGGTGGGGAAAATTTGGCTCGCGGGTGGGGGAAAATTTGGCGCGGGTTCAAAAGAGCGCAAGCAATATGAGCCGTTGGATTTGAAACCAACCGCCCAGATCCAAAGTAACGTTCAGACCACCCGAACCACACGATCAATATGAGCCATTGGATTTGAAACCAACCGTCCAGATCAAGAGTAACGTTTGGACCGTCCGAACGTTTACGCAATCTGGGCCGCTCATTTTTGATCGGGCCATCCCAGCAAAACACATGAGCGCACCGTTAGATCTTCATCGGATGGATCACATTGAGTGAAACTTTCGAACCCCCGAACAACACTTTTCATCTCAACCATTCATTTCTAATCGGACCGTTGAGATTTCACTGAGCCTTACCGTTTCGTGGAGCCACTGACTGGTGGGCCCCGTGTGCAGGACCCTTCATCCACCTCGCGCCCAGGGAGCTCCAGCGCAGCACAGCGAGGGCTCCGCTGCCCACCGTTTTGGCCTCACCGCCCATGGTTTTGACCGAAGCTCAGCTACCCTGAGCTTCACACTCTCTTTTACATCTCAGTGCACTCACCAATTTCTCATTTCTTCCACCCAATCAAGTTCTAAAGCCCTGAGAGTGGAAACCCTAAAATCACCGTGCGCCATTGCCTTCGTCTCCGGCGCCGTGAAGGGTTTTGTATCAATTCTATCGCGTCACTTCGCGTCCCTTAACACCTTGAATCTTTTCCCTCATTCAATTTGGTCGTTGCTTCACAGGATCGCCCAATTGAACCCTTCTTCTTCGTCTCTGGCCAGAAGCACCGCTCAAGCCTCACCGATGATTCAGTGCACCTCGAGCCAATCCGACGGTTAAGATGAAATCAAAGGAGGTCTTGACGGTCAAAATAAATCAAAGGAGGTCCTCTAAGCCCAAGCAAGGAAATAAAGTTAAACAAGAGGGAGAGGTCCAGAAGGGAGAAGTTCAACCCGAACTTCAATTTCGGAAATCAAGGAAGTTTGAAACATAAAACTGAGCTTGGGACGTCTCAGGGGTGGTCATGACCCAAGGGAAGGTTAGAACCGAAGGAAGGTCTGGACAAGGAGGGAGGTCCAAACATAGGGGAGGTCTGGACAGAGGAGGGGAAGGACAACTCTAGAGCTCAAACAACTCCAACAAACCCGAACAAACTAGCTGGGAATTAGTTGAAGTTTGAATTAGTCATTTGAAAACATTCCAAAATCTCAGATTAAGCTTTAGGCTTCAGCAAAACCAAATGGTTCTCTTTTATTTTGAAATTTTCAAAAAGGATCCAAAAACCAAGGTGCTACAAAACCATACGTTGTGTCGGAGTCATCGACAAAGAGAAAGCTTACCGATGCTCCTCGGAGTGGAGAACCTGGACAGGAACCCACCCCGTCACACCCAACACACATAGATCATTTCCTTTTTCACACAACACACACAAATTTGTTAAGTTCAAATTGATTTCTATAAATTTGACAAGAAATATTTTAATTTAAGATAATTAATGTAGTATTTGATTAAATTATTTCCTAGGGTTGTTTCCAAGCAAAAACTATAATTTATTTTGAACATGTATTGGTTTTTTTTGGAGTTTTTACATGAGTTGTAGCATTTGAAAATTTTTGAATCAAAGAAAACATACAACTCTTTTGGAAGCTTTAAATAAAAATGGAAATAAAAACTTATGATGATCTTCTGAAAATAATTTATTCAAATACTAAAATATTTATCATTAATTTAAATAATTTTTCCCAAATTTTTAGAACTAAACTCAGCCTCTAGAAAATTCAAACTCAAAATAATAACCTATTGTAGGTACGAATTTAAAATAAGCAAATAAATTTTGAACAGTAAGGATTAATAATTTTTATGAACACTAGGATGTCCCAGGAAGCCCTCTGATTTATTTCAGAAGTTTTGGAATTTTATTTATATTTTTAAAGCCTCGGTCAAACCTGTTGAATTTTAGACAAATCTGGAATTCAAAACTCAAACCCTAGCACTGTTCCGAGCCTTACACTGTTCATAGGACTCGAGTCCGACCGCTCGGACTTGACTCAACTTAACCAACTAAACGCACCGGCGCACCTGGGTTGAGCCACTCTCGTGCGAGCCGTCCGATTTAAATCGAACCGCCTGGATTGAGGGGAACGTTCGGACCGCCGAAACATCCTTTTCAATCAACACCGTCCATTTTCAATCGGACCGTCCGCATCGCTTGGAAACGTTCAGACCATCCGAACGAGCGCACAATCTGGACCGTCCATTTTCAATTGGACCACCCGAACCATTCCAACCTGCACCACTTGACTTGGTCACACCTCACTTAAACCCCGACTGAGCCACACTCCAGCTCTCATCGCCTTGAGTCACTACCAACTGGGCCCCACTTGTCAGGTGCGGCTTCAACCTCTCACTGGCACGCTTGCAGAGCTCCTTTGACATGCGGCCACGACGCTCTGCCCCACTCCATTGACGCTGTGACCGCACTGCCCTCCATGGCCTATCCTGGAGCTCCTCTGTTTCACACCACCTCCATTGTCGTCACTCACACGGGATAAAATCCCTCGCACCCCCTCCCATTTCTCCATCTTTCCTTTCGGTGGATGAGGAAAGAGGAGCTCTCCATCGCTCTCTACTCCGGTAAGCTTCAACCGTGTGGTCCCTCTCTACTCCATGATCAATGCCGTGTCCATTTCAGCTAACTTGAGCTCATGTGGTTGCTTGTAGCTCATGGTTCATCTCTGAAGCTCCAGAGCGCGCCCCCGAGTGACCTCACCGTGCATCTTCAACACCGGTGAGTATTATCATCACTCTAGTGCGTCACTTTACATTCTGTAGGCCACTGAGCAAAACCCCTCAACCAATTTTATCAATGCATGATAGGATCACTAGATTTTAGATCTTGTTCCCATTTTCAGCCGAAACCCTAGTGATCTTCTCCATCTTCGATGTGGTAAGCTATTGCTCAATTTCTTGCTTGTACACCATCTATGGACCTCACTTAAGCTTCCTTGACCAATCATTGTCCTCCTGGTTGCCTTTGTAGCCCCTCCACGTTGAAGCTCACTGCCGCCGTGAACCTCAACGTTGACAAGCTATCTCCGGTCATCTCTACTCCTCTCAGGCGCTCAGGTGACCTCCTAGTAGCCCCTAGATGCTCAGGCACCCGCTAGATTGAACGCTGCGGAGCTCTTGTGCTATTTACGTGTTTGTCGTATTGAACGCCACCGCTCCTCTCCGGCTAGCCGCCGGTGTAGTCCACCTTAGCTGCTGAGACCACCTCCATTAGGTGTGCATGGCTATTGCGCACCTATCCCAATCCTTGGTTGGCTCCGCCGTGGCCAGAATCCACGGTGAGCTGCCGAGCAAGCGCGCGGGACAAAGTTCCCATTGTCGTACGCGGACATGCATTGTAGCTTGGTCATTAACATTAACTGGTAATGATTAGCATTTAATGACTGTCTTGACGTGTTAATGTGTCACTTACTTGTGGGTCCAGCCGTTAAGTGCTTGGTAACCCCTCTGGACCGTCCATTTTGAGATTAATGATTCAGATTGGTTTGAATGTTTGGACCACCGAACGTCTCCATCGTTTGGACCGTCCGATTTTGATTCAACGGTCCAGATCTATTTGGCCGTTCGGACCGTCCGAACATCCATCTCGTTTGGACCGTCCAATTTTGATTCAACCGCCTAGATCACTTTGGCCGTTCGGACCGCCTGACGTAGCCATTCGCGTGGGCCGTCCGATTAGATCTCAACGGTCCATACGTTTTCAGCTTAGGGTTTAAATGAAAATCCGCAAATCAATTAATTGTGTACTGTAAATGGTGTTAAACTTCAAAATTGCATAAGTAATTCATTTTAACTCCTTAGTATTAGCAAAATTGCTTTAGTTTTAGTATTATTGTTGCACTAAAAATTGCTTTAACCTTAAAAATGCTACTAATTGGTAGTATCCTGAGTGTCACTTTTGTCCCGAGTGTCACACCACATATACACTCGGGACATAACTTTCCCCCGTTCTGAATGCGTCAATATCCCATTTTCGAGCCCATTTCTGAGCAGGCGAGTGCTGCCCTGTCTTCATCTCCCGAGTGTAATAAAAAACACTCGAGAACATAACATCCACCGAGTGTTTATTTACTTCCCCGAGTGTCCCAGTAAGCACTCGGGAGACTCCCGAGTGTTTCTGATAATACACTCGGGACATATATATGCACTCGGGAAAAAACCTATTTCTGGTAGTAAGCCCTAAGTAACTATAGACGGCGGAGGCGGAGACGGCGATGGCGGCGGCGACCGCTATCTTTATTCCTCTCGTGCCCGCCTCATTAAAAACCTAGTTAAAATTGAATTAATTGCAAAAAAAACATGGGCATGTAAATATTTCGGGGAAAAAGTGAAATTTTCTTGATATTTTACACATACAATATTACTGTCGTGTTAAAAACCTTACGCCCCAGAGTGGGGTTCCCCGAGTAAGGAAAAGAGTACAGTAACAACATGCGTACATACTAACTACTCATCAATGTCGAGATCGTTCATGCGTCGAGGTCGTCTTGACTTTGACGATCTCAAGATCCTCCAGTTGATGCTGTTACCGTTCTTTAGCCAATTCCCAGTCCTTGGCGCATGTGATTGCCTCCACCATCCTAGCAGTGAGGGGTGATCTTCTTTCTTCAATTATTCTCCCTGCTATCTTTGACGTTGCTTCAAGAGGCGGTGGACACGGCACCGATGAGAACATCACGCGCGAAATGTCACAAAGACAGGAAATATCCGCTTGTTGTTCTTCCACCACTCGAGCAAGTCTATCTTTCCACTGGAAAGATCAGGATCGATGTTTGCAAAATCATGCTCCAGGTAGTGGTTTAGCTCGGATGTAATTCCACAAGGGGTTGCACGAGATCGAGAGGATGAAGAACTGGACTTGCCCTTTAGCTTCTTCCATAAGTGGGATGTCAAGCTTTTCTTTCCTTGTTACGTTTGCTGTGAGGCCTCCTATCTCGCGCCATCGCCGAATTTGTCATGATATATGCGAAAACACGAAAAAGCTCCTCTTTGACATGTCGAAAGCTTCCGAGTAATCAAGACCGAGGCATTCACATATTCCTCCATCTTGATCTGTAGAACACGCAACTTTTTCAGAGGATCGAAAATAACAAAGAAGCAATACATGTGTGAAATAGAATGAAATATTTAATAAATTTTTCCTCCATTAGTGCGACAAAGATGACCTAAAAGGGGATCCTCCCTAGATTTGGCAATCTTATCTGCAATTAACCAAATAAATTCTATAACTAAGGAAGAGGTAGGATAATAAACACCAGATAATATCTTTGTTGCTTTATAAAAAGGTTGTAAAAACTCTCGAAAATAACTAGCAATCTGCCAATCTGAATTAGTAACTACCAATTCATTGTTTTGAGAGTTAGCATTGACAAAAATGGATATGACATGTTCGTACCCTTGTAACTTCTGTAACATGATATAGGTCGAGTTCCACCTCACCTTCATGTCAAGACCGAATTTTCTTGGCTCCTTCCCATTGGTCGCGCAGTACTCCGCGAACCTGGCAGCCACTAGTGGGGAATTTGTGAGGTATCGAACAGCGTCGCGGACACTGTTCAAATAACTGCCAATCGCTTGCATACCGTCTTGAACAACAAGGTTCAAGATATGGCATACACATCTCTGGTGGAGAACATAACCTCTAATATACGTCTGCAATCTTGGGGTGAGGATGTTCATAGCAGTCATGTTCGCTGATGCGTTATCAAGAGTTATAGAAGCAATCTTATTATCTATCTTAAAATCATCAAGTACGTGTAGTATACGCTCGGCAATGGCCTCTCCCGTGTGTGATTCGTTAATTACTTTAAACCCTATAACTCTCTTGTTTAGTTTGTAATTATCGTCTAAATAATGGGCTACAACACTAAGATAGGCACTTCTCTGGTGTGATGATGTCCTAATGTCTGAAGTTATGAAAAAAGAGAACTAAACTTGTAGGAATAGTTTTTTTAGCTCTGCTAGTTCCTTATGATACATCCGTAAAATATCAGATGTAGTGGTTCTCCTACTAACATGGTGGTACTATGGGAAAAAGCCGCGTTGGATCATTCTTTTGTTCTGGCTCCAGGTCATGTGCTTCTAGCAATTCGCCCTTCGTTCAGGCCCACCAATGTTGCCATCCGTGAATACGGGAGAGAACTCTGGAGTCCCCATTGGCTCCAGACGCCCCTGGTACTCCTCGTAGCCCTCTGTACCATCCATATAACGGTCATCCATGCCGTAGTCTCCCATTCTTGGCGAGGACTGGCGAGCATCAATGGGAGTCGGAGCCGGAGAAGGACTAGGGGAGCAGCGGCGAGAGCTTACACTAAGTCGCCCTGCTGCCCTTTTCGTGCTATGACTCCTCGGTAGCATACCGCTCGGGAGCTCCTTGGTGCTCCGACTCCTTAGTAGCATAATGGATGGATCGATGGTAAATAAATGGAGAGAGTAGATGGATGTTGAAGAAATGGAGAGATTTGATAGATGCTGAAGAAATGAGGTGAGCTAAGAGTGGATGAATAAATGAGGTGAGCTGAGAGCTCGTTTTATAGGCACGGTCGCGTGGAGCATCGGAGAGAGCCATTGCTTCTCTGTGCTTGCCCGTTGTCTCTCGCGATTGAAAAAAGATATGACTGTGCTTACCCGTTGTCTCTCACGATTGAAAACATATATGACTGTGCTTGCCAGTTGTTTCCCGCGATTGAAAAAAGACATGACCGGTCACTCGCTGTCTCGCTCTACCTTTTCTCCCGGATTCCCTCTACCTATCTATCTCAATTTGAAAGAAAGCCAAAGCCACCACCACCAAGCCAAAGCCACCACCACCTAGATTCCCTCGTTTACTTATTTCCTTCTTAATCTCTCCTCTCTCTCTCTTGCTTTTCTCGGCTGTCTCGGTTTGGGGCAAATGGCCAAATCCCCAATCCCCTTATCTACCCCCCATGCCTACACGGCTCCACCAGACCACCACCCACCCCCATGGCCCCATCTCCCGAGCGGCCGAGCGCCTCCTCCTCCTGTTGCTTCTTCTTCTACTGAAGCTCCACGGCAAGGAGGCGGGAGGCGCGGCGGAACGGAGGAGCAAGCGGTGGGAGGCGAGGAGGCGCAGTGGAGCGGAGGAGCAGGTGGCAGGAGGCGAGGAGGCGCGGTGGAGCGGTGTTTGATTTATCTTTTGATGTCAAATGGTTGATGTATGATGGATTCATTCAGAGGTGGTTGCTATTGATGGTGTTGTGTTTTGGTTTTACTGATGGATGCATTCGGAGCTCACTAGCACTTCCTCTGTTGCCTCCGGCCACCGCTCGCTGTCCGCGTGATGGCATCCGCAGGCCCTCCCTGGGAGGCGGAGCGGCAGGCGCGGAGGCGAGCACGCCGACGCCTACGTCTTGCGGGCGTGCGAGCATGGGGCCGCCCGAGCATGGCACGCCACACCGGGCGTCTTTGCTGCCGCCGTTGTGCCATCTTCGAGCCTAGCTCGCCCGCCATCCATGCGTGCCGGTCGCCCGCCACGTGGTGTGCTGGGCGTGCTTGGCTGCTGAGGCGGTCAGACCTCCGGCGGCACGGAATGGCCCGCCCGACTCCCACCTCTATGAGCAAGTGAGCAGCGTGACTGCGTGAGGGGTGCAAACGGAACGTATACGGATGGATATCGCTCATCCCGTATCCTTTTCCATATTTTTTTTCTCAGATTCGGAATCTGACACGGATAGTGCCGGATACGAATACAAATGCAGATAGTCTTGCTCATGAATACGGAGCGAATACATGCCGAGCCAAATACGGATTGTCTTGGTCACGAATACTTATTCGGATGTTGCGTGAAAACATAAATCATATATATCGCACAAATAAAGATCAATCAACCATACTACATGTCCAAAATGCAACTAGATTATTAGTTTAACAAACAAATTTAAATATATCACACGATAACATAGGCTATTTAAGCGAGTAGTAGTAACTGCTAACTATCAAGTAGCAAGTATATCACAGGGGCTAAGTAAGCAAGTGTAACTACTAATTAGCAAGTCACAAGTTCACAAATCACAACTCACACCTCACACGGTCTATAAAGTAGGTGAGCTTGCTTACATAAAATTACCTTGAATTGAATATTCTGTTTAGGAAATTATGGATCATGAAGACAAGCGAGTAAATATAATTAATTCATAAATGGTTTATAGATACACATTGGAACTTTAATCAAGAACAACGACCAGTTAACCAATGCCACTGATGGGAATTAACACAATTGAATGTATCTGACCAAGTTGCAGCTTAGTCAATTGAAGCCTAGGTCTAAATGACAAAGAGTACGAGAGATGTGAGGAGATAGTATAAGTGGGCTGCACCATATATCCATGGGCAAGCAGAACCCATGCAATATCTCTATCCAAATGTAACTAAAGCTTTTTTTTTGTTCACCCCAAATAAGACCCAATATAAGGCCTAAATCAAAAAATTTGGATAGCCATACCACACCAATTACCAGCCGTATAATTTATACCAGTGGCATGATCTTTTTGGAAAGATAACAGGCATGTATCATTGTATCTACTATGAAGCTATCAAAATCATCCGATGGTATCAGGAAATAACACAAAAATAGCTTAGACAGAGTTAGAGTAACCAATAAAAACTGGTATCAGATTTAACTTGTATAATAGCGTGTATCTTTAGCATAGACTTACAACAGCTACATCTACCTAGCCTTACATGGAGTACTCTGCCTACCCATTGCTATGCTATCTGAAAACAGGTTGACTTTCTTGATGATTCATTCAGAGAAACAAATTAATATTTTGTTTCATAGAAACATGTTCGGTAGTGAGTAGCTATTCAAGTTTGTACTCTATAAGATAATTCTTGCGAGTTAAAAGCGGAAAGAGCCACAACAAAGCGTAGTTCTTGGACATCATTCTTAGCTAAAGAAATCATGATCAAGAGATTGGGGAGCAAGTGAAAGGCTCTCGTACGACCTCGGACACGATTTACGCCAATGTAACACTTGGTTTCTTCCTCAATTCTCTAATTGTGTTGCTCTCGGGTCTTCTCCTTCATCTATACCACCTGCTTGTAAACAAAGCACTTGGGTAGATTAATTTGGGTTGGGTTTATGTGTTGTATCAGAATGCAACACCAATGTTAGTAGTAGAAATCAATAGTCAGGGTAGTCAACACCCAGTGCCAGTAGTACCAGGGATCGGGTAGTCGGTTCAAAAAATTTACCGGGGGTGGCCGGTAGGACTGGAAAAATAGCTCGAGGCTCACGAGCCAGCTCGATTCGTACCAGGCTCGAGCCGGCTCGACTCGGGCTCGTTCAATTTTTGAGCCGAGCTAAGCCCAACTTTTGGCTCGCAAGAATTTTGAGCCGAGCTCGAGCCGGCTCGCGAGCCGCTCATTTCCTTAAGTCAAGGCCTTGACTGCCTTATCCTTTATCCCCTTCGGTCTGCTCTCTGCCTTATCCTTTTCTTCCACGCCTCGCCTCCCCCCATGGCCTACTCCTCCCCACAAACTCCCGCCGCCTCCTCCTCCCTCGCAGCCTCGCCCTCGCCCCGCCCGCCTCGCCTCCTCCACCTCCAGCCCCACTCGTTGTCTCCCCCTCGCCCTCGCCCCTTGGCCTCCCCTCATCCTCCTCGCCCAACTCCACTTCTAGCCCCACCGCCGCCTCCCCTCGCCCTCCTCGCCCCTTTGCCTCGCCTCCTCCCCAAACTCCCACGCCTCCCACCGCCTCGCGCCTCGCCTCCTCCACCCCTCGCCCCGCTCGTCGAGCTAGCCAGCTCCACGTCTCCACCCACCACCTCCTCCTCGCCCCGTCTACCGCTTCGAGCACCGCCTCCGCCTCCCGCGCTCTCCCTTCCCCTCCATCTCTCTTGTCTCCGACGGCCTCCCTGCCGACCTCCCTGACGAGTCGACAACATCGAGCCTATGTGGAGCTGCGGGTGGAGGGCCTGGAGGCCGGGACATGCCGCGCCGTGCGGGTAGGCCACGCGGTGATGGCCGATGGTGTAGGCCGTGGCAGTGGAGAACGTGGTGGCCCTCTACTCGGCTCCTGGCGCCGGCGACGACGTTAATGCAGAAGACACGAAGTGGGTGGGCGCGACGACGTCAAGCAAATTTGAGTTTTTTTGAACAAAATTCAACCAAACCAGAAATTTCAACGCCGATTTTTGGTTCTAGGGGGGTTCGGTAACCGGTTTTCGGCCGATATTAAAAACCCTGAGTAGTACTAAATGGCACAACAAAAAGGAATAACAGATCACCTGAGGCATCTGCCATGCGCTGGGGATGTCAATCCTGGACAGCTGGATGCGGAGAAAATCTGGGGGGAAGAGAAACTCAATCAGCCGGTGGATGAAAAAGTGCACACATGTCTGTTAAAACGCACAATAGCAATGGTCAAAATGCTTGCACATACTGGTACTGGTACTGGTACTGTGAATCATCTCGACTTAGATCGCCCCACTGGATCGGAGTAATATACTGGTTGTCGAACGAAGGCCTTTGGGGGAACAATCTGTAAGGATTGACATTCATTCATTTATACATGAACATGGAAACAGAGCAAGCACATCAAACTTAGGAATTTACGAGGATTTCCAATTGATAGTTGGATCTTGTGGCAAAAATATGATGATGCATTTAGATTGATTGGGAATCAGTTGGAGGGGGTCACACTCTCACCTCTCTTGTACCTCTTGCTCCGATCATTCACTGACTTCTCTGGAGATTTGGGGCAAGGGATATTTTCCTATAGATATCCCCCCCAAAAAAATCAGCGAAATAATATAATGGAGCTCGACATGGCATACTCCAATCTGTCAATCACCCAAATAAAAGTCTACCATGCAAAATTGTGGTTTACCTAATTACAAAAATGGCAACCTATCAGCAGCGGGCAAGGGCAACATTCGACAAGTGATAACTCATAACTGTAAAACTACCACTGTAATTGATGTTCTGATACAAAAAGAAAGACCATCTATAAATAAAAGACCCAAGCGCATTTGAAAGCTACATTCTGAAGTTAGTAAGATTTGTATGCAAGTATATAAGGCACGAGGCAACATAACTAGTTGAGACGTCGCCACAGAATATAGTATCAAATAATGACACGACCACTAAATTAAGCCTTAGACCAAAATAATCACATCATAAAACGGCATCGCGGTAACTTCAGTTATGGTCATGAACTGCTACCTTAGACCAAAACAATCACATCATAATACGGCCTTGCGTTAACTTCAGTTATGGTCATGAACTGCTGCATGCTTGCACCTTGTTGCGGCTTCCTCTCCCCAGTTTATGCTACAACAATCAGCAAAGGAATATTAAAAAGGGATCAAACAAAATCTCACATCTCTCATGTAGGATTAGATCAGTAAAACCATGAATCAAACACTGAGAAAAATAGAAATGAGACTGATTCTTGCACAAACAGATTCAAGAAAACAAAAACATCACAAAACATCCAGAAGCTTGGCGCACGCCCACGGAGCCGACGCGTCGACGTACTGCGACGTGAGCAAGTGGTCGGTGGGCGCGGGCGGTGGGGGAGGCGGAGGAAAGTTCTCTTTGGTCTTTCGCATGTACCAAACATGCAAAGACTAGCAACCTATTCCAGCACGGGCTAATACTGTGTCGGGGGCCAACAGACTTCCGAGGGAGTATGTCCCGGGCTTGGGAGGTGCCTTAATGTTTTTTTAATTTTGATTTGGCCTTAATGACTCGCCCGCTACAAATCCTCCCGTGAGATGACTCTAGAACCGATACGGCGACACGCTTTTCTTGTTCCTTCGGCGTCTTCTCCACGGGAACCGATGACGTAGCCTTCTGAAGTGAAGGATGAGGTGGAGTCATTGAGGGTCCTGTTGGAGAGACATGGTCGTGTCGAGATCGTGACACTGCAGGGTCTAGGGTGATGTCCTTCTTGGGCCACTGGATAAAAGTGTGTATGGCATCCTCTAGTGTTCTGAAGTCTTCGTTTGGGCGAATCTCCAGCGGGACGACCATGAAATGGTCATGTACCATGTCCACCTGGACCCTAGCGTAACCCTACGCCAGCTGGGCACGGTGCATTGCTGTCCCTTCCTGGCATGGATACACCATCCCCCGCCTAGCCTCAATAGAAATGGACCCAACCAGCCTCACTTAGAGCTTGCAGGGTGTCGGCTCTAACAAAACGATATACAATTAGCTAAGACGTCCTATAGATCTATCTTTGGAGCATTCTAGAGATGTACATTACCTTGATGTCATCGATAGGTAATTGGACGTCGCCATGCTCAGACTTTTGCGTGGACGCGATGCTACTCCGATGTTAAGGACTGGCTCCCAAAATAACGGGGGCGGCTTGCGACTGGTTGAGGAGTTGATTTATTTGATCCTACAATCTCGTTATCTGTCCTTGAAATTTTGAAGTAAGCATCTGTTCCAACCATTCCTCGCGCTCGGCCTTGGATCTCTACCTACTCCTATACGTCTCGGAGTCGTCTAAGAATCCCTCCCTCCAAGGTACGTAAACCCCAAGGCCTCGCGTTCAATCTGGGTGCTCCTTGTTTCCCAGGGCTGTAGATAGTGTGTCCTTCTCCCTGACTACTTCGAAGGAGCCTTGGGAAGATTCGGTAGTCAATGCGTGCTGCAAGGAGCCATCATGTTATTTTAGACACTATGAAGTTATGGACTTATTAACAACTAGGTAGTTCGATATATTTACCATGCATTGGGACACTTCCTCATCTGCTAGGTTTGTGAAAGAGATGCCGCTCGAAGACGTGGCTGATGCCCTCGATCTTAACCAGCTTTGGGTGCACTTGTCTGTGATCCCAGCAAATGGCCCGATTGCGTTCTCGTCCTCTGCCGTCCATTGTGTGGTTTTACCCACATACCCAGTGGTGTCGAGTTTGTGGGGGTGAGTGTTTTGTGCCTGGAGAGCCTTATGCACCGCACTTTGCTCCTGCAATTCGGTTGTCGTCTTCATCCGCACAAAGGTGTCCCATATATCTCGCGACAAGAATTTGTACTTCGTGAACGGCGTTCGACCCGTGTTCACGTACTTTGTGATAAGCGTGCTCTTGAAGGTCCTCCATGTGTGTCCCATCGCGAGCAACGCCTGTCGTTCCACACGTGCTTGGTCTGCTTCTGGAATAGTGAACGAGCATGAAATATCAGTCTACAGCTAACCTCTCTCTATGTCCGTCAGAGACTTCCAGCTTGGTGTAGTGATGGGGACCCATTCCCTTCCAAGTATCCCACAGATGGTCCAGAATTTTGTCGCTGCTTTCTTGGGACTCAGAGGGACCCTAGAGGTACTGACCGCCGTGATGGTCATTCGGCTTGTAGGCAATTTTGATATTGATTGTACTCTTCCTCATCCACAACATTCTCAACTCTGATAATCCTTCTTTTTTCATGAAGAACTATGTGGGGTTCTTATTTGCTAGGTCTGTTACAGAAAAAACTTGAACAACTTGCTTAGCGAGTACAAATGGTTCGTCCTTGTATCCGACACATTTGAAAGCATCTAGACCCCCAAAAATTGTTTTTGGTAATTAATGACAATATATGAATATGAGATTAATATGTTTATTGAGTATTTACAAGGTTAAGTCCCGATGGTGAAAATGACAAGTTGGAGATGCATGCTAAAGGGCAACATGAAGATCAACATGGTTCAAAGACAAGGTACAAATAGTCTAGGATCCTTTTTATGTTTACCGATCTTAGGAGAAAAAAGTTGGAATACCGAATTTTAGGTTAAATGCCATACTATTAAGAGCGATCATAACTAGTAGCTTGATATCATGTTCTTGTACCATTTGGATCAATTTAGGATCATGCATGCACTCAGAATTTGTTTAAATAACCAACTATGAAATTCTCAGGACAAACAGTAGTTCCGGTGTTTACTTGGCGGAACTACCGCTCAGTGGTACTACGGGGAAAGTGGTGCGGTACTACCGCAACCCGGTTGTACTGAAGAATAGTTGGTGGTTTGTGTTTTACAGAAAGGTGCATTCTTGGTTTTTTGTTTTGCTCGGTTGAGGTGCGGTAGTACCGGCGTTCTTTGTGCAGTACTACCGTATCCCGGTTGAACGGAAAAAGCGCGGTACGTATTTTACAGAGAAGCACCTTTTGGGATTTCTTGTACTCTCTTGGAAAACGGTAGTTCCGGCGTGCAATGCACGGAACTACCGCATATCGGTTGTACCGAAATTTAGAGCGGTACGTTTCTTACAGAACGAGGTATTTATGGAGTTTGGCTACTTGTTTGAGGTGCGGTAGTACCGTAGTGCATTTTGCGGAACTACCATTTCCTAGAATAACCGAATATTATGAAGCGGTACGTTATTTCCAGTACGCGTCGTTTTTGGACCTCAAGGAATGCGGTCGTACCGCATTCATAAATCGGAACAACCGAAGATCGGAACTATCGCATGTTGCATGGCGACAGTACCACTCTAAAATTTTCAACGGCTATGTCAGAGCAGTTAATACTACTGTTATAGCCGTTCTATGCAGTTCGTTGAGAAACGGTAGTATCGACCATTACATGATGGTACTACCACTTTTGCTGAAAAAGTTGGGGTTTTACCCCCAACGGTCGTATTTGTGTGTGTGTTGGGGGGGTATAAATACCCCCCCACCTGCTCAAGGACAGATGGCTAGACCATATTTACTATCCTTTGAGCCTTGAGCATACTCTCAATCCCTCCAATTCATTGTTGCATTCATTGTGAGGTAGTTGAGCCAATTTCAAGTACATTCATTCTAGATTGATCCATTGCACTTGAGTGCCGTTAAGCGAAGATCATCGATTCATCACTCTTGGTGTTTTGCCAAACACCTACACGATTTGGCGGTGTTAGCATGGTGATCTCTTCAAGAAGATTGTGAAGAGGCCCAGTGCTAAGATTGTGAGTGGTTTGGTGTTCGCCATCTCCGGAGCGGAGGAAGAACAACCAGTAGTGATCGAGGGAAAGCTTAATTCGTAGAGCTGGCTTGATTAGTTCAAGCTTCCTCAACGTGGACTAGTGAAGACCGGCAAGTCTTCGATACCATAGGAAAAACTCCATTGTCTAAATTGCGGTTAATTCTTGTCTTTACTATTTCTGCATTTACAATTCTAGTATTTATCTTGTGTTGAATTGCTTAGGTAGAATTGTATCTAGTTTAGACTTAGTTCATAATTGACTTAATTTGTTAATTAGTCAAAAAGCTTTTAAACCTCCTATTCACCCCCCTCTAGTCGGTTATCCTTAATCCTACAACGTTTGAGGTCCACAGTAGTGACGCCGTACTTGTCGACCTTCACACCCAGCGGAAGTTTAACCCAATGGCATTGAAACAGGGGGATCTTGAAAAGTACGTAGTCGAGCTCCCAAATCTCCTCTACGAACCCATAGTAGGAGTTCGTCCCACGTGACCCGGGGGTATTGAACTACTCGTGAAATGCATCTATACGGACACCGCTGTTCTGGACTATGCTCTTCCTATCCTGAGCTGTCATATAAAATGTGTACCCATTTATGTCGTATCTTGGCAATGTCACAATTGCAAATTTTGGGCCTTTTGCCAACCATAGCAGCGTATCTTCACTTGATGGCTTCCCAGTGAATCGCACCTTTAACCATTCGTTGAACCAACAGTTGTGCTCTCTCGTGATCCAAACCTCCGACCACTATGGATTCTATTGGCGTACCATGTTTTTGTGCTCGTTAATATACGGGGACACCTGGGTCATGCGTTGCAAGATCATGAAATAGGTTTGAGCGTACGTATCCAGATTGAGAGTGATTGCTTTCCTTCTGATGGTCCTGATACTCTCCAGTCTCCCCCCTAACAAGATAGAGGCATACCTATCGGTTCCACCTAAGCCATGTAATCGATGCAGAACTCAATGACCTCTTCGGTTGCATAACCTTCGATGATGATGCCCTCCGGTCGCGATCGATTCCGTACGTAGGACTTGAGAATTCCTATGTACCTCTCGAACAGATACATATGACGTAGGAACACATGGCTGCATATCTTTATCTCTTTCACAAGGTGAACAATGAGATGGACCATGATATCAAAAAATGACGGAGGGAAATACATCTCAAGATAACATAAAGTCATCACCACCTCGGCCTGCAGAGCATCTAGTCCTTCGGGATCGATGACCTTCTGAGGAATTGAGTTAAAGAAATAACACAGCCTCAAGATTGCCACTCGGACCTTGTTTGGCAAGATACTCCTAATTGCAACAGAAAGCATTTGTGTCATCAGCACATGACAATCATGAGACTTCATACCAATTAATTTCAAATCTTCCATAAAAACAAGTTTCTTAATGCTGGCGGAGTAACCAGACAGAACTTTCACACCATGCAAGCTCTGGCACAGTTCAGTTCTCTCAGCCTTGGACAGAGTGTAGCAAGCTAGGGGAAGATATGTTTGGTCTTTATCGGTCTCTTTTGGTGCTAGTGTCGTACCCCAATTTTGGAGCTTGGAATCCACTGTGTATGCGGTGTCAATCCCTGGATCAGTAGCTGACACACATAGTTACATCGTTTGTTTTTACATGCACTACGGGAGCTCTAGACGGACATACGTCTTAGGGTCACAGTTGCGACCACATCTGGTCAAAAATGGCAATCTATGGAGGTCTTGAAGGGGTCCTGGAATGGTTCTACAGTAATCCTAAAGATGTCCTGGAATGATCTTGAAGAGGTCCTATGCAATCGAAGGAGGTCCCAAGAAGGTCCTAAGGAGAGGCCCTGAGGAGCCTAGGGATGTCCTGAGAAGGTCCCGAGGGGAGGTCCTGAACGGTTCGGCTGCAACCAAGGGAGGTCCTAAGCGGTATAGACGACATCAGGGAGGTCCTGGGCGGTCCGGAAGGAACCGAGGGAGGTCCTAAACGATACAGATGTTATCAGGGAGATCCTGAATGGTTCGGATGCAACCAATGGAGGTCCTGGGCGGTACAGACGACATTAGGGAGGTCCTGGACAGTTCGGATGGAACCGAGGGAGGTCCTAAATGGTACAGATGTTATTGGGGAGGTCTTAAATGGTTCGGATGCAACCAAGGGAGGTCTTCGGCAGTACAGACGACATCAGGGAGGTCCTGGATAGTTCAGATGGAACCGAGGGAGGTCTTAAACGGTACAGATGTTATCAGGGAGGTCCTGAACGGTTCGGATGCAACCAAGGGAGGTCCTGGGCGGTACAGACGACATCAGGGAGGTCCTGGATGGTTCGGATGGAACCGAGGGAGGTCTTAAACAGTACAGATGTTATCGGGGAGGTCCTGAACGGTTCGGATGCAACCAAGAGAGGTCCTGGGCGGTACAGACGACATCAAGGAGGTCCTGGATGGTTCAGATGGAACCGAGGGAGGTCCTAAACGGTACAGATATTATCAGGGAGGCCCTGAACGGTTCGGATGCAACCAAGGGAGGTCCTGGGCAATACAGACGACATCAGGGAGGTCCTGGATGGTTCTGATGGAACCGAGGGAGGCCTTAAACGGTACAGATGTTATCGGGGAGGTCCTGAACGGTTCAGACGCCACCGATGGAGGTACTGGGGAGGTTTAAGTGGGAGTCTAGGAGAGGTCCAGGGGGAGGGTCCTAGAGGAGGTCCTCGAAGCGTTCCCGCGGAGGTTCGTAAGGAGGCCCTGAAGATGCTTCCAAGGAAGCCCAAGGGGAGGTCCTGCAGTTCACAAGGAGGTCCTGGGAGGTCAGGGGAAGATAAAAGGAGGTTCGAGTAGGTCCTGGGAGTCATTCAGTAGAGGTCTCCAACCAGCTAGGGGTTGCCCTAAGTCACCTAGTAGTGGTTCCAGAACATCTAAAGGTGGTTATCAGCCATCTATTCGGCGGTTATAAACAAACTGATCTTGAACCTTATCTAACGTAAAAAGTACTTGTCATGAACAGTGCAAGCCCATAATATATTACATAAACATAAGGCCGTGCGGCCAACTGTTTTACAAAAGCGCCACATGGGCAAGAGTTCTACAAGAGCCAAGGGTACAAAATAGAGGACAAGTGCGGAAGCAAAACAGATCGTGGTAGATCCATTCACTCTGCACACAGGAAAGTGACTGGGGGTCTCGGCCTAAGCTTCATTATCTCCACCATCATCCGGTTCAGCCTCTGTGAAGTACTGGTAAGGGTCTTGATCACTTGGGTCTGAAAGATTATAATGGCAGAGCCTGAGTACACAACAGTACTCGCGAGCCAACACACAATGCAGTTGTATAGATGCAAGGCTATTCAAGAGAGGTCTTAGAGTTCTTTTATTTGCATAAGGCCATGTTTGACTTGCACTTAATAGAAAATCCTGAGACTTAGCTCTTTTAACAAATGAGGTTTTATAAATGAGTTTTCATTTGTAAAATACTAGTGGAGGTCCCACCTCCTATAATATTGAGTGGCTTCTTCCACTCAATGCTCGGGCTACCCCGTAATTACCACTGGTCCCCGACCAGGCATTCTCAAAACCCCTGGGGTTCCACCCCATCTTTCCTTTTCATCACGAATGGTTTTGTAAAAACGAAAGCTATATCCAGCAAGTTCTCAGCACCGCTCTTGACCATGAGCGTGGCTATCTAGATAGTTTTCTTACTCTACAGAGTTCGTACACTTTACCCACAAGAGGTAGCCGCCTTGATATATACACACGCTTCCTTAGGCATGTGAATCAAGGGGAGATTACCACAAGGCCTTTACAATGCTTAACCTCAACGCAACTCCACCTGCTAAGGTTTCCACCGCCCGGTGCCAAGCACTTCCAGGAGGCCCCCTCTTGCGCCGTGTGGTTTCGCTGTGGCTTCTTTTCCCTTTACTCACGCCACATTCCCCCAATGGCAAAGCTACACCGAGGTGAGCAAATTAGTTGGCCAGGTCGTACCCATTATAGACTTGTGGTTGCACTGTTTTTGCATGAGAGGTCATCACCAAATTCGGTCCTTGGCTGACTTGGGTGGTACATCCACATACCAACATCTCTTGTGCCCCCGACACCAGCCATTCTTTCCTACCGCCCAAGTCGAAAACGGTTTTTCAGGTTTTGTTTGTTTCGAAAATATCTTTTAATCCAAACATACCAGCCAGGCTCCCAACCTCACTGCCCCAAACCTATTTCCAAAGTTTTTAATGATTGAAGTCGGGCAATTTAATGCCCGAATGATATTGTATCTAAGCAAGGCTAAGCATGACACTTAGATACAGACTTAACAGCTAGTATGTATTCCATTAAGCCTAGGGTGACAAAGGATAGTGTCCAAATTCAAGGGTTGAAAGTTTATACATATTTATTGTTAAGGCATTAACTATGAGCTAGACCAATTTAGCTTGATAAAATATAGCAATGCAGTTTCATAATTTAAAGCAACATAATTTGCAAAAGGGTAGGTGCAATATGATCAAAGTGTTGACTCGCCTTGGTCGAGGTCTTGCTGGTCGTGATCTTGATCCACGAACGGTTCTTTAGTCGCCTCGGCTTCTATATTCGCAAAACAGCCAGAAGGAACAATAAGCATATATATTCAAACTCCAATTGTTTTCAAATATGCAATAAGCTCCAAATAATGCAAGTCGCCGATTAGGGACATTAGACCAACAGAGTTGAAGACTTAGTGGTCTTAGGAATTGTGGTGGCGTTGGAGTTACTGTGGGTGTAGAAGGATATGACGAGGAGGTTGTGGAGATGCTATGATTAGGGGAGGTCGTGAAGGTCTTTGTTGACACTGGGAGGTCGGGAATACTATGGACAAGGGGAGGTTCTGGAATCACTGTACCCAGGGGAGGTCCTAGAATCCCTGTAGCAAGGGGAGGTCCTAGAATCCCTGTAGCAAGGGGAGGTCCTAGAATCCCTGTAGCGAGGGCAGGTGTAACTACAACGGACCAATCTATTCTAACACATACTTGCATCACATATAACATGTGTTGCAGGAAAACTCACCCGCAACACATATTTTAATGTTGCTATGACCCAAGTGTAGAAAGCTCCAAATATACCTAGGCCTAGTATGTTACAACACTTAATAATGCACGTTACAACATTTGATAGAGGCGTTGCTAGGGCAAGCTACAAATTTTATGACCCATTTAAAACCTAATGTTATACTACTAGTAAAAATAAATTGGTAATTACATTAGTAGTAAAGATATGATACTTCGTTGTTGTAATTCTAATAATATGGATATAATCAAGGACAAACATTTTGCTGGTGAAAACTAGCAAAAGCGACTGAGTATCTATTGATAATAGTATTTTCTTTTTGCTTGCAAACTGTGTGTCGGATAAAATATGCATTAATTGAATGTCTGTCGGGCATTCGATAAGATCGAGATACAAAATTTCTAGCACGAATAGGAAAATCTCTAGGTGTGATAGGAGTTCAATATTTAGATGGAGTGAATGAAAACTCTGGCACGACCAAGTAAAAATTGGGTTGCCCTGAGAAACAAAATTCCCCAGCCTCTCAACCGCCCTCCTCAAATCGACGCTGCCCTCTCTAGCTCCTACTACCACACTCAGCAACCACGCCGCGCTCCTCTCCAACACTCCCCGCCGCCACCCTATGTGATCTCCGTGATCCCTCAGCCGCCTTCCCCTACTCAATCCCTAATCGCCGCCACCGGGGAGCACCAAGCCAGACCAGTCCGCCCCCATTAGGCCCATGTAGCACTCCAACCATAACTCCCTCTCGGTGCCAACCTCCCTTCTGCCTTAGCTCCCGTATGGCCACATCCCTCGACCACTTGTTACCTTCCACTCAATCCAACAAGTATTCGATACGGGTAACAGCAGTTTGAAGGGAAATAAGACTGGGAAATAGAGGAGTCTGGGAAGGGAAGAACAGGGAAAGGGGAAAGTTCAGAAGCTAGTGTTCGGTTTTTACATCAGATGCGCTCTGAAAAGCAAACAAACTCCTTAAGTATCGCTCCCTCTTTGAAGTGGCTGGGTCCACTGATGAAAGCAGCCTCTATGACATCCACTCGGCCCTCGGATATCTATCGGACGATCTTCGGTGGTGCCTGCTCGCTAGCTCTCCCGATTGACAACGGCCTGCTTCCTGTACCTCGTCATCACTCGTGCCAGGCTGTGTAACAATCCCCCCTCCTTCAAATCCGGCTTGTCCCCAAGCCGGTGCCTGAGGAAATCTTGTTTGTAGGTCTTGCAGGTTCTCCCAAGTGGCACTAGCAGGTGAAGATCCCGTCCACTGCACTAGGACCTATGTGCCCGAAGATGATGCTGCCCTGTGAAGATGACGTTGCAGCACTCTGTATGGTTCGCTTGTTTCCTGCGGTTCCGGCAATTTTGCTTACGCTTCATCGCCAAGTGCTAGAGCTTGCTTGAGTTGCGACACATGAATAACCGGATGAATGCTGGAGGTTGAGGGCAATATCAATTTGTACGCGACAGCGCCAACTCTTCGCTCATGGCTTGGCAAATCTATATTGTACAACAAGATGTCATCTATAAATACCAAGACTCCTTTGCGCAATAAAGGAGATAAAATAGTGTTCATTAAGCCTTGAAACGTTGCCGGAGCGCTTGTCAAACCATATGACATAACTCTAAACTCAAAGTGACCGTGGTGGGTTTTGAAAGCCGTTTTGTGCTCATCCTCCGGTCGCATCCGAATCAGATGGTATCCAACACGGAGGTCCAAACTAGTAAACCATTCGACACCCGCCAATTCATCTAATAACTCATCAATGATAGGCAAAGGATAACGGTTCTTGACCGTTGATGCATTTAAATGCCGGTAATCCACACAAAACCTCCACGTTTTGTCCTTCTTTTGGACTAACAAGACTGGTGCTGAGAATGGGCTGGTACTTGGTTGGATAATACCTTGTGCTAACATTTCGGCCGCTTGCTTTTCGATCTCATCCTTTTGTGCCGGATTATACCGGTGAGGTCGAAGATTAACCGGTTTAATCCCGGACAATAAGGGTATGGCATGATCAACTTCTCTCTGTGGTGGCAACCCTTGTGGCTCATCGAACAAATGATCGTATTCCTTCAACACTTGCAAGATAGTTTGAGGTGTTTCCATATCAGTTTCTGTCCCTGGTCCCAGAGCAAACAATGTATCTTGATGCGATTGGTGGTAGCTTCCTTCTTCTGCGGCGCCATATGAGGCGACATTGATTCAAACTAGCCTGCACTTCGCAAGCACACCCTTCTCCCTGATCTTGGAAAGACAATAACTTTTCAACGGTGAAGCTGTCATAGGACTGCATTGCTCCAACCAATTCATGCCTAATATAACATCATAACAACTCAGCGGCAATATTTTGAATGTCGTGTAAAACTAATGGTTCTGGATCTCCCAAGGACAGAGAGGAATTTCCAGCTCACATTTCAATAGCCCCTCGTCTGCTACACGCACTTGTATAGGCTTAATAGCTCTTTGAGTCCCACTCAACCGACCAGCTAGTGTTTCACTGACAAAGCAATGTGAACTTTTCGAATCGATTAGCATGACCACCTCTTGTTCCTGTATTAAACTCCGGAGTCGAAGTGTTTTGGAGTCATTCCCTCCGATTACGGCTTCCTTGGATATCGACATCAACTGAGTTTCCGGTTGCGAACCATCTTCCCCTTCCTTATGTGAAGTACTGATATATTTCTGTGACGTGTTATACTTCTCTATTATCATTTCCCACAACTCTTCGACGACATGTAATTGAACAGTTGAAGCACACTTATGTTCCCGGGACCATCTTTCTCCACATGTATGGCAAAGTCCCTTTGCACGGCGATAAGCTCTAAGAGCTATGAGCTTATCGTCCATAGGAGCAGCTCTCGCTCCTTCCAAGCCTCTTCTGTCATCTGACCGCCCTCCCGCAGTTGGAATTCCTCTCCCCGGGGGTGATGGAAGAGGCAACGCTGTGCGCATTGCCGCACGCGTGTTGTGCGTGTACTCTGGGCAACGAGAATCTCTTCTGGCCGTCTCAACCACTTCTTCCTGCAGACAGGCTAAAGCAATTGCCGTGTCCAAATCTTGTGGACGATGTAACACTATTGCGGCTCTTACTTCATTACGCAATCCGTCCACAAATTGGGTGACAAAAAATACTGGATTCTAGGAGGAGTGATGGGCTAACATATTATGCATTATCTCGTTAAACCTTCCAACATACTCCACCATTGTACCGGTTTGCCTCAATCGGTTAAACTGCCTAACCCAATTTTGAAATTCTTCTCTGCCGAACTTGTTGCACACAGCCTCCACAAAGGATTCCCAAGATTCACACCTGGTATGAGCCCTTGACGTTTGCAGCCATAATAATGCCCCTCGAATAAAATACATGGTAGACACATTGATCTGGCACTCCGGTTTGATAGAACACACTCTGAAATAGTTCTCACATTTCAATTGCCATGCTTTGGGATTTTCCCCATCAAACAACGGAAAATCCAATTTGGGAGGGTAATGGTAAGGATGAGAATTGATGTTGTGTCTGCCGGATTGAACAAAAGGGGTGCTCAATTCAAAACGTTCAGACATACCAATACCCGTCGGTAACCCAGATGGAAGTGGTTCCCCAATAATCCTTCCGCGGTCATCCGAGTCCTCCCGACGACTCGATGATCCAGGACCATACTCCTTGCGTGCGCGAGACGCCCCTTTCGGATCCTAGCGGCCGTAGCCCACATCTGGTTCGAATCCTGTCTTAGTCTCTGGCCGTGGAAGGATCGGCGGCAAATCGACTGGTCTTATCGCTAGCACCGGATTACGAGTGATTTGTCCCACCTGCGATTTCAATTTCCCCATCTCCGAACGCATCTCTTCTATGGTCAATTCCATCTCCGGCTTCCATTTCTGCAAATCGAAGACCGTCGTCTTGATCTCGTTGATGGTGGTATGGATCACTTCCGTCTTGTCCTGAAGAGTCTTGATAGACTCGCTTTGCGCTAAGATCAACCAAGTTAACTCAGTAAGTTGTTGTTCCATCTCCTGAGATTGAACCTGCGCGCGCGTCCGGTAGCGTGGAAGATCCAGGATGTCGGAAGGCGGCTCTGATACCAATTGTTACCTTCCACTCAATCCAACAAGTATTCGATACGGGTAACAGCAGTTTGAAGGGAAATAAGACTGGGAAATATAGGAGTCTGGGAAGGGAAGAACAGGGAAATGGGAAGTTCAGAAGCTAGTGTTCGGTTTTTACATCAGATGCGCTCTGAAAAGCAAACAAACTCCTTAAGTATCGCTCCCTCTCTGAAGTGGCTGGGTCCACCGATGAAAGCAGCCTCTATGACGTCCACTCGGCCCTCGGATATCTATCGGACGGTCTTCGGTGGTGCCTCCTTGCTAGCTCTCCCGATTGACAACGGCCTGCTTCTTGTACCTCGTCATCACCCGTGCCAGGCTGTGTAACACCACTCCTTCCACCGCCCGATGCCCTGAACCCCCTCCTCCCTCACCCTCATCCCCACCCTCCCCGCGCCTCGCCCCCCCTCCCTCTACCCTGTATTCAGCCCACCTCCTCCCTCCGCCTGGATTCGGCAGCCAGCCCGCTTGCCGCCTCCCTTCACCCACCGGCTGGCCCAGCGCTCCTTGACCTCCTCCTCGCCCGTGTTAGTCGCCTCCTCCTCCCACCATTCGCTTTGATTCGATGCAGAGCCCCGCCGCCTGCTCACTTTGACCTCCTCCTTCGCTAGTCCACCCGAGGGCCTTGGCCTCCTCCCTCCACAGTATGCATTTGTTAAGCAAAACATTTTAGCACCAAACATCTATGGATGAGATGTCCCCTCTCCACCCCGCCACGCTGTCCACCCGCCCCTCTCCACTCCCCCGTCTGTTGTGCTCCCAGTCCTCGCCACGCCCCATCCTCCTCAGCGTTTTGCGTTACAGGCGAGGGCTGTGGTCGGGGTGGGGGCGGGCGACACGCCGCGTGGCATCGCGGTGCACTCCAGAGGCGACAAGCTCGTCTGCACCACGATCGAGGCTGCGAGTCGCGTGGTCCCACCGAATGACCGACCGATCGACTAAGCGCTTGTTGGTGATGAACTTTTGAGGCGGGTTGATTTCTTGCCGATGGATTGGGAGATTTGAACTTGGTGCTCGTGCTCTGATCCAAATTTGTTGAATTCATCAATGGTCTGCTAAAATTTAGCAACCTAGCTTATCCATAACCCACAGAAATACAAAATCGCGGGCATATTGGAATAAGTTGCAGAAGCAATCCCTGTATCAATGTACACATCATGGCAAAAATCACATGCTAAGTTTATAGCTTTATTTTATTTTTTAAATGCCAGTTCAGTCTACACAAAAGCAATGCCAGTTCAGTCTACACAAAAGCAAGCCAACTATATTGCACAAAAAGATGAGGATATAACTTTTTTTTTCTACTTTAGAAATGCATCAAGTCATGTTATTTTGATGGCCACATATTCTTAGCGTAAAGTTGTAATGTATTGCGAAAATGCAAGTTTAATTCAGACTTACGCTCTGTTTTTCTCTTAGAGTATTTGTGATTAGAGATTAATCTAATTGATATGCTCTCCATCGAGATTTTGAGGCTATGCACTTGGAAGGACTGTTCCTAATGTCGATAGGATACCCTGACTTGGCTACTTGTATGTGTAGAATTCTATACTGCAACTTCACCATCTAGGAACAACGAATGACCTTTTTGTTTTTACTTATTAGCAAAAAGTTTCTTACACATGACATGTAGGGGAATTCGACAATTATTGCTTGCTCAGATCTTTGTCTTATTGGTGTTTCAGGGATCTTAGTTGCAATCAGTTGAGGGGTCCCATACCATCTGACCAACTAGTGAGCAACATAACTACGATGTATGAAAAGAGAGCCCTTGCAGACAACTCATGTCATTTTGTTTATTTTACTAACCATTTACAAAAAGTAGCATTTTTATCATCTAATTGCACAAACTGTTATTTTCAGTTTATGCTCACTTGTGCAAGTTGTGCAGAGATCTTTCCCACAATCATGTTAACAGTTCCATTCCTAGAACTTTCTCTGGCCTTCCTAACCTCCAAAGATTGTAAGTACAATTTTATCTTCTTCATGCTATTATGTGTTTAATGTTTGCAAATGTTATGTTTCTTAGATCGTAGAAGCCATGGGATAGGGAAGGCTTTTACTTCATTATTGGTCAATAGTAACAATGACAATATGCCTCCTCATATATATATATATATATATATATATATATATATATATATATATATATATATATATATATATATATATATATATATATATATATATATATATATATGTATGTAGGACCGAAATGACGACAGAGGGGGGGGGGTGAATGTCGCTCTCTTTAGAATCGCCCCCGAGAAAACATACACTGAATTTTTTTTTTTGTCTACAGAGCAAACCATCAAAGGCCGCCGCCAATAGTTCCTTTTTTTTTTAAACAGCAGCAAACAAGTAATAAAAAACAAAACTAAAAGCTATGCTTGGAGATCCACGCAACAAAGGGAACCAGAAAAAATCTTATAGCAAACTCACTATATCGATTTCTACTAGGCACTGTAGCCATCGCTTTCCGTTCAGCGGACACCATTTCTTTTTTTCAGGGGAGCTATTGGCACTTGAATCGACTACGGAATCGGTGCAAGAGGCAAAAACCAGCTAACTCTTGATGCAGTGGCCGCCGACAAGATAACACAGAGATTCAATCAATTCTGTCTACAGGCACTCGGGAGACCCGGTTTCTGCAGGACTCACGCACAGCCCATTGAATACATCAAATCAACAAGAACAAGGTCTCTCACAGGCAGCCAGATGCAATTAAGACAATAAAAACGGAAAACAATAAAAGGCCAAGGAACAGCCGCCGCCAACCCAGTTTCTACAGGCCCTGGTTTCTATCGATCTTTGCGGATGGCAGATCAGAGCAAGAAGCCGCCGCCAAGACTGGATTTTCGGAAGGAGCAGCCGCACAAATCACAAACAGCAAACAAAGTATAGAGCCGACAGCAGCAATTTAAAAACAAGAACTCATGCATAGAAAATGGCAATCAATTTCAGACATCTCGATACCGCCACGGACTCTGAATTTATGAGTGGAACAAAGCACCGCCCTAACCGGTTTTTGCGGGCATTGTAGCAAGCAATAAAGCCAAGGAGTAAAACTCAAGCATTTACTCTCATGCGAGAGACAGACAAGGCGATCGGCAATCAAAAATAAGGATTCGTAGCTAGCACAAGTTCTCCACATTTCTCACGGCACCACAAAGACAGACTCCATTTTCTCGGGAGAACCGGCGCCGACTAAAACAGCAACACGCAAAAACAAAAACGCTGCCGATCTACTAATCAAACACCAAGCCGCAATAGAAGAAAAACTGTCGCAGATCTGATTTTTGCTGGGCACAAGGCCGCCGCAAGCTGCTGCCAAGAACTGAAAATTCCAGACTCAAAGCAAACTACTAGATCTTAAAAAAAAAACTCACAGGACAAACGCATGAACTTAAAAGGACGGGAATCAATACAAGACATCACAATCAAATTACAGCCACGCAGATTTTTTCTCTAGGAGGATTCAAGCGGCGCCGTCACTCCTCTCATTTTTCTTACAGCACTACAGATTTGGGGGCGCCGCCATCAGATTCTCAAGAAACCAGAGGGAACACACTCTGCCTCCACCAACAACTCTCAACCACTAAAGCCTAAAGCCAAAACAAACTCTCAAGCCTTTTTGACTAAAGGAAACCCTAGAATCCCTTGAAGTGTTCAGCATGGGCAGCAGCCCCTCCATCCTATTTATAGCCCACGGCTAACGGGTCTCCACCCCGTTACACCCGCTAAATCCAACGGAGCCCGCTCCCGCCAGTGCTGACCTTGCGAAATTCTGCGTTTAGCCCTCCCGCACCTTCAGGGAAGCTTCCGCTTCTCGTCTCGACGCCGCAACCACCTCGAGTCCACGTCGTCTTTGACACATCCCGACCGTTCGACCTCGGCGCCACTGCACCTAGTCCGGTCCACGTGTCTCGCCACGACTCCACCCGATGTCCTGCATCACACGCATAAGAAACACATCAAATAGCACCGCCGATACATGAAAGCGTAAATACCAACAACTTACCATGACAAAATCCAAACTTGTCGAATCAAAGAATATGCATCCTAATCCCATACGACCAAGTTTGACCAAACCGACTGAGCCTGTTGCACCACGCAACGACATGGTCCAAACCACCCAAACCAAACTCGACTTCCTAAACCTATGTCAATTACTCATCACACACACGGGACGACCTCCACATGGTCTCTCAATCTCCCCCTTGATGAGTATATTGACAAACTCCAAAAAAAGCACAAAGTTGAGTTTGAGTTTGAAGAAACCAACATGGTCCAAAGAAGAAGAGTGAAACTAATGACCATGTCGACAGAAGGAACACTAGAGCAACAACTAAAAGAGCAAATTGTTCTCCAAAGCTCTAAAATGATCCCAACTAGCTTTTTCTTCTCTATTCTCCCCCTTTTGGCAATAAACACATCAAGAATGCTCAAGAGAGAAAATGACATGTCAATGGATGAAATGGCTGAAGTTTGATTATTCTAAGCAATTAGAGCCATGAGAATTATCGTAATGACCATAATGTAATACACCAAGCCATAACTTAATAAAAAGGCTATCTAGATCATGACAAGATATGTATAAGCTAGCTAGAACACATAGATGACAATCTGAAAATGAGGTACATTATGTGAGCAAGTCAAGTCATCAATGAGCAAAGTCTAGCTAGAGATATCCAAGGATGATGCTGAGCCATGTCAATAAGCTAAGTGTAGCTAAGAAGCTTAAATTGAGACCAAATAGAGTGCTATGCTCAAGAATGAAACATTGGTTAAAGTACTTGATACTTTTTGTAGCTTTAAGCACATTGAACACATAAACCATATTTTCTTTTGAAATTCATGGTGGTTTCCAACCAGATTTTTGTTTTATCATGTGCTAGGTCTCAAGCCTTATCGACTACTCCAAGCGAGAAGCTTAAGAAGATAGTCTAGGTCACCCAAAACTCCCCTAAGTTCATGCCAAGTGCAATGGCAAGCCGTCTCATAGGAGAGAATTGGTGAGATCGGTTTTTCAAGACAAAAGAGATCTTTTGCCTTTTAACAAGTTGTACTAACTCATGCATCATCAAGAGACTAAAATAGCTCAATCTAAGGCTCAATATAGATTCATCACTCTACCCAGCCTATTTGACATGGCATGAATCATAAAAGGATAGCTCAAGAAAGACTAATCTCGAGTGCTAACATGACAAGTTTTAGTTTAAGTTGAGCAATTTTAATTAACTTATCATGGCAAAAGCTAGGCTACACATATGAAGTCATGATAAATCTAGCAAATAAGCACAAGTCATGGCAAGGTGTAAAGCATTGTAAACATGTCATAGCAGGATAATAATCAAGGCTCAATGTAGTTATATTACAATGCAGAATGCTAGAAATGCAGAAGATCCAGCTCCCCCTCAACATTAGATGCAACTTTTAGTTCAAGTTGAGTTAAGTCAATATTAAGCTCCAGAAGCTCCCAAATGAACTCCCCTTGAACCAAAATAAATCGAGAAGCCGGCAAAGAAAACATAAAACAAAAATCCTTAAAGCATAGATAAGATATAGAGAATACTATGGCTCGATCGACTCTCATCTACCCCATATGACTCTAGGACTATCAACCGCCCACTTAACACACCTAGGAGCAAACACGCACTGCCTACCCGAGGGTGGCCCAACCTCGCTAGAACCTACAAGAAGTGAGTGAGCTCAACCTAGTGAGATAAGTGACTAATAAGCGAGATCCTAGAATCACAAGATAAGAGCAAATCTAAACAACTAGACAAAAGAAGCACTCTAATCTATGCTAGGAGGACTAATCCCAAATGCACCCAAAATGCAATGCAACAAAGAAGGAGCAAGAGCATAAATAATATAGTAGAGCAAGAAACCCAAAGCTCCCTCACTACAGGTCCATAAGGACAAACCACCCCAAGCTCTCCCATGAGTGAAAACCTCGAACTATCCAATGGCTTGGTGAAAATGTCACCAACCGGTGGTCACTCCACTGGCTGGAGCACTATGTCGCCCTTCTCTACATGGTCTCTAAGGAAGTGGAAGCGGATATCGATGTGCTTGGTCAGGGAATCTTTGCCTTGGGTTCTTGGCAATGTTAATCGCAGAAGTGTTATCACAAAAGAGTGGAACAACATCGATAACTAACCCAAAGTCCCGCAGGTCGAAGCCATCGAGCACTTGGCTACAAAGAATCGGTGCGCAACGAACGACCTCTGCGGTGGATGTGTAACACCGGACCGCTTCCTCAAGACCAGAAACAAGAGAAGTGCCAAGAAATTGGCGGTCTTGGAAGTGCTCTTCCTATCTATCCTCTGACCGGTGAAGTGCGATCCGAGAAGGCTCTCAAGAAAAGACAGATGAGGAAGAGTACCAGATACCATAGTCAATGGTAGCTCGTAGGTCGAAGATGCGCTTCACCGCTTTGGCGGTGAGAAACGCGAGGAGAAGCTCAAAACGAGCGCACAAACACACGTAAAAATGTATGTCCGGTCTCGAGCGTTGAGGTACAAGAGGAGCCAATCATGCCGCGAAACTCCTTTTGATCAAGCGGCTCGCCATCCTCATCTGGGTCAAGATAGGTCAGTAGAAGCCATGGAGTCGACAAAGCTTACCATCACTCATATCGAGCGTCTCAGAGATCACGAGTGTACTTGCCCCGATGAAGAAAAGTACCTCCCGAGTCCGCTTGATTTGGAAGCCAAGAAAGAATGTCAACTCACCCATCATGCTCATCTCAAACTCGGTGCTCATGACATCCGAGAAGCGTGAAACCGAGCATGAGAAGAGTCGCCAAAGATGATGTCATCGACATAGATTTGGACGAAAGCGTAAAGTCACTACCAAGCCTACGGATAAACAAGGTCTTGTCTACTTTACCCATTTCAAACCCATGACTCAACAAGTAGGACTTAAGCCTCTCATACCAAGCTCGGGAGCTGCTTAAGTCCATCTGCTTGCTGAAAGCTTGAAGACATGGTTAGGGTATTTGGGGTTCTCGAAACTCGGAGGTCGCTCGGACGAGACTTCCTCCTCAATAAGGCCATTGAGAAAGGCACTCTTCACGTCCATCTGGTAAAGCTTGAAACCCTTAGAAGCCGCAAAGGCAAGCGAGATTCTAATGGCTTCAAGTCGAGCTCACAGGGCAAAGGTCTCCTCGAAGTCTAGACCTCAACACAGGAAAACCCTGAGCTACCAATCTAGCCTTGTTTCGGATGATTACCCCATCCTCACTCTGCTTGTTCTTGAACACCCACTTGGTTCCAATGATATTGTGGCCTCGTGGGGGCTCAACAAGCGACCAGACCTTGTTTCTCTCAAAGTTCTCTAATTCCTCATGCATGGCATTGACCCAAGACTCATCAGAAAGGGCGTGACAAACATCCTTGGGCTCAAATGAGGCAACAAAGGCAGAATGAAGACAGAATTGAGAAAAGCCAGACTTAGAGCGTGTGACACGCTCGAAAAGGTCTCCAATCATCTGCTCTGAAGGATGCCTTTTCTGGATATGACGGGGAGGTCCTGGATGAGAAGAAGAAGTGGCCTCTACCTCGTGTGCAGACGAGGCAGGGACAGAGCCACTAGCTCCGGAGGAAACGGAAGGCAAGGGCTGATCACCTTGAGGTGCCGTGGAAGAAGGCATCTCAAGGGGAGGAAGAGGAGCTGGATCAGGTAAACAACCATCGTCTCCCTCGTCCTCATCATCCACAAAGATGGTCTCGGACTGCTCTAAAGAACCTGAGATATCTGGCCTAGTCCCTGACCGCCTCGTCAAAGGTCACCTCACAGTTTCTACCATTCTGCTAGACTCGCAGCCTGCACCCTATAAGCCCGCCAAGAAGTCGAGTAGCCTAGAAAGATACCGCCACAGAACGTGACTCAAACTTGTCTAGGTTCCCTGACTTCAAGATAAAGCACTTGCAACCAAACACACGAAAATGAGAGACGCTGGGCTTTAGCAGTATCTCGACTCATAAGAAGTGCGTGTAGGAGTGCCCAAGAAAAACTCGATTCAAACATGGCACGCGGTCGCAATGGCCTCACCCAAAACTTCCTCGGTGTAGAGTACTCATCAAGCATCGCCCGGCCATCTCGACCAAGGTGCGGTTCTTCCTCTCCACAACGCCATTTTGCCGAGGGACGTATGGAGAAGAGGCGGTGCTCTACACTGCCTCACCGCAGAAACTCTCAAAGTAGGAATTCTTGAACTCCGTGCCATTGTCCTTGCGGATCGCTCGAAGGCACCCGGAGCTCAACAGAATGACCTACTAAAAGACCTCGAAATGTGTAAATGTCTCGTCCTTCGAGGCTAAGAAAAACACCAAGAGTACCTCGAGAAGTCATCGACCACAACAAGAACATACCACTTCCCTCCGCCGATCAAGACTCAGTGGTCCAAGCTGTGTCCATGTGGAGTAGGTGTCCGTTGCATCGGTCATAGTGCTCGTGTGGGAGGATGAGAAGCGGCAACCATCTTGCCGTGCCGGCATGGAGTGCAAACAAGATCTTTGACCATCTTGAGTTTCGGCAGACCACGAATGAGATCATGGCTGCTAACTCGGGTCAAATGGTCAAATCCAATATGACCAAGTCTCCTATGCCAGAAAGAGAGATCGCGGGACTCAGAAGCAACTAAACACCTGAGAGGATCGCCAGAAAACTCAGAGAACTCAGCACGAAAGATCCTCCCATAACGAGAAATCCCGCAAACCAGACTACCCGAAGAGTCAAGAATTTTGCAATTGTTTTTCTTAAAGCTCACCTCGAAACCGTCATCGAAGCCGAGAAACTGAAAGCAAATTGTACTGCAGCTTACTAACCAAGGCAACATCCTTAAGAATAAAAGAAGCATTAATACGCACAATACCTTTGGCGATGACGCGCCCAGACGAAGCGTCTCCGAAGGTGATCGTCTCATCACCGAGCGCTGGCTAGGAGGAGAACCAACGGAGTCTCCGGTCATATGAGCGAGAACAACCGAGTCTACAAGCCAAACCTTCTCCTTCCCTACCCGTGAACCGAGTCAAACAGAGTAAAGTCTCAAGATCTTGGGATAAATCAACAATGATTTTGGCACCCAATCTTGAATAACACGCCGAAAGATGAAGTAGTCAAGCCCGACCGACCTCTATCTACCCTACGCTCTCTGTCACTCAAAGCGAAGGTCTAAGAGTAGACCGAAGTCATTCTTTGGGTCCGATCTCTGAAGGAGCGAGTCGAGCACACCGCAACATGTTGAACACGCCATGAGTAGCTATCTCGATGGGGAAAACGAGATCTACCCTCAGACGGCGGAAGTCACGATCGAAAGCAAAGATGAGGACGAAAACCGAAAACTCGGAAAAACCAAGTCCTCGATCTTCGCACAAACCCATCGAAGAAACAAGCCTAGACCTCGTGTTGGTCTTAGGTGCACTCAAGGTCCAGGGCCGACCACGAATGCGCCTAAGAGACTCAACATGGTCTCTACGCGATCTTGGCGCTACCAAGCATCGATCGATTGTGTGTCCATCCTTCCGATGAAGGTGCGGTGATACTTCACCTTCGAGAGGTAGAAGCGGCATGTGAAATTACCTTCTTGTCGAAATCCTGGACATAGCCCGCCGACTTGAAATGGACTTTCTCGGTCACAGGCTCGATCTCGATCACACAGTGCTATGGGTCCGAGCACGGCGGTGGATGCTTCCTCATGTCCTCAAAGAAGTCATATCCTAGACCTTGATTAAATCTGCGAGATCTTAGATTGGTCTAGAATAAGATTGAGCTTCTTCTTGCCTCCTACAAATCTCTCGAGAGTGTTCATAAGGTACCGACACTCCTTAAAGAGAGAGGTGCAAGAAGAGCAGGGGAAGAAGAGACAAAGAAGGTAAGGAGCAAAAAAAGAACCAAAGGCGAGAGGGAAGAATGGCTTGTGCACGCACAAACGACTCAAGGACAGATCCCTCGCTAGCCAGTTGGTTCACGTTGCTAAGCGTGCCTCATCCTTACCCAGGGCTTCTCCCCTTCTCCACAATCATATTGCAAGCACAATGTGGCTTCTCTAGAAGATCCTTAGTTAGCTTCACATTTCTCATCCAAAGCAATCAAGTCGATTTTAGTTTGTTACACTTAATGCATGGTGAGCTAACAGGTCCTTAGAAGCAAAGCGAGCCAACTTCCTTTCATGATCAATCATATCTTGAAACTGTTTGGAGACGACCTCAAGTTCAAATAGATTAACTTAGGGACAGTTCAAGCATGAAACAATCGGCTCAAGTAAAGAAGCTTGTAGTTCAACAATTTTATGATCCGCCTGTTTAAGTTCATCTTCAAGTTATTGCAATTTTCACAAGACTCAGGCGAGATCAAGGAGCATGGCATAAGATCCTCTAGCGACAATGTCCTTACCCTCACATGAGGTGGGAGAAGTAGTCTCATCGGTAATAAGTAGGGTAATGACCATCCTACTCAACTCTAACTCAAAGAAGCGGACTAACATTCTCCACCTTAACACTATCAAGTTTGGAGGACACACTATCATGTGAGGTCCTTAACTTCTCCATATCAACTTGACAAAGCGAGCATGTATCACAATCATCACTAGAAGGGCGGATGTAAGAGCAATAATCTCTAGTGACATCTATCTATTTCCTTCTCTAACTCAAAGCACACCTAGCCTTAGCTTTAGCATGAAAACCTCCTAGCTTAAGAAAAGCATGATTGAGCTGTTCAGAGGTGGGATCTACCTCGTCCGAAGTCGGAGTCTGTTCATTGTCACGAGTTCGCCCTCGAGGGCCATGAAGCACATGCCGAGAAGTCGTCGCCGCCATCCTTGGGCTCTTGGTCACCCGTCCGTCATCGTCGCTCCATCCTTCCACCTCGCCGAGGTCGAGGTCGTCCGAAGCGGTGAGGACGCGGTGGAAGAGCTTCTTGGCTTTGCCAAAGTTGCGGAACTTCTTCTTCTTTGGGCGTCCGAGCTGGAGGCTTCTTGTTGCAGTTCTTGTCGGTGTAGTCGTTCTTGCCCGAACCACCAGTAGTCGTTCTTGCCCTTCTCCGGCTTAGAGGCGGTTGCTCGGATGTGGTTGGGGCCACCACACTCGAAGCAAATCACGGGTCCTCCTCTCTTTCTGTCCCTCCTCCTTTTGTAAGCATGGGAGAATCTACGAGCAAGGAGGGCAAGCTGCTCATCCAAGAAGCTCTAGCGATCATCGATTATGTCACAGAGAGCAGCAAGGGAGAAATTGCAAGAGGACTCAGAAGAGAGACCAGAAGCTGAACTGGGATCGGTGACCAAGGCCATCGACTGTGACTTCGACCTACGAGAGACAACGTCAATCTCGTGAGTCTTGAGGCGTGAGTACAGCGCATCAAGAGTCAAGGTCGAGAGGTCTGTCGTGTCTTTGATGGTGGTCACTTTCATCTCCCACACGCGCAGATCGAGTGCCGTAAGTATCTGACGAGCGTTGTCCGAGTCGGGGTATGTGAGACCGACCGCTCGGAGGTTGCTCAAGATCTTGTGAAAACGTGCGAAGCACTCATCTAGGGACTCACCGGCCGCATCTCGAATTTGTTGTATTCTCGTTTGAACCGGTCTGTCGAACCGTCTTGATCTGGGTGGTGCCCTCATGGTATCGTCGAGGTCACCCAGATATCGCGGGCGACGGTGAGATATGCGGTCAAACTCACTCGACTCAAACCACGGATGATGATGTTCCTTGCCTTTGCATTCGCCTCAACATCAGCCATGTTCCGGCATTGATGTTCTCATCGGCAGAACAATAATCGTACCTTGACCTTCCGCGGATGGCATACCACAGGCACGGATGTATGTCTCCATTCGGCTCTTCCGAAGGGTAATCGATGCCATCGAAAACGGCGCTTGGTCGAGTACTTGTCCATCGCCATGGCTCTTGAGACGGTTAAGATCTATTGAAAAGAGCTAACAAGCTCGATACCAATTGTAGGACCGAAATGGCGACAGAGGGGGTGAATGTCGCTCTCTTTAGAATCGCCCCCGAGAAAACATACACTGAATTTTTTTTTTGTCTACAGAGCAGACCATCAAAGGTCGCCGCCAACAGTTCCTTTTTTTTTTAAACAGCAGCAAACAAGTAATAAAAAACAAAACTAAAAGCTATGCTTGGAGATCCACGCAACAAAGGGAACCAGAAAAAATCTTATAACAGCTCACACTATCTGATTTCTACCGTAAGTGGCGCGCCATCGCTTCCGTTCGGCGGACACCATTTCTTTTTTTTCGAGGAGCTATTGGCACTTGAATCGACTACGGAATCGGTGCAAGAGGCAAAACCAGCTAACTCTTGATGCAATGGCACGACAAGATAACACAGATTCAATCAATTACGTCTCACAGCACTTTCGGGAGACCGGGTTTCTGCGGGACTCACGCCTGACCCATTGAATACATCAAATCAACAAGAACAAGGTCTCTCACAGGCGACCCGGATGCAATTAAGACAATAAAAATGGAAAACAATAAAAGGCCAAGGAACTGCCGCCGCCAACCCAGTTTCTACAGGCCCTGGTTTCTATCGATCTTTGCGGATGGCAGATCAGAGCAAGAAGCCGCCGCCAAGACTGGATTTTCGGAAGGAGCAGCCGCACAAATCACAAACAGCAAACAAAGTATAGAGCCGACAGAAGCAATTTAAAAACAAGAACTCATGCATAGAAAATGGCAATCAATTTCGAGACATCTCGATTATACCGCCACGGACTCGAATTTGCGAGTGGAACAAAGCACCGCCCCTAACCAGTTTTTGCGGGCATTGTAGCAAGCAATAAAGCCAAGGGAGTAAAACTCAAGCATTTACTCTCATGCAGAGACGGGACAAGGCGATCGGCAATCAAAAATAAGGATTCGTAGCTAGCACAAGTTCTCCACATTTCTCACGGTACCGCCAAAGACAGACTCCATTTTCTCAGAGAACCGGCGCCGACTAAAACAAACAACACGCAAAAACAAAAAGCGCTGCCGATCTACTAATCAAACACCAAGCCGCAATAGAAGAAAAAGCGCCGCAGATCTGATTTTTGTTGGCACAAAAGGCCGCAAAAGCCGCCAAGAACTGAAAATTCAGGACTCAAAGCAAACCGCTAGATCTTAAAAAAAAACTCACAGGACAAACGCATGAACTTAAAAAGGACGGAATCAATACAAGACATCACAATCAAATTACTGACCACGCAGATTTTTTCTCCGGGGAGGATTCAAGCGGGCGCCGTCACTCCTCTCATTTTTTCTTACAAAGACTCTGATTTGGGGCGCCGCCATCGATTCTCAAGAAACCGAGAGGAACACACTCGCCTCCACCAACAACTCTCAACCACTAAAGCCTAAAGCCAAAACAAACTCTCAAGCCTTTTTGACTAAAGGAAACCCTAGAATCCCTTGAAGTGTTCAGCATGGGCAGCAGCCTCCATCCTATTTATAGCCCACGGCTAACGGGTCTCCACCTGCTACGCCCGCTAAATCCAACTGAGCTCCGCTTGTGTACCTTGCGAAATTCCCGTTTCTCCCTCACGCACCTTTCCGAAGCTTCAGCGCTTCTCGTCTCTCAAGACGCCATAACCACCTCGAGTCCACGTCGTCTTTGACACATCCCGACCGTTCGACCTCGGCGCCACTGCACCTAGTCCGGTCCACCGTGTCTCGCCACGACTCCACCCGATGTCCTGCGAACACGCATACAGAAACACATCAAATAGCACCGCTTCGATACATGAAAGCGTAAATACCAACAACTTACCATGACAAAATCCAAACTTGTCGAATCAAAGAATATGCATCCTAATCCCATACGACCAAGTTTGACCAAACCGACCGAGCACTGTTGCACCACGCAACGACATGGTCCAAACCACCCAAACCAAACTCGACTTCCTAAACCTATGTCAATTACTCAACACACACACAGGGCGACCTCCACATGGTCTCTCAATATATATATATATATATATATATATATATATATATATATATATATATATATATATATATATATATATATATATATAGTAACATCAATCTAATAGATAAGCTTCCTAACTATTAACTAACAGATAAGATACCTAACAAGTAACAACCAAGCCTTCGTAATCTTGCTTGGGTTCTTCTCATGTGAACAGTAGCAATGTGCTAGAGTACCTTCTGCACCATGACAGTAGCGAGCATTATTTTTCAACGAGTAAGTTTCTTTTTCTTAAACAGTCTACATGATAGTAATGCTATGAAATTATCAGTTGAATCAGACTGAGCTGAATTTGTCTTTGTTCAGGTCATTGGACAATAATAACTTGGATGGTTATGTTCCATCTGATGTCTGGCAAAATATTGATTTCAATGGAAATAGAAGTCTTGTATTGTAAGACTTCATAATCCACACTTCTTTTCACTTTTTTGAGAACGAGTCGATTGATAATCTAATTCCTTTTGTTTAGGACTGATAGTCTAATTCTTAGTACTACCATGATTTTACCTTGTTCTCTACTTAGTTCTGTTAAGAGTTAATTTTGCTTATTGCAGGAGACTATGTCTAAGGAGCATGCCATGTGCTTTCCTTTGGTCGGAAGTGCTATGCTTTTGTCACTGTTTCTTCTATTTAAATTTCTCTCAAAAGACTTGGTCAATGCTGTTTTAACAACCTACTTCTTTGTTCTCAGCATTGTTGCTCTTTCGTAAGTCTAAATCTTGCCAACCAAGCCTTCTGACTTCTCCACTCCATCTGTATTCTCACTCTATTTGTCTACAAAACTTCTGCCTTTGTGGTCTAATTGATGTACCTGTAAACAAGGAATATCATAAAGGAAATATCTCAGAGTCAGATATAGTTTTCGCTTTTTGCTTGGTGCCCTTGATTCATCTTAACAAGCTTTCTAGGACTCTAATGCCCCGACATCCATATAGGTCCATCTGTATTCTCACAAGAACATTTGGCAGTCATGAGCTAGTTAATCAGAACTATTGAGCAAGAATAAGTAGCAAATAAACATCAGAACTAGTCCATCTCAGTATTCTCACAGGTGAAAGCCGCTCATGGGAGTCTTCTTTGTTACTATGGGTCAAGTCGACCACACCACCTTCATATGCATGGGCACCGTGCAGATCCACCTATGGATCAAGACAGTGCCACCATCATAAGCATCTGGTCAGCCTCTGCCTGCAACAACAATGTACTCTTATAGCTTAGCTCAGCACTACCATCATATGGACAAACACAAAGCCATCTTCATATGGACTACTAGCTCTCTTCTTTGTGTAGTTTTATTTTTCCTTGAATTTGGATAGTCATTTCAATTTCAATTTACTATTTGCTTATACTGGGGAAAAAATATAGTGAGAGAAAGAGTTGGTCGCAGCCATGTGGAAATACCATTACAACTGCAACCTGACCGTATCCAATAGAGGTAATACAATCTTTTATCAACACTTGAACACTAAACAATATATAATATACTATGGTTTGGACATTGGAGCTCTTGAAAGCCTGATTACCATAGTGATTTCTGTTGTACTTAGACTCAAGGCGGGAAGGATGCGATGTATATACAGATCTTGTCACAGAATTTTCTAGTTTTATTGTGGGAACTGATAACCGGTGACAGAATTTTCCAGTTTCAGTTTGTAGTCTGCATTTTGTCAAAACTATATGGCTCATTTAGTTTATAGTTTGCTGTCAGTTTCAATTTCACTTTTTGTTTATTTTTTGGAGTAATCAAGTAAGTGCGCCTCTTTAACACAGTCATTAGAAAACTTTCGAGCTACTACTTTGTTCACCACAGGAAAGAACCGTGAAATCACTAGGAGTGGAACCTTTACTGATCAGTGTTAATTTTCATAGATGATAGTGGGCATAGCTTTGCTAAACCATGTGATTCAATTTTAGTGAGTTACGCATGTTTTACATTATATTTACATCTTTGCAAATTATTGTTATCCCTGCAGGGTTGAAAAGATCAATAATTGAATTACTATATTGGATGTTTATCTCTTTCATCAACGGATCAAGAAGCAAGGAACTTTATGAAGAAAAGAAAGTAGTAGTTAGATTTTATATTTTAGGACTCAAATTTTACTCTTGTTCAAAGCTCTTGTGTTGACAACAAATCAGTTGTTTTTGTAATGTGGAATGATGTTAACAATACCTATATTTATTTCCTTAATGCAATACAATCTACCTTTTGAACATTGATCACGTTGAGTTGCGTTATATATTCTGCAATATGACATGTTTAATTAGCAAATAAAAATTCTTTGTAGCAATTATAATTTCTACGTATGTAGCACACAAATAAATCGTATTTTTTTGTATACTAATTTGTGTTGCAATATAACAATTATATGTTGCTAACAGGTGTTAGCTATGCTTCGAAAACATGTGTTGTTACAAATAAAAAATTGTGTTACAACTTTGCAACACCTTTTCTTTTGTATAACAACATCTAATTTGTGTTGCGGTAGACCTACCTTATAGCAACACGACCAACAACATCACTTATCACATGTGTTGCTATCCATCATAGCAACACATATTTGCAGATATAGCAGCATATACGCGTGTTGATATAACCTAGTCCTGTTGTAGTTTGGAATCACTGTACCCAAGAAAGGTCCTGGGATCACTGTAGCCGGGGAGGTCTTGTGAAGGTTACGACCTGGGGAGGTCTTTAAGACCTGGGGGAGGTCGTGGCAGTACTGTGATCAGAGGGAGGTCTTGGAAGTACTGTGACGAGGGGAGGCCTTTGAAGTATTGTGATTAGAGGGAGGTCTTGGGAACACTGTGACCAGGGGAGGTCGTGGAGGTATTGTAACTAGGGGAGGTCTTATGAGTGTTAAGACCTGGGGAGGTCGCGACTGGGAGGGTGGTCTGTGCAAAATGGGAGGGGTTGGGGGAGTTTGGCTGTGCGTAATCGAAAGAGAGAAGCATTCTACTACACCATAGTGGTCGAAAGGAGCGAAGGCTCGACTTCACTGGCACAAGCGAATGAACCAGGGAGAGGGCTAGAGGGAGAACTGGAGGAACTTTAGAGGAAGAACAAGGTAGCTCAAACTAGGAAAGCATCTGGCCCACTAGGAACTCATTGGTACAGGGCTGGGCTGGCAACGTGGACCACGACTATAAGAGAAGCTCCGTGCTGCAAGTTGCTTGAGGAAAGAGGTGATCTTCAGTCTTCAAGATTGCTCCCTGGAAGCAGACTGATGGTCCCACAAGGAGGTCTTGGGGTATCTTGGCCGAAGGGAAGGAAGAGTGGTCTCCAAGGTAGTTCCTACGGATCAAGAAGCAGGGTTAATTTAGGGGATCGCCACTTCGGGGCATGGGCATGAGCAAATGCGCACGGTGTGGGAGTAACCTTACTGATGGTGACAATGGCGAAGGTGGCGGTGTGGAGGCGCTTGAGCTTGATTTGGAGCTCAAGCTCTTTTGAGAAAAGAAGGAGAATGAGGTTAGCACTGGAATGGCAAAGGAGAGCAAACAATAGCTGGGAGCATATATGTGCATGCACCCTGGTGCAATCGACGAGGAGGGTAGTTGGTGCAGTTGATGGGATAGGCAGCACAGGGTAATGGAATGGCATCCTTGGTGGCTGCTATAAATGCCTTGTCGGGCCACAATCATACCAGAGCCCTTACTTGGAGCATGCGGCGCACGGTTAAGAGGGACACAGCTACCCTGATCTCCAGTTGGGGGAGGTCCGGTGTAAAACCCTGGTTTTCAGAGCCTTTTTGAAGATTTTAAAATAAAAAGAACCATTTTGTTTTGATGAGAATTCAAAGCTTAACTTGAAATTTAAGGATGGATTTCAAATTGACTAACTCAAACTTCAACTAAAATTCCTTGATGGTTTGTTGAGTTTGTTGGAGCTTTGGTGATCTTCCCCTTTTTCTGTGCTTGCTTTGCTCTCCTTTGGGCCAGACCTCCTTAGGTCTAGACCTCCCCAAGTGCTTGTACCTTCCCCGGTCTAAACCTCCTTCTGTGGTTCCTTCCCAAGTTTAGACCTCTCTAAGTCTAAACCTTTCTCAAATCCATTTAAACTCACTCTCTGTATCTTTTGAACCCCACTATGTCCATTTGGACTTACCTCCTTTGCTTTAATCTTTGAAACTCTCTCTGTGGAAGCTTTCTTCTGTGCCAACCTGGTACTACCGCCCTTCAAATCGCGGTAATACCGCTCCGAGGGAAAATCGAGAGTCTAGAAACATGTGTTCTGGAATTTCCTTACCACCTTGTAGCAGTCGAAACTACCTGATAACGGTAGTACCGCCCCCAACTCACGGTATTACCGTTTTCTAGGACCTTCCTGTGTCCTTCAGGACCTCCCCATGTCCTCTAGGACCTCCCTTTTCCTTATTTGGAACTTCTCATGTCATCTAGGACCTCTCTATGTCCTCTAGGATCTCTACTTTCCTTACTCGGACCTTTCCGTGTCCTTCAGGACCTCCCCATGCCCTCTAGGATCTCCTCCTTATCCATTTGGACCTCCCTCGTACCCATTCAAGCCCCGTTTGATCCGGACCTCTATCGCTTGTGTATCGTTCGATTGGCATTAGACGGTTTGATCTTGGTGAGACGTTCAGATGGTCCGAACGTCCCACCCTCTCTGAGCCCTCAGATCTTTGCTGGACGGTCCGATTTGCAGAGGCGTTCGGACGGTCCGAACGCCCCAACCATTTTGGACCGCCCGATTCAATTCAATGACTGAGGTCTAGCGTTAGCTCTGATGGTCCGAACAGCCCAATCACTTTGGACCGTTCGATGGAAATCCAATGGCTCCCGCTTCTCTCACTTCTTATCTCGCTATTGCCCACCTCTCTCTTGTTAGATTTGGCCGTTAAGACCTCCCCTTTGGAGATCTTAACCGTCCAGACCTCCCTCTTGTTAGATCTGGCCATTAAGACCTCTCCTTTGGAGATCTTAACCGTCCAGACCTCCCTCTTGTTAAATCTGGCCATTAAGACCTCCCCTTTGGAGATCTTAACTGTCCAGACCTCCCTCTTGTTAGATCTGGCCATTAAGACCTCCCCTTTGGAGATCTTAACCGTCCAGACCTCCCTCTTGTTAGATCTAGTCGTTAAGACCTCCCCTTTGGAGATCCTAACCGTCCAAACCTCTCTCTTTGTTAGATCTGACTGTTAGGACCTCCCTTTTGGAGATCCTAACCGCCCAGACCTCCTTCTTTGTTAGATCTGGCCATTAGGACCTCCCCTTTGGAGATCCTAACCGTCCAGACCTCCTCCTTTGTTAGATCTGGCCGTTAGGACCTCCCCTTTGGAGATCCTAACCGTCCAGACCTCCCCTTGATTTAATCAAGACCGTCAGGACCTCCTCATAGCTGTGTCGTTTTGGACCTCCTGTCCACAGGACCTTCTTATAGCTGTGTCTTTTGGACCCCCTGTCCATAGGACCTCCCCATTGTGGTGTCTTTTGGACCTCCTATCCATAGGACCTCCCCATTGTTGTGTCTTTTGGACCTCCTGTCCATAGGACCTCCCCGTGATCGTATCTTTGGGACCTCCTTGGTTCACAGGACCTCTTCCCAATCCTTTTGCAAGGACCTCCCTTGCGGGTTAAGACCACTTGGTGGCCAGGACCTCCGGTCTTGTGCGCCTGGACCTCCCTAGTGGGTGAGGACCTCCCCTTGTCCTCTGCGGGACCTCCTCAAGGTCTCCGCAGGACCTCCCCTTCGGGTCTTAACTGGACCCACTTGGCGGTCACGCCCATGTTTCTTTATCCTTTGACTATGTCCTTGTGCAAAGGAGTCTCCCCCACATTTAATGCATGTTGTATCACATTAAATGCTACCACTTTTTGTAGCACCCGTGCCATACTTTTGTCACATCCCTTGCCTGCTTCCATTATCCTCTTCACCAACTCATGAACACCTGTATCTTGGGAAAGCTCAATGGCTCTAGCTATATATAGCTTGGGCAGCCCTTCCTTTCTCACTTTTTCCTCATTTCCACTCTCCAGCTCAACCGACCAGCTCTTGGACCTCCCTCCAAGCTCTCTGGACCCCCTCCAGCAAGCTCCTTGGACCTCCTCCTGATCACCTAACCTCTCTGTTGGTTTTATTTTGGAGTTTTATTGGAGTTTCTTTGGATCTTGCTTGAGCTCTAGTTGAGTTATTTTGTTTTCCCACCGTGTAGATTGCGACGGTAGTGAGGAACAAGGGTCCCTTGAAGAGGAAGAAGAAGCTCAAGACTCTGAGCAAGGCAAGTTGCACCCCTGACCATATTGCACTTATTATTTCAAGATACTTATGTTTCGTTTCAAAGGTGTATGCATGCTTACTTTTACTAGGTTATTTCAATGCCTATCTTTCTGTCCATAGATATGCCTACTTCCATTGTATGGCCATTGTCTATATTGAACCAACTTCATTGTCACCTTAGATAAAACCTGGTTTTTGCAACAGTAAGGACCAGAGGCTTTTGAAAAATGAATGCTTAGTCTTGCTAGACCAAACATCTTGATTTGGGAAATGTTTTTTCCAACAGACCAAAATATCCAATGTTTTAAAGCCATGACATTGAGTTGTCATGGAGGTTTTGATAAATGGTTTTGAAAAAAAAAACAGAAATGGACAAATGGATTTGGTCTTGGGAGGATTGGTTGTTTGGCTGGTGCAGGGTTATGCACGGACTCAACTCAGGTAGGGTTGAGGCCCAGGGGTTTTTTGTTAGCCGCCCAAGCCATATGAGGACCAGTCTGTGAGCCGCATCTTGCTAGCCACCATCGTGCAACCACATGTCCTGTGTGGGCGGGACCTGGCCAACTAATTTGTAAAGCTCCATCGTGGTTGATCCTATTGATGCGGTGGGTAGTCATGTTACGATCGTTGTAGTCCCACCTGGCATAAGAGGGGGCACCCCATTAACCTGGCGGGTTTCTATCCAAAGGGGGGATTTGCGAAACCTTAATGTGGGTGGACTGCGGTGGAGCGATGCATTGTAAAAGCCTTGTCATGTGCTCTAGACCTCTCACCAAAGGAAGTGTGAGGTGGCGTCGACGGACGCTAAGCAAACTAGAGAATTCATGACATGTGGGTAAAGCTGTACACCTCTGTAGAGCGTAAATCTATTCGAATAGCCGTGTCCACGGTCATAGACATGCTAGCAAAGCCACTCAAAGTTAGCTCTTGGTTTTGATTTTCAAAGGACTTATAAAATCGGTTTTGGATTTCTATCCAAATGGTTAATGGGCGGGGAGCCATGTGACAGGAGGGTATCCTTCACCACTAGTGATGAATGTTATCTAACTGAAAATTGAGTTTTGAAAATTAACTTTTACTTATTATAATTGCTTTGGAACTTAGTACTTGTAATTGAAACAAACTTGGCTTTACGCAAATAAACCATAATATGCCTTCCTTTAATATATCCATTATGCATGTCATACTGTTATTTGACGGGTGTAACTTGCGAGCACGGTTATTGTGCTCACTCTTGCTTGATTAACCATTTAGCACAAGAGGACTGTGAGGAGGAAAATCCACAAGATGAGTAGGCCGCGCCCTCCAACCAATCACCTATGGTGCAATGGATGGAGTCCATCCTTTTGTTTCCAGCTGTGTATTTTGCTCTTGGTTGCCAGAGCTTGTAAGCAACCCCTTGTAATCAACTCACTTTGCTGTTAATAAAGCCTTTTGTGGATGTGTGTGTTATCACTTGTTTCGCTGTGAGAACTAGTCATTGATCCTTGGGGACTGGTTCGGATCACAGAGGACAGGAGGCATTTCCAAGTCCACAACCTCCTAGAGTTTGGTCCCACAAGGACTTCCTCTTAGGATGTGCCGAGCGGTACTACCGAGTCCCCTTGCGGTAGTACCGGAGGGGCATGTGGGGCTAGGAATTGTCTCAGGTCCAAAGACCTCCTCGGGTCGGGATCCCAAACCTTCGAGCGGTCCTACCGGACCTCTTGAGAGGTCTGGGTGGTCCTACCGGGATGCTCTACGGGACGTCCTGGGAGTCCTTTGCGGACTTTCCAGGAGGTCCTGATGGACCTCTCGGGTAGCCCCTGGCCGGGTCGTTACATCCGGCTGCAGTGATTCAAACCTGGTATTGGTCGGTGGAACAGAAAAGGGGTTGCATGGATGTGGATGAGCCGGACCAGACACTAGGCTGGTTTGAATTTAGCCAAATGAGAGAAAGGGGGAAGGAAGGGAAACTAACAAGATTTGGGGAGGTCCAAAATGACAGGATGGTAAGTAGAGTTATGAAAGCAGAAGAGATGCAAAATGTCCCCAAGCAAATCTCAAAGATGCAGGCAAACGGAATGATAATAGACGTTCAAAAAGTTTTAAAAATCCCTCATTTTTACAGTTATGAGTTTTTGGGCTGTTACAGCTAGATCGGTCCTTATGTTCATATTAAGTAAGTCACGCCGTGCGTTGTCACCATCATTTGTTTTGTCACTAACGTTCAGTAAGAGACCAATCAAGCTATCACATATACTCTTCTCTACGTGTATGACGTTGATGCAGTGGCAAACTTCTAAGTGCTCCCAATAAGGCAAGTCCCAAAAAATTGACCATTTCCTCCAGATGTTCTTCTGACAGGTCCTCAATTTACGTCTCTTTCCAAGCACAACATCGATATCCTTAACCGTATCATAGACCTCTTTTCCTCTAAAAGCCCTTAGAGCTGAACTGTCCTCCTTATTTCCGTCGAATTGTTTCTTCATCTTGCGCTATGGGTGAATCCTGGGAAGGAACCTATGGTGACGCATGTATACAGTTTTGCGCGAGTTTTCAGCCATACACACTTGGTACCATCTAAGCAGCGCAGACAGATTTTGGCTTGTTTTGTACTAAATCCCGACAGGTTACCAAGGGCAAAAAAAAATCATTGATAGTGTAGAACAACATGGCGCGTAAATTGAAGTTCTCTCGTTTGTACGCATCTCATACTTGTACCACTTCGTTCCACAGTGTCACAAGATCTTCTAGCAATGGTTTTAGGTACACATCAATATCGTTCCCTAGTTGCTTCGGCCCTTGGGTAAGTAGTGATATCAAAATGTACTTCCGCTTCATACACAACTAAGGAGGAAGGTTGTACACACATAGATTTACGGGTCAGGTGCTATGTCGGCTGCTCATGTTACCGAAAGGATTCATTCCATCTGTACTTAACTCTAACCTTATGTTCCTCGGTTCCGCACCGAATTCTTCGAAGCACCGATCGAAGTTTCTCCACTAGGCAGAATCAGCAGGGTGTCTTAGCTTTCCATCTTTCTTACGCTCCTCCGAGTACCAACGCAGCAATCTTGCCTCCTTTCGGTTCGCAAATAAACGTTTCAAATGTGGAATTACAAGCAGATACCACAACACCTTAGCAAGAGGTCCTTGCTTCAACTTAGCAGGATTTTTATGCTTGTATCGGGATACTTTGCACAAGATACATACATGCATGTTTGCATACTTTTTACGGTAGAGGATACAATCGTTCGGATATACATGTATTCTTTCTACTTCCATTCCCAATGGACAAAGAACCTTCTTGGCTTGGTGGTGATGCTTTGCAACACGTTTCCCTCCAGAAGGATGTCTGCTAGGAGACCTAACAATGCCGTGAAACTCTTGTTGGACCAACCATTGCTTACCTTCACTTTCAACAGTTCAAGCACGGATGACAACCTTGTGTATTCCAGCTTGCTGCCAGGGAACAAAGGTTTTCCCGAGTCCTCCATTAAGCTCTCAAATTTACCAAACTCTCTCTCACTGTAATCCCCTTCTACATCACGTAGCATCTGATCCAGATTGTCATCGTCCGACCTATCCTCATCAAAAGCATATATAGTCTACATCCGGTATATTGTTGACTTCCTTGGCGATGTCGTTATTATTAACTTCCTGTATAATCTGCTCTTCACCATGATTGGTCCAACATGTATACCCCTTTTTGAAACCCCTTCGAATCAAGTGCGATTCGATTTACGCTGGGTTGTTAAACATCTTCAGATTACCGCAATCAATGCATGGACAGTACATAAATTTTATCCCCTTCTTCAACATATCCTGCTCAGCGACTCTTCTAAAAGCAGACACGCCATTAATGTACTCTTCACTCACACGGTTCTCACTGTACATCCAGTTTCGATCCATCTAAGCTACGCACGTAACAAATTAGTGTTAAATTCGATTAATAAACCGCAAGTACACTTCCTATTGACTAAACATACTAAAATTAATTAGCGATTAACCCAGGGCAAATATAAAGGGTTACAGATCGTTACCTTCGGAGCTCACAACAAAAATCTCGAATATCCCGTGAGATCCTCCTCTCCTCCTCCCTAGCTTCCTCCTTCCCTTCTCCTCTCTTTAGCTTCCTCCTTTCCTTCTCCTCCCTGCCTCCTTCCTTCCCTTCCTTCTCCTCTCTAAGGTGGTGCAATGGGAAGGAGGCAGTAGGGGTGGCAGCTTAAATGGAAGGAGGTAGAGGTGCCAGGGGCATGGGTGTCTATCAGGACGGCTGGTTATACAATGGCTGCATATTACAGACGGTTCCTATTAAGAATCATCCATGACGTTTGCACTATCACAGACGGTTATTGCTAAGAATCGTCTGTGATAATTCATAGACGGTTCTTAACAATAACCATTTGTGACGTCTGCGATTATCAAATTATCACATACGGTTCTATTTACAAACCATCTGTGATATCGCTACATATCACAGACGGTTTGTAAATAGAACCATATGTGATAAGTACAACACAGACGGTTCCAAAGGAACCGTCTATGATGAGGTGTCCAGTATAGTCTGTTTTGTAGTATTGGAAAAATAGTCAAAAGTGGTAAAATACGAAGAATCCAATCTTTCGAGTGGCAAAAAATGAATTACATTCTATGTAGAGACAAATCATTGGGCTGTGTGCATCCTCGATGCAGAGGCTGGGAGATTTTTCTCTTCCATTATCTAAAAAATGTAGACACAAATCATTAAATGACACTATTTGAAGTAGCAAATCCTCAATTGTCCTTTTTTTTTACGAAATCCACAATCGCAAGAGTTTTTTTTGTTCATTTTTTTAACAAAAAGATTGTGCATTTCTTTTTTACTTTAGAGGAGAGTATTGTAGCACTTTCCTTTTGGTAGTTAATCTACGAGGCTGCTAATCAAATTATCAAAGCTCCAGTCGTCGAATCCTCATCGGCGGCGAGCGGAGAGGGGTCCTACACTTCTATTTCCTTGATAATAGATGTATATTACGTCTCTTTCCTTCTGGTGAGATCAAGTCTCTCCATCCACGAGTGCTGTTGGAGGTGCGTCGGGCTAGTAGGCGGCGTTAGTGTCCTGCTTGGTGGCTGCTCTTCCTGTGCCGAAGCACCTTGGAGTGCGTGTAGCCGAGCGGGGTCAGCGCGATTTCCCTCGGGCCACACAGATCGGGTAAGGTTTTCCAGCTAGTTCCAGTGTGTCTCGCACCTCTCTGACGGCTTCGTGCAGTATGGCAACGCCTCCCCTCCACTATCTTCCTCACCCCCAGCCGTTTGTTATGGCGTCGTCCATCGTCTTCCTCTGGGCGATGGTCTTGTACATCTCCGGCGCGCCAACACCCAGTGAGCCTCCCCTAATAACAAGTTTCCCTTTGTGGGCTTGGCCTGTATCGCCGTTCTGGCTGGCGTGCCGCTTCTCTTTGGCTACTGTGTATTTCCCCGCCTCCTTTGTGTCTCTGGATATCCCCACTTGCTGCCCCCTAGTTTCAATCTCATCAGGCACTGGGACGGACGATCCAATCTTCTATCGCTCTCGGTGGCCAATTAGAGCTCCACCAAGTAAATCGCCGGTGTTTCGCTCCATCACAGATCCTTTGGTGTCTCCCCAAACCTCCAACTAAAGGAGGCCCTCTTCATCCTCCTGCCACTCAGGATCGCCAGCAAACGCACAGAGCATGGCAGAGCCATGGCAAGATCAGAGCAATCCAGGCGAGGAGGTCAATCAATGGCGACTGGAATTTTGGTTTCTCATGGACTTAATTGTAACTTTCCATTTCTTTTGTCCTTTCTAACTAGTGACAGGGACTGCTTGCTAATATGCTACATGTTCAAGGTCCCTTTTGTAAATCTCAGGGTGGTTGTGCCGGCAATCCTATATTAATCCAGGGTTAATGACCTTCGTGGCCATATTTTTAAAAAAAAACTCAGAAGTCTGGATAGAGATGAACCATATAATATCCATTGTGGCATGTGGGGTATGTATCCACCACCAAAGTACCCAACAATAGGTCTAAAAAGAAGTACCTAATTGACAAACCATCTTAGTGCTAGCTCCGCCAAGAATTAATTCGTGACGCATCATTGCTTGCAAAGCTCTGTACCTTTCATCACTAACTACATATCTATAGTTTTATTACTAAATTACTAAAGTTAATTCTCTCAAGAAAGGCTGCATTCCGGTGCTGGCCATGTCGCCCCGATTAGTGCGGCCCGTCGGATCATCAACAAGACAGGCGGGATGGCGCATGCGCTTGCACCGAAGCGACGATCATGAACGCTGCATGGCTTCAATGAAACAGCTTGTGCAAGCGCAGCCTTATCCAACCCATTTCCACCTCCCGTTCCCCTTCCCCAGATCTCCTTCGTGTCCCCTTGCTCTCCCTCTTCCACCGCCGCTCTCCTTGTGCTGGCTCCTCCCTCTTCCTCCCTCTCCCGCCGCCCTTCTGCCAGTGTCCCTCCCCGCCGCCGCCATCGCTCTCCTCCTCCCAGCTCCCGGTTCCTCTCTCGCTCAATCACGCAACACCACATCTCCTCCCCTCGCTTGCTTCCTTCGCCACCGGTCCTCTCCCTCTCCCTCTCTGTTGCTGCTCGATCTCCCTACTTGTGTCGCCGCCCTCGATCCTCTTCCCTTCCTCCGCCGCTTCCCTCGGGCCTCTCCCTCCCCATCGCTTCCATCCATCCCTGTCCCCTGTCGCTCCCTCCAACGCCTCTGCTCGATCTCCCTCGCCACCAGCGCCGCTCCTTCCGTCTTCTTCCCTTTCCTCCTCGCCGCCCTCGATGCCTCCATCTTCTTCCCTTCGCTTCCGTCCATGCCTCATTGCCACTCCTCCCTCCAACGTTTGGTCACCACCTCTCCACCTCCTTCTCACATTAGTGTAACTATAATTCCGTTTTATTGGTTTGGTGATGCGGAATATTCATTTCTGCTAAATGAGCAACTTTGAATCTTGCCCGATTGGGAATTTTTTACGGTTTTCGATGGCGATGTGAAATTTGCTTGAGTTTAGGTGCCTCGATTGTTCTAGGCAAGTTCTCCAAGAACACATGTTTCGCTTTGCGTTTGTGATCTTTGTTCCAACCGATGGTGTTGGTGTGTGTGAATTCATAGGCCCTAACTCTTGCAAAGCAGATCGCTTTTCGATCTGGTCATCTTTTCTATTATTAATGGATACATATTTGGAGCGTTGTGTGTCTGAATTCATAGGCCCTATTTCTTGCATCAGACTGCTTTTAGATTTGGTCATCTAAAATGTACGCTTCTTATGCATACTTACTACTCTTATTGATTACCAGGGCTGTACAAAGTGATGGTCTTTCGTTGAGGATCACACGCTGTGGACTCTGCTATCTTTGGTGTTACTGGATCGTGATATACTCGATAATTCCATGTACCTTTTACTCCCTAGTTAAGTTAGGATTTTCATATAGCAGACCAATGTATTGCTTGAACATGTTACAACATTGTGTAAACAAATAGAATGCAGATAATTTTACTATTGAGCATAGCTTCCTCCAGTTATCCTCTCCTATTTGTTGTTCAAGTAGTGTTTATGTGCTAATTTTTATGTCTATAATCATTATGTGCAGTCCCAAAATAGCTGCCAATGATATTTGTAGCCATGAAAAGATGCTAATTAAGGAACACCTAATCAAGACCTAGATGTTTTTTTTTCATGAATGTTCCTTTAGTTCCCTATTTCTTGCATCAGACTGCTTTTAGATCTGGTCATCTAAAATGTACGCTGCTTATGCATACTTACTACTCTGATTGATTACCAGGGCTGTACAAAGTGACTGTCTTTCGTTGAGGATCACACGCTGTAGACTCTGCTATGTTGGTGTTGCTGTTGGAAATATGCCCTAGAGGCAATCATAGAGATGATTATATTTCATTATGTTCACAATATTTGATAATATGTTATCTTGTTCCTTGAATAAATCATCAGTTATGAAGATTAACGAGTATGTGACTTGTTGGTGAAGCTCTTTTTAACTTATGATGATGTCGTTCTAAAAATATCCTGGTCGAAAATCTTTGGTGGAACACTAGTGACTCTCGACAAAGACATGTATTGATTGATGACCATGTTTCACGGTCATGGATATAGGGATATCGAATCAATAATGTGGACACGTGTTAGAGAACATGGTGTTGGATAAGACCCACCTTGAGACACTATTGAGATTGTTATGATTCTATGTGTCGTTAGTTGGTCTCAAGCAATGATGATGTATAATCCTTAGACACGAGATCGGCATGGTTTCCTACATGTGTAATAGCACTCTTAGGGGTTGCCAAACGCTTATCAGAATGGGGTAGTTATAAAGGTAGCTTTCGGGTATGCTATGAAACATGCAGAGGGATGTATTTGGTGGGATATGGGATTTGCCCTCCTAACATAACAGAGAGATATCTACGGGCCCTCAAGTGGTCGGATAAAGAAAGTGCATGGCCATGCCACTAGTGGTCGAAAAGTTTGACCACATAAGGTTATCCGATATTCGATCGAGAAAGTATTGAGCAGTCCATGGATGACACAACATCTCACCCGGAGTTCAACCAGATATCGTGAGGCAAAGGAGAATACATGAGTAGGTGCAGTTCGACCGATTCTGATTGGTCGTATGGAGATACAAGCAAGTCGAGATCGGTCGAAATCACAAAGTGGTCGAAACCAAGTCGTAAGGAGTTACGAGTTGGTCGTGATCAAATCTGGCCAGTCGTATAGAGATAGGACACAGTCGTAAGTGGTGAGGACACTGGTCGTAGATCATATTGCATCAAGGTTCGTCCGATATAATTTGTGTGTATTAGGAATCGTTATGTCTGCTAGGAACCGCTTCGACTCGTGGGGAAAATGTTTCGAGTCACAACCGAACTACACATGAACCTAACGGGTCACACACTTAACGGGTTGGAACAAACCAAGTCGAATACTATTCAGAAGCGTGTTTGGATAGGATCCATCACGGGCACTATATAAGGAGATGCATGAAATTTGTTGGGTTAATGAGGTTGGGCGTGAGTTGCCCTACTAGAAACCCTAGCCGCCATCTTCTTGAGAGCCTCCCGTGCGATTTGGTGCTAGCACACCTTGGCGTCTGGTTGTTCCTTCCTGGGCGTGTGGATACTATAGAGGCGCTTTACGTTGTTGCGCTTAAGGGCGATCCGCGATCTTCGCTAGGAACCGCAGAGTCTTTGGAGGAGACGATCAACCAATGAAGACTATTTGGACGATCAACTACGACCGATACATCGACGCGCTCTTCGTCCGGACCAGTCGCCCGACACTTCTTCCGCCGCTTGCTCTGCTGGCGTCTAGTGGTAACGATCTGTGATCATCTTCTTGCTTGGCTTCCTGGTTTACGTGGTAAAATTTTTGATTTGTCGCTATCGTAGCCTACCCGTATCCCTACAGTTGCCTGGATCAGCGATATACTCAGTGGTTCCATGTACCCTTTAGTCCCTGGTTAAGCTAGGATTTTCATATAGCAGACCAATGTATTGCTTGAACATGTTAGAACATTATGTAAACAGATAAAATACAGATAATTTTACTATTAAGCATAGCTTCCTCCAGTTATCCACTCCTATTTGTTGTTCAAGTAGTGTTTATGCGCTAATTTTTATGTCTATAATCATTATGTGCAGTCCCGAAATAGCTGGCAATGATATTTGTAGTCATGAAAAATTGCTAATTAAGGAACACCTAATCGAGACCCAGATGTTTTTTTCATGAACGTTCCTTTAGTTTCTAGCTTTTTTTAAGAGCTTTTGACCACATATGATGCTCTTTTATTTTTTTTTAACTAGATGAGTCATCTATTAAAAATAAAGAATAGCCTGCTCTCATGTATGATGGAAAACTCATACCTTACAAATTTCCTTTCCCTTTTTTTATGAAGTTTTTAAGCCCCTACAAATGTATTTTTTGCCAAGATAGTTCCAGTTGACGTGGAGTACATACATCAGGAACCAAAGAAGACCAATTCGGCATGGACATCCACGTATCATGAGCTTAAGTAATCTGATTTCTATTATTCCATTTCAAATCTCTTTACCTCCCACCTCTTCATTATGTACTCTTTGCATGTTTAGATATGTATTTAACTTATGGTGCTCTTTGCATGTTTACCTACCCTGGACATGATATATTAGCCTTTTGTCCCATTGAAGTAGATGAATTGTTTATTCCAACAGTCATTATGTACCTCTCCGAGGTGTGTATAATGGGCCAGTTAACGTGACTAATAGCAAGCTTAGCTGCATCAATGCAGCCAAGAACTCGAGCATATCCAAACATTTCACAAGACCTCTCACGGTAATATGCTTAGTTTCTTGGGGATTTACTCATAACTTATAGAATTGGGTTATATTAGAGGCACCAGTGCAGTAAATAGATTTGTGGAAGATTGTTTTGAGTATATAATGTCTTTATAGATTTGCAGTGAGCATGTGGCGATAAAAAACATCTTCGGTCACAGTTTCTTAGCTAAAAAATACACTGAATGTTTCTCTCCAGGTTACAAAGGATATGAATCAACCATTTTTTTATTGCCATCTTGATAGCTTCTACCAGGATCGTACAAAGTATGATCCTATTAGAGGTTTTCAGTCAATCCGTTAGATATTTTAGACTCCTCGCACATTTAGGCAAGTACTCAGTTTCCTGTTAGCTTCAATAATAAGATGGTCTTAACTTCGTTATTGGCACCAAATGTTAGTTTTTTTAGTGTAGTGTCAATCAGTTAGACATAGAGGAGATTCTATCTAACTTTCTTCACATGCATGTTATAGTGTTAGGACTAACACTGATACCAATATATATAAGGTTGTCATGACTATTTCATTTTTTACGAATTAACAATCACTAATTTTTACTCAAAGTTACATGGAAATCTCATTTATATTGATGTTGTGACATTAAAAGAAAACAAATCTTGCATAACAAGAAGTTCGTGTCATTTCATGTCAACAATAGCAATGGAAGAATTTTTATCCAAGACCTTGAGCAGACTCATGAAGGCGGCACTCTAATCGGTTTGCTACAAAAAAAAGAACAGATTTTTAGTTACTCTGAAATGTATCTCGTAGTGCGTTATAGTTCTCAATAATAACATGTAAGATTACATATGATCGTCTCCAGTAGAGAACGAACAATACCATGTAAGGCTATGTTGTCAAACCGACATGTAAGATGACATGCTCTTGTCTGGTAGAACCTCTTAATCCCTAATTTACTACATCCTCTGAAATATAGAAATATCTTGTTGCTTTGATACTTACAAATTGTTAGCAACCTACAAAGCGCATATTTATTATTAGCTTGTCGCTACAATCGCTAGATTCTTTTATGTTCTACCAAAGTTATTCGTTTATTCCAATCACTCCTGTTGTTTAGCTAACATGGTCAATTATCTAAACTTAAATGCTTGATTGTGTATTTCGTACTTTACAGGAAAAAAAGTTGCTTCTTGACAATGAATCAACAGATGCATGTCATGGAAAGAATTCCTGTCGTTACTAATGTCTATTTTCCTTTCACAATGATATCGATATATAGATAGCATTGTGTGTCATAAATCAGCAACAAAAAAAAGAGGTTGCTTCTTGACACTTATTAATTTGCGATGAACATGCGGCTATAGAGGCCAACATCTTATGTCATGCTTTCTTAGCTATAAAATTACCTGAGCATTTCTTTTCATTTTACAGAGTATATGAATCGTTCATTTTTTTTTTGTATTATCAAGTTGATATAGCTTATTCTTTCATACCTTGTGTTGAGATAGACATTGTGATGGTCTCTATTTTAGTTTATATTGAATGATTACATGTTGTTTACATTATTTATTGTTCAGTTTCTGTGTATTACCAGCTTGATATATCTTATTCTTTTACACTTTGTGTTGAGATAGACGTTGTGATGGTCTTTGTTTTGATTTTTTTGAATGCTTAAAGGTTGTTGAGATAATTACTCGACACGATGATGCGTGTGTGCAAGTTAGCATGTGATAGCAAACTTGGCTACATCTAGAACTGGATCATATCCAAAGAGTGCACAGAACTCTCACGAATACGCTTAATTTCCTATGGATTTGCTCATAATGTTTACAATTTGAGTCTATTAGAGCCACCAATGCAAGAGATAGATTTTTCTGATTATTTGGAGTGTATAACATGTTTAAAGATTTTCATTGAGCATGCGGCTATAAAAGCCAAAACCAACATCTTCTACAACAGTTTCAAAGCTGATTTTGAAATCTTTTTTTTGTCTTTCCTGTTACACCATCTAAACACATATGATGTCCTTTTAGTACATAACAACATATTTTATCTATTGGGATGGATTATGTATTTTCCTTTGTCACTAACAAGCAAGCATTCATAACCATACACCAGAATCATAGGAGGTATGTTCCTATCTCGAGGTTTTCACCACTTTCGGTTAAATATTTTACCCTTCTCACACAATTTGACATCTACTCGGTATCCTGTTTCTTTACGTATTGCTAATATATATGATGCAATTTTAGTAGCCCAAACATGATTTTCAGTATTGCTTATATTTTATGTTATATTGTCTTTTGTATATATTGCTAAAATTCGCCATTAGATTGTTTTTATATATAGATCGTCATGTCATATTCTCGCGTAAACTTTCTTTTGGAACAACACAACGGTATACTTTTCAAACATTCACAGATCAAAAATATATTTCACGTTGTTGATGCTTCATCTGGTGCTACATCTTTTGGAACCATCACAACAGACGTGGCTTCCAAACGGCGCCTCGTGCTTCTATCCAACCTTGAACACTTCTCTATAAATCATGAGATTACGCCGACCACCTAAACTAAGTTGCTACTCTCTGAGACCTGTTTTGTAAACAATGTTATCCCACCTAAATCCGTCACTAACTTCGCTTTGTGTATACAGAAACTTTCGCTACTTAATTACTCTGCTCTTTAAACGTTTACATCTCGCATAAATCCACGAAAGCCATCAATTTGTATAAACATATACATTCGCTTCCTCCCTATGTTTTATAGAGATTTACATCTCACCTAAATACATACATATATACAAATACAAATGCTTTTCATATCAATTATGTAACTTGCACTATCTTTTTCTTCTGTAAAATACTGCACTAACGTACGTAAATAAACAATCAAATTTCTATATCTCACTACAATCCTTCTTAACACACCATTAACACCCGCGCTATGTGCGCGGGTTATCTTCTAGTTTTATCTAAAGCCGGGAGGATTGCGGTTCTTGAAACCAAGGCCACGTCGCCGAAAAAATCCGGCCCTTCGATGGCGCGTCGTCGCTCGCGCCAAGACAATTCTTGGCGGCAGCGGTAAGCAGCTCTCCTCGCGTGTCTTTCTCCGGTCTCTCCGCTTTGGATCGAAGGCTCAAAGCCTCCGTTCCTTCGCCTCTCGCTCCTTCCTCCGTGTGCTCCCTCTCGGTCGCTGCTCCTCTTCGCCCGTCGCTTGGCCGCGCTCCTTCCGTCACGTCCTATCCCTCCCTCTCTCTCTCGTGACCCTCTCAACCCGCTGCCCGCCGCCTCTTCCTCCATCGCCAGAAGCCGCTCCACCGTCTCCAACCTGCCGTGGCAAGCCGCAACCCAACTTTGAGCATGTACGATGGAGCTGTGATGGTGTTATGGTTGTATACATTATTTTTCTCTCTCTCTTTCTGGTGATCGATTGATCATGCGTGATTAAGCAGTGGCCGGCGATCCCGGCATTGCAAACAACTCATCCAGTCTCACGATGAGGAGGTCCTAATTGACTCCTGCTGGGCACTCTCTTACTTGTCTGATGGTAATAACAACAAAATACAAGCTGTGACTGAAGTTGGTGTGTGCCCTCGGTTGGTTGAGCTCCTTAGGTAAGTTTTCCTTTTTATTTTCTTTTTATTTTCGCAATCTAAAGTGAAAGACTGGTGCATGAACTACTAAATATCGGCTCAGCCACCCTTCACCTTCGGTGCTCATTCCTGCTCTGCGCACGGTTGGTAATATTGTCACTGGGGATGAAGTGCAGACTCAGGTATTCTTTTTCTAACAGAGGCTTATCTTTTCTATAAATTGTTTTTGAGTTGCTAACTAATATATTCTGATGTTATCAATAAGTGCATGAAACCAGCAATTTCTGGTCATTCCAATGTTTTTACTTTGTATCTGCGGCCAACCATAAGTTGCACTGTTTGTTTACCATGATGAAATTCATATCTGTGTTGCATGCTTGGTAAGATTTTACCATAGAGCAAATTTAATTAATCACTTTTCCCAGATTGTATCCATTGATATTTAGTCTTTGTGTTAACTTTTATTATCTTTGAAGGTCTTTCTTCTTTGGTGGTTACAAGAATTTCTCCCTATTTTCTTGTGTCAAAGAAAAATTGTCGTTATATGTGTTAACCATCGAGCACTCTAACGAATGTGTTTTCACTTATTTGTTTCCTCCTGTAGTTCGTACTATGTCAAAATATGATCCAATTTTCAACTCGTGATTCTCAAATTGGAATATTGCATATCTTTCTTCTTTGCATACCTTCAAAACTTGAGGCACTATATGTCTCCTTGCAAAGTATAATAATTATTTTCAAAGCTATGCGAAATCCTTACAAACTTATGTTTTTAATTTTAGAGTGGTAAATTTAGGAAATTGGTGTTTTATTGTTATTGTCGTAATTATCTTCGTTGATCTCTCTATTGGGCTTGGTAGCCATGGATAAGAAATTATGAAAACATTTGAGTGCAATAGAAGTGCAAACAAGAACATTTCTAGCGGGTAACTTAGTCATTCTTTGTTTCAATAAGTACCATATTACGGTTTGTAAACCTTTCTCGCTTTGACGTATTCGATGCTTTGTCATTGTGCTTTGATTAGAAGAGTCTGTTCAATACTTAGAAAGTGAATGTTAAATGCCTAACGCATCCATTCCCAGTTCCATCTCTACTTGTGTGGTGGTGTGTTTTTTGAGGTAGGAAGTGATTTACGTAAAGCAGATTTTCATCGTTTCATATCCATTTTAGTTTGCTTAATATTGTGTAATCTTAATATGTATATTTCCTATCCTATCAACTCTACAACACACCAACATCGCCTTTTGGAACCTTCGACAAACAATGCTTAACTGCATTCATCTTAATATAGGGCGTCTACTCTACCTGCTTTGGTATATTTTGTTTATTCAACTACCATAGTTTATCTTGGATTGGATCACATTACTACAACTATACATTCTATCCGTAACAGTTTTTCCCTATATTGTTGTCTTACCTAGACCATCTTTCACAGCCTAATAGAGCAAGTGATAGCCAGCCAGCGACTTATTGTACACATAAACAAATTTTGTTATAATTAGCATACTCATCATTATCTTTCATAATCAGATCTATCACCGCCATCTAGATAACTTCTATTACTCACGGCATCGTAATCCCAGTCATACTCATCCAGCTTCGATTCGGCGCGCTAACGCGCGCGAGGGTTTCTAGTTTTATCTAAAGCCGGGAGGATTGCCGGTTGCCGACCAAGGCCACGTCGCCCGAAAAAATCCGGCCCTTCGATGGCGCGCGCGTCGCTCCGCGCCCGCACGATTATGCAGCGGTAGCCGACGGCTCTCCTCGCGTGTCTTTCTACCGGTCTCTCCGCCTGGATCGAAGGCTCCCGAAGCCTCCCGTTCCTTCGCCTCTCGCTCCTTCCCCTCCGTGTGCTCCCTCCCGGTCGCTGCTCCTCTTTGCCATCGCCGCAGCGCCGCTCCTTCCCATCCACGTCCTATCCCCTCCCTCTCTCTCCCTCGCTGACCCTCTCAACCCAGGCCGCCGCCGCCGCCTCTTCCTCCCTCGCCGTAGCCGCTCCGCCGCCCCTTCTCGGCCTGGCCTCCGGCCTCTGCGGCCCAGCCCGCCGCCTCGCTTCTGCACCGCTCGCCTGCGGCTCTGCCCGCCGCCGGCTCGCCCTACCTCCTCTCTCATCCCGATCGGAACAAGGAGGAGACGATGCTCATCGGCCGCCGTTGCCTCTGCGCCAGCAGCTGATGGGGGTTTGCCGCGCCGACGAGCGCCTCAAGCCCCTCCTCACCCTCAACGTCTCATGCGCCGCCGCCGCCGACCACTTCATCTCCCACCTCTCCCAGGTAAGGTGCCTTTTTCTTCTTCTTCTTCGATTGATTCTTTTATACAAGAAGAAAAGAAGGGAAGTAGTGATGTATCGATCCATCCATCGGTTGATTCTTTCGCCTCGTCGGTGCAGCACTTCGAGGTGTCGGAGGTCGGCATGCTAGCCAGGTGCACCTGCGTTCCCCTCATCTCTCTGCGCGCCGGCAGGGTCGACCGCCACGGTCCCCTCCTCTGCCCAACAACCATCAGGTAGCCACGCTCAAACATATTTTCCTTTCTTTTGCCAACTTCATCTACTAGATTCGATTCGATTGGATGCTTTCGCAGACTCTTATATCTATTCATCTATCCAGCAATAAAAGGAAAAATGACTATGTACATATCGAGTTTTCTTGCGGACTGTATATTTTGTAGACCTTCTCATAATTGTTATACACAATCACATGAAATGATTAAAAATCATGCTGCATCTTCCTTCACTGCTTCTTAACTTGTATGCTCTCCTCACGTGCAGCAAGCCTTTACATGTTATACATATTAGTTAGTCAATCTAATGTTGTTTCACACAGGGTTCACAATTTCGTGAAATTTCACCGAAATTTCGCAAATTTCGGTCCTTTCGGATGGTGACGAAAGAAATCAAATTCGTTCAAAAAATTTCGGTTGGTTTGAATTTGAAGGGAATTTGGAGGGTTAAAAGAAATAAACACTAGTATAGAATCAACAAGTTGAAGGCAGCCTAGTGGCAACGCGTCTGTTCGCTGGTTCCTGGTGGCGAGGGGTCGAATCCCACCTGAAGCACTAATTTTTGCCATTATTTCAAATTTTAGTTTCAAATTTGATTCAAACCAGTTTGAAAATCCACCGAAATTTTGAACCGAATTTTTTTAGTCCACCAACGAATTTTTTTAGAAAACGAATTTGTGAACCCTGGTTTCACATTGATTATGCAATTAAAATCTCCTTGCAACATCGTCACTGTTTGCTACACTAGCCTTCTGCATTCATCTATGTCCTTTTCTCCACTCTTTACAAAAATCACATTCTCACTTCATAATAGTCAATTTATTGGGTTAATCACATTCCAAACCAAGTCAGTATAGCCCACAATGCTAAACTTTGGTATGTTCTTGCCTAATGAGTTGCCATATGTATGTAAAGGATACAGGATTGTGATCTTTAGATTGCTTCTCAGGTAGGTTGCACTGATTCTTGTACTCAGGGATTGTCTAGCATGTCTGGCAGCTGCTGAGCATGGCCATGGCCAGATACTTCTTATGCTTGTGTGAGGAAATTTTGTGTTTTATCAGTTTGTCTCCAGTGGGACTCTAAACTTTTAATATGTTATTGCTGACATGGCTAACTTGTTTTTATGAGCTACGTCTACTTTAGACACAAGCTAGCATACGATTCCATGAAAAGGTGCTGCAATATGTTGACTAAAATTTTGGTATCTCGAATCTTATTAATATGTAAATCAAGTATTGTTGATCAATACGTACTTACTTAGCTGCCAATGGAAGTTGAAAAAAATATGTATGATCGTGTAGCTGTGTTGGTGCTTTTGGAAAAAAGATATGGTGTGGTAATAGTGTCCATCTATGTTGGCGCATCTTTTTTCTTAGGAATATGTTAGTGCAGCTTAGGCTATCATACTATTAGATTTCATGTTACGAGAGTCAGATGGATAAGTTTGGTTTAGTGATGTATTTTCTATTACTTGCATGGGAATGGGCAAGTAGTACAAGTGACATGATTCAATAGATTATTCAGTACTACCATCTCCAATCTTTAACAAATTGACAATTCATGTTCTTCTCTGGTCAGTATAACGTCTTTGGTGCTTCCTATTCTTTCTATGCCTTTTTCTTATCAGCGCCCTAATCCAGTTACACCTGTGGTTCGTGCAGCCCTCTCTGCTATTTCCGCACTTTGCCTACTTTCAACATGAACATGTGGTTTCTTCTTTCTTACTTTATGACACATAATAATATCTTTCGAGGGGAGATGTTTTCAGCTATTCTCACCTAATTAAGAAGGGATGCATACTAGAGACTGTTGATTCTAGGATTACATTTTTCATCTTATTAGTGATGGCATTGTTCATCCTACCAAATAAATATATATTTTCATTTGTAGGTAATTTGGGCATGTGTCATAATCTCTGATATATGAGGAAAGAGAAGGTAGTTTCTTTCATGGCCTTACGATATTATGTTACCTGCGTTGATAATGACTAATCACATACAATGCAATCTTACATGAGATTGGATTAATAGGAATCCTGATTTTTTTTTTTTTGCTTTAGATGCTATTTTATAACGGTACTGTTTAGTGTGTCATGTTTTCTTTGTTGATGTTTTCACATCTGGTATTATCTATGAATGTCTTGTTCTGCAGTTATCATGCGTATGTTTTGTCTTTGCAGCTAACATATTGCAGGCTCCTCTGGTGCCATTAATTTACACAGTACTTTTTACTATTAGGTTCATTGTGGACAACTTGTACTATGAACACATGTAAAATATGATCAGATCAGTGCTTATATTCTGAAATCAATTACTTTGTGCCTAACAAGTTGTTCCATCCACAATCATTTTGTGTTTGCTAGCTACATTTTTGTCCTCCTCTCTACAAGGATACCCTGTGTGCACTTATTGCATGTGCCCTTTTTTATACCCTCAACGGGTTTTGTTTATCAACATTTCTACTATTGGCAACCATTTCTTTCCAATTTTCAGTTCATGTTGATCGAATTTATTCCTCAAATGGAGGTTACAGAGTATTAAATGACTATGGGTAGTTTGGTATTATCTCTGCTCTAATTTTTTTGCAATTATCTCTGCTCTAATTTTTTTGCAAGAACTATGTCCAAGCAAAATCACAACTCGCTAATGCTTACGATTTCGGCATGCCTACCGCATCCCCTATCCGGCGCAGCTTCGGCACACCTACCGCAAGCTGGCGACCCATCATGAGAGAAGGGTATTCTGAATTAGTTCAACAATTCTATTGTCGTACAGAGCGTGGCTGTGAGTTTGTCAAGGTAATTTGACCTTTTATCAGTATTCGGGTCAATGACACTGCTTCAGGTGAGAGCTTTATTACTGATAGTTTGGATAGCACGTTGCAGTGTCGGCACAATTCATATCTGACTTGGATTTCAAATGCTTGTAGTAATATCTGAACCTGAGGCTATTCTTTTTGGATGGACAGCTGCGATACAGGAGATGGCTTTGGTGGACAATGTTTGGAATGGTCATCACAGTGCTGCAATTTGTGTTGACACTTTATTTGATGTGTATTATTATGAAGGACTTCTCAGCTAGAGGGTCTTCAAAGAGGTGCTTTTCAGGTACATGCATGATGTTATAGATGGACTATGTTGTTAGAAATACGATGGTAATTAAGATGTTGCTTAATATTTTTATGTATGCTCTTAGACCCTAGAGATTATTTGACACCATATGTATGACTTGAAGGCTAGCTTCTGCGCTACTGTGCGTTTTACCACACCGATTTTGCATGTTTGAAGACAAACTGATGCTGAATTTGCATAAAGTACAGAGAACTTAGTTTTTTACTTACTCTATCCATATCCTTTGTGCTTAGACTATCTGAATTTTCAAAGAGCAAAGCTAATATATAGCTTGCTATTTTATTTACTGTATCCCTGTCCATCGTCCTTAAATTATCTGTATTATCATAGAGTGAAGCTGGTGCAGATACTAAAAGTCTGTCTTTAATTATTCAGTTTGTTGGATGCAGGGTTTTTGGGAATTCCTATATTATAGTGCTAATCGCTGAGTCATGTCATCGATTATCAATATTTCATAGTTCTTGAACACTCCTTCCCTCTGTCTGTCTCCATCACCTTCCTTCTGGTGGTAACCAATCCCCCCATCTGCTGTAGGCCTTGTTTGAGAAGTATTTAGTTGGAATATATCCAAAGTAATGGTTTATGTCACTCGAGTTTGTTGTGCATCATCTGTCATCTTGGTGTCACGATGCAACAGTTCAAAAACCAGCATTACTGAACACGGATATAATTCGATAAATTCATTTCACTTCTGGGGAATTTGGCTTTCAACAATAGAAAGGTGTATATATTGCTTCAATATGATGTACACCAGTGTCGCTCATACACATTGGCCTGCTTAATATACATACTCCACCACAGCTCGCAAATAAAATTGCTATTTAGTACAAGATACTTTTGAACCATAGGAAGAGTTGTTTGATGCAAAATGTGCAATCTAACTTTCAGGCCATATCAGCGGCCTGCAGGGTTTCGGTTCCATGACAAGTAGTTGTTATCTCCCAATTTCCTGCAGGAGACCACAAGCTGATCAGAGATGCACTTCAGATCAGTAAGAAATGTTGTAACCAGACACGGCTTCAAAGGACATCAGAATAATTCTATCAAGAATTCAATGAGCGCTACAGCAAATAGAAATCATCTTGTCATTATACGTCTAAGTTCAGACACTGGAGGGGACATTTGAAATATTAATGTCATAGCAAGCACTAAGGCAAGGATTTCATAGCCCAGTAACAGTGAACCTTCCAGAATTAGCAAGAGATCATAAATCTCAATAGGCTAAATCTCGAAGACTTACTATATAGATCACATTCAAATCATGAACATAGCAATTAGATAGCATGTGTACTTCATATGATTGTAGTGTATGAGAATTGAAAAGTTACTTACCTTGGTTTTATCAAGTACAGCAAGGCAAATGCAGATGCCAGGAAGAAGCAGAGTCCACCGACAGTGAGATATGCAAGACCAAGAAAATCATTCTTTCCACCAAGCCAGGCTGAGGTAGAAAGCACCAACTTCTTTTTGCCACCAAAGTCAAGAGATAGCAAGTTTGTATTGGCCACAATGCAGCCTCAAAGTCAGTGGCTCACCTTGCACACTTAAAATCGTTTCTGAACTTGAGATAACAAAATCTATGTCCTCGCAGTCACTTTCTGTTGGATTAGAGATCCAAGTTCTGTGCAGCTTAGTGTAATCCTAGGGCTTGCTATTGTTTGCTCTCATTATGATATGCATGATCCATCTCGTATAGTATCCCTTATATGCATGCTTGCAATTGTACCTTCAGTTTGCTGTGATACCAAGAAATAATTAATCCAAATGTTACTTTTCTCACACCTATATTACTGTAACGCATATACACACTTGCTATCATACTTTTTGTTTTGCTCAACAATGTTAAAACAAACCCTGATACCATGCACCTAACGGGGCGCAGCAGAGCGCGCAAATAGTCCTAGTATATACTACTCTAATTTGGCATTCAACCTTCAAAGTTCATTCTTGGACTCATCCACTAAAAGTAAGCACTAGTGCACAAAACAACATTATCTTCTCTGAGTAAGGGCCTGTTTGGATGCTTGCCTCATGGTGCGATTTTTTTTTTTTTGGCCAATATTGTGGCATGCTGCAGTTTTTATGGCAAGCAAATTCCTGGCCATAAGTCTGGCAAGATTTGGCAAAAAAAAAAAATCTATAACATATGATGTATGGTGCTAAGGAAGCGTGACACGCCATAAATTAGACAGTGAAACAAACACTAGCTAACAAAGCCAAACATGGCTAACTTATTTGTGGTGAGGATCGCACCCATGACTAGCAAAACGAGCTGGTCGTCGGTCCACCGATTGGATCATGCATGGTTGGCAGCTGGCCGGCTGGCCTCCGCTGTTTTCCATTGCTTCTATCCTCTTGTCTGGACGAAACGCACAACATGTCTGGACGAAACGCACAACATGCCATGTGTAATCTTAATCTGAAGGACCGTAGATTGCGATGGGCACAGCACAACGTTGTCTGAGCGCACTGGGTCTTTGTTTGCTTGCTGTAGACTTGCAATGCGCACACATCCATCCACAGTGAAGAAGAAAGGGATGTAATTAATGAGACGTCCACTATAGTCCATTTTGTAGTAGATATGCACAGCGTATCATGTGTAATCTTAATCAGAAGGACCGCAGATTGCAGTGGGCACAGCACAACGTTGTCTGAGCGCACTGAGTCTTTGTTTGTTTGCTGGCAAAAGAAATAGGAAGAAGAAAGGGATGAAATTATGGGGAATAATAAGCGTGGCGCAAAATTGTCACCACTGGTGTTGATTGATTGACAAGTGTGCCTGTGGTACAGGGCAGATTGTGGATTTACAAGGCGACGTACATGCGTGCTTGTAAGTGTTACTCCCCTTCTAGAAATACACGATATTTTAAAAAGCGTGCGACTAATCTTTTGAAACTTTGACTAATAGTATATGAAAAATTATTTAGATTGATCGTGAGAGAATAGTATCATTAGGTTTGTCATGATAAATATTTTCATAATATAATGATTTTGCAATTTTTAACTAACATAATTATACAAAAAGTAATAGTCAAAGTTGGATATTAGAAACTGTGTTAATGTCCAAAACGTCATACATTCTTGAACTGAAGGAGTAAAAATTTCTCGGTGGAATTTCAAGCTTGCCTGAATGCGCAATTCGCGGAGAGTAACAACCAAATAATAAAAGGTATATAGACCTCTAATAGAAAAAAAAATGGCTATATTGAGAGAGATTTTTTGCACTGAAAAAATGGCTATTTATTTCTGCTGCGATTTTGTCAGCTTCAGGGTATGTTTTGCAGTCGCACGAAGTGTAAATTCTGTCTTGTTTAGTCCGAGTTATTTTAATACGTACTTTTGTTGGAACATTCATCTGATCGAGTAGAAAACTTTGTGATATGCATACTTATCCAACAGAACATTTGGGTGCGTTAGGCGCATCAAGTAACTAGCTAATTAAAGTAGAGTGCTGTAAAAAAGACTAGCTAATTTAGAAGAATCAGGAGCCTACACAATATTTTACACCACACATTGATGCCTATTTATTTGGAAAGAAATGGTGATTAGGAGGTCAAATTATACTCATGGCCGGGTCCCCAAGGAAGCATATATTTGATATTCCCCTTTGGAGATTTCCAAATCTACCGTGGGCCAACTTTTGTGGCCATGCGAGTAGAAAATTACGATAGCCAATGCAAATTCATGTTTCATTGGGCAGTTCTTCCCAGGCGCGCATGTTTATCTTAGACACGAGTAGTTCTTAATGTAATCTTGGATATTTTGTAAGAAAAAAAAAGTAATCTAGCATGCATAAACTTTTCTTCTCGAAAAAAATTGGACAGTTCTTCGGGTCCACTATATTCTAGAATGCATGAAATCATGCCATCGGGATTCACTGGAAAATTGAACTAAAACACTACACAATAAACATATATTTCAGATCCGATGTTCGGGAGTTGTTTGCGATTAGGTGACAAAACACCCTAGACTAAGAAAAGGTTACCTTTCAAAAAAAAAGAGGGGTAGGGGGGCAGTGGCGGAGTCAAGATTTTCGAAATGAGTGTTCAGAGTTAGCAAAATATTATTTAATGGGAAAGAAAGATCCGCAAGTAATAGCAAAAAAATGTTCATCCTAGAGACAACATTTCAAAATAATTTAGAGAAATCATAAAACAATTAAGAAAAACTACAATTTAACTCACGATACTTCAAGCCTTCAAAGCGCTAGCCCACTCACCATGGCCACACCCCGCTGCCACGTGCTCCTCCCCCGTCCGCTGCGAGCCACACCCCACTCGCCTTGGGCCAACGTGAGATGCACCCTGGTCCCCACCGCCATGTGCTCCCTCCCCGCTGTGTCCACACCACACCGCTGCACGCTCCTCCTGGCCATGGCCATGCCCCACCACCACACGTTCCCTGCCCATCGTGAGCCACGCCACCCTGCGCCCCGTGAATGAGAGCGAGAGAGAGAGAGAGAGAGAGAGGTTAGGTTTGGGTTTGGCATCATGGACATGTCGGGTTGGGCCAATAGGCCTAATTTGCTGACGGGCGATGACCTGTTTGAGGAGGTGGACGGTATAAATGGGCCATTGGGCTGCAAAGCTTGAGTTTGAATTGGGGAAGGGAAGGTGTTTTGTGGACTGAAATCGTTTAAAAGTTGAAATGTGGAGTTTTTTTTTTGCCTAACTATCAGTATATATAGCTAATATACTTACTATATGCCCTTTGTTTTGCAAAAAATATTGGGTGTATATTTGTACACCCATGTCCCTAGGTCCGTGGGGAACTAATACATGGTCCATATTTGGGTCCTTAATGTTAAATATAAGATTTGATTGGATGAGATTGCACATTTTTTTTTATCTATTGAAGTCGATGGAAATTAATGTACCATGTCGAAACCTGAAAATCAATGACCTCTGTGAAAATTAAACAGCGTACGTCTTGTCAATAAATTCAAAAGAAAAAAGAGGAACATGCGGTCCATAGCCTAGTGGTCCCCTCCCCACTCACCCAGGTTGGTTTGATTGTCCATCTCTTTTAGGGAAGCAAATTTTCTAGGGGCCGTCCTCTGCGAGGCTCCTCGAATCTCATCGTCTATATGCACTGTAGCAAACCCGAGAGGAAAGATCCAATGGTACTAGGGGAGAGGCCTCACGGAGGCCCTCTCCCAGAAAATTTATTTCCCTCCTTCAGTGAGTGCTAGAGCTCTTGGCTAATTTTGTTTACCTTTTAAAAAAAGAAAAGAAAAGACAAGAAACGTTTGTCAAGCTGCAACTTATATTTCCTTGTGATGTAGCTGGCCACTTGTTGTACGCGCATGTCGTAATCTATAGAAGTCTTTGTGCTTACGAAACATCGACGTGCAGGTCGTGTTTTTTTTGTCTCCAATAGCTAGAGATAACATTGTCTCTAACGTATGCTATATCATTTTTAGAGACAACATCTCTAATATATAGTCTCTAGCACTCTCCAACATTTATATTTTATAATTTTCCTTTGAAACGTGCCCACATGTCAACTAGAGTAGATTAATGTATCATATTTTGTTTCACGTGCACGACAGTCTCTTCAGAAAGAGACGACATGTGCTCTCTCTCTCCTCCATGTAGGATTTTGTTGACGTAGTATAGCTAAGAGACGACTATAAATACACTATTGGAGATGCCATAAGCTGCCTCTAGCAAGTTATCTATAACATTTATGCAAAACTTATAATATTCCTACTCCTTCGCCCCTCTCTCACATGCACTAGTTGCTTTGTCTTGATTCATGTGAAGATATGATTATTTGGGGAAGAGACGATTTTCTTTCACTCTCATGCCTCTCTCTTTCACCTAGGATTTTGTTGATATGGAAAAACTAACTAATGACTGACATGATACTATTGAAGAAGCCCTTATTTGGAAGAAATGGTGGTTAGGAGAGGTCTCTTCCTTCTTCAGACCTCCCTCTCGTTTGGACCTCCCTCTTAGTCCAGACCCCCCTCTCGTTTGGACCTCCCTCTTAGTCCAGACCTCCCTCTCGTTTGGACATCCCTCTTAGTTCAGACCTCCCTCCTCAGGACCTCCTCAGGACCCCCTCCTCAAAACGACCTCATTTTTTGCAAAGACCACCCTTGTTGGTCACAACCTCCCTTTTTGCAAAGACCTCTCTTGTTGGTCACGATCTCTCTTTTTGCAAAGACCACCCTCTTGGTTTCGATCAGCCTCTCTGTTTCGATTGGCCCCGCCTGTCAGCCCCTGCTCACCTTCTTCTTCTTCCCGTTGCGTCACTGCTATCGTGGAAGCCTTCGTGCATTAAATGTTATTGTGTCGTATTAAATGTGTCGCTTCTACAGTACTCGTTTCCCTCTCTTGTCTCCTCCCCTACCTGCTCCTATCTCCTCTTTTACCTGCCGGCCGTGCGCCCATGCCACGCCGCCATGAATCCCGTCGCTCCATTCTATCACCTAGTTCTCTTCCTTCCTCTACATATAGCGCGTCAGGGAGCCCTCTGGCCCTCCTTTTGTTCTCCCCTTAACATTTCCTTCTCCTCACCTCTGAAGAGCCACCTCAAGTTGCACCTCGCAACCGCTCTTCACCCTCGTCATCGACCTCCTTAGTTCGAGCTCCGACTCGAACGGTTCAAACTTCTATCTTCATCTTTATTGTTGTACCTTTCGGTTGATGTTAGCTTGGTAGTTTTTGTAGTTCATTTGGATTTTGTTTATGTGGACTTTATTTGAGTTCTGTTTCGTTCTCACGTGTATATTTTGACGACTCTGAGGACCCCGAGCACTTTGAAGAAGAAGATCCTCAAGCCTTTGAGCAAGACAAGTTACACCTTTGATCATATTGAATCCTAGTATCTCGAATTATTTAAGTTCTGTTTTAAATTATTACTGCATGCCTATTTGAATTCAAGTAATTTAAATCCCTATTTTAACTTTATAATTATTCCTAATTCCTTTGTACATCAAAACTTGATTATTGATTCAACCACCCCCTTGTCACCATAGTAAAGAGCTAGTTGGTACATTAGTATGAGCTAGCTTGTTGTAAAACTCTTGCTTAGTCAAAGCTTAGACCCAAAAATCTTGATTTGGAGAATTCACCGCCAAGACCAATGTTGTCTAAATGTCTTTACCATGACATTGGGTTGTTGTGGAAGTTTGTAAATATTTTTGAAAAGCAAAACTAAAGGAAAATCGGTTTGGACTTGGGCGGATTGATTGTTTGGATGGGTGCATGTTCATGCACGGGATCGACTCATTTCTATAATCGAGGCCCAGGGTTCTGTTGGAAGTCGCCCAAGTCAGTTAAGGACCGTTCTTCGAGCGTTCCTTTGCTATGCCACATCGTGCTACCACATGTTCTGAATGGGCAGAACCTGGCTAACTAATTTGCAACATCTCATCGTGGTTGTGCCATCTAGATGAGTTGGTGTCTTTTATGACCTACTTTTATGTATTCCCACCTGGCGCAAGAGAGGGCTAGGAACTCCGTGGGTTGCTATCCAAAGGGGACGAAACCTCAGCGAGTCGGGACTACGGTGGGATGGCACTTTGTAAAGGCCTTGTCACGTGCTCTAGACCACTTACCTATAGCAGTGAGTGGTGGTATCGACGGATGCCAAACAAACTAGAGAGGTCATGTCGTGTGGGTAAAACTGTACAACCTCTGCAGAGTGTAAAGCTGTTCGAATAGCCGTGTCCACGGTCATGGACATGCTAGCAAAGCCACTCCAAGTTAGAGTTTTGGTTTTGATTTCAAAAGACTTTATGAAATGGTTTTGGATTTCTATCCAAATGGGTTTTGGGCTGGTAGCCTTGTGATAGGAGGGTATCCTTCACCACTTGTTGATGAATGTTATCCGACTATAAAACTGAGATTTAAAAAAGGAATTTTAGTTATTGTATACTGCTTTGGACTTAGTACAAGTATTTAGAAAGAAACATGGTTTCATGCAAATCAACTCTATAAGCCTTCCTTTGAGATATCCCTGCATGCATTGATCTGTTACTTGACAGGTGTGACTTACGAGCACGGTTGTTGTGCTCACTCTTACTTGATATGTTTATTGAGCAAGAGAGGACGTCTATGGAGAAGACTTCGAGGTCCAGGACGACTAGGCTGCACCTCCAAACGATTGCCTGTGGTGAATCGTGTGGACCACCCGCTGCTTTTGCTTTCGCTGTGATTTTGGTTCTTGGCCGTGTGCCCTTTTGTAAACAACTCTAATTATTTCAATGTATGACGTTGTATGGTTACGCTATTCACTTTTTGTTTGACTGTGAGCACTAGTTGTTCCTAGACTAGTGTGAGAATCACAGGGAGGACCCGGGACTCCTTCGGCTCCCGGGTCCGACACACATGCCCTGTGAATAAGAGCGAGCGAATGAGAGAGAGATTAGGTTGGGTTTGGCATCACGGACACGTCGGGTTGGGCAATAGGCCTAATTTGCTGACAAGTGATGGCCTGTTTGAGGAGGTGGAGGGTATAAATGGGCTATTACACTGCAAAGCTGGAGTGTGAATTGGGGAAGGGAAGGTGTAGGGTGGACTGAAATCGTTTAAAAGTTGAAATATGGAGGTTTTTTTTTGCCTAACTATCAATATATATGGCTAATATACTTACTATATACTTCTTTTTTTGCAAAAAAAAATGGGTATACTTCTGTATACCCATGTCCCTAGGTCCGCCCTGGGGAACTAATAAAAGGTTCATATTTGGGTCCTTAATGTTAAATATATGATTCGATTGGATGGGATTGCACATTTTCTTATCTAGTGAAGTTGATGGAAATTAATATAGCATGTTAGAAACCTGAAAATCAATAACCTCTATGGAAATTAAGTAGAGTATGTCTTGTCAATAAATTCAAAAGAAAAAAGGGGAACATGCGGCCCATGGCCTATTGGTCCCCTCCCCACTCCCTCGGGTTGGTTTGAGTGTCCATCATACTTATCAATTGCATTTAAGACCGTAGAATAATAAACATCTATACCAAGCACCAAACCGGCTGCAGTAGTCTCAATCCGTCTGCAGGCCTCAATACCGGTCAATACCGACCATTACGCCATTTTGGTCATTCCGGTACCGGTAAAAAAATCAAAATTGAAGTGACCACTTCTTTGAATAAGCTCGGAAGGCTGAGTCCAATACTGCTCATTCGGTAAGTGAAATTATGCTAGACTATGGTAAAATGTATGAAATTATGAACTCATATTGTATTATTTAACTACGTACGACCTTTGTATTTATGAAGTAATTAAACTATGTGTCATTTTTATTGGAATAAGTCCATATTACACCCCTGAACTTTAACAAGAGTCCAAAAAACACCCGAACTACAAAACCGTTCAGTTTACATCCTTAAATTGTCAAAATCAGATCAAGTTACACCCTACGCTGGTTTCATTGGTGGTTTTGGACATGTTGGCAGCCACGTCACTAGTTTTGGCTTTCGTGACATCTGAATCAGCCACTGGTCAAACACAAATCAGAGAGAGAGAGAGAGAGCTTGATTCCTCCCCAAATCTCTCTTCCTCTCCACTCTCTCCAGGCGCCGCCGCCTCTTCGCCCGGCCGCCTTCGGGTTTAGCCTGTGCTGCTCGCCAACTCATGCGTTGCCGTCCTGGCTCACGCCCGGTTGGCCCTTGTGCACCATGGTGCCGCCTCTTCTTCTCGACCGGCCTCCTTGCCGCAGCGCCACACTGCGTACCGCTTCGCCAGCCGGCCGAGCTCAAATCACGTGCTTCCGGAGTAGGGCGAGCGCTCATCATCGCGCCGTGGGTCGAGGTCTTCCACGCGCCACCTTCTCCAGCCGCCGACCTCGGCGAGGCCTCGCCAGTGCATTGCAACATAGCCTACTTCGCGCCAACTACATGCTCGCCGTAAATCGCCGCCGCCGATGCTTTCTACTTCTCGCGCCCGTTGCGTGCCGACCTCTCTAGCTCTTGGCATGGAGTTCAACGATGGCACCATACCGTCTTGTTGTCCGGTCACCGTCCTTGTCCGCTTCTTCACCAACGTCTTTGGAGCGTCGTCGGGTCGGTCATGATTAGGGCCATGCTCGTCGGTAGCAAGACGTCGCGCTTAGGTCCACCGAAGACTGTTCTTGACCGAAAGGAGGCCTCCGACGACAATTTGGTCACGCAGCATGAGCACCGCCGGGCCCATCTTGCCCACCCTCGTCGCGTCGGTTGATTGCCTGACCTAAGCGTGGTATGATGGTTCCCAAGATGTAATCTTTGTGCAACTTTCTTGGTGTTTTTGTTTGCAGTTGGCTGTGATTACTTGACCTAGCTGAAAGTTACTGTGATTCAGATGCCACATAAGCCAAAACTAGTGATGTGGCTGCCAACATGTCTAAAACCACCAATGAAACTAGCGTAGGGTGTAACTTGATCTGGTTTTGACAATTTAAGGATGTAAACTGAACGATTTTGTAGTTCAGGGTGTTTTTTGGACCCTCGTCAAAGTTCAGGGGTGTAATATGGATTTATTCTATTTTTATTCTATGGTTATGTATTTGAAGTGAGATTTCAAGTGAAATTATGTGTGTATATAATTACATATATATTTATAAGTAAATATATATTATTATATTACAATCCAGAACAGTACGTCGGAATAGATCGATACCGGTATATTCCATACCAAGAGACAGGCCGGAATGACATACGGAATGGAATTGATAACTATACTTCATCTCCTTTAGTGAATGCTAGGCTCTTGGCTAATTTTGTTTACCTTTTAAAAGAAAGAAAAAAGAAAAGAAAAGAAATGTTTGTCAAGCCGCAACTTATATCGTCTTGTCCTTGTGATGTAGCTGGCCACTTGTTGTACGTGCATGTCGTACTCTACCGTTGTCTTTGTGCTTACGAAACATCGGCGTGCAGTGCTTCTCGGGTCGTCCTTTTTGTCCCGATGGCAAATTATATATGTGTTTTTTCTTCCAGAAATGAATCAAATGGTTCAATTGAAGCACGATAGCTGTAGCACGCTTGATGTGTGTCGCGCTCTAGGACAGCGATATATAATGCTCTGTCGGTCAGGGACATACATCATTCACATCGCCCTGCATGGTTCCTAATTTCCCTGTACGGTTCAATTCTTATTGGTTGTGTGTGAGGGACTCTTCCTTCGTTCTCCGCATGCCTGAAATGCAGCGTTGCAGAGAGGAACGAAACTTAGGGCATGTTTGGTTCCCTGGCTAGCTTTATTTAGCCTCGCTAGTCAGTGGGCGAGACAATCCTCGGCGGCGGAGGAGAGCCACAAAAGCCAGAAAATCCTCGCCCGAAAGCAAGGCTGGGCAACAGGGTGAGCAAAGGACTTAAACGAGCTTGAAGGACAAGCTCAAGATTCCCATGAGAGCAAACCGCGACCCGCGCCGAGGTTGTTGCCAACGCGGGGCCAAGCCGGCTTGGTCAGGGTCTTGCATAGATCCAGCTGATCATCCATTCCAGCCCGTCCTTCAAGTTTTGGACCCACAACTCTCGCTACTGACCGTGTCGTGAGGGTGGGTTATAAAAGTTGGCGGGACGATATCATTCTTATTTTGTACGAATCTTGTTGCTTACGAGGAATAAGTTGGTGATGAATCAACTCATTTTATTTCTGCGACCAAACAAGTGAGATAGATCTAGAGCTAGGGTCGATGATCCATTGGCCGTCTGGTTTCCCGAATCAAACACACTGCAGCTATATCTATCTATAGATCTATCCTCAATTTCGACGGGTGGGCGCCGATCTGTTCTTCGGTCGTGTCCGTCCACCAGTAAACTCTGAACGTTAGTCACCACTAGCAATAATTAAATTACTGATGTGTACCATCATGTTCATATCTTATAGAATTCTGTACCATCTATATATATTCTACACGGAGATGATCGACGTTACTAGCACGCTGAGGGCAGAGTTAAGTTTCACTATTAGTACGCACAAGAGTATCTAGATTGATTACACGCAAGTAAACTTGTCCATTGTGACCAACATATATAGATGACCAAGGCTGGTTAATCACTGGTATTAACTTTGGTGGTGGGTAAACTGTAGTTTATTCGGAGTGCATTTTCATGGTTTCGCATGATTAATCTCTGCCATGTTTGGTTTAAAAAAAACAACTTATTTTACACTCGCATTTTATGATTCATTAGTTTCTTTTAACTCGGTGCACAGTACTGGTATATAGTACCATAAAGTATAAACAAAGACCAGAAATTGTGATCTTATCGTATTATATGAAGCGATAACATATTATAAGATTAATAAATAAATTATTTTTAAATATAGTTTTATATATTACTATCAATGTATAATCACCCATTAACAGGGACGGCGGCGGGGTGCCCGTAGTGCATAGGCACCAAAAAAAAGTGGATTTTTTTTAGGTATGCTCAATTCGGTCCATTGTAATACCTCGGCCTACTCGGATCGGCCCATGTGGCCCATGAGGAGTTGTGTGGTGGGATTAGTCGCATTCTTGTCTAAAGTGAGTTGTCTTAGTATATAATACTGTTGGGTCCAAACATAGCACCTCCGGGTTAACCCTTTTACTGAAGCGAGGCGAAAGTGTAAGTGGGGTGCTATGTGTCTTGTGAGTCCCCAGCGGTGAAATTTGGGCATTGAGCGAATTTGGGCGAGTGTTACAAATGGTATCGAGCATCAACCTTCTGCTGCAGACGCGTGCGGGGCGAAGCGGGCATATGGCGCGTATGGCGCGTGTGGTCCCGAGTGGACGCGGCATAGCATATGTCTTGCGACCTGGGCCTGCAGGCGATGTCTACCGGGTGGTTACGGGCATTTGCAGCGTATGCGGTGTCTTCTGCCGGCGTCGGCCCATAAGAGGTGAATGTAATACCTCGGCCTACTCGGATCGCGCCCGTGTGGCCCGTGAGGAGTTGTGTGGTGCGATTAGTCGCATTGCTTGTCTAAAGTGAGTTGTACTAGTATATAATGCTGTTGGGTCCAAACATAGCACCTCCGGGTTAACCCTTTTACCGAAGCGAGGCGAAAGTGTAAGTGGGGTGCTATGTGTCTTGTGGTCCGCCCCCGCGGTGAAATTTGGGCATTGAGCGAATTTTGGGCGGTGTTACACCCATCTCGGCCAATTCGGCCACGCGCACGCACACGGCTCGGCATCGGCAAAGACCAGGGCTTGCCTTCTCGCTTCCGAAATCTTGCGGTGACCACCTTGACCTCGGTCGGACCTCACTCCTTGCTTCTCTCTGGCGTCTGGCGACACAGCTCCTCCGTCCTTGACCCGCCGCCGAGGGCCGCCGCTAAGGAAGCCGCCCATGGCCGCCCGCCGAGGACCAACAGATCCAACTCTCCAAACGAGCAACACCAACACCAAGGTAAACATTGGGTGATTGGGCCATTGGGAATGGGGATCCGGCCTCGGGATTGGATTTGGGGAGGGGTGGTGCGAGGCAAGCGGCCGGCGTCCGAGGCCTAAGCCGGCCGGGTGTGGCGATGTAACCAGGTGAGGAAGCGAGCCGAAGCTGACAGGCGTGGTGGGAGCCGTGGGGTCTTGAGCGTGCTAAGCGTGGGATGGGCGGCAGGCGTGGGATTGCATTTGGGAGGCGGAGGCGGAGGAGCGGCGGCGGCGCTTGGAGAGAGAGAGATTGGGGGGCGGTCGAGCGGATTTGTTAGGGAGCAAACTAAGAGAGAGAGAGAGAGAGAGAGAGATTGGCCAAAAATACATGTTATGGTGGGAGCCTTTGAGTCATTTGATTTTGTTTTCAATGCACACTTAATACTTGTCATACTTGGATACACAGATGAGTTGTCTTAGTCTTTGCAAGATTTTATTTGAACTAGTTGTATTGCACTATTAACTAATTTTAAATTTTTTGTGTAATTGTGTTGAATTTGTAAAATTACTTATATGTCGTACAATTTTTCTTAAATTTTTTTTTTGAAGCGTACACCCTATCATAAAATTTCTGGCTCCGCCACTGTCTATTAAGTTATAATCATGTAAGGGCCTCATACCGATTATTCGCTTGACTTGACGGCACCCTGCTGTCCAATGAGCACGTCCCATTTTTTTTTTACTATATTGTATCTTTCGTTAAAAAAACACTTTCATTATTTTTAGTGGTTGATTAGTTTGAAAATCAGTGGTCATGTATCCTAAGGACCATATGAAAGTCCAAAATGGCACTTATTTTTTGACGGAGTGAGTGTGTTTTGGACCACCAGAGGCAGTACGTGCCAATTCTGTAGCCAAAATAGTTCCAAGGTACAAATTCGATAGACATCGACAATTATTTTAGCACTAAAATACTTCTTGAGATCTTTCAAAAAAAAAATCTTGAAAGTTGCTGTGGTCTAAGTGGAAGCCACTACATTAGAGAAGACTTTGAATCGACTTTTTTAGTCCTGATAAGACAATGATAGGTGTGCCAGCACTCACGGGCCAACCGCTCACAGGTCACAACCAGAACTGGGAGCTTGCTTGTCATCATTGCCATGGCCACGAACGAGACGAAAATTTGTGGACACTGAGTGATATTCATAACGTAAGATTTGGGGCTTGTACTGTGGTTTGTGCGTTGGTGTTTCAGTGCACAGTTTTGGCCTTTGGCTGATTTTTCTGACGTTGCTTTTGAGTTCGTTCCAACGTGTTCGATTTTCCTTCGAACCTATACCTCGGGACACTTTACCATTGATGAATAATATAGGAATAAACAGCTAATTTAATTAATAAATAACAGTTATGATTTTATAGTTGAGTTTACACATATGAAGTCGCACATGACTGACACTAAATAAAGAGACAATAGAGGAACGAAAACAACTTCAGCGGGAACCCATCGACTTGCCACAGGCAACTGACTGAGATTAAGACCTAGCGATTACCCTCCTCGTGAAACTCCTCATCGAAAGCAGGTGAAGACCCCTCCACTTTAGCTGAATGATTGCAGCAAGAATGAGTACTCTAAGTACTCAATAAGTTGTATAACATAATGCAATTATAGATGATGATTTATGCAAAAGGAAATGACTTCTATGGTTATTTTACAAAAAAATATATTTGTAATTGAATACAAATAATAGATTGAAAGTATAATTTAAAACAAACAAACAATATTAATTTAATAATTATTTTTACAAAGGACACAAAACCTAATCAATTTTTTTTACACAACCATATGAATTTAAATCATACAACTGTCCCTTCCCAAATATTTTATGAAAATCCACCCTTCGTGTGAAATCCCCGAGCATGTCCATGATCGCGGACGCAGCTATTCGAATAGATTGATTAACACTCTGCAGATGTTTGTACACTTTACCCACAAGATATAACCAGTGTATCTAGCACCAATCATAACAAAACATTTCTGAAACTTCATCTTGACAATTGACCCTCTCGATGTGTTTACCATCGTACGACCCCTGACGGAGTGCTTCGGTCCGACGCACATTGTTGGACTTGGAAACGGTGAATCGCTCATAAGTGTGACCCACCTACAGTAGTACACACCTCCACCCTGGCACATAGTCTAACCTACATGCCTGAGTAGTCAATGCCAAGATTCCATAGCTTTCTAAGTTAGGCATGTCCCATACTAAGCGTGTGGTCGTACAATTATAGCTCAGTTTAATGGTGCACAAAATTAAGTTCATAATTGACCAAGACGAGACTGCCCCATTTCTAACCAAATTACCAAAATTTATTTTTTCCTAAGCACAGAGTTTCACCATATCACAATTCTTTTCACTCACCTCAGTCTAAATCTTTTCCCACCATGTTGGTTAAGTGCATCACATGCCATCAACGAGTAATAACATACATCACACAGTTTTTACACAAAGCTCTATAATCACTTAGTCAAGTTTAGAATTTTGCAACTCAAAATGATATCAACAACCCGTTGCATGGCTAAGCATACTATTTATGTCTAACCAACCATGTTGGTGCTATAATAATACCAACTAATAATTAACCAAGCTAGGGTGACAAAAGATCATGGTAATACAATGAGCAAAGTGGATATAATAAAATGGGTTAATAGCAAATCCCAAAATATTTAAAGAATTAAACACTTGAAGTAATATGCAATAATTTGAATCAAAATAAATTTTAAAAACTGGGTTCAACATGGTCAAAGGTACAACTTGTCTTGAAACAAGTCTTGATACTGGTCTTGAACTTGATCAATTCTTCCTTCCTAGAAACCTCCTGAAGTATCAACATATACTCACAAACGAAAGCGAAAACCCAACTAAATACAAAACAGAGCAACAAATAAACTCTAAAAATTAAATAAAAATCTCAGCACAGTAGGGCTTGAATTTAGAAACTTGAATGGGTTCAATCAGAGTTCATATGAGGAAGAACGGACCATCGGAAGATTTAAATATAAGAAAAAGAGAAAGAAAACACTATTTCAAATTTTCAGAATTAAGGAAATTCTGAAATATTGCATCAACATGATGTCAGCAATAAATTTCAGAATTAAAAGAAAATCCAAAAAATAGGAAATAGAGGCTAACATGTGGGACCCACAGTCTATGGACCGGGTCCATAGCTCTGGTCTATAGCTCACGGGTGCATGGATTAGTGGACCTGACATGTGGGATCCACATGTCAGTGGTGGGTCTCTAGTGGACCAAGTCACATGGGTGACTACGATCTTGATTGCTTGGGTGAGGCGATCAAAGACCGACATGGCGGACACATGGGCACAAAGCTGAGGTGGCGTTGACGTGGATGACACACGGTTGACACATGGCTTCCACGTCAGCTCGACGATGGCGTGGCTCGGGTTCTGATGCTCACCGGCATTCTGGGCCACGACGGAGCAAGCGGAGGTACGCAATAGGTAGTTGGTGCAACGATGAACTCAACAATGCACCCACGGACATAAGGGGATGACTGAGTTGGCTAGTGGCAAGGTCTAAGCGGCGGAGGCACATGGTCGTCAAAGGAAATTGGATTCCAACGATGCTCCGACGACTTCGAGGTGACGGCGGTGTAGATCTGCTCCTTGCGATCCCGACGATGGTGACGATGAGGCTCGAGGTGCTCCGACGGCGGAGGAACACAACGACGAGGTTTTCGGCGGCAGCTTTTCTTCTCCGATAGATTCCGGGGGCTAGGGCTTGAGATTCTAGGTGACGACGGTGCAGTTGGGATGCGGAGGCCAAGGGCTACCTCCCGCTTTATAGCGTGGCGGCCAGGAGAGTCCCTGACGTGAACGCTAAGAAATCAGAGTGGTGGCGGAGTCTAAGTCGTAACCGAGTTGGAGATGATAAACAGTGTGTCAGTTGGGTCCACATGTTAGCGACAGTGGCTAGGGTGAGTTTGCATCAGAAACGACACGTGTGTGGTTGACGGTTGGGGTTAAGAACGCAGGCGGCGGGGGAGAGAGGCGAGGCTAGCGAAAATGTCTTTGGCGGGATTGAAATTTGGATTTGGAGGGAGAATGGGTCGGGGAAATAAAGATTCAGCCAAAGGATTTCGTAAGATTTTAAATTTTTTTTATTTTGGAAATACCAAAAAATGGAAAACGACAAATTAAAAATAGCAAATGAACTCACAAAAATTCCAGAAAAATATGGAAAATATTGCCAAGCACAAAGAAATCAAATAAAATAGTTTAGGATAATTGTCGGACTCGGATTACGAGAATCCAAATCCTTTGTGAATCAACTGTGCTATTCCTGGATCGGTAGCTAGCACTTCACGGTACACATTCTTTGAATCATTCATACAAGGCGTGAACTAAAACAAATATATTACAACACGAGGTAACATAGACCTCATCGGGTCGAGTTTACAAAAGAGCGCATAAGGCCAAATATATTACATTACAAAAAGCGACCAAGTCTCTGCGGAAGCAAATGAGGAAGGTAAGGCTCATCTCGCACGAACAAGCGGTGGGGTGTCCTGTGTCAGACAGATATTAACCAAAATTTGGATAATATCGGTTGTCTGTACGGGTATAACGAGTCTACTTAGGCTGGCGAGATCTAAACTCTGAACTATCCTACTCCTCGTCATATCCTTGTCCATCGTCTTACGGTCCATCGTAGTAGGCATAGTCTCCTTCATCTTCATTATCTGAAGGGTGGGGGAGAAAGCGAGGATGAGCACTACTACTAGTGCTTTCATGAGCCAACACACAAATGCAATTATATATATGCAAGGCTTAACAAGGATGGCTCGGGTTCTTTTATTTTGAAAGCAAGTTTTGCAATACTATAGATACAAATCCTATGACTTAGCATTTTTAACAAATTGCAAATTTTATAAAGAGAGTAAATTGCAATAATTATTAACAATGAGAGGTTACCTCCACCTTCATGCTTAATTTGATTATGGTTACATCCACCAATATTATCACCACTGGGGTACATCCACCCGAACAAACAAATTGAGGCTAGGTGAGCCGCCACATTTTTATACCACCCACAAGGTTTTGAAATAGAACTAACTCAAGTTAAGTTCCCATGTCATTTGACCGTAAACGCAATTTGTTAAACAGATTTAATACTCTGCAGAGATAGCACACTTTACCCACAAGAGACAATTAACTCATTGCCCTACACAATTCCTTAGATGTGTAGTCGAGAGGTTGTCACAATAACGTTCGACTTATCTCGCCCTTACGTCATTTCGCACATATAGGGTTCGCCCATAGTGTTGGCGGGATGTTTTACCTCGGCGACCGGTATAGCGGTGCTATACCTCGGCGGACCGGCAAAACGTCACCTCCTCTCGGTGTCCCATTCAAGCGGAATGAATCCCATAACTCCCCATTTATCCGCCCGTGAAATGGCATCAAGGTTCAATAAACCTACTAAGCTAAGTCGCAAGTTTTTACGCAACTTGTGGTTGTACTTGTTTAACACGGAGGTCGTGACCGATTAAGTCCTTAGGGTTATCTGGCGGTTCATTCCACAACCCAACCATTCTCGTGCTCGGAGCACCAATCCATCTCACCATCCGCCCAGATAGAGCTAGCATTTTTAGGGTTTTGAGGAGTAAACCAAACTATTTTCTCGCTTTAGTCATTGGACCACCAATGACTACCCAAAACATTTATTTTTGAAGACATGATGATTAGGGTATTTTAATACCCGGTAGATTGAGCAAGGCTAGCATGTCGCCCAAGTCGACCTATAACTAGTATTACCATAGTATTACTAGGGTGACAAAGGATATTGGATTCAAGTTGACATGGATGGCAATATTAATTAATTAAACAACAAGTAGGTGATTAACTACCTTAAGCTTTAACATATCTTTGATTAAAAACTAAAGCATGCAATTTAATAATTTAAAAGAAACTAATTTACATAAAATGTAGGAGCAACATGGTCAAAGCATTGACTCGCCTTGGTTAGAGGCAAGATGATCGTGATATTCTTGGTCTTGAGTCGACTTGAGGATCTCCGGCGTCTTGAATCCTAAGCAGGCGATTCTGGGAAAAAGCACAACGGCAAAGAGAGCAAGTAAATACAAATGAATACACAAATAAACTCCAAATTAATCAAGGCCTATGCCATTAGCAAGGTCTCGACTTAACAATTTTAGAAATTTAGTTTGCAATTTTTGGAGCTATAACGGAGGAATCTGAATTAACGAAGACTTAATTGGAAAGAAAAAGGAGGAGAAAAGGGTTGTGGTCCCGGAGCAGATCATGGACCGCGTCCACGGCACTGAGGGTGACCAGGGCTCACGGCCGCAGTCGTCTTGTGAGTCCAGCGGGCGATCCGAGAGAGGAGAAGACCGTATGACATGTGGGGCCCATGCAAAAAAAATCCCAAAAATCCCCATTGCTTTCCTTCTCATTTCTGAGAGAGAAGAAGGGCGAAGTCGGCTGTCCGGCTCGGCAGTAAATGGCGTGGGCGGCGGGAAGGCCAAAACAAGAAGCCCGGCCGGGTAGTCGAGTGGGCGGCCTCGGTGGAGATGGCAAGGGCGGGGAGGAAAAGGCAGACGATGAGGAGGAAGAAAAAAGGAGGCGGTTTCCATAGCTTCTTGGCGCCAATGGCGGCAGCGAAGATGGAGTGGCGCGTGCACGTGCAGCCTGAGTGAGGAGGGTGTGGGAGTGGTCAGGGAGGAATGGGGGCCGGTGCGGCGGCGGCGGCGGCAGGGAGTGGAAAAACAGGCGGCGTGGGTGGAGGTCTGGCGGCAGGAGAGGGAGGGAGGTGGGGGCGGACTCCTCGGGCCATGGGGCTCGAGGTGACGCGATGGTCGCAGACGGGGCTCACCGAGGCGACCACACAGTGGCAGGGCGGCGAAGGATGAAGCTCACGGTTTGGAGGTATGTTTTCTTACCTTTGCAATGGGGCGGGCGTGAAACTCCAGGGGTGAAGGGGCTTAAAGGGAGGAAGGAGGCGGGAGGGCTGCGAGGTCAAGGGAGGGCGAAGCGGGCTGCGTCCCGAGGCGGAGGCATGGGCGCGCAAGCTTGGTCCTGGCGAGGGCAGGTGGTTGAGGTGCAGTGAGGACGGCGACGGCAGCGGGTGGTGGCGATGGCGAGAGCGGCGAGACACCGTGACGGGGTGGTGACGAGGCGCTGGTCCATCTGGGCAGCCGACGCGAAGCAGAGAAAAAAGGCGGCAGTGGAGTGGTTGGTAGGCGGAAAGTGGAGCCGACGCAGAAGCGAGGAAGCGAGAGGGAGCGTGCCATGGCTGCTGCAGAGAGGGATGGGCGCGGCTCGGGGAGTTAGCGGCGCAGGGAAGGCGGAGGAGGCGCGGCTGCTCTGATCAATCTCTCGCTTGGCGGCGAGGAGAAGAAGCGAGGGGAGAAAAGTCCTCCGCCTTCTTCTTCTTCTTTGTCCCGGGGAATGGGGAGGAGAGAAGAGGAGGAAGAAAAAATTTGAAATTTCAAGGCGGCTGGCCGAGAGAGCAAGGAATGGGCTAAGCAGAGAGAGGTAGGTCCTCAAACTGGCACGAGAAGACAAAGCGGAGGAGAAAACTCCGTTTAGCGAGAGTTAGATTTCAAATGCTACAACCAACGCATTTGAAACTCAAACCGAGGGAAACGAGGGTTTTGAAAATAGGTTTTAGTTGAATTACGGCGAAGAACGAAAGCGAAATCAATTACTATTCGATCGTCAAAGCGGACGTTACAAATCCTACCCACCTTAAGCGGAATCTCGACCTCGAGATTGAAAGCCGATCTGAGCGAGGCGGGTAGTCTTGCTTTAGTTGATCTTGGCGTTCCCAAGTGGCTTCCTTGGCGGTGTGGTGACTCCTTTGGACTTTGCAAAGGCGGATGACTTGGCGTCTTGTTTGCTTCTCGATGACATCGAGGATCTTGATTGGATGCTCGGGATAAGTCGGATCTTCTTTGAAGGCGATAAGCTTCAGCGAGCGTCTGCTCTTGGTACTCTGAGACACTTCTTGAGTGGGAGGCGTGAAACACATTGTGAACCGACAAATTCTCCGGTAGCTCTAAGCTGATGCGCAACTTCTCCACGCTTGGCGGTGATGGGGAATGGGCCTATATATCTTAGGGCAAGCTTGCCTTTAACCTTGAATCTTGAGTTCCACAAGCGGTGACACCTTAAGGTACCGGCATCTCCAACTTCAAAGGTTAACTTTCTTGACGGTTGTCGGCATAACTTCTGTCTTGGTGAGCGGCAGAGCGATCTCGGATCGGTCGTACTTTCTCTTCGGCTTGCTTGAGAGTATCTGGTCGAAGATATATCCTTCACGGATTCGACCAATGCAGAGGGTTCGCATTTTCTTCCATAAAGTGCTTCAAAGCGGTGACATTTTCGGACTTGGTGGTAGCTATTATTGTATGCAAACTCGGCATCGGTAGACACTTTTCCCAATCTCGGTAAACTCCAAAGCACAAGCTCGAAGCATGTCTTCTAGAATTTGGTTTGTCCTTCTGTCGACCATCGATCTGCGGATGATAAACATCTTTGAAATCAAGGTGTGTCCCAAGGGCATCATGCAAAGCGGCCCGAAATCACGAGGTGAATTGGGATCCTCGATCGGAGACTATCCTCTTGGGTACTCGTGTAAACACCTGTCTGAGCCATATATAACTCAGCTAACTTGTCTCCTTGTAAGTTGTCTTTCTTGGAATGAAATGGGCTACTTTGGTGGATCTATCAACTATAACCCATATTGAGTCTAGCAGGACTTGGTTGGGGTAGACCGATAATGAAATCCATTCCAATCTCTTCCCATTTCCTTTGAGGACTTGCGGGGGTTGAAGCAATCCTGGCAGCCGATGTTAAACTTTGATTCGTTGACACACATCACAACAGGCTACATACTCGGCGATATCTCTCTTCATGCGTGGCCACCAATACAAAACCTTCATGTCTTGATACATCTTGGTGCTACACAGGTGCGGGGTATCTGTTGAAGCGTGGGCTTCCTTGAGATTAAATCCTTAAGTTCCTTTTGGTGGGGAACAAAGAGGCGTTTCCCATACCATAGGATTCCTTGGCGATCTTCAATCATCTTGGGGCTTTTCCTTTTGCCATGAGATGTTTGAACCTCTGGACTCAGTGTCCTTGTTGGCGGTCTTGATCTGCTCTTCTAGCGTTGGATGTGCTTCCATAGCATCTGCGGTGCCTTGTTCTATCAAATATAGGTTGAGAGCTTCAAATTCCTTATAAAGCTCGGATTGATGCTCTTGAATCATAACATTCTCTGCGGTATGACTTACGGCAATGCATCGGCAACTACATTAGCCTTTAGGGATGATAATGGACATCAAATTGTAATCCTTTATTAACTCTAACCATCTTCTTTGTCGGAGGTTGAGATCGATTGAGTGAATATGTATTTGAGACTCTTGTGGTCCGTATAAATATCACAATGATTTCCAATCAAGTAATGTCGCCAAATTTTGAGGCGTGCACTCTGCTTGCTAACTCCAAGTCATGAGTTGGATAGTTGTCTTCATGAGGGACGGAGTATGCGGATGCATAGGCTACAACTTTTCCTCCTTGCATAAGCACGCATCCAAGACCTTGGCGCGATGCATCACGATGAACTTCAAAGTCTTGATGAATGTCTGGCGGGGTCAACACCGTGCGAAGTTAACTTCTTCTTCAATTCTTTAAAACTCTTCTCACAAGCATCTGTCCATTCATACTTCTTTTCTTTCTTAAGCAAGTGGGTCATCGGCTTGGAAAGCTTGGAGAATCCTTCTATGAAGGCGTCTGTAGTATCCGGCTAAGCGAGAAAACTACGGACTTCATCCTTGATGTAGGTTGTTTCCAATCCATCACGACTTCCACTTTGGATGGATCAATGCTATTCCTCCTGCGGATACAATATGTCGAGAAGCTGATTTCTTTAAGCCAAAATTCACATTTCTTGTACTTGGCATAGAGCTCATGCTCTTTTAGCTTTTCGGGACCATTTGCGGATGTTGACATGCTCTTCATTGGTCTTGGAATAGATCAAGATGTCGTCTATAAACACGACTACAAATTTGTCGGTATTCCATAAATACCTTGTTCATCGATTCATGAAGTAAGGTTGGGGCATTGGTCAAGCCAAAGCGACATATTGTGAACTCATACAAGCCATACCGAGTGGTGAAGGCTGTCTTAGGAATGTCCTCGTTCGGATCTTGAGTTGATGGTATCCGGATCTTAAATCTATTTTGGAGAAAAGCTGAAGCTCTGTCAACCGGTCAAATAGATCATCAATGCGGGCAAGGGATACTTGTTCTTGATTGTCACCTCGTTGAGTGATCGTAATCCACGCACATCTGGCGGAACCATCTTTCTTCCTTACAAAAAATGGCGAACCCGGGGAGAAGAACTAGGTCTAATGAATCCTTTCTCGTGTAAGTCTTCAAGTTGTGTCTTCAACTCTTCAAGTTCGTCGTGACCATTCGTATGGTCTCTTAGCAATTGGGGCTGTTCACGGCTTCAAATTGATCACAAACTCGATATCTCTGTCGCTGTGGCATGCCAGCAATTCTTCCGGGAAGGCGTCGGGGTAAGCTTGAACTACGGTGTTGTCTCTAAGGACAACTCTCCAAGGTGGTGGATTGTTCGATCCAAGGAGAGCGATCCACACTAATCCTATTGTGGTTTCAGGATCCTTGGCAAGTACCACTTTTCTGTTGGCGCAATCTATTAACCCATGATATGCGGCCAACCAATCCATCCCTAGGATGATATCCAGTGTTTGGGATTCTAGCACAAGAAGAGTAGCTAAGAATCCAGAATCCTCCAAAGCAATTTCTACTTTGGGACTAACTGAAGTAGCATATAGGGTTCCCCCGGGTGATCTAAGTACCACGGGTTTCTTTAGCTTATAAGTCGGCAACTTAAGCCTTTCAACAAACTTTCTTGAAACAAAGGAGTGTGAAGCTCCAGAATCAAACAATACTTGTGCGGGTACTGAATTAACAGAGAACGTACCCATCAGTACTCCTGCGGCCTCTTGTGCCTCCTCTGCGGTGACATGATTCACATTGCCACGGTTCTGGGTTGGGGTAGACCTTGAAGCTTGGGAAGTCTGGTGACTCTTGCTCGGAGCTGAGGTCCGACCTTGAACTGGGGCGGCTCCTGGGTTGTTCTTTGGAGCGGGGTTGCTGCGATGAGGGCACCGGTTAGCAAAGTGACCTTTTCTCCTGGTGAAGCAATGGAGGTGTCTTCTTGGGGTTGTGATTCTTTGGTTGTCCGTGAGGCGAAAAGCGCGAAACCGCTTCCTTGAGGATGGGAGGCGGAGCCGAGCTTTTCGAGGTGAAGTGCAGATGATCTGAAAGATGAAGCGCCTGGAAAGTTGACTTAGGGGATAGTTTCCTTGGGGCTTCGGAAGGGCATCTTCCTCTTGCGGCTAGTTTCGCTAACCTATTCTCATTTTCTAGCGAGAGAGCCTTGTTGATCAAGCTGGTGGAAGTTGGCATAGTCATGGAGGATAAGCTTTCCACGCATGTCACCACGCATACCTTCCACAAAGCGGTCTATCTTTTCTTCTTCATCGGCTCGTCATTGGGGGCGAGCGAGCAAAACTGGGTAAACTTAGTGACATACTCGTTGACCGTCATATGTCCTTGTTTGAGTTAGAACTCATTCTTCTTCAATCTCATTATACTTAATTTGATGCGAAGTTGGTCGAAGGTTGCTTTGAATTCCGCCCGAGGATTGGTACGCAAAAGTGGTTCATCCTCATCAAGCGTATACGCAACTTCTTCTACAAATGTGCATTTCTGCGGAGGTCTTGGTTCTCCATCGTAGATGCTCGGCTTCCTTCTTCTTCTTCTTCTTGGGACTCTGGACTTTCCTTACCTCTGGCGGCAAGGTAATTCTCCCACCATCTTGGTGCGGCAGACTTTTAGTTGGTGGGTGGCAAAGTCCACCATGTCTTTGTTGGAGCAACGGCGAGTCGAAGCTTCTTTTTGGTGTCCACGAGCAGATCTTGACTTCAAGAGGTTCGTCATTGCTGACAAAGGTGAGGGCCTTGTCCTTAAGAAGTCAACGAGCTTGGAATTGCGGTTAGCGATCTGTCTGCTCACGATTGTTGAGCAAAGCTTGGAGAATTTGGGTCTCTTTGGAACATCACTTGGGCCATTGTCGGTTCTTTGGTGGTGGAGGGGAGTCTTGTCCTTGTCCACGACCACGGCCCGTCCACGGCCTCTTCCTCGGCCGATGGCAAAGGCTCCACAGACAAGGCGGCGGCTCTTCTTGGCGGCATCTGAAGAAAAGATGAGACTTAGAACTAGGGAGAACCAAGGAAAAAAGGGTATATGAGGGTTTACTAGCCCTCTAAGGCACACACAAAAGAACCAAGCAGAAGATCGAGCAGATACAATACAAAGCCTAGAATGGCTGCATTATATTAAGGGGTTAAGTGTTACATGACTTCCATACAAAGCTTATCGCTAAGCTAAGTCATGACACAAGATACACATCGTCTACAAAGGGAGAAACAAAAGTGCTTGCAACCCAAAAGCGCCTAGCAAGCATCGCTAGCTATCCTAGCCTATCGACTACTCCATCGAGGCACGGAGGCGGGGCGGCTCGATCAAGCTCGCGAACGAGAGTGACCCAGTGAGCTGATGCGGCGAGCAGAACGGCAGCGGGTGCGTCCACGGGACACCGGAAGGTCGTCGAAGGCGGCGGATGGGCGTCGCAGCTCTTCTTGTGATCAACTGGTCGCGGAGTCCACAGGGCGAGGAGGCTGGAGCTGAAGGATGAAGTAGCGATCGCCAGGCGGCTTGTGAGGCGTGCTACCTCTGCAAGGGCGTCTCTCTCCATCTTGATGATGTCTCTGTCCTGGCGATCTTCTCTCTCCCACATGGCATCATGGTGGGCTTCATCGCTTCGATCATGTTGGTGCGAAGGGTGTCGAGTGGGCCTCGCTATCGGTGAGAAGCATCCAGCCGTCGGATCTCGATGGTGTGGGAGTGGATGTTGTGAATCATCGCTGGGTCATTTTCTTTGGGTCGGCGGGGCTCATCGTCGATGGCGAAGGACTCGAGGAGCTCTCTCCATTGTAGAGACACGGAAGAAGCGATCTGGCGACTCTTGCGGGGAGGACCTCGTGTACTGACACAAGCGGTGACGGCGACACGGCCTGCATCTGGATAGCGTCGAGCTGGCTGAGGCGGGTGCCTCGACAAAGAACACGTGGGTCGTGAACTCGCCGGTCTGGCATAGAGGAAAACCTCCATGTCCCAAGACTCGTGAGCCATAACCATCGTCTTCAGATCCTCGGAAGAAGCGGGAGAAATTAAGGAACTGCATCATTTCATGAAGGAGATCGATTTAAACCGCCTTCATTGACCCCATGAGAGCTATGGTCCCATGGGCCTGCGGTGGAGGAGAAGCCATCTACAAATTTTGAAACAAGAGAAAAGATTAGTAATACTTAATGAGATTAGAGATGAGTATGGAACTAGGAATGATGAGTAGAAGCAATAAATACTCTATATTTTTGGCAAAACTTTTCTTAATTTTAAAAATAAGATCCAAGTCCTTAAGGCAACGACCAATCTAACTAAGACTCTCTGATCAGATGCTCGATACCGGCTCTGTCGGACTCGGATTACGAGAATCCAAATCCTTTGTGAATCAACGTGCTATTCCTGGATCAAGAGCTAGCACTTCACAAGACACATTCTTTGAATCATTCATACAAGGCGTGAACTAAAACAAATATATTACAACACAGGGTAACATAGACCTCATCGGGTCGAGTTTACAAAAGGGCCGCACAAGGCCAAATATAATACATTACAAAAGAACGACCAAGTCTACAGCGGAAGCAACAGAGAAGGTAAGGCTCATCTCGCACGAACAAGCGGCGGGTGTCTCAGTGTCTGAGAGATATTAACCAAGGGTTGGATAATATCGGTTGTATGCGGTACCAACGAAGTCTACTTAGGCTGGGCGAGATCTAAACTCTGAACTATCCTACTCCTCGTCATATCCTTGTCCATCGTCTTCTGGTCCATCGTAGTAGGCATAGTCTCCTTCATCTTCATTATCTGAAGGGTGGGGGGGAGAAGCGAGGATGAGCACTACTACCGTGCTCGCGAGCCAACACACAAATGCAATTATATATATGCAAGGCTTAACAAGGATGGCTCGGGTTCTTTTATTTTGTAAAGCAAGTTTTGCAATACTATAGATACAAATCCTATGACTTAGCATTTTTAACAAATTGCAAATTTTATAAAGAGAGTAAATTGCAATAATTATTAACAGCAGAGGTTACCTCCACCTTCATGCTTAATTTGATTATGGTTACATCCACCAATATTATCACCACTGGGTACATCCACCCGAACAAACAAATTGAGGGCTAGGTGAGCCCGCCACATTTTTATACCACCCACAAGGTTTTGAAATAGAACTAACTCAAGTTAAGTTCCCATGTCCATTTTGACCGTAAACGCATTTGTTAAAGCAGATTTAATACTCTGCAGAGATAGCACACTTTACCCACAAGAGACAATTAACTCATTGCCCTACACAATTCCTTAGATGTGTAGTCGAGAGGTTGTCACAATAACGTTCGACTTATCTCGCCCTTACGTCATTTCGCACATATAGGGTTCGCCCATAGTGTTGGCGGGATGTTTTACTCACCGGCCGGTATAGCGGTGCTATACCTCGGCGACCAGCAAAACGTCACCCTCCTCGGTGTCCCATTCAAGCGGAATGAATCCCTTGGCTCCCCATTTATCCGCCCGTGAAATGGCATCAAGGTTCAATAAACCTACTAAGCTAAGTCGCAAGTTTTTACGCAACTTGTGGTTGTACTTGTTTAACACGGAGGTCGTGACCCGATTAAGTCCTTAGGGTTATCGGGCGGTTCATTCCACAACCCAACCATTCTCGTGCTCTGAGCACCAATCCATCTCACCATCCGCCCAGATAGAGCTAGCATTTTAGGGTTTTTGAGGAGTAAACCAAACTATTTTCTCGCTTTAGTCATTGGACCACCAATGACTACCCAAAACATTTATTTTTGAAGACATGATGATTAGGGTATTTTAATACCCGGTATTGAGCAAGGCTAGCATGTCGCCCAAGTGCGACCTATAACTAGTATTACCATAGTATTACTAGGGTGACAAAGGATATTGGATTCAAGTTGACATGGATGGCAATATTAATTAATTAAACAACAAGTAGGTGATTAACTACCTTAAGCTTTAACATATCTTTGATTAAAAACTAAAGCATGCAATTTAATAATTTAAAAGAAACTAATTTACATAAAATGTAGGAGCAACATGGTCAAAGCATTGACTCGCCTTGGTTAGAGGCAAGATGATCGTGATATTCTTGGTCTTGGTCGACTTGAGGATCTCCTATGTCTTGAATCCTAAGCAGGCGATTCTGGGAAAAAGCACAACGGCAAAGAGAGCAAGTAAATACAAATGAATACACAAATAAACTCCAAATTAATCAAGGCCTATGCCATTAGCAAGGTCTCGACTTAACAATTTTAGAAATTTAGTTTGCAATTTTGGAGCTATAACGGAGGAGATCTGAATTGAAGACTTAATTGGAAAGAAAAAGGAGGAGAAAAGGGTGTGGTCCCGGAGCGATCATGGACGCGTCCACGGCACAGAGGGGTGACTGGGGCTCACACACAAGATCGTCTTGTGAGTCCACAGGGCGATCCAGAGAGGAGAAGACCGTATGACATGTGGGGCCCATGCAAAAAAAAAATCCCAAAATCCCCATTGCTTTCCTCTCTGTTTCAGAGAGAACAGAGCGAAGAAGCGAAGGCTTGTCGGGCCTGGCTGGCGTGGTGTGGCGCGTAGAGCGGCGAAGGAAAGGCGGCAAGAGGCCACGGTAGTAGTCGGGCTGGCCTCGGTGGAGATATGGCGGGGTGGGAAAAGCGGACGCATGTGGGGAGGAAAAAGAAGAAATGGCGGCGGTTTCCATGGCTTCTTGCGCCAATGAGCGGCGACGCAGAGATGGGTCAAGGCACCAGTGTGAGAGTGAGGAGAGGTGTGGGAGAGTGGTCGGGAGGAATGGGGAGGCAGTGCGGCTCGGCGGCGGCGGGAGTGGAGAAGACGCAATGGCGTGGGTGGAGTCTCTGGCGACGGGAGAGAAGGGAGGTGGGGGCGGACTCCTCGGGCCATGGGGCTCGAGTGTGTGATGGTCATGAGGAGGGGCTCACCGAGGCGACCCCTGATGGTGGCCTTGGCAGAGGATGAAGCTCACGGTTTGGAGGTATGTTTTCTTACCTTTGCAATGGGCGGCGTGGAAACTCGGTGAAGGGGCTTAAAGGGAGAAAGGAGGGCGGGAGGGCTGCGAGGTCAAGGGAGGAGCGAGTGGCGTGGCTGCGTCCTTATACGAGGAGGCATGGCGCTGCTTGCAGTCCTGGCGAGGCAGGTGGTTGGGGTGCAGTGAGGACGGCGAGCGAGGCAGCGGGTGGCGATGACGAGTATGGGCGAGACACCGTGTGAGAAGGTGGCGAGGCGCGTCCATCGGAGCTCTTGACGCGAGAAGAAAAGGGCGGCAGTGGTTGGCGCGAGGAAGAAAGCGAGGAGGACGCAGAGAAGCGAGGTGAGCGAGGCGAGGCGTGCCATGGCTGCCGCAGCAGAGGGATGGGCGCGGCTCGGGGAGTTAGCGCAGGGGAGAAGCGGAAGGCTGCCGCTGCTCTTGATGCAATCTCTCTCCTATGCCGCAGCGAGGAGAAAAAAGAGGGAGAAGAAGTCCTCCGCCTTCTTCCGCTTCTTCTTGCCCCGAGGAATGGGGAGGAGAGAAGAGGAGAAGACCGGCTGAAATTTGGGGCAAGGGTACGCCCGAGAGAGCAAGGAATGGGCTAAGCCCGAGAGGGTAGGTCCTCAAACCTGGCCTCGAGAAGACAAAACGGAGGAGAAAACTCCGTTTAGCGAGTTTGATTTCAAATGCTACAACCAGCGATTTGAAACTCAAACCGAGGAAACGAGGGTTTTCGAAAATAGGTTTTAGTTGAATTACGGCGAAGAATCTAAAGCGAAATCAATTACTATTCGATCGTCCGAAAACGGACGTTACAATAATTGATATTTAGATTAGTCACATTAATTTTTTTTGACTTTAAGAGCCCCTTTTAAGCTTTATTAAATTGAAATAAAATTCGGTAAAATTTTCCAAGGGACTAAACTATTGAAAATGGTTTTAAAACTCAGAAAATTAGGATGTTACACTATAGCTCCAACCAAGGCTGCAAAGAGCTGGCAATATGGTGTTATATCATCAAAAATAGTCGCGACACTAAAATTTCATACAAATATCATAATTGGTGACTTTGCCGATTTATGGTGTTTATCGGCGATATATTGTGTGGCGTCATAGCAATACACCAATATAAAAGGTTAAGTTCTGCTTGTAACCCTTGCCACTTCAGTTCTCCTTGCTCTAGTCTGACGACTATTGTTTATCTTCTTCTACGCGGATGCTCATTGTAATGATGTATTGAGTTTGCTTATGTTAGTCTTACTATTTACAAAAGTTAATCTTATGTAGTGTAGATGTATCATGTACGTTCTATTAATTATTTTCACTACGCAAAATTTTGTGAAAATGATCTTATAATCATATTGCATCCCCAGGGAATCCTGGATAGACGGGTCCTTGCTTCGACCATGACTGAAGTAACTACATCAGGAATTTACAAAATATTATCGACTCACGGCATGAAATGGAAGGCGGCTGATTTTACCTGGATAAAATCCATCCCTCATAGATACAAAATTTTCTTATGGCTAGCTTTCAAAGGGAAACTTAACACCAAGGATAGTATGACAGTTAAGAAATGGACGACAAATCCTCACTGCGATATTTGTCCAGCTTTAGAAACAATTGATCACATCATTCTGAGGTGCAAAGCTGCAGACTATCTATGGACAAAAATAGGGTTATCGTCAGAAGCCACTTCTTCCAAGGACATGTTAGAATTTGTGGAAAAAGTATCAGTACACTCGGTGAGCCACCATAACGTTTGGCCTATCTATTTCGCAGCCTGCGCTCATACACTATGGACTATGAGAAATAAAAGGATATTCCAAAATACTGAAAGTGGAAACACTACAATGCAACGTCAGATCCGTGAGTACATCAATCTTTAGTCCTACAAGTCTAAACCCGAACAGCAGAATTCCCTACGACAGTGGTGTCAGCTCCTTATGTAAATTGTTTTTCAATTTATTTCTTTTCCTTCACTTTTGTTTTCGGTTTTTTTTCTTTACTTGTAATACTCTGGTAACCATTATAATACAATAGTCATAAGGTAGAGAATTCTCTATCTTTTACGTTAAAAAAAATAAATATTGCATCTCTATTGGAAAAGGACACGATTCCACACCGATGCTGGCACGATCGTCGTTGATTAGAAGTTGGAACATTCAACAGTTACACCAGCTGGCTGCATGCTACTGACATGGACACGGGAATATCACAAACATAGACACATTTAATCTTCGTTTGCTTCCTGTAGACTAGCAACGCGCACACATCACATTTAATCTTCGTTGGCAGAAGAAAGAGGAAGAAGAAAGGGATGTAATTATGGGGAATAGTAAGCGTGGCGCAAAATTGTCACCACTAGTGTTGATCGACTGACAAGTGTGCCTGTGGTACAGGGCGGATTGTGGATTTACAAGGCGACGTACATGCGTGCTAGTGAGGATTACCCCCCTTCTAGAATACAGGATATTTTAGGAAGTGTGTGGTTAAACTTCTAAAACTTTGACTAATAATATATAAAAAACTATTTAGATTGATCGTTGTGAGAATAGTATTATTAGATTTGTCATGATAAATATTTTCATAATATAATGATTTTGTAATTTTTTTACTAACATAATTATATAAAAAGTAATAGTCAAAGTTGGATATTAGAGACCGTGCCGATGTCCATATATTTTTGAACAGAGTACTAATTTCTCAGTGGAATTTCAAGCTTGGCTGAATGCACAATTCACGGAGAGAAACAGCCAAATTATAATAGGTATATACAGCTCTAGTAGAAAAAATGGCTAGATTGAGACAGATTTTTTGCACTGAAAAATGGCTATTTATTTCTGTAGCGATTTTGTCAGCTTCAGGCCTACGTTTTGCAATCCCACGAAGTGTAAATTCTGTCTTGTTTAGTTCGTGTTATTTTAATACGTACTTTTGTTGGAACATATTCATCTGATCAAGTTGAAAACTTTGTGATATGCATATTGATCCAACAGAACAGTTGGGCGCGTTAGGCGCATCAAGTAACTAGCTAGTAGAGTGCTGTAAAAAAGACTAGCTAATTTAGACGAATCAGGAGCCTACACAATATTTTACACCACACACTAGCTAATTTAGACTAGCTAATTTGGAAAGAATATAGTGGTTAGGAGGTCAAATTATTCTCATGGCCGGGTCCCCAAGGAAGCACATATTTGATATTCCCCTTTGGAAATTTCCAAATCTACCGTGTGCCAATTTTTGTGGCCATGCGAGTAGAAAATTACGATAGCCAATGCAAATTCATGTTTCATTGGACAGTTCTTCCCAGGCGCGCATGTTTATCTTAGACACGAGTAGTTCTTAATGTAATCTTGGATATTTTGTAAGAAAAAAAGAGAAGAATCTAGGATGTATAAACTTTTCTTCTCGAAAAAAATTGGACAGTTCTTCGGGCCCACTATATTCTAGAATGCAAGAAATCATGGCATCCGGATTCACTGGAAAATTGAACTAAAACACTACGCAATGAAAATTTCAGATCCGATGTTTGGGAGTTGTTTGGGATGGTACAGCATGCAGGTCCATCAATCCCAGAGGAGAAGAGGTGACAAAACACTCTAGACTAAGAAAAGGTTACCTTTCAAAAAAAAAAAAAAAGGGGAGCGGGTAGTGGCGGAGCCAAGATTTTCGGAATGAGTCTTCAAAGTTAGCAAAATATTGTTTAATGGAAAAGAAAGATCAGCAAGCAATAGGAAAAAAATGTTCATCCTAGAGACAACATCTAAAAATAATTTAGAGAAATCATAAAACAATTAAGAAAAAAAATACAATTTAACTCACAATACTTCAAACCTTCGAAGCGCTAGCCCGCTCACCATAGCCACACCGTGCCGCCACGTGCTCCTCCCCTGCCCGCCGCGAGCCACACCCCACTCGCCTTGGGCCACCGTGAGATGCACCTTGGTCCCCACCGCCATGTGCTCCCTCCCCACCTTGTCCACACCACGCCGCCGCGCGCTCTTCCCGGCCATGGCCATGCCCTGCCACCGCGTGTTCCCTGCCCATCGCGAGCTACGCCACCCTGCACTCGCTACCATGCACCCCGTGAACGAGAGCGAGCAAATGCGCGCGCACGAGAGAGAGAGAGAGAGAGAGAGAGAGAGAGAGAGAGAGAGAGGTTAGGTTTGGGTTTGGCATCATGGACATGTCGGGTTGGGCCAATAGGCCTGATTTGCTGACGGGCGATGGCTTGTTTGAGGAGGTGGATGGTAGAAATGGGCTATTAGGTTGCAAAGCTTGAGTTTGAATTGGGGAAGGGATCGTGTGGGGTGGACTGAAATCGTTTAAAAGTTGAAATATGGAGTTTTTTTTTGCCTAACTATTAGTATATATAGCTAATATACTTACTATATAATGTTGTTGGCAAAACAAATTGGGTGTACATCTATATAACCATGTTCCTAGGTCCGCCCTGGGGAACTAATAAAAGGTTCATATTTAGGTCCTTAGTGTTAAATATAAGATTTGATTGGATGAGATTGCACATTTTTTTTATCTAGTGAAGTCGATGGAAATTAATATAGCATGTCTAAACCTGAAAATCAATAACCTCTGTGGAAATTAAGCAGAGTACGTCTTGTCAATAAATTCAAAAGAAAATAGGGGAACATGCGGCCCATGATCTAGTGGTCCCCTACCCACTCACCCGGGTTGGTTTGAGTGTCCATCTCCTTCTTTAGGTCATGTATAATAGATTTACATCAGCTGTCTATAACCTCTGTCACGTAGAATTTATGCTCATGTGGGTGAAAGAGAATAAAGAGAGAGAAATGTGCTGTCTACAATCATGTAGCCGACTGTATCCACTAGAACCAAGAAAAACATTAAAAGATTGTGTGTTGTCTACAATCTTGTTGTCGACTGTATCACCACAACCCATTGTATGTCTTTGTCTTTAGTCTTTGTCTACGGTGTGAGAGATAATTCTTATAAACGATGGTATCTGCATCATTGTACATACCCTTAGTGAATGCTAAGGCTCTTGGCTAATTTTGTTTACCTTTTAAAAGAAAGAAAAAGAAAAGAAAGTTTGTCAAGCTGCAACTTATATTTCCTTGTGATGTAGCTGGCCACTTGTTGTACGCGCATGTCGTACTCTACCGTTGTCTTTGTGCTTACGAAACATCGGCGTGCAGTGCTTCGCGGGTCGTCCTTTTTGTCCCGATGGCAAATTATATATGTGTTTTTTCTTCCAGAAATGAATCAAATGGTTCAACTGAAGAACGATCTAACGGTCCGTAGGATTCATACATGTATATCTAGTTGATTGACTCACATGATAGCTGTATATATAGTCGCTAGTAGCTGTAGCACGCTTGATGTGTGTCGTGCTGCTCTAGGACAGCGATACATAGCACTATGCTCTCTGTCGGCCGGGGACATACATCACATCGCCCTGCGTGGCTCCTAATTTCCCTGTACGGTTCAATTCTTATTGGTTGTGTGTGAGGGACTCTTCCTTCGTTCTCCACACGCAAGAAATGCAGCGTTGCAGAGAGAAACGAAACTTAGGGTTCCATGGCTAGCTTTATTTAGCCTCGCTAGTCAGTGGGCGAGACAATCCTCGGCGGTGGAGGAGAGCCACAAAAGCAAGAAAATCCTCGCCCGAAATTAAGCAAGGCTTCGCAGCAGGGTGAGCAAAGGACTTAAACCAGCTTGAAGGACAAGCTCCAAGAATCCTATGAGAGCAAACCGCGATCCGAGGTTGTTGCCAACAGGCTAGCATGCGTGCAGGGTGTGTTTGGTTCCCTGTATATTCTTATCCTGGTCCGTACAAATTATCCAGGCTGAAGCGAGTCAGACTGTGTGGATACAATATGGGTTATTTGGTTGACTGTTTTATGTTGGGCTAGACTGTACTGAGATATTGTTTGGTTAAGTGCATAAAGACGTTGACCACAAGTGTAAATACAAGAGATGGTAGAAATAAAATGTTAGTATGACTTTAGTTTTGTCTTAATATATTCCTATAGTCCTCATTTCACCTTAACCCACTCTAATCCACTCTAATACTATCTAATATGCACTGATCACCTCTTAATAACATCATTAGCAGAGCCTGCATATAGAGAAACAGAGAAATTAAGTGTTTCTACCCATCCTGGCCCGAAGACAACTTTTGCATCTGCTCAGCCAAGTTACTTTATGCATTTAGCCATCTAAACAAACGAAATAAAAAAATTCTACACCTGAGAAGCCTAGCCTAAGTTTATACAACAAACCAAATACACCCGCAAAGACCACTTGGGGCCAAGCCGGCTTGGTCAGGTCTTGCATAGATCCAGCTGATCATCCATTCCAGCCCGTCCTTCAAGTTTAGGACCCACTTCTCTCGCTTGTCGCTACTAGTTATAGTCCCGCGCATCCACACCACCGACCGTGTCGTGAGGGTGGGTTATAAAAGTTGGCGGGACGATACCATTCTCATTTTGTACTAATCTTGTTGCTTACGAGGGATAAAATGATGATGGATCAACTCATTCTTTTTCTGCGACCAAACAAATGAGATAGATCTAGAGCTAGGACCGATGACCCATTGGCCGTCTGGTTTCCCGAGCCAGCTATATCTATATATCCTCAATTTCGACGGGTGGGCTCCGATCTGTTCTTCAGTCGTGTCCGTTGATCTGAACGTTAGTCACCACTAACAATAATTAAATTACTGATGTGTACCATCATGTTCATATCTTTTAGAATTCTGTATCATCTATATTCCTTTTTTGTTTAATGAAGGGGTGCTTATCTCCTCCGATTTCAATTAGTGAAATCAACTACAGTAGGCGTCCCGGGCGACTCAAGCGTGGGTGGACTGGGGGGCACGCCGACCCCCACGCCAACTGAGCAACGCTCAATTCCTTTATCATCTATATTCTACACGGAGATTATCGACGTTACTAGCATGCTGAGGGCAGAGTTAAGTTTCACTATTAGTATGCACAAGAGTAAAGCTGGGACTTGGGCCGTGCTTTTTGGACCGCCCGGCCCGATCGGCATGGCACGAACAGCGGGCCGGCCGGTTCGAGAACGCGACCCGTTAGGCGACGCGGCCGCAGCTGCGGTCAGTTGGACCGTGCTTGGGCCGGCCTGGCACGAAATAGGCCCAACTTTCCTATTCTAACCCAGTCCTTCCCTCTCTCGGCCTGGCCCAATCACTCCCCCACCCGGCCTAGCCCAACCAATAAGCTCCCTCTACCACCTGGCCTGACCCAACATCCCTCTCGGCCTCCCCCAACCCCCATCCCCAACCCCTTCTCCCGAGCCCTGGCTCTCAAATTCTAATCCTTCACCAGCTCAGCCTCCTTCCCCATGTGCCGCCGATCGCCGCCTCCTCCCACTCCTTCCCCCTGCCGCCGCCCTCCCTCCACTCCTCAAGCCACCTCCTCCTCTCCTCTCCTCTCAAGGCTTGCTGCTGCTGCCCTCACTCCAGCCACCTCCTCATCGCCATCCTTCATTGCCCAGCATGGGCTTGTGCCAGGTGGTGGAGTTCTTCATTCTTCATCGGCGTCTAGGAGGAGGAGGAGGCTATGGCGAGAGGGAGCGGGTGTGGATGGTGCACGAGTGTCTTTGTCTTCCTTGGCGGCTACGACTGTCGTCTTCCTGGGCATCTATAGTTACTTAGGGCTGGGCTTGGGCCGACACGGCATGGCCCCGACACAACAGGCTTTGGGTCGTGCCTGGGCCTGGCTGGAGGCGAGACGGGTCGACACGGCACAGCACAGCGGGGTGGCCGGGCCAAGCCGGCCTGGCACGACACGACCTGAAGCACGGCGGGCCCGTGCCATGTCGGCATGGCACGGCTCAATGCCCACCACTACACAAGAGTATCTAGATTGATTACACGCAAGTAAACTTGCCCATTGTGGCCAACATAGATGACCAAGGTTGGTTAATCACTGGTATTAACTTTGGTGGTGGATAAACTGTAGTTTATTCGGAGTGCACACTACCAGAATCTATTTAGTTCCCGAGTGCCTATATATTTCACGAGTGTCTAAACGGAAACACTCGGGGAGATCCCGATTGTTTCGTAGAACACTCGGGATAGGAAGTCAACACTTGGTAGCAATAACTTTCCCGAGTGTTTCCCGTAACACTCGGGAGATAAATTATATTCCCGAGTGCATACAAACGGAAGCACTCGGGAGAGAATCGCCGCGCATTTTTTTCCCTACTCGGCCTTTTTTTCGCCGTGCTGTTTTTTCTCCCTAACCCGCCTTTTTTTTTGGTCGACCCTCATCCCCACTCGCCCAGCACCTTCTTCCCAATCCTCTCCTCCTGCTCCCCCTGCGCCCGGCACCTTCCGCGCCCGCGTCGCCCTCCTCCTTCTCCTCCTCAGCACTGTGGTGCCTCCTCCCTCCTCCGGTTCCCTCCTCCTCCGTGCGCCGCCTGCCTCCTCCCTCCTCCCATGCGCCGCCCACCTCCTCCTCCGACTTCCTCCTCCCGTCGCCCCTGCATCCTCCCCCGACTCCCTCCTCCGATACCGTCGTCCTCCTCCTCCTCCTCCCCGCTCCATCCTCCTTGCCTCCTCCTCCCGACGCGTCCTCCTCCCATGGCTCGCCAGATCTGGATCTACTCCTTATTCGGTTCCCTTCCTCCTCCTCCCAGTGGCGCCCACCTCCTCCCACGGATCTGGTGCCTCCACCTCGGCCCTCTCATGGCGCCGCCCACTTGCTTCCCACCACCGGCTCGACTCCTGTGCCCTTGTGTTGCTGTGCTGCGCTCGCCTCACTCACGCCTCCTCTCTGGCCCGGCCCATGCCCAGGCCGCTCAGCAGCAGATGTGGTGGCGAGAAGATCTACATGGGAACATCCCGGGAAGGTCACCAACAGCGAGCTCCACGCCATGTTCGCGAAAGCACGACACCGTCGTGCGGGAGGTAATGCGATGCAACGATGGTTAATCTTCGCATTTCTTGACTACAACCGAATGTGATTTCAGGATTTGGAAGGACAACCCATTTGTGTGAATAGAGCATAGACATCTAGCAGATATTTGCAGGAGTACTGAAGGTAGGGATTCATCTTAGCGAGCACCTGTAGACTGAGTGGGACTTTGCGAGACTAGATTTTGATAACAAAAGGAAGAAAGCCTTCAATGTAATTTCACTCTGGCTAAACATTTTTTTGTATAATGTCGAGGTATAACTTCCCCCTCTACTCTCCCTACCCCCTTACTGATGTGTGTTTTCAGTCCTAGGTTTGGCATTTAGATGTTGAATTAAAACAATTCATAATGTAGAACTATGGATTGTTTTGTTTGTGAGGTTGTACGGGATCGAGAGTTGAGACAGTGAATCTGTTTACTACTACTGAAACCTTGAAGGTGGTGCATAAAAATCTACTATTAGTGAGGAGTATGTTGTCACCAGAATATTCCTGACCTTTCATTTGTAATGGGTACTTTTAGCTGAATGGTTTTGAGATTTGAAACCAAAGAGTACACCTAACATGTTTGCCATGAGTAGCTGGTTTGGGGGCTGAAACAAATCTAAAGTAGTTTCTAATGTGGAGTTCAATTACAAGTTAATAAGCAGGTTGCAAGGCCAAAATGTCAAAAGGCTGAGTCTTCTAAATGTTATCTGTAGACACTGATATTGATATAACCATTGCACTTCTAAATCTAATGTTTACTAGCTAGCCATTCCTTTGTGATTTATTATCTCAATGGTTTTGTCTGCTAGACTCATTTCATGACATATTTAAGACTGATCAGTGTATGTTGTTATTTTGTACGACAGGAAAACAATTGATATTGGTGATGGAACCCCACAGCATGTGTTGGTGTAAAATAAATGGTTATTTTTATCGGATACTTGCATTGATTTATCGACATTATTGTAGTTAGAAGAACTTAGTAAACACTGTATGCCATTTTTTATTGAGATTGCATGGACTTGACCCGTGCTTATTGGAAATGCTAAATTATATGCCATTTGACAATAATGCATAGTGCCTGGAAATTCACTTATTCTTAACAATGATGTGCATGCTTGCATGGAAACAGTGTCAATTTAAAATGTGATTATATAATACTGGCTGAGATTCAGTTGTTCTATTATCTTGATTGGAATAAGTCATTTATCACTATTGATATGCAATGTCGTTGTACCTGTTGATATGTAATGTCGTTGTACTTCCCCAAAATTTGAAGACACATGTTAAAAGAGTAGACTATAAGCATATGGTGTAAATGCACATTTAATTTTAATTTTTGACATTACTGATTTGCACATATTCTTAATAGCTCACGAATAAAAGAGTTGACTAGATACAACAAGGATCTTAACAGTAAATAAAGGTTTACTGCCAGTTAATCGGTCCAGATTTCTTATATCTTCTAGGTAAGTATGGCTGGCTGTGCACCTCAAAGTTTTGCCATCTTAATGTATTTGAGATGTTATAATTTGACTGCTAATTTCAGAATTCTTATTCAATTGTTTCCATAACTATTGTTTAGAAAAGTGGTTATTATAGATAGTTTTGGTCTTCATAAAGACAATGTACACTACAGATTTGAGTGCTTTTAAAACTAGCTTTCCCATTTTCAGAAGTTTTAGTTATTAAATCATTGGAGATGCCAATTCTCTTTCCATGTTATGGCTACTTGATGTAATTTGTTAGCTTTTCTACCCCTCGTGTTGTGCCATATTTGGTAAAATACATCGACAATCTTACTAATATATATGTGTGTTTCAACATAAGCGGTTAAAAGGACGCACTAGAGAAGAAGACAGTAGAATTTCTCTCTCAACACTCTACCATGTAAGTATATATATCAAACCCATGAATTACTTTTGACTTATGTAAGTATATATCCAAAGATTACCTTTGTTTCAACTTTTACCATATTTTATTCCATCGAATTACTTTTGACTTATGTTCTTTTTCCCCACATGGTCGAGAGATGAGCATGTTGAGCAAAGTGTAAATCGGATGATGACCATCATTGATCTTGCTTGCAATATCGTGAACGGCATAACAAAGCTCTCAAAACACCACTAAAGTATGTTCAGCTGTGTTTGCATGATCTTATTTTCATAGGGTCCTGTGTTGTCCTATTTTCATACAAAATCTGAGTACGACTTGGACAAGATAACCAGAATATAACTAATACAAGTGTATGCAGATTTTATTAACTATATATTCTACTAGTAATATAACTAAGTGATCACAACCTTTTAACAGGTATGGCAGTTGGGGTGTATGCTTCACTTATGGAACCTTCTTTGCCATAAGAGGATTAGTTGCCGTGGGACAAACTTACGAGAACAGTTTTTCCATCAGGAAAGGATGCAACTTCTTGCTATCAAATCAGCTCAATACAGGTGGATGGGGAGAAAACTTTCTTTCTAGTCAAGCTGAGGTAATTCTCGCCTCCATTGTGTTATGTGATGACAACTGACAAGCATGTCAATGCATCCATACTCGCTATTCATGTTAAACCAGATTTGTGCTATTTCAGCCATTAGTTTATTTGTCAGAAACTGATTAGGAATTGATAAGAGTAAGATGTCATACCACCCTATTTGGGAAGATAGTCGATATGACAGCTTCGCAATAGTTCACAAGTTGACTTTGTGGCACTATGCATGTTCTCATGGCTCTGTATATTCTTCGCAGATGTTAAGGCTGCATTTGGATCAATAAAAAATGCTACTTATTTTGCTTGTTGTACATTTGGCATCCGTTCATATTGCTTCTGCCTTCTGATGATAAATATACAATATCTATTGTGAGTGCTAAGCTACCTAATCACCAAAACACATATCGGTACGTATGTATAAAGCATGTCTGTAGATGTAATTAAGTAACCAAGGTACGAGACACCATTGTCCTCGTTAGAACATAATAGATGATGACACTAATTACTCAATTTAGTAGACTATGATCATCCTCTAGACCAATATTATTCGCTAATGACTAAAGACAGGTTTGGTCTAACAATTGTGAGTCATGTTAAAAAATTTCACACTTAACACCGGGAGTTGCATTTCCTTTTCTAAAAGGAAGCAATTCTTTTGGCCATGCATATCTTTGAGATTCATTTCATAAAGATTTATAAAATTTTCATTTATCATATATGTTCTTCATTCTAAAATTGAGCAGATTACGTTGGTGGGAGCGCACATGCCGTGAACACAACATGGGCAATGTTAGCTTTAATTTATGCTGGACAGGTTTCGTTTGTTCATTGCTCCTTTAAATTTGCATTTTTGCTTACTCAAGTCATTTGTGAAACTATGTTCGTACATTCGTGTTGCTAATGTGAGCAGACTGAACGAGATGTAACACCACTATATCGTGCCGCAAAAGAATTGATTAACATGCAGCTGGAGACAGGAGAGTTTCCCTAACAAGTATGTTTCGAATTTAGCATGGCTGATTTAAGTAGCGTACTCTTGTAGAAGAATTTTTGAAGTGTACAAAAAATTTATAATAGGACTATAGCCTTTAAACCAGTCAGAATTGAATTACCAAAAGCTGAAACATAGAGGTCAAAGATATCGTTCGTCCTATAATACATCTAGGCAGCATGACCATGAAGAGATAGATAAAAAGAGTTTCTCCAACTGGAAGCAAATGTATGTTCTGGGTCATGCAGAACTACATGTCATTCAATTGACATCCATTCTACTTGTATCTGTTTAATTAACATATGAGAACAACTATCGACTATGCAACTGTTTTCAGCTTTTAAGTGAAGAATTTTTTGATTTTTCAAGAGGTGAAATGACACAACAAAAGATTAAAGAACTGAAGTCTTCACTTAACAGGTTGGATGTTGTTGCCATCTCCTATCTTTTATGGCCGCCTAACAGCTTTTATTTAATAGAGTAGATTCAATTACTTTGCGTATCCTATACTATAGTGGGACTACTTCTATTTTAAGTGATGTAACCTAATTTTCTGTTTTATTGAACAACGAGTTTCATCTCATCAATGAGCAATGTTTGTATGTCTTGTCCTATCTGCAACACAAAGATCTGTGCTTATCCGTGCTACGTTGGCTACACTTCATCCTTTATCGTTGTATACATTCTGAGGTGTAGATTTTGTATCGTTTGTTTGTTGGTTGATGAAAAGAAAGCATCGCCATTTTGTAAACCTGTATGTGCTAACAATTCATTTCATATGTCATCAAAATATGTGTTTCAACCTGTATGTACTAACAATTCATTCGTACGTTGTAAAAATATATGTTCTTTTTAATGATAAAGCGGCGAAATTTGCATTGTTATACTACCTGCAGATGGATTGTTGTTCACTTTTTTAGATGTAGCACATAGTAAATTCAGGATACAGATGATTTATTTTAGTGCTTTACTACTAGTAACCAGTACTAATCAGTGGGTGTCGTTTTTCCTACTTTCCCGAGTGTCAACACTCGGTAAAAGTATTCCGGTATGGTGGCTAAATCCGTCGTGCACTTATTTTTTCGAGTGTTCAGATTTACACTCGAGAAAGTTATTTTTCCCGAGTGTTAGATGTTTCCCGAGTGTTCAGATTTACACTTGGGAAAGGTATTTTTCCCGAGTGTTAATCTCGGAACACTCGGGAAATCAGTTTTTTCCCGACTAAACTGTCCCGAGTGGTTTTTCCTGAGGGCCGACCTTCGGGAAATATGTTCCCGAGTGTTTTAGGGACTTTCCCGAGTGTTTCGGGCGCTCGGGAAAATTAAGGATTCTGGTAAGTGGCATTTCATGGTTTCGAGTGATTAATCTCTGCCATGTTTGGTTTGTAAAAAAACAACTTATTTTACACTCACATTTTATGATTCATTAGTTTCTTTTTATCTCGGTGCACACTGGTAGTTACAATATATAGTACCATATAAATAAAGTATAAACAAAGACCAGAAATTGTGATCTTATCGTATTTTATGAAACGATAACATATTATATGATTAATAAATAAACTATTTTAAAATATAATTTTATATAATACTATCAATGTATAATCACCCATTAATTTCTAATCATATAAGGGCCGCATACCAGTTATTCGCTTGACGGCACCGTACTGTCCAATGACGACGTCCCATTTTTTTTTTACTACATTGTATCTTTCATTAAAAAACACTTTCATTATTTTTAGTGGTTAATTAGTTTGAAAATCAATGGTCATGTATCCTGAGGACCATATGAAAGTCCAAAATGGCACTTATTTTTTGACAGAGTGAGTGTGTTTTGGACCACCAGAGGCAGTACGTGCCAATTCTGTAGCCAAAATAATTCCAAGGTACAAATTCGATACACATCGACAATTATTTTAGCACTAAAATACGAGTTTTGGACACAGTTGGCTTCTGGAGCATCGTAATTCCTAAACTAGTCCTTATCGCTCCAAAATTCCATTTTTAGCCCCTTGTCCACGCGTGCTGCGGTCGTGAACGGCAGCGGCTTACCTCTTTGCTACCTGTGCACCACTGCAGACCTACTGCTGCGGCGTGAATGACGGCAGAACAAGGTGCTACCCACCCGATGGCGCAGACAAGGTGCTGCCCCCCCACTGGCGACACCTTCTTTGTCCTCCCCGATCGCCCAAATAGGGGAGAGAAAGGAAAAAAGTGAGGTGCTGCGGTGCACGGCACGGCAAGCAGTGAGTGAGCCGCCGCCCACGATCACAAAGACGCAAGGCAAGAGGCTAACAATGGAATTTTGGAGCGAGAGGGCTGGTTTAGAAATTACGATGTTTTAGGGAGCCAATTGTATCCAAAACTCCTAAAATACCTCTTGAGATACTTTAAAAAAAATATCTTGAGAGTTGCTGTGGTCTAAGTGGGAGCCACCGCATTGGTGGGGTCCACAGATGCTTACTAGTATTAGAGAAGACTTTGAATCGACTTTTTTAGTTTGATAAGACAATGATACGTGGACTAGCACTCACGGGTCATCCGCGAATTTTTTTAATTAATTAATTCTTTTCTTAATTTATTTTAAAGTTAACCTCCACGAACTTTATTTCTAATTCTGACCCTTTTAGTCACGCCACCATCTGTGACGTGACAATACAACACTGTCATGCTAGCCTATATGTAGGCAAGGTCTTGTCACGCCACCCCCCATGGTTGACAGTGTTGTTTGGTCACGCTACAACTAGTAGCGTGACAAAAAGTGTTATTTTAGCGGACTTATCTTATGGCGTGACAATATTGTTTTGTCACGTCACGGGTAGTGACGTGACCAAAGGGGTCAGAATTGGAAATAAAGTTCGCGTTAACTTTAAAATAAAATTTTACAAAGGGTTAATTAATAAAAAAGATCACCTCACGTCACAAGCAAAACACGAGCTTGCTTGTGAACATTGCCATTGGTCACGAACAAAACGAAATCTTGTGGACACTGAGGGTGTGTTTGGTTCTGCATCAGCCTAGTTCGTATATGTGCATGCATGTAACATAGTGCAAAAGGCTCCCCTGAGCCTGGCCCGACGCAAACGCCTGTCGTGACCTTCGCTCGCGAGCCAGACTTGTGATGTAGGCTACCTCCCCACCTGCTGCATATGCGCGTGTAGGCTCCCCACCCACTGAGCGCTAGGGTTACTCTCTCCATCTCCGGCCGCCTCCTCACTCTCTCTCGCGTCCTCTTGCTTTGACCCTCGTGCTCACCATTCGAAGGCAAGGCGCAAGGCCGCACTCATCCTCGCTGCTCTCACTTCTCTCGCCTTTGGAGGTAAGACCAGCGGATGGTGGTCCAGTGGGGTACCCAACGTTGCAAGGCTCTGGTGCCCCCTCTCCTCCTATTCCTCCATCTCTCCCATGTTTCCTCCCTCTCTCCCATGTTGAGCGTTTTTGTTGGAGATTGCTAGTGATGTGATTTTCTTCCTCCTATTTCTTTGATCTGTTCGATGGGCATGGAATCATGTAGATCTAGCTAGTACTGATTTTATTTCTCCTCAGTTTCATGATGAATAAGAGGTTTCTACCTCAGTTTCATGATGAATAAGAGGTTTCTATTTCTTTGATCTGTTCGATGGGTATGGAATCTTGTATTGGACCATGAACTACCTAGATATATACTTCTTGCATGCTGGAATGCCTTGATCTATAATTTTTTTAGTTGATTCCACCGTTGTTAGTTCTAGATATGAGGCATAGTTGTTGTTTTAGTTGATTCCACCCTTGTTAGTTCCAGATCTGAGGCATAGTCATTGTTTTTGCTACGTAGGCTTAGATCTGCATTCTTATTTTAGTTCTTGCATGATGATTTGTTGAAATGATAAGGAAAAGAATATTTGCATGCTTAAATGCCTAGATCTATACTTTCTTTAGTTGATTCTACCCTTGTTAGTTGCAGATGTGAGGTATGGTTGTTGTTTTTGCTATGTCGTCCGTATGACCGACGCTTGTTTTAGTTCCATGAACTGCTCTAGTCATTCTTGGTAATCTGCATAATTGATATGAAGCATCAATTTTTTTTGATCATTGCATCCTTGATTGATGATGGTATGCCACTCGAGGGTATCCTTAGGATGTGGCAGCCGTGGCATACATGCATGTAATCTTGCTGCATCCAACTGTGATTGCAACGACATTGTTTAATATCAAGCATCAATATTTTTCTGAGTATTGCATCCTTGGTCGATGATGGTATGCCACTGGAGGAGCATCTTAGGATGTGGCAGCCGTGGCATACATGCATGTAATCTTATTGCATGCAACTGTGATTGCAATGACAATGTGACACCACCATCATGGAATACTTATATTGGTTATGTATTTGATTCGTAGATGGATGACTTGGCACGTAAATGACAACTCCTAATTGTGAGGGTTGCTGGTCTAGTTGCTGCCCTGTGTGCTTACATGCTTGCCATAATTAGAAGAGCTAGAGCTAGACAGTCTACTCATGTGATTAATTATGGTCCTATGGTAGAAAAGGACTGTCGGTGTATTAGAACCGAACTTATGTAAAGATTGTTTGATTCGGGGGTCTCCAAGACTCAAATCACGCAGAGAGAGGCGACATGGAGATTTTTATACAGGTTCGGGCCTTCTCGGGGAGAATAACAATACTACTCCTGTATGAATGTATTGAGTATGCTGGATTACAAGATCAAGAGAAAGACTCAAGTGATGCATCTTATGCTCCTAATCCCTCTCTGTCCCTCTTCTTCTGATGATTCTACCTTTTATACAGTATTCGGAGCGTGCTGCTGTTTCTCTTGTCCAAAGGAGGCCTTAATGCTTCAGATGATGGAGCCGTTACTGGAGATTATTGTGGGAGTAATAACGTTCCCACGTCGCTAGGCAGTTATCACCATGACATGGAGTTAAATCGTGCCATTATTCCAGAGAATAACAGCGCAGTTTACTGTCCATATCTTTAGATATGGTGTGGAAGATTTCCTGATCAACTAGGCCCACATGTCTGTAAGCCCCATCAACTAGGGACTGGTCATAGAAGAGCTTATGACCAGGTGGTGGTCGTAGAAGAGTTTACGACAAAAAACTGATCGTAGGAGAACTTACGATCAGTGCATAGTCGTAGAAAGGGTTACGACTATGGGGTAGTCGTAGAAGGACTTACGACTATGGGGTGGTCGTAGAAGGACTTACGACCTCCAGCTTCTCTCTTATGAATATTAAGGGGTATACTCAACAACCATATGACGGCATTATTATCCATAATATGAATTACAGATAAATAATTAAATGTGGATTATTAGATCCTCGTCATCTAGCCCTCCAGCTTCAAGTGAAAATAACTTACTTGGAAAAGGAGTTGTAGATGATCTTACGACCAGTAGGTTCTCGTAGAATGGTGGTCGAAGGAAAAACTCTTCGACCGGTGTTTCATTTGGCCAGAAATTGACTTGGTCAAGAAGGTTGTAGCCGTAGGAGATCTTACGATCACCAAGTGGTCGTAGTACTGCAGTTGGAAGCAAAAACCTTTCCGATTGCTATTGCATTTGATCAGAAAAAGACTTGGTCAAGAAGGTAATTTCGCTTGAGGTGTAAAGACAAACTCGGTTTTCTCGAGCAGACAAATTTAATAATCTGAATCGACTCTCACAGATCTGTCTGTTGGAGTGGTTCCCAAAGTGGTGGTAATCGTTAGGTCGCCACGTTTTTAACTCAGGCGTGCGGTTATAAATACTTATCGTGGGTGAGACTTAGGTTTTTTACCTTTCTCCAAATCGCTCCCACTGTTCATCAAGCTCTCGCGCTCTCCACTGTTGACCAAATCGAGCGTCCTCTTGAAATCTCTCCAAATCCAAATCTTTGACCCTTGAGAAAGATGGCCGGAGCCGCTTCCCAGTGGGCCAAATCGGAGATGGATGTGACCAAGATTAAGGTTTTGGTCGCCACCGAGAAGATCCTGAAGAGGAAGTTCGTGAAGTGGATCGAGGTTGCTGGGCAGCATTGGCCGTCGGGGGAGATTAGGTAAATTTCTGTCTTTCAGGCATTCTGTGAGTGCGGCCTTCAATTGCCTGCTCACCCTTTCCTCACTCTCGTACTCGAACACTTCAGGGTGGAGTTGGTGAACCTTGTTCCCAATTCCATCATGATGTTAGGCGTGTTTGTTTACTTGTGCGAGGCCTACCTAGGGATTCCGACCGACTTAGAGTTATTCCAGTACTTTTATGGAATGACCAGGCTAGCTGGAGTCGCCGGTAGCTGTAGTCTGAAGCTCAACGACGGGAAGTTGAAGGAGTATATTCAGATGTTTACCCGATCGTCGTGGCCGAGGTGGAAGAAGAGGTGGTTCTATTGGGAGACGACCAGTGAGGACAGCCTCTCATTCGCTGGAAGTCCGACCGAGAAGGATTCTTCCTGGGATTCGACTCCCAAGGATCTCGGTCGGATTGCCCCCTACATTTAAGCTATCAAAGACTTAAAGAAAGAGAGGCTTACCGGATGCCACGTGGTGAAGGATTTCATCACACGCTGCATTAGCCCTCTGAAGAAGAGGGCTCATCTCATGTGGAGGTATTCGGGGCCGCAAGACCCGACCAGAGATTACGAAGAGGGTAAGTAAACTTCCAGTTTTAGCCTTCTTTCTATTAATTTTGGACTTGGCTTATTGAAAGTTTACTTGCTCCTACAAACCTCTCACAAGAGGAAATTGACGCTCAGGTCAAGTTCATTTGTGAGAAATCTCTGCCACCGAATGTGGTGGCTCCTCAAATCTTGGCGGTTCTGTCCGCAGAGGATAAGATGGAGTGCCTAAAGGTAATCAAGAATTGATTTCATCTTTAGGATCTTGTAGTCGTAGAAAAACTTACAACTAGGTACTAGTCGTAGAAGAGCTTACGACCAGGGGGTTGTCGTAGAAAAGCTTACAACAAGGTGATGGTCGTAGAAAAACTTACGACTGCTTTGTAATATCTCTCTTTCTGATTTTTGTAGAAAGTAGGCATAAACCGTTGGGACGACGAAGAAGTCATACTGATGGTTGTTAGTGCGGCAGCGGAGCAATTTGATACTTCTACGGCTAAAAAGCGTCGGCTTATGAAAGTCGCCGATAAGGGAGGCGCAAGTTTGAGCTCTGCTACTTCGATCGCGCCTTTTGCGAAATTTGTTGCGGATATGGCTGCCATAGAAAATTCAAGGGCAATCGAAGCGAACATCAATGCTCTCATACCCAGAACCCCCAAGATCAAGGTACCCTTCCATTATGACAATAAGACTTTTGTAGTTTCTGTCTCCCGTGGCTTTGTCAAGCGACAAGAAAAGGTGAACTAGAAGAGTTTTATATCTTTTGTGAAGGAAACTGTTGCACCAGCAGTGCTTGTGGTCGAGGGCAGTGCTGCCCTTGAGGTGGTCGAGATAGGTCTCGACCATCTGGAGAGCTAGGAGGCTCAAGGAGCGGTGGTGCTCGTTCAAGACCCACGACCAGACGTGGTTATGGCTGATCCCATTCCTCAACTTGAGTCTCAACCAAACATGGTTGAAAAGAAGTCAAAGAAACCTTCCTTAGGAAAGGGTTCTTCCAAATTCAAGATCAAGTCTGGCACACGAAGGTATGTAAAAAGACAAAAGTTTAAGAACATCATTTACCTCTTGCTTTTTACCATCTGATGTGTTTTACTTTTTATGATCTTAGCCCGACCCCTTTAACCATCAAGCACGTTCCTGTCGAGGACTCCACTTCTATTTCTTCGGCAGCCAAAGAAATGATAGGGGCGGTGGTCGAAGGGTTGTCCACCGTCCGAGTGGTGGAAGGTGCGTTTTTGCTTAAGCAACTACGACCACTGAGGTGGTCATAGAGCCAGAAGCGAAGACGACAGAGGTAGCGGCGGAAGCATTCGGCCATGGGGGTGAAGCATTCGATCACCGCGCTGGGAAGGAAATCGTTGTGGATGATTCTCCCATCCCCCAAGGTCAAACTTCTGATGCCTCTACCACCGAAGAAGTGGAAGGGTCCGATTTCTTGGACCATTCCTTCAGGTTCTTCGTTCCTGCTACCATCGTGGGATCTTGTGCAGAAAGCTTTGGAACAAATTGTCATTACTGTTGAGTACAACAGACAACTTGTTCAGCTGTGATAGGAGAAGGTGGTACTCTGCGAGCAGGCAGAGAGATGGTAAGTAACTGGTATTCGTAGTCGTTTTATGTTTCGACCACTTACACGGTACTTATGGGGATTGTCGTAGAAGATCTTACGAGTAGGAACTGGTCGTAGGAAAACTTATGACTAGGGTATTTTCGTATAAAAACTTACGACTACGTACTGATCGTAGGAGGACTTACGACCAGGGTATTATCGTAGAAAAACTTACGACTAGGTTCCAGTCGTAGAAGAACTTACGACCGCTTGTTTTATGCTGATGTCTACTCTTTTTCTCTATAGGTTCAAGAGCGATAAGAAGACCTTAGCGGATTCGCTCGACTTTGAGAAAGCCGAGACAAAAAAGCTAAGCGAGAAGAATGAAGACCTCCTGAATAAGCTTCAGGAGGCAAACTCTGCAATCCAAATGTTGCAGGGACAAATAAACGGTAAGTGCTGAACTTAAAACCACTTACGACCTTCTTTTCTTTTTCTAACTTTTATTTCTTTTCAGAAAAAAGAGGTCGAAATGGGGAAGCTCGAAATTGAGGTCAAAGAAAAGACCTTGGTTCTTCACGAGATTACCTGCATCGCCAATGAAAAAGATCAAGAGGTCCAATTGTGAGAGGAGCGCTATATAAAGAGCACTGCCTCTCACCACGATGAAGTCAAGAAGTTGGATTCTTTACTAGCAGGTTGTCGGGACCTGAAAATGTATCTCAGGAACCCTCTGTGTATTCTGAACTAGTCCCGGATCAGTAGCTAGCTCACACAGGAAACAGTGATGAAATACCATCCATTTATTCGATTTAACTAAAAAGATCTCAGAGTAACAAATAATAATAATAACTAGACCTTATGGTCAACGTTTACTTAACTTGCCACGCAGGGCTAAAGAAATAAATAAACTCTTGTAGTGGAATGAAACTCTTGAAAAAACCAATCAACATGCCCACAAGCAATCGAGTGAAGAACGCATCATAATCTGCAAAACTTTCATAGTCCTCCTTCTGAAAGAACTCCTGAGCAGCTTGATATTCTTTGACTGTTCAACAAAGGCATAAGCCGTGAGTACATAAAGCACTCAGCAAGCCGTAGGGAAATGTATGCAAATAGTATTCATGCACGGCCTGACAAAGGTTAGTTGTATGGCTCTTTTGCATAAAGCAGCATTTACGATAAATACAATAAATAGATTGAAATACGTAGTTGAAAATAATAATAAATAATTAAATAGTTTCTTTGAAACAACTAGTGAACTTCCCATTCACTTCCTAACCAAACCAAAGATAAGTGAATTCCCCATTCACCAATCGACACAAAACACCAAGTGAAATACCTGTGCACCAAACAAACATTATATTCATCAAGTGAACATCTCATTCACACTCCGACTCATTTTATAAGAAACTCTATCTCTCGTGTGAAATCCCCAGACATGTCCATAACCGAGGATGCGACTCTTCGAATATATCAATTTACACTCTGCAGAGGTTGTACACTTTACCCACAAGATATAACCAGTGTAGCGATCACCAATTATAACAAAACCTTTCAGAGGTTTCATCTCAACAATTGACTCTCCCATTGTACCTACAGCCACCCAAAACCTCATTGTGGTTGACGTACAATGTTGGACAGGGATGTGGCGAACCGTCCCGCGATGTGACCTTAAGAAAGGACACACACCTCCACGCAAATACTACCTGAGTAGTCAAAAGCCAAAACTCAACAACCTACTAGGTTAGGCCCATCCCATCAGGCATGTGGTTGTATGAAAGGCCCAGTTCAATGGCACATAAGATTAAGTCCTTGACAAGTTACTCAAGCGAGAATACCACAAACCCACAGCGTGTAGAAACACCACCACTATCCACCAACTACTCGCCTGAGCGAAAACCATTTTGTTTAACCAAGACCAATGACACACCACGTCATGGTACACAAATTTTAATAACAGTAGTGGCTAACCACCATAATTACATATTTCATTAAGTCAATATTAATCATTATGACACATGTGATAATGAACCCATCATAACTAAGTTGAACTAAGCATATGTACGATACCCAAGTTGGTGATACAAATATGTCCAGCTAAAATTATCCATGCTAGGGTGACAAAGGATTCATGGCATTCACGTAATCAAAGGAGGCATAATAACAACAGGTAATAACTAACCCCAAAACAATTTATATAAAGATAGCATGTAGTTGTATAAAACAATATACTTTTGAAATCATAGGTTCAATATGATCAAAGGACTATGGCTTGCCTTGGAATAAATCCTAGGAATGATCTCGATCTTGGTATACTCCTCCTTGCTCAAAGCTTCTCGAAGTATCAACGTCTACACGCAAACAAGCAAATAAACCAAATAAATAAATAACAGAGGCAAAACAAACTCCAAAAATTAAATAAAAATCTTAGATAAATAGATCTTGAATTTATATGAATTTAGGAATTTGAATGGACTCAATTGGAGCTCGGATGCAAAAGATATGTGCTTTGGAAGATTGAAACCCTAAGAAAATACCCTAAATTGAATTTATGGATTAATCTGAATTATTTTTCTATTGAAAAATCCCAGATTATGACGTCAGCCCTGGAAATCAGTTGAAAAGAAAATAAAATAAAAACGACCTGACAGGTGGGACCCACGAGTCAGTGTGATGGCTCACGGTGGACTTGGTCCACCGAGTTGGGCTCCTGGGTTGGATCTGGACCCGTCGCGTAGGCGCTGACGTGGTTGCCACATGAGCGACACAGAAGCACTGGGGCTGAGGTGGCGGTGACTTGGCACTAGCGTGGACATCGGCGGGGCTTGTGGCACTCGGGTCCCAAGGGATCTGGCGAACGGTGGCTCACCGACGGCGATAGAGGTGACGAGGTAGAGGGTGTGAGAACCCGGGGTATTTAACTTGTAATACTTAACCATTAAGATGATTCAAGCATTATAAATCAAGTATCCCGATTCTCGGCGCATATGTACTTCCTAGAATTGCAGTAGACATACCCCATACAAAAATTTAGCATCCATTCCATACACAAGTTATTACAAGCGTACAACTTAAAGGACAAACAAGAATATGTTACAAAAGAAGGGTCGACCGGCCAAACAACATGGTAAATAATCAAAGTAGCAGCGGAAACACAAGCCATAAGATGGCGATAACCAAAAGGCCAAACGGTTTGCCATTACCCACAAGGCAACCGACCGGGCCGCCAAGCTAGTCGTCCTGAACGAAGTCGGTCTCACAATAGTCGATCCCTTGGGGATCAACCACCTCCTCTGCAACAATTTTATTAAGCAAAGCAAATGAGTACAAAAATGTACTACGCAAGACGGCGATGTAGAAATGTGAGGCCTATATAAATAGCTACATGCAAGCTTATTTAAGTGGAGCAGACTCTAGACTCATTTTCAGCATAAAGCAAGTTTTCATTTGCAATAATGTAATAGATTGAAGGTAGTTTTACAATCTAATTTGATTTGATAAAAACAGCGATAAACAAGTAAGAATAATAACAAGATATCCTGGAAGTGGCTAACCCAATAGCCACCACAACAATAGCATGAACTCCCCATTCATACCACCCACATCAAGTTTTAATTAAGAATTCCAAAATGTTGAGTCTAACTCCTGCAAATCCAATCCCAAGTGTGTCCATAACCTAGGACGAGGCTATTCGAATAGTTTATACCCTGCAGGGGTGTACCAATGTACCCACACGCCAGACCGCCTTTTCGCCACATGATTAGAACACTTCATTTGGTATGCCGGCACGGCTAAGTCCTACGAGACATTTCCAATATTGCGCATTAACTACGAGTCGCCCATATGGGAGGAAGCCCCATATGTTGATGCGGAGTCATCAAAGATGCTCATCTCCTTATAAAGGACGATGCTCCTTGCAGTGGATAACCTCCACCACTACTCACCCAAACACACACATGTTTCTTTTTCAACACAACACACACATCCACCATGCGACCCGGAGCTAACACACGCCAAAGTACTAAGTCAAGAGAGGTCCCACATCCCTTTCACGTGGTTAGCACACAATTATGCTTGGTTTTGGTGAAACAAGATGTTCGGTCCTTGTTGACCTGGGCAAGACATTCACAAACCCAATATCCCACCATCCAACCACTTGCCCAAGTCTGAATCATTTCATTTGCACTTTTAGTTTTCAAAGCAATTTAGCACAAGGTGCTGATCAAAGAGTAATAAAATGATTTGTGTGATCAAGGTTATCGACTAAGTCGATAACCGCCCAATTCTACCGGTAGCTAAGCATTTCTAAGCATGACACCGCAAAGACAATAAAAGAGCATAATTAAATCACCGGGCTCTAATTCATCAGCGATATTAATAACTTATGTTTTGTGGCAGGGGATAACAATTTAAGGGCAACCATGCAATAGGAATAGCTACCTCTAATCGGAAAAATTATTTTGACACAAAAGCATGCATACATACAATTTGCAAACAAAGTATTAGACTTGAAAGTAATAGGACATTTATGATCAAACTGCTTGCCTTGCTGTAGCTCACTGTCTTGCTGCAGAGGATCACTCACGCAATCGATAATTTCGTTGGAACCTAGCGCAAGAAGTCGAAAGCACAATAAGAACGAATAACACCGAAAAGACCCAAAACTTCAAAGTAATCCAAAAATTATGAAAGATTCACAGAAGGAAGAGCATGATTTTAGATGAATTTAGCAACAAGAATCATTTCATTTGGATGTTCTATGCAAAAGTTATAACAGTTTTAATGTCAGTTTTCCAGAAAATCCAAAATAATTGCCATCGGTTACTGTTCATCCGAAACTAATTATTTCGTTAAAATTTGTAGAACAGAAGTGAAGATATGGATTACATGGTTAGGTGGATAATAAAATTTTAAGACTAACACAATTTGGTTCACTTCATTTGGAGCTAAAATGAATTACTTATGAATTTTGATGTTAATTCAATTTCTAGTGTAAAAATAATATTTTCTGAAATTAATTTTTAAATTCTGAAATTTTCTGTGAGAATAACAAGTTTCAAACCTAATCCAATTAAAAGTACATTAAAAATGAGAACCAACAAAATTGGTCTAAGTCAAATTGGAATTGATTTGAATTAGTTATAAATTTTTGAAGTTAAAACTATGGCATTAGGTCTACTGTTGTTTACTAACCATTAATTCAATTCTAGGCTCAAGATTCAATGTTACTCTTATAGATTAGATGCTAAATGGTAATAATTTATATTTTCTAATCCATATGCTTAGGCTCTAGAATTAACTCTATCTCACTGAATTAGTCATGCTATTAGCCTTTTGACAATTTTGATATTTTTCATATTACTGTTTACATAACTTATAACAGCATGCTTTTCTGAAACAATTGCTATCAATTTAACTTCCTTTAAACTCAAATCTCATATTTGCTAGCTCACTAGAGTTACCTAAATTATATTCATAAGGTTTTTCTAGCAAAAGAACATAAGGTTTTGTAAGAGGGTTCTACTGCCACTCAATTTCTTCTACTAATTACCTTCTTTTCCCTATTTGTTTGATTGTCAAAATTTATTAAGCAATGTCAAAAAGGTTCACTCATTGGACCTAGCAACAACTCACTTGTTTCTCAGGTTAGAGTACTCTTATTAGATCAACCTCTAAAGACTATGCAGACCAACATAACCTTTCTATTTTCTTGCATTAGAAGAGACAGTAGCTTATTATTATCCCTAATTCATCCTAATTACCTTCTTTGCTTTAACCTCTTTCTAAAGGAATTGGTTACTCTTTGTTGGTTTCTAAAAGTTCCCCTTTCAAAGCTGATTTTTAGATTTGGTCATTTTACTAGTCTTTTGACAAGTCTACAATTCTTCAGACTATTAATCAAACAACCTACACAACAAGATTTTTCAGAACTAAAATGCTAACTTAAAAGAGTGACTCAAAAGACATACATAACAAAACTAACATAACACTAGAATGGTCTAGCAAGTGAGTTTACTGACAATCCAATTTGTTTCCCAACCAACTTCTCTTCTCTGCTTAAGAGCTCATCCAAAAGACCTCTACAGCTGGACAACTAAACCTTTCCACTAAATCAATCATTCACATTTGTTTTCAAATTAGGTTAATACTATTAAATAATTGTTTAACAACTCAATGAATTGAAAAAACTTTTATCTACTGCAGTAACCATGCCAAAAACCTATTGACAAAACTGAGCATTTTCAGGTCTCTATTCAGACAACCTCTATCAGAACATCAGCACCTCCTTTCAGATGCGCTGCCAACACCTTTTTCTCATTGGAAACCTTAATCCATATGCTAAAAGGTTTGAATAACCTAATGGTTAATCAAAAGGCTTAAGCAATTACATTTAGTTAATCTTACTAGGGCTCTACTTCTCAGAGAGAGTTAAATACAGAGATGAAGAACAGGGAGGCAACACAGGGGGTTTCGGTCGTGGCTTGGGGCAGCACAAGTCGCCGGCGGTTGGAGTGGTGTGGAGGCTATGGTGATGGCCAAAATGGGTTGCCATGGTGTCAAGGGAACTAAGGGTGGTGGTTTTGGGGCTCGATCGGCCTTCTGGCGTGGCGAGGATCTGTGGCCGTGGAGGTGAAAAGGGGCGCCGGCATCGGAGGGGAAGGGGGTGGAAACTAGGGCGCGCATGGGCACCGGTGGGATACCTGGAGTACGCCGGAGAGGTCGGAGAATGCGGAGGGTGGACGGAGTGGTCCGGCGACGGGAGCATGCGGTGGCGCGGGGTGGTCCTCGACGGCGGCGACCTGGGGAGGATGAGAGCACGGGTGAGTGATGGGGGGAGGTAAAGGGAGACTAGAGGGTGCTCAGGGAGGGAGGAATCAAAGAGGGGTTCGCTGGAGAAGAAGTGGCATGGGGGAAGGCGGTGGAGGCTGGAGTCGGAGAAGACAGCATGCACACGGCTTCTCGGTGGCGAATTCTCCGAATTGATGGATGGCTTGTGCTCCTGGTGAGGTAAGGCGCACCGTGACAGGGTAGTGGGTGGTCGGGGATCGCCGGAGCTACCAGAGCAGCGACGGGCGGCATGGCGGCCATGGCTCTCGGCTAGCTCAATGGAGAAGGGGAATGGGGAAAAAGGAGTGAGGCTTGGAAGCGGCCTAGATATGTAGCCGAGGAGGAAAACCCTGGGCGGCATAGTCTGAAACCGGGGGCGAGTTGGTGAAATCCGGTGGGCGGCTCTGGCAGGCGCAGAGGCGAAGGCGTCGCGTGGCCATGGCGCCAAGAGCGGCGCTGCCGTGGAGGAGAAACGTGGGTGGGGCTCTTTGGGCAAAAGAAACCAGTCTTGTGAAAGCAAGACAGTGGCGGCGTGGCGTCTTTGGCGTCTTCGCGAGGTGGCGGACGCGTGGTGCCTGACTCAAGCTGCCGAGGAAGAAGATGGCCTTACGGTGTGGGCGGGTGGTCGATGGAAGAAGGGAGGAGGTGGCTCGATGAATTTGGTTAGTAGAAACCAAGCGGCCAAGGGTCGGAGGAACAGTGTTAAGTCTGAGTTCAAATCAGATTTGACCAGAAAGATAGAAGCTTTGACCGAGGCTTAAAATATAGAAATAAAATTCTTAAAACTCTGAATAAATTCAAGGGTGTTCCTGGGATATCCTAGTACTCCTAAAAATTTTAAAACCTACTGTTCATGATTTAAATTACATAATTTAAATTCAAACTTAGAATAGGTCTTTGGTTTGAGTTTGAATTTTTACGAAGGTTAAAACTATTACCAAAAATTTGAGAAAAATTATATTTATTCATGATAATTATTATATTATTTTAATAAATTATTTCAGATGATGTTCATAAGTTTTATTCTTGCTTTCTTTTGGAATTTAAATTTGAGTTGTATGTCTTCTTTGTTTTCAAAATTCTCAAAAGCAACAATTTATGCAATTGCTCCAGAAAAACCAATACATGTTCAAAAATTTTAATTTCTCCTCATTTTTATACATTTGAAACACAACCCAAGTGCAATAAAAGATGCAAAAGACTTAAAAACACTATGCATATTAATGAGTTACATACCAATTATCATTTATTAATTTGGGGATGTTACAGAGGGTGCGAAGAGGAACTCAGGGATGGGCTCTTTGGTGCTCGAGGATCTCTACAGTGGCTGGCGGCGACGATTAGGCGGTGGCTAGGTTTCATCCTCGACGGATCTAGGGCTCCGGTGATCCTCCGGTGAAACCAAGGTTACTAGGAGGTAGCCCTCGTCCTTGCGAACTTGAAGAAGGCGGAGGCAAGGCATGAGCGGCTTCAACGGCGGAGAAGAGGCTCATCAGAGTTCTTGGTGGCACAAAACTCCTTTGGTGGAAACCGGCGGCTAGGGTTAAGGCTTTGGGCGGTAGCTGCGTGATTCGACGTGCGGAGAGTCGGAGACCCAGGGCTCTCTTTCCCCTCTTATAGCCTCGGCAGGGAGAGTCTGTGGCGCAAACGGCGAGGAACGTGGTGCGGTGATGAAGTCCAAGAGTGAGACAGATTTGGAGACAATGAGTCCGCATTGAGGACGACATTGACGTGGCCAGGCGGGACCCACATGTCTGCGTTAGCGGCTCTGAGGTGAAAGTGTCGCAAACGACCTGGCGGTGATTGGCAGGTGGGGCCAGTATGGACATACGCAGAGAGGAACGGGCCAGACGCGAATAGGATTGGGCCAGATTTAGGAAGATTCGGCCTGAAGGATCAATTTGAGATTTTATTAGAATTTTCTTTTTAGAAATTACTAAAAATCCAAATAACAACTAGAAAACAGCAAATGAACTCAGAAAAATTCTAGAAAATATATCCAATCATATAGAATCTAAATAAAATAATTTTGAGAATAGTTGATGTTGATATTATTCATATTAAAGTGTTTCTGAACTATGAAAATTCCAATTAAGCTTTTAACTTTACGAGAAAAATTCAAATGGTTATTTTTCTTTTAAAACTTCAAAACAGACAAAAATTTTGGGATGTTACAAACCTTCCCCCCTTAAAAGGAATCTCGTCCTAGGGATTCGGGCTGACTAGAGAATAGGTTCTGACGCAAGTCTAACTTAAAAACTTACCAGAAATGACGTTCTGAATTGACTGAACTTCTTCTGCAGAGACGTGATTCGGCCTTCCTCTTGATGCAGTTGATGGAGTCCTGGTAGCTTGATTTGGAGTCTGTGGCATTCCTGTTCCTGCACCTGGCAAAGAAGTCTTGGCTGGTGTAGCTCCCAAATTGAAAGGAATTGGTGTCGGCCCTTGCTTCTATGGACAGTTGTTAGCATAATGACCTATCTCACGACAGTTGTAACATTGAACTCCTGCAGCTGAATTGTTGGTTCTCTGAGGCTGCTGATTGTTGCTGTTGTTAACATTGGGGATTCCTGTGTTTCCTGCATGAGATACTAGGGCAGGGGTTCTGAATCCAGTAGATGAATTGTTGGAACTAAAATGCTGCTGAGCATTGGTTCTAGCTCTTTGTAGCTGATTCTGATGAGCTCCATATTGTATCATTTTCCTTTTGTGAGATTCGTCCAACTCACGACGAGAATCTTCTATGAGTACGGCTTTATCCACCATATGTTGAAAATCCACATAATCATTTCCAACAACTTGTACTTTCAAACTGGGGTTAAGTCTACACTTGAATCGCTTCGGATGTGTATTGTCTGTAGCAACATCTTCTAGAGCATAGCGAGAAAGTTGAGTGAACTTGTTGAGATATTCGCCCAAAGACATGTTTCCTTGCTGTAGTTCACTAAATTCATTCTTCTTCAGTTCCACAATACCATCTGGAACATGAGCTTGACGAAAAGCTGTTGAAAATTCCTCTCAAGTAATGGCATGTGAATTTTCGTGAGCCGCGGTGTAGTTCTCCCACCATTCTGCGGCTGTACCTTCCAACTGATATGAAGCATAAAGAACTTTCTCACGATCATTGCATTGAGCAATGACGAGCTTTTTCTCCACTGAACGAAGCCAATCTTCTGCGTCCAACAGTTCTGATGAATGAGAAAACGTAGGTGGACGAGTCCTCATGTACTCTGATAACTTGGAATGATGATGAGCTGGTGGCGGAACAGATGCTGCTTGGTTATTCTGATTACCTGACTATTTTGATTCAACAAGTTGACTATTGCAGCGGCAATCTGACTTTGTTGAGTCATCATACTGTTCATATTCTGCATCATCGCAGTCATGAATTGAGTTCGAGTTGCTAGAAGTTGTGCCATGTTTGGATTTGTGGCTCCAGGAGCTGGTGACTAGCCACTAGTATTGAAATTGGCGTTGGCATCATCTGACTGAGTACGACTTGATGTATTACGAGTGTCAACCATCTGCGATGATTCTCCACATGTTTTAGTAGGTAAGATAGAAAAGTAATGTAGACAGGAGGGAAAAGCACAATAGACGAGATAGAACAGGATAGAAAAGATAGGAACAACTTAATTAGGGGAACAGGTTATACCCAAAGAACAAAGAAGACATAGCTGAAACACTATGAAAGCACGAGTAAACTCTTGAAATTAAAGCCTTAGTGTGACTGCAACATAATGCTTGACAGCAAAACAGCAGTTCCCACTTGCACACAACCCAAATAAAGACCTATTGCAACAATGATCTATAAGTGCTACTAAGGACTCTAATAGGACGGCTCCCACTCTGGACTAGAGAACGAAGACTCTTCAACTTCTGGCTCCGAGTCGCTGTAGAACACCCATGAGTTGCGAACCGCTGGTGGAGACTCTGGACGAACTGTTCTAACGAAGCGGCGAAGATACTCTTGACGATTGTCGGTGATTCGACGCCTTTCTTCCAGACTGGGTGGAGTCGGTGACGGCAAAGGAGCTGGTGATGGAAATGAGGATCTTCCCAACTCTTCTTCTGGCTCAGGAGCAGCTGGTACTGACACCACTTGCATCACATACTTTTGAACCAACTTGGACAAATTGATTCGGTGCAATCTGCAAATCCTTCGAACAACTTTACGGGCAACTTTGACTGTTGACATGTCCTCAAGCTCATTGTGGCACTTCATGCTATGGTGACGGATGTGGCTTCCAATCCTCATGACGAAATACACCCTTGTATCGAATCTAATTGTGTGCCCCTTCGCTTTCTTTTCCTTGGTGAAGTAAGTTGCACTCCTGCTTGTTCCCAAACTCTGCAACAAGCACTGAAGAACTCCAGGGCAATCTCCTCTTTGATCACAATACACTTGCACCATCTAAAGAAATTAACAGGCAAGACAGTCAAATTAAGGTTACAAATCAAAAGTTCGGAGAAGACAAGAGACCAGATCTCTAGAACAAGATGAGAAAGAATAGAATAGACAGAGATGAGAAAAGAATCAGAATAGATGAGAAAAGAACAACCACTCACATCAAGTTGAGTTGATTTGATTTTGAAAATAACCTACAACAAGGCTGCGAGGTTGGACCTTACGATTGTAGTATTCGCGCAGGGCTTGCTAGTAGACTGCTGAATGGATTAAGGCTTGATTTCTCTTCTCTTCGAGTAGGCTAATGTCATCCGCTCGAAGTTGTTCTTGGATTGACTCGTTGAAAGTTTCAACCCTTGTTGACATGATCTTTAGTTCTAGTGAAAGCATGGATTTGGCACCAAAAACTAGGAAAAAAAGGTGTTTCACCTGTAGCACGACAAGCAGTCGTACGAACTGCCCATAATACTGAGGGTAATTCTTGTATCCAAGCCCCCGAGTGCTTGATAAGCTGGTCGAAGACTTGAGTTTTGATTCCCTACATTATTTGGCCATTCACTCTTTCAACTGCCCCCATTGCTTTGGGGATGCACAACAGAGGTATAACATAGCTTGGTACCCAACTCGTCGCAAAATTCTTGGAATTTTGCGCTTGAAAATTGCTTACCATTATCTGTGATTATTCGACTTGGGACCCCAAACTGAGTGATCACGCTTCTCATTATAAACCGTTTTGCCACTTCCGCTGTTATCCTAGTCACATGTTCGGCTTCGATCCACTTTGTGAACGTATCAATAGCCACAAAAAAGAACTCAAAGCCTCTAGAGCTTTTGGGAACAGTCCTAGGATATCGAGACCCCAGGTCGCAAAAGACCAAAATAGAGGAATTGTTTGTAGTGCTTGAGCCAGTTGGTGTATTTGCCTGCTATGAAACTGGCATGGTACACATTTCTTAACCAACTCTTTAGCATCGTAGAGAGCTGTTGGCCAGTAAAATCCTTGTCGAAAGGCTTTTCCGACCAACGTTCTGTAGGAAGCATGAGTTCCACAGATGCCCTCATATATATCGTGAAGGAGGTTTAGTCCTTCTCTCTACAATATGCATCGCATGAGTACCCCTTGAGTACCTCATTTATGGAGGACTCCTTCGACAAAAGTATACATTTTGGCCTTTTGGGATAAGCGATCTGCCTCGAGATCATCGTCGGGTATGGTACCCACCTGAGGATACTCATAGATGGGATTCATCTAGGTATCCTCGTATTCAAGAGAGGCTGTCTCAATAGGAGTTGTCTCTGGTGTTTCAGCCAGAGATGGCTTCTGGAGCTATTTCAAAAAGACTCCTTTTGGTACTTGTGATCAGGAAGAAGCTATACGAGCAAGCTGGTCTACGAGAAAATTATCCTTTCGAGGGATAAATTGTACCTCGAAACTAAAAAAATGCTTTTCAAGCTTTCGAACCTCCGAAAAGTACCGAGACATGGTCGGATTAGAGCACTAGTACTCTTTTCCGACTTGATTCATGACTAGTTGAGAGTCTCCTCTCATGAGTAGTCGTTGAATCGCGAGCGCTTTCGCGACTCGTATGCTAGCCAACAAACCTTCGTATTCTACTACGTTGTTAGTGGCCTAAAAGCTTAATTGAATGGCAAACTTTAAGGTCTCTCCTTTAGGAGATTTCAGGACCACCCAGCCCCGAGCCACTTAAAGTAAGTGAACCATCAAAGTACATCGTCCACAGGTCGTGTCTATCGTACTACGGATTCTGAACAGGTTCAGGATTTGTCCATTCGGCGACAAAGTCTATCAAGATATAGGATTTAATGGCCATTCGGGACATGAAATGGAGGTCGAACTCTCCAAGTTCTACTAACTATTTTGCCATGCGTCCCGCTGCTTCCCTATTCTGGAGAATCACTCCTAAGGAAAACTCAGACGACACAATTATCTTGTGTGTCTGAAAATAATGCCGCAGTTTCCTCGAAGACATGAGGAGGGCATAGAGAAGTTTTTGGACCTGAGGGTAATGCTCTTTAGGCCCATGCAAAACTTCACTTACGTAGTAAACTGGTCATTGGACGTTTTCACGCTCTACGACCAGTATTGCGCTTACTGCCTATGGCGTGGTAGCTAGATAAATTAAGAGTGTCTCTTCTGGTTTCGAAGAAACCAAAACAGGAGCACTCGTAAGATATCTCTTGACATCCTCAAAGGCAGCGTTTGCCTCTTCCGACCACTCGAAACCCTCGTGCTTCCTTAGAAGTTTGAAAAAAGGCAGTCCTTTTTCTCCTAGTCGTGCGATGAAACGACTTAAAGCCACCATGCATCCTGTGAGTTTCTGGACTTCTTTCTTCGTGGTTGGAGAGCACATATGCACGATGGCCTTTATCTTTTTGAGATTTGCTCCGATCCCTCGTACAGAGAGCAGGAATCCAAGCAATTTTCCCGAAGAGACTCCAAACACACACTTCTCAGGACTGAGTTTCATGCGGTGTTTTCTGAGGTTGTCGAATGTCTCCTGCAAGTCTGAAACATGATTAAGCCGCTTGATGCTTTTTACGACTAGATCATCAACATAGGCTTCCAAATTTCGGCCTAGTTGAGGTGAAAAAGTCGATTGCATCAAGCGTTAAAAAGAAGTGCCATCATTTTTTAGACCAAATGGTATTTTGACATAACAAAATGTTCCAAATGGAGTAATAAACACGATCTTTTCTTCATCTTCTAAACACATATTAATATGATGGTAGCCAAAATATGCGTCTAGAAAACTTAATGTTTCGCAACCAGCAGTAGAATCAACCAACTGATCGATACGAGGTAAAGGGAAATCATCTTTTGGACAAGCTTTATTAAGATCAGTGAAGTCTACACACATTCTCCACTTGCCATTAGACTTCCTAACCATTACAGGGTTGGCCAACCACTCTGAGTGGTCGACTTCTCTTACAAAGCCTGCTTTAAGTAGCTTGTCCAATTCTGACCTTATAGCATCTCGTCGATCAAAGGTAAATCTCCGTAATTTTTGTTTTACGGGTACTTTGTCAAGCCATAGATCTAGCCTGTGTTCAATCACTTCCCTAAGGACTCCGGGCATGTCCGATGCTTGCCACGCGCAGACATCTATGTTTGCCCGAAGGAAAGCGATGAAGGCATCTTCCTATTTGGGGTCGGAAGTATCCCCGATGCGAACAGTCTTCGAGGGCTTCTCTGGATCCAAAAGAACCTCCTTGACATGGTCATTCGGCTTAGGTACAGCTTTAGGCTTCGACTGCTTGGTCAAAGGTTGCCCTTTGTTTTCTTCTTGAGCTGGTATCTGGCCAACCATCTTGAGGGACCGACGGTCACATGTGTGTGCCATCTTTTTATCACAATGAATTGTGATCACTCCTTTGGGACCTGACATCTTAAGACATTAATACCCATAATGAGTAGCGATTAAGAATTTTGCCAAAGTTGGTCGTCCAAGTATGGCGTTATATTCCGTATCGAAATCGACCATATCAAAGGAGATCTTCTCTGTCCTAAAATTACCTAGAGAACCAAATGTTAAAGGAAGAGAAACTTGGCCAATAGGTTTGGCCGAAGACCCCGGTACAATACCATGAAAAGTGTATCGTACCGGTCTTACCTTGGTCCTGGGTACTTGCATCTCGTCCAGGGTACTCGTAAACAGAATGTTTAACGAGCTACCACCATCAATCAACACTCGATTTACTCGATAGATGTTGATGGTGGGCTCGACCACGATCGGAAAGCGACCTGGGTGAGTGGAAGGGATCGGGCAGTCACCCTTGTCGAAGGAGATGGTGACTTCCAACCACTTCAGTAATTTATTGACAAGAGGAGGGTCAATGGAGTTTACCGCGCATTTGACAACCTTAAGCTGTTGTTTTGACTTGTATGCCGATGATCCCCCATAGATATGCTCAATGGTGTGCTCGGGATCTTGGAATGACATCTCCTCATTGTCGTCTGACTGCGTACGACCATTGGCTTGCCCTACCTCTTCGAGGGTAGGAAGTGGTCATTTACCGTTGTAGTAGTCCTCGAGTTTTCGTTGGAAAACTCGGTAGTCGCGAAGGTCATGGCCTTCCTTTTTATGGAAAGGACACCACCTCGACTTGTCGTTCTTCCGCTCGGGGCGCTTACCTTTACCTCGATCAGAGTATGACTTGGAGCCTTGAGGATTTTTATCGCTCATGGCTAAGACCTCCTTAGAACTGTTGGCTTGAAGCTTTTAGCCCCTTGCCTTGTTCTTGGATTTCTTGGCCTTCTTATCCTTCTTCTTACCATTTTTGCCCACCTCTTGAGGAACTTTATCATCTCGATCAATAGTGTTGTTGCACTCGGCTGCTTCAGCAGCGGTAGCATATCGATGGCCATCTCAAAGAGTTCGGTGACAGTGGTAAGAGGATTTAAGGTGATATCCTCCGTGATCTTTCTACTACGGACTCCCTGCTTGAAAGCTTTGATGACAGAAGAATCAGAAATCACAGGAATGGAATTTCGAAACTGATTGAAGTATCGAATAGATTGGCACAGAGTCTCGTGGTCACTTTGTTTCATCCTGTGCAGGTCGTCCTCGTTCCCAGGGCAATAGTAGGTGCCCTAGAAATTGGCCAGTAGGAGGTCGCAGAGGTGGTGCCATGAATAAATCGACTTGAGTGACCACGATCAAGTAGATCCCTCGAGCACAGTAGGAAGGTAATTTGCCATTACATGCTCTCCTCCTCCTGCTACTCGGACAACGGTTGTGTAGATCTGGAGGAATTCAATGGGGTTTTGAGATCCATCGAATTTCTCCATATTCACTGATCGAAATCGAGGCGGCCAACGAACTGCTCAGAGGTCGGGTGAGAAACCCCAACATCCGGTAATGACTTCTTGACGCCTTCTTTGTAGAAAAGAAGGATTGACATCTCCAAGTGATTGTACGCGTCGATACCCAGTCATAGGTGGACCCGACCTGTGGTAGGTCTCAACCTTACAAGGGAAATACTCCTCGTATTCCATCTACTGTCGCAGATTTCTGGGTTGGAGTAGTGAACAATCACATCTCCTGGGCGCTTGTTGATCATCATGCATTCAAGGAACTCTCCTTTGACTGGAGCGAAGGTCAGAAGAGCGTCGTGATCGGTTGTCACGGCAGTCTCCATGCAGTGAGTTTTTCGAATGACTGGAAGCAGATGAAGTCGTATCGCCACGACTTCTAGGTTGATGTCTGCAAGAGTGCTCAGGCTTGGCCATCGTGCTTTGAAGCCTTTGTGCGATCTCTTCAGCAAAGAGGTCATAGCCAGGCGTTCGACCAAGTTCTCGAGATGGGTTCTCGAGAAGGTCATTGATGCGCTGGAGTTCTTGAGCTTCCTCGGACTGATAGTGAACGCGCCCAGACGGATTTCTCTGAGCTACGATTCTTCTCTGTCGGGTTGCCTTAGTAACATCCATACCTGAGTCTCGAGCTTGCCTTAGTGGAGTACGAGTATTTCGAGAATCTTCTTCACACTCATCAAAGTATTGACTCTGTTCATCGCCGGAGACGTCCTCGTCATTGCCACGAGGGGTCGCAGTGTGTGATCGTTGGGGAGCATCCTCAGTCCTGTCTATAGGAGAGCGATCGTCACTTGAGGGAACGACGAAGACCTCCCATTGATGATGTCCACCCACGCTTAAGGCCTCCTCGCTTGAGGAGTAGTCGAGAGACACCGTCTAGCAACTTGGAGCAAACCCCTCCAGGAAGGGGAATTCCGTCTCCATCCGCAGGTGAGCCCTGCGATGGGATGGTCGAACCCACAAGAAAAGCATGTTCGATCCCATCCTTTGTGGGGCTAACCTGAGAGAGACGACCACCAAGTGCTGATGAAACTCTGGAATGATTGCCTCCAGGACTTGTCGTGCCAGGTCGGACTGTCTTAGACGGACTTGAACACTTAGAGAGGGAACCCTCGCCATACTCTGAGCCTGTCTTAGTACAGTCCTGATTGTGGTCGAATTGAGCCTTGCCCTCTGAGGAAGCTGGTTCCTCATCCGAACGTAATGTTGAGGGGGATAAGGATCCCTCCTCAACTCCATCGGTGGTATGGTCTCCTGAAGAATGATCTCCGGAGGTGACATCACCATCGGATGATGCAATACTTAACTCATAGTCAAAACCGGCATCCATGTCGATATCTGCATAATCGGCCAAGTCGAACCAGTTCTCCTCGTTCCACTCTCCTGCCATGAGAGTATTAGAGTTGGAAAAGAGCAAAGGAAAGCTGATGACTCAAAGGATCCCAATGGACGGTGCCAACTGTCAGTGTTTTAGAACCGAACTTACGTAAAGATTGTTTGATTCGGGGGGTCTCCAAGACTCAAATCACGCAGAGAGAGGCAACACGGGTATTTTTATACATGTTCGGGCCTTCTCCGGGGAGAATAACAACCCTACTCTTGTGTGAATGTATTGAGTATGCTGGATTACAAGATCAAGAGAAAGACTCAAGTGATGCGTCTTATGCTCCTGATCCCTCTCTCCCTCTTTTTCTGACAATTCTGCCTTTTATACAGTACTCGGAGCGTGTTGTTGTTTCTCCAGTCAAAGGGCACCTTAATGCTTCAGATGATAGAGCCGTTACTGGAGATTATTGTGGGAGTAGTAATATTCCCACGTTGCGAGGCAGTTATCACCATGATAGGGAGTTAAATCGTGCCATTATTCCAGAGAATAACAACGTAGTTTATTGCCCATATCTTTAGATATGGTACGAAAAATTCCCTGGTCGACTAGGCCCACATGTCTGTAAGCCCCATCGACTAGGGACTGGTCGTAGAAGAGCTTACGACTAGGTGGTGGTCGTAGAAGAGCTTACGACCACAGACTAATCGTAGGAGAACTTACGATCAGTGCATAGTCGTAGAATGGCTTACGACTATGGGGTTGTTGTAGAAGAACTTATAACTATGGGGTAGTCGTAGAAGGACTTACGACTATGGGGTGATCGTAGAAGAACTTACGACCTCCAGCTTCTCCCTTATGAATATTAAGGGGTATACTTAAGAACCATATGACGGCATTATTATCCATAATATGAATTACAGATAAATAATTAAATGAGGATTATTAGATCCTCGTCAAGGACATAGCTCGGCAATCGAACCTACAATGGATCTACAATTCAGATGACACATTGTTTGCAGCAGCTTAGGATGAGGAGGGCCCCCTTTTTCCATCTCGGTCGGTCTGGTTCAACCGTCTACATTGTCGGGCTTTGGACCCACATGTCATACAAATTAACCTCACTAATTGCAATTCTAATGGTTTTGGTCCTACATGTCATACAAAATACTAATGAATTATTAACAACTAACTAATTGCACTTAACACCAATTAATTTCCTCACTAACCTAACTACTTTGCTGTAGTTGATCTTCTTCCCCAAATCCACAAAACATAGAGAAAAATACATAATCTCCATGGCGCACTCCATGGCATGCCCTCTTGCTCCAGCTCCTTGGTCGTCCCCTCCTCGCCATCTTGTCGCGCCCGTCGGCCTCTGCGTCTCGGTGCCGGTGCCCCTCGGCGGCCTCCTGCATCCTGGCATGCGCCACCTCTAGCCTCGCCACGGCCACGACCCGACGCGCCCTCGTAGCGCGTTGCAGGTGCCAGAGCTCGAAAATGAATAAATCCTCTCAACAAAACCAAAATAACAGAGAAAAAATTAACTCCTCATGAGCAACTTTTGGTCAATTCAAGAACCAGAGAAAAGGGACAGGGGATTAGAGACGAGCACTGGTATGTGGGCGGGCCAAGACAGGGAGGCGCACGGCCAGGCCAGGCTGTGGCGCAACGCCGGCGGGACAGGCCGGGTGTAAGAGGGGAGGAGCACGAGGGGAGCCGAGGGGGAGGCGCTCACGGCTTGAGCAAGGCCGGAGGAGCAGCGAACCGGGAAGCAAGCAACCAGAGAGAGAGCAGCGGATTCGGCGGTGCGAGTGAATGGAGGCGGCGGCGCCAAGGCCGGTGGTGGCCGGGAGGAGGAGGTGGCGAAGGAGCTTCACTACTACAAAGCAGGCTATAGTAGACACCCATCTGAGCGGTTCCTTTGGAACCGCTGTGTTAACTATTGCCGCACTGCGGGTGGCGCGGAAGAATATCACGAGCGGTATTCTTTAGAACCGCGTGATAGTCATCTATCACTGAGCGGTTTGTAAATAGACCGTCGTGATATTACTGAGCGGTTCTATTCACAAACCGTGCGTGATAATCACCCAATCACGAGCGGTTTGTGAATAGAACCGTCATGTAATATCCTGAGCGGTTCTATTTACAAACCGTGCGTGATGATAGATGACTATCACTGACGGTTTTATTAAGAACCGCTCGTGATATGCCCATCGCATATAAATTGAGCGCGACACATCCCCCTCGCCTTGCATTCATTGTTCATCCCTTGGCTGCCTCTGCCGCTCCTCTGCGCTGTGTTTGGATAAATATAATCAACAGCCGCCCTCTGCTGCTGGGCTCCACTTAGATCTGGTAGCTAGCTTCTCCTCCCCGGTGCGTGCCACTTCCTCCCTAGCTCCTCCAACTGCGATTTCTCCCTAATTAAGCAGATGAAGTAATCTTGATTATCCTTTTTCACTCTATTGATTAGTAAATTTCCGACTTTGCTACTCTGTACATAGACGCTAATGTTTTGTTTTCTTTGTTGTATTCCTTAATCGAAAGCATAGGGTTTAGGTTTCAATTAATACTACTTGATGGGAAAAGGCAAAAGCGTCGTACATCTAGCTCTCAATTTGATGGACCCTATTTGTAGAAAATGAAAAGCAAAACATGTAGCCTTTAATTAATCTGGTGTAATTCATTTGTGCAGCGATGAGACAAAAGCGAGTAAATGCGTGCAAAGAAGTGAAAGTCTTAATCGAACTAATTTCATGAGTAGTTTTCTAGAACAGATTAAAAAGAAGAATTTATGACACACCAAGATAAGTCACATGTGCAATGATGTATTTTATATTTCCTCCATTTATATCCATGAAGAAAGCGTCATCACAAAGTGGTTTATTGTTTCAATTATATCAAAGCAGATACGCGCAATCGCGCGACCAACTTGCTAGTTATTAATTAGGATCTTCCTCTTGTCTTTTGTCTCGTATCTAATCAACAATCATGCGGATAATCAATAATTATCCGTTGCGCCACCTTAGAGAGGAGAAGGTTGGACCCTTGCCCCTAGCGCCTCCAACACCCGCCACCTCCTCCCCCATTGCGCCACCTTAGAGAGGAGAAGGAAAGGAGAGGAATCGTATTTTCTTCGTGACCTTCGAGGGTAACGATCTATAACCCTTTATATTTGCTATAAATTAATCGCTAATCAATTTTGACACTAATTTGTTACATGCGTAGTGTAGATGGATCGGCTGGATGTCAAAGTGTGAACCGTGTGAGTCAAGAGTACATTAATGGCGTGGTTGCTTTTAGAAGAGCCGCTGAGCAGGATATGTTGAAGAAGGAGATAAATTTTATGTACTGTCCATGCATTGATTGCGGTAATTTGAAGATGTTTAACAACGCGGCGCAAATAGAAGCGCACTTGATTCGAAGGGGTTTCACAAAAGGGTATACATGTTGGACCAGCCACGGTGAAAAGCAGATTATTACACATGAAGTTAGTAATGACGGCACCGCCGAGGAAGTCAACGATACGCCGGATGTGGACTATACTGCTTTTGATGAGGATATGTCACACGATGACAATCTGGATCAGATGCTACGCGATGCAGAAGAGAACTACAGTGAGAGAGAGTTTTGTAAATTCGAGGGCTTAAGGGAGGACTCGGTGAGACCTTTGTTCCTGGTTGCAAGCCGAATATACAAGGTTGTCAACCGTGCTTGAGCCGCTGAAATTGAAGGCAAGCAATGGTTGGTCGATAAGAGTTTCACGGCGTTGTTAGGTCTCTAGCGGACATCCTTCCGGAGAAGCGTGTTGCCCAAACACCACCTATCAAGCAAAGAAGGTTATTTGTCCATTGGGAATGGAAGTAGAAAGAATACATGCATGTCCGAATGATTGTATCCTCTACCGTAAAGAGTATGCGAACATGCATGTATGTCTGTGTGCAAAGCATCCCGATACAAGCGTCGAGAATCTTGCTAAGGTGAAGCAAGGACCTCTGCTAAGATGTTGTGGTATCTCGCACGTGATCCCACGTTTGAAGCGTTTATTTGCGAGCATAAGGGACTTAAGATTGCTGCGTTGGCACTCGGAGGAGGCGTAAGAGAGATGGAAAGCTAAGACACCTGCTGATTACGCCCGGTGGAGAAACTTCGATCGAGCTTGAAGAGTTCGGTCTTGAACCGAGGAACATAAGGTTAGGGTTGAGTCTGGATGGAATGAATCCTTTCGGTAACATGAGCGGCCGACATAGCTTTCGCCCGTGAATCTATGTATGTACAACCTTCCTCCTTGGTACGTGTATGAAGCGGAAGTACATTTTGATGTCACTACTTATCCAAGGGCGAAGCAACACGGGAATGATATTGATGTGTACCTAGCACCATTCTTTGGAAGATCTTGTGACCTTTGTGGAGCGAAGGGTGCAGTATGGGATGCGTATAAAGCGAGAGAACTTCACTTTACGCGCCATGTTGTTCGCACCATCAATGATTTTCCTGCCCTTGGTAACTTTCAAGACCGGTACAAAAGGAGCCAAAGCGCTCAAGACCGCTTAGATGCTGAGAGAGTGTATGGTGAACAACTCAGCAAAAGCGTGTATATCGTCACCGTAGGTTCCTTTCGAGTCACCCATACCGCAAGATGAAAAAACAATTGACGGAAATAAGGAGAACGATTCAGCTCCAAGGGCTTTTAGAGGAAAGAGGTCTATGATATGGTTAAGGATATCGATGTTGTGCTTGGGAAGGGCGTAAATTAAGAACCCGTGAGAAGAACATCTGGAAGAAGCGGTCAATTTTTGGGACTTGCCTTATTGGGAGCACTTAGAAGTTCGCCCTTTGCATCGATGTCATGCGTGAGAAGAATGTATGTGATAGCTTGATTGGTCTCTTCTTTGAACATTAGTGGCAAAACAAAGGATGGTGTTAGCATGCGGCGTGACTTGGTTGATATGAACATAAGGACTGAGTTAGCACCGGTAGAGACCGTCTGAGACGACGTACCTTCCCCGACTTGCTACACTCTATCAAGGCGAGAGAAATGAAGCGTGCGAGCTTGCATGGAGTGAAAGTCCCATCTGGTTACTCCGCTAACATTAAGAACCTTGTTTCTATGCAAGATTTGAAATTAATTGGTATGAAGTCTCATGATTGTCATGTCTTGATGACACAAATGCTTCTGTTGCAATTAGAAGTATCTTGCGAACAAGGTCGAGTGGCAATCTTGAGGTCGTGTTATTTTTCAACTCAATTGCTTAGAAGATCATTGATCCCCAAGGACTAGATGCTCTGCTGAGGCGAGGTGGTGACCACTCTATGTCATCTTGAGATGTATTTCCCTCCGTCATTTTTCGATATCATGGTCCATCTCATTGTTCACCTTGTGAGAGAGATAAAGATATCGACCTGTGTCATATGTACCCGTTCGAGAGGTACATGGGAATTCTCAAGTCCTCGTCTGAGAATCGATCTCAACCGAGGGCGACATCATCGAAGGTTATGCAACCGAAGAGGTCATTGAGTTCTGCGTCGACTACATGGCTCGAGTGGAACCGATGGGTGTGCCTCTATCTCGCCATGAGGGAGATGGATGGTATCGGGACCATCGGAAGAAATCAATAACTCCGATCTGGATACATACGCTCAAGCCCATTTCATGGTCTTGCAACACATGACCCAAGTGTCCCGTATATCGGCAAAGCACAAAGACATGGTGCGCCAATGTAATCGAGACCGGTCGGAGGTTTGGATCACGAGAAACACAACCGTCGGTTCAGCGAATGGTTAAAGGTGCGAATCATCGGGAGGTCATCAAGTGATGATCTGTTGCTATGGTTGTACGAGGGCCACAATTTACAATTGTCACATAGCAAGGATCGACATCAATGGGTACACATTTTATCTGGCTGACTCGGGATAGGAAGAGCCTGATCCGAATAGCGGTGTCGCATAGATGCATTCACTACCGATGGGATGAGGAGCTCCTACTATGGGCAAATAGGCGAGATATGGGAGCTCGACTCGTGCTTTTCAAGATCCCCTATTTGGTGCCGTTGGGTCCATCTCGCACAGTGAAGGTCGACAAATGCGGTGTCACTACCGTGGACCTCGAGCGTGTCGGATATAAAGACGAACCATTCGTCTTGGCTAACCAAGTTGTTCAAGTCTTCTATGTAACCGACCGGCAAATAAGAAGCGCCACGTAGTTCTTCATGGAAAAAGGAGGATTGTCGGAGTTGAGAATGTAGTGGGCGAGGAAGAATACAATCAATTTGACGAGTTGCCTCCTTTCGAAGCGGCATTAGGCTCGAGGAAGAACCCGGTGAGGAAGCTAGCTATATGCGTCGATCATCACGAAGGCCTATATCTTAATTAAGAATTTACTCCAATGTAATTAATTTATTCCATAACATCATGTGTTATGGACTTGTAATCTCTCATATATTTTGATGTCAGCGTGAAATTGTCATGTGTTGATGTGTTATGGACTTGTCATATTTGATATTGATGTCAATGTGGGCGTACATTGTAATGTGGAGTATCAAAATTGTCATCATACTTGATTTGAGTTGAGTTGAATTAGATATGAAATTTTGAAGTCAAATGTGTTATGAACTTGTTATGGACTTGTCATATTTGATATTAATGTCAATGTGTGGGCGTACATTGTAATGTGGAGTATCAAAATTGGTTTCACTTGATTTGGAGTTGAGTTGAATTAGATATGAAATTTTGAAGTCAAATGTGTTATAAACTTGTCATCATACTTGTCACGGGTTAGAATTCATATGGACTTGTCATAATTGTCATCATACTTGTCTCGGGAGTTCACTCTGTTTTCTCGGGATATTTATGTCTCACGAGTTGATATGTTTTGTCGAGGATATCATAAATTGGCCTCGGGTTGTAGGCTATCACGAGCGGTTTTATTATACAACCGTGCGTGGAAATAATATCACGAGCGGTTGAAATGAGAACCAAATCAGTGATATTAATATCCTGCACGGTTCCATAATAGAACCGTATGCGTGATATTCATATCACGACGGTTCTATTATGGGAACCGTGCGATGATATCCTCGAGCAGTTCTCATTTGAACCGTCGTGATATACTATAAGGCGGAAGCGCTAGGGTTTTCCTCTCACTTCTCACTTCCTCTCGCGCCCTTACTCTCTCGCTTCGTTCGCCTCCTCTAGGGTTTAGGGCTCGCCTTCACCGCCGACTACGACCTCGGCGCCGCCGCCTCGACATTGGTGCCCCGACCTCTGCTGCGCCGCCTCGACCTCGGCGCCCGTTCACCTCGGTCAGTAAGCCAAGCGTCGCCGCCGACCTCGGTCCGCCGCCACGACATTGGCGCCTCCGACCTCGCGCCGCCGTCCTCCTCCCGTGTCGGCCTCCTCCCTCTGCACCGGCCTTCTCCCATGGCGTCCTCCTCCCGTGTCGACCTCCTCCCAGCCTCCTCCTCCCACGATCGGCCTCCTCCCTGCCTGGCCTCCCAGTTCTTGTCGGCATCCTCTCTGTAGTATTGCTCCTCTGTGGCGATTCGGTTGATCTTTGCATATATATATATATATATATATATATATATATATATATATATATATATATATATATATATATATATATATATATATATATTTATGCTAGTTGCAAATTAATCGGTGGGCTTTGTTGACATGCTCTGTGATGAACTCCGTCTTATCTTGAGATTGAATGTGATAGTTAGTTCATACTTGAGCTCTATTGTATTACTTACTCTTGTCAATATGTTGTCTTGTTAATTGGTTACTTTCGGTTCAGCTCATAGTTCTATTGCAAATTGATCGGTTGTATTGACTAGTTTGTGATTCTTCTAGTAGTATGTATGAGCTCATTCAACTTTTCATTTGCCATCTTGATCTCTGTAGTCAACCTCTGTTTGTTGGAAGTTTAATCTGTTTTAGATTAACAGATTGAGATCATTTGACAGATTAAGCAAAGTATTGTTTAGAGCTCATAGTTTGAATTTATATTATCATATTCATTTCATGAAGAGTATAGACAATAGGATTGAGATGGCAAAGACTTGTTCTTTAGCTACTCTCTTACGAGAGCACATAATATCATCAATCGCATTTCCTTAGAGAAGTAGGCTCGGCAAAAGATTTGTATCACTAGTTTCTATCTATACAAAGATCACAAGAGAATTTGGTGGATTAAGGAGTGTTAGGAGTGTTAGAATAGAAGCTCGTGGATTAAGGAGTGTTAGGAATGTTAGTAGTCTCAGTATGAGCTCATTCAACTCTTCATTTGCCATCTTGATCTCTATAGTCAACCTCTGTACTTCTTCACGAGAGCAAGTAAGCGAGATGGCAAAAGGCACCGTCTTTCTTGCCGTCACCGACGCTTGAGATGGAAAGGCGTTGACGAGGCCGCCAACACCAAACCCGCAGATGGAAGAGGCGCCGGCGAGGCCGCCAACACCGACCCGCAGATGGAAGAGGCGCAAGACGAGGCCGTCACCGTCGGCGATAATGACAGGCGAGATGGCGGAGGACAATCGAAAATGCCTACGGGCGGTGGTCATCACGGAGGTCGGTGACTTTGGGGTCCCTCTGAGTCCCAAGAGATCGTGGCGAGATTCCGGACCATCTGCGGGATACTTGGAAGGAGCAGGTCCTCATCACCACACCAAGGTGGAAGGACTGTGAAAGAAGCGAAAGTATTTGTGGGACAGAACTTTCGAGAGAAGTTCACTATTCCGAAGCACATGTGGCGCAGCGGCGACGGACGGCGATGCTCACGATGGGTAAATCGTGGAGGACCTTCAAGAGCATTCTTGTCACGGCACGTGAACACGAAGTCGGCGCGCCAGCGCGATATAGATTCTTGGACGGGAAGCATGGGACACCTTTGTGGCTCTGAAAACATCGGCGAATTTAAGGAGCAAAGTGCGGCGCACAAAGCTCTCGAGACCTGAAACACTCACCCGACAGACTCGGCACCGCTGGTTCGCAGGTAAATCTGAGGAATGGGCGGCGGAGAAGGAGAACCCGTTTCGATGTCACAGACCCGCGTTCCCTAAAATTTGGTTAAGCGAGGGCACAAGTCTCGTCTTGAGCAGCATCTCCTTCACAAACCCGCGAGACAGAAGTGTCCCAGCGTGTGGTAAGTATATCGAACTACTAAGTTGTTAATAAGTCCATAACTTCATAGTGTCTATAATAGCGTGATGACCTCTTGCGGCGTGACTTGATCGCCCAAGCTTCCCAAGGCTCCTTCCGTGCGAGGCGGGGAGAAGGATATACTATCTACGGCCTTGGGAAACAAGGAGCACCGGGTCGCACGCGAGGCCTTGGGGTTAACGTGCCTTGGATTCATGGATTCGCGGACGACTACTACACATATAGGACTAGGAAGAGATCCAAGGCGAGCACGACAACCGTTAGTACAGATGATTACTAACCAATTTCAAGTAGAGATGGCAGCATTGCGAGTCAAATGGATATACTCATGAGCCGTGATGCATAAGCCGCCTCGCTAATTTGGAAGGCAGTCCTCCTCGGCGTCAGATGGCGTCGGCGTCGCGCATAATTGTGAACATGACGACGTCCGACACCGATAGACAACATCAAGGTAGCGTACATCTATGGAATGCACCAAAGATAGACCCTAACGACGCCTTAGCTAATTGCGTGTCGTTTTGTAGGAGCCGGCGCCCTATAAGCTCCAAGTGAGGATGGATGGGTCCTTTGTATTGATCTTGCGCGAGGATGGTGTATCCATACGAGGAAGGGCGGTCTGAGACGGTGCCCGGTGGTGCACAGTTACGCCAAGGTCAGTGGATATGGTACATGTCAATTTCGAGCCATCATTTGGACATTTGCCCGAACGAAGAGATCACAACACTAGGGATGCCGTCCTCTCTTTTATCCGATGGCCCAAGAAGAACATCGCCATACGGAACCCGGCGGTGCTGCGATCTGGACACGACCATTCCTCTCCAACGGGACCCTCGATGACTCCACCTCATGTTTCGCCTCAAAAGGCCACCTCTTGATTCCGTGGAGAAGACGCCAAGGAACAACAAAAGCGTGCGGCGTGTCGGTTCGAAGTCGTCTCACAAAAAGACGATGCCAATCGCTAAGGCCAAATCGAAATCAACGAACGTTAAGGCGCCTCCCAAGTCCGGGAAGTCCGCGATACCCGGGAAGTCCGCGATACCCGGGAAGTCCGCGATACTCGGGAAGTCCGCGATACCCGGGAAATACATCATCGGAAAACCGTTGTGTTCCGGCGCAGTATTAATGCACGCTGGACATGCTTGTCAGGCTTTGCATGCCTGGTACTTGGACAAGACCCAAAAGAAGGGGTCCGATACTGGAATCACCGTTAGATACGAGGACAAGCATTTCTTCAACGGGACGAGGTACTTCGTCGTGGGCTTCAATGATTTATTTGAACTATTCAACCTCGTTGGCCTCGACGTCTCGCTTCTACGATGTTGGACACTGTAAGTGCGTACAATCAAGTTCTACATTCATCTAATACCGATAAATATCACAACTCATTGCTTATGTATAGATACATCTTTGCAAAATGTCAGGAATGGAAAGAACCGGTGGGTTTCCTCGACCCACACGTGGTATCGTTGCAAACCATCCTACAAGACTAGATCCTTCGTCGAGAAATACATAACGAGGTCATTGCTTCTCTGAGAGGAACATGAAGTACATAGTGGTGCCCTACAACCAGGGGTAAGTGTCACTACTTGCTATACAAATTTCATTTGTACATTATACGAAGCACGAACTTAGGTTTAATGACTATAGCGACATACATGAGTAGGTACCATTGGATCCTTTTAGTTATTATACCCAAGAGGAACCATGTGATATACCTTGATTCCCTAAACCGCAACAAGCACGACTTCAGCACTCTAAGAGGAATACTCGAGAGGTATGCTCATTTCCTCCTTACATAACTCTATTGTAGTCTTCATTCGTTTGAAATGGCGAGGATAACATTTTGAATCATGTAGGTCGTTCATCAATTATGTTGCCAACAAAGGAATATACGATGGAAAGAGCGTAACTAACACATAGGATGGATTTTCGATCGTGCTACAACACAATAATACTATATCATACTTCATAATAACGTGTCTCGAATCGACTATACCTATATATGTAATTCTATTTTTGCGGTCGCTTGACAAAAAGATGATGAGTTATGTGCAATCTCGTGCGCTATCATATGCGACTAATCCTTACTGACTAAGAAGAAGGATCACGAGGTTTGTCAATCTCGAAATAATTATTTCCTAATTATAAATTTAAATATATATAGCTTACCACTTTACTCTTAATTGGTAGCGACAGGTCTTGGATTTACAATGTGATTCACTCGTTGCGGAAGAGATCAAGGACATTCGAGGGAAGCTCTGCGCCTTTATCAACTCAGAAATCATTAACGACAACGGAGAGTTTCACTCCGTCGCCAACCTAGAGCATCACCCCACTAAAACCTCTCAACGCAAACAATTGTAATCTAGTTGTAACTATAGCGACAATACTTGAACAAATACGATCTTTTGTAATTTATTTTGAGTAATGATCACTTTGAGTTGTCATGGCTGCTTGAATCTGTTATTGTGAAATCTTTGTTTTGTGATTGCTGAATCATTTACGTGAATGCTTGTTTTCAGAGAGCATGGCTAGCAATTCTTGAGGCTAGCCAGAAAACAAACAAATTGTGGGCGGGGTATTAGCTATCACGAGCGGTTTTTGTTAAAACCGTCAGCGAAGGCAAATATCACGAGCGGTTTCGATTGCAAACCGTGCGTGATAGGAGAATATCACGACGGTTCTATATAAAAGCCGTGCGTGATAGTCTAAATCACTGAGCGGTTTTATTTAGAACCGCTGCGTGATATTCTCTATCACGCAGCGGTTTTATTTAGAACCGTCTGTGATATTCTCGAATCCTGAGCGGTTTTCAGTTCAAACCGTGCGTGATACTTGACTTCGCAGATGGTTTTTAATAAAACCGCTCGTGATATTTCGTATCACAAGCGGTTTTGTACCGTGCGTGATAATATCTGTTATCCGCAGACCAACAAACATAGGCGGTTGGAAAGCAAATGCGTGATGACGGTTCCGAACCGTCTGTGATGTCGGTTCCTGTAGTAGTGTTCACCCATGGCGCAAGCTTGAGCCAGGAGCAAGAACCAAAAGAAAGAAATGGAGATTGGAGAAGTAAGAGAATAGAGAGAAGACAAAGGGGGAATAGGAACGTATGAAGAAGATGTAGGGTAAAACAGACTTTTCATTGCCTTTCTCTCTCCTCTTCGGTCCAAAAAAAATATTTTAATGGGGTTAGTGTGCTACAGCAAATAGCCACAAAATGTTAGTGTCTTTTGACGAAACCATGTTTTTTGGATGTCCAATAGCCATTGACGCAAAATTTGAGTATCCTGTAGCCAATTTTCCCTTCCAGGAATAGCACCACTTAGTAATGAGGAAATAATGAATCTCAAAACCAAAAATATCCAGTTATATGTCAAAAGAGAGTTCATCTCAGATGATGTTGATGGTGAACTGGTAATTATCTCGCAGCGCACAAGATAATTATTCTAGAGATGCATTTACATTGTCTTGGCATTATTTTTCTACTACTTGATTAAGGTACAAATTTCTTAGTTCAACATGTATTTTGCAGTTTCCCCAATACTTGAGCTTTGTAAAAGGTGCAGTTGATTCAAAGAACCTTCCCCTTAATGTTTCTTGTGAGATTCTTTAAGAAAGTCGAGTTGTAAGTTACGGAAAATACCTGTCAACTCTTATACTTAAAAATAGCATATTCTTAAGGTTTGCGTTATTCGTGATATTTTTTTAGACATTCGGAAGTAATTTATGTTATTTATTACTTATGTAAGAATTATGCGCAGCACTAACCACTTTCACTTGCCATACAAAACTCTGGGATCAAAGGCCGAACGTACAACCAACGCCATTGTTAAACTGTAGACTTTTAAATACCGTTAAAACAAGCGCGCCCAAGGATACGTCAGGATACCTGTCCTATATTAATTAAGGGTTAAGGGCCTTAGTGGCCATTTTTTAAAAAAAAAGCTCGGAAGTCTGGATAGAGGTGAATCATATGATATCCATTGTGGCATGCCCTCTTTGGAGGCGGGCTCTTTGCGAGTGCTGTTGCACTTTCGGCAAAGGCAGCTTGCACTCGGCAAAGCTTTTGCCGAGTGCAACACTCGACAAAGAGCCTCCGTCGAATCCCTTCCGGTAAAAGCGCTGCTGAAGAGTGCCAAATTCGGGCACTCGGCAAAAGGTTTTGCCGAGTGCCGTCTTGGGCACTCGACAAAGATTTGACGCCGTCGACCCGACGACCGACGCCGTCTATTTTTTTTGCCGAGCGCAAGTGCTTGATTCGGCGCTCGGCAAAGAAATCTGTTTTTAAACCTCTTTGCCGAGTGCCACAAAGATTCCAAGCTCGACAAAGCGTGTTTTTATTTTTTAAAAAATTTTCTTTCGAAAGTCAATGGGCATTGCACTTTCGCAAAGCGTGTTTTTATTTTTTAAATTTTCTTTGCCGAGTGCAATGGTCATTGCACTCGGCAAAGCCTCTCTAAATTCCTTTTTTTGGTTTTTGCTTTTCCATTTAAACAACAATGCATATATATATAATAGAAACCACAATTCAACGACAATAAATTACAAACCACATTTATATATTACAAACGACCAAATTTGTCCGAAATCCACAATTTATTACAAACCACAAGTTCATAGTCCACAAGTTCACAAGTTCGATACATAGAAACTACTCGCTTAATGACTCACGGCGATAACGCTTCAACAGGCGATCCGCGACCGTCCGGGTGCGGATAACGACTTGCGATCTTGGCGACCCTCCGAGCCTGGTTCGACGCCGCCCGATGTCCATTGCACAAAAAAAAGATATTACGTGGTGACAAGATAAAATGTAAGGAGTTTAAAGAAAAGTTGAAAATTTAATGGCGCCTCACTGCACGGGGCGTTTCCAAAACACGCAAGAAAAAGCGTCGACACGAAGGCCGACAACCACATTCGACACGAAGGCGTCACATCAACTAACGACACGAAGGCCCACACATCAACAAATCCGCACGAAGGCCATCTCTAGGTTTGACACTAAGCATGAGCACAGTAAAACATACTCACCGGAGTAGGCGTGGTGGTGGGCGTGGTGCAAGCGGTGTAGTGGGATCTCGCCAACCTTGTTGCTCCCCAAGTTGTTGCACGAACTCGAGCAAACCTTCTTCTTTGGCCTCAGCGACTTGTAGCCTCGGACTTTCGGCCTCGCTCGGCCCGCTCAACCGCCCGCTTCGGCTTCTGGGCCTCTCTGCTGGGCCGAAATTCTGCAGCTCGACCGCAACATTTGACCCAATGTTTCAATATTGCGAGCTAAGGGCGTAAAAGTCAAAAACGACGAATGAAATGGAATACTTACGGAGTCGCCGCGTTGTCGGCCGTTGGCTTATGGGCACGCTAGAGGTCGTGCTTTCATTGCTTCGGGCGGTTCGGAGGAGGAGTAGAGCCCGTGTTGAGGACGTCGCCGCCAAGCCGTAACCGCCCATGCTTCTTGCCTTCCCCACCCGCATCACGATCTCGGGATCAAAGGCTCCTCGGTCCTCGGATCGTAGGCGGCCCAGATCGACCTTGCGCCTCCGTGTAAGAAGTGAGGCGGGTGTGACGCTGGAGTTGGTGTCGCCTCTGGGCCCGCATCCGGGTTGTACTCGATGTTGGACCTTGCAAGACCCATGTGGGCGAGCAACGCCGTGAGTTGGCCAATTGGCTGGTCACCGCACCGCCGACTGCGAGAAAGACAACAACATGTGGTTAGAAATCATGCGAAATTGAGCGGCTAGATTAGACAAATGGTGCAGACTTACATATGTCTTTGCATACTTCGAGGTGGCCGCTACGATGGTGAGGGCACTGGCATCGGCGCTTCGCTGGTCGCTTTTCTCCTGGTGCCCTACGCGATCCGCGTCCGACCATTTCTCACTATAGCATGACCAAAGAATCGGGGTGGGTGGCGCGCCACTTGGAATCGCCTACAAGCCATCGAGAAGATCAAATTAGGCATAGTTAATCTCAAAATAAATCAACAAGAGATGTTTTCTATTTACATGAAGTCTTGCTCCTTGTCGAATCTCATGCATCTCCCTCTTTGTGTTTTGTTGATTCTTCTATTACGGTAGGTGGCGTTGTAGTCAACGCGTCGCTGGGCGGGCCTCGTAATACAAGTCCGAGACACGCCTTTTACAGAAGCGTAAGCCACCCGATACGCCTTGCCTCTGCCCTACCGGCATCTGAAGAAGTCTGCATAAAGACACGAGGTATCCATTATTTTATTTGAAGAATGTCCAATGAATGCAATGAATGCAATGAATTGAGGCTTACCGCAACTCGAAATCACCCGATCCGCCAAGTTTACGTGCGAACATCGGTGGCGACAAGCGTAGTGGTCGAGCGAGGTACCTCGGGTCCTCGTCCTCGACGTCGCACCGGGCAGGAAGTGTTCCTGCCACGAAGTCCTGGATCCCATTGACATTGCGGCGGGACCCTCCTCCACAAGCATCCGGTTCTGCACAAGTGATCCCATTGACATTAGCTCTTATTATGATTTTTCAACATATCAAATGAAGAACATATGAAGTTACTTACTTATCCTCGGGTGCAATCGATTGGGCGGCGTTAAGGGTGCAATCGGTCGCCGAGGTGGTTGGGACCTCGCAAGTAGGGTTTCGAGGCGATTGAGGAAGTCGAACCCTCCCTCCTCGGGCGTGTGCGGAACCCCGCTTATCTCATCGCTACTTTAAAGCGATGAAAATTATGTGATGGAAACTCCGACAACTTAGTTTACGAAAATTAAACCTTGCATGCATCCTCGTCACTAAATTAATAATTCATTGGAATCCTCCATATTAATTGTTGAACACTATTGCAAATGCACAATTAAGCTCCATTCATGGAAAGAAACAAAAATTATAGAATCAATTTTGTGAGCCTTATAGAGCATGGCCATCGATCTACTCGATCTTGGGAGGCCGATCTTAGGCGGGGACGGATGCTGGCGGAAGGCGAGATGGGCAGGAGGCGGCTTAGGTCAAGGCAGTCATGTGTGGCCATGGTGGTCAGTCATGGTGCAGGGTGGTGGCGGGCGTGGGGAAGTGCAAGCCAGGGTGGTGGGCAGGGTGGGCCATGAGGGTGTGGCCAGTGGCATGCATGCAATGTCATGTGCGTGCAAGCGTCGGCGTGTGTTGTTGTGTGGAGTGAGTGAGTGTGGGGCCCACACATTTAGTTAGGGTTTCCCCTGCTGAAAGGCCGAGTCTTTGGTAGCCGACACTCGGCAAAAGGCTTTTTTTTTAAAAATTTCTTTCTTAGAGTGCAATGGCGCTCGGCAAATTTTTTTTTTGTTTTGTTTTTTTGCCCCATTATTTTTTGCAGCCTTAATATATTATTTAAAACTCCATGTTCAAATTTGGGACAATTTTGACTTTTTTCTATATTTAGTTAGTTTTTTGTTTAGTTGAATTTTATGGAATATTTCAAATTTGAGCTGAGGTGCATGGAATAATCGAATTTGGTCATTCAAAAAATGATATTCATGATATTTGGTGTATGTTGAGTAGTATCCAGGAACTCACATGAAATTCGAGCATCTTGTTGGCGTAACATGGCGAGGTACTGCGGGAAAAGTGTATTTAAATTATATAAAATCCGAGCGAAGTCGAAAATGTGAAACTTGTCGAGGCGTCGTGTTATCACATGTAGAGTCTATGGTAAAAATTGAGAAGGTTTTGAGCAAGTTGCGGCGTCGGATGCCTAAAACGCAGCTCACATTTGAAATACATGTGATTCAACATGAAGAACTGCAGGTTTTAAAATATAAAAAAAAAAGTCAAAATTGTCCCAAATTTGAACATGGAGTTTTAAATAATGTGGGAAGGCCTCACAAAAAATGGGTCAAAAAAAAAAAAAAAATTGTCGAGTCGCGGCTGGGACTCGGAAAGAGGTCCTTCTCGAGTGCCAGAAGTGGCACTCGGCAAGGATCTTTACCGAGTGCAGGGGAATTGGCACTCGGCAAAGATTCTCTTTGCCGAGTCCCGGGCCGGCCTCGGCAAAGAATTTTTTTAAAAAATTTGTGGCGTGGGTGGGCGGCCGTCAAGAGCCATTTTTTTTGCCGAGTGCACTCTTTCTTCGAGTGTTGCACTCGGCAAGAGGGGCTTTGCCGAGTCTTGCCTTTGCCGAGCGCGGGCACTCTGGAGCACTCGGCAAAGCCACTCTTTGCCGAGTGCTAGACTTTGCCGAGTGCCACCCGGCCCGGCACTCGGTAAAGAGTGGCTTCGCCGAGTGCCCGATTTTTAGCACTCGGCAAAGCTGGCGGCACTCGGCAAATCTACGTTCTCCCGTAGTGATGTGAGTCTGTATCCACCACCAAAGAACCCAATCAACAGGTCTAAACAGAAGTACCTAATTGACAAACCATCTCAGTGCTAGCTCAGCGAAGAATTAATTCGTGACGCATCATTGCCTGCAAAACTCTGTACCTTTCATCACTAATTACTCTAACTTGGCATTCAACCTTGAAAGTTCATTCTTGGACTCATCCACTGATGGGCAAGGCACAAAGCTTGAATGAATCTAATAAAAGAAAGCACAAGTGCACACAACAACATTATCTTCTGTGAATAAGGGCCCTTGTTTTCCATGGCCTCTATCCTCTTGTTTGGACGAGACGCACAACATGCCATGTGTAATCTTAATCTGAAGGACCGCAGATTGCGATGGCCACAGCACAATGACTTGGTCTTCGTTTGCTTGCTGTAGACTTGCAATGCGCACACATCCATCCATCAGTGGTTGGCAGAAGAAAGAGGAAGAAGAAAGGGATGTAATTATGGGGAATAGTAAGCGTGGCGCAAAATTGTCACCACTAGTGTTGATTAAATGACAAGTGTGCCTGTGGTACAGGGCGGATTGTGGATTTAGAAGGCGACGTACATTCGTGCTAGTGAGGGCCACCCCCTTCTAGAAATACACGATATTTTACTATAACTTTCAATATATATATATATATATATATATATATATATATATATATATATATATATCTTATTTAGATTGATCGTGAAAGAATAGTATCATTAGATTTATCATGATAAATATATTTATAATATAATGATTTTGTAATTTTTTACTAACATAATCATATAAAAAGTATTGGTCAAAGTTGGATATTAGAAACCGTGCTGATATCCAAAACGTCATACATTTTTGAACAGAAGGAGTACAAATTTCTTCGTGGAATTTCAAGCTTGGCTTAATGCGCAATTCGCGGAGAGAAACAGCCAAATTATAATAGGTATATACACCTCTAGTAGGAAAAAAATGGCTATATTGAGAGAGATTTTTTGCACTGAAAAATGGCTATTTATTTCTGCTGCGATTTTGTCAACTTCAGGCCTACGTTTTGCAATCCCACGAAGTGTAAATTCTGTCTTGTTTAGTTCGTGTTATTTTAATACGTACTTTTGTTGGAACATTCGTCTGATCAAGTTAAAAACTCTGTGATATGCATACTGATCCAACAGAACAGTTGGGTGCGTTAGGCGCATCAGTGCTGTAAAAAAGACTAGCTAATTTAGAAGAATCAGGAGCCTACACAATATTTTACACCACTCATTGATGCCTATTTATTTGGAAAGAAATGGTGGTTAGGAGGTCAAATTATTCTCATAGCCGGTTCCCCAAGGAAGCACATATTTGATATTCCCCTTTGGAGATTTCCAAATCTACCGTGTGCCAATTTTTGTGGCCATGCGAGTAGAAAATTACGATAGCCAATGCAAATTCATGTTTCATTGGGCGCATGTTTATCTTAGACACAAGTAGTTCTTAATGTAATCTTGGATATTTTGTAAGAAAAAAAAAGTAATCTAGCATGCATATACTTTTCTTCTCGAAAAAAATTGGACAGTTCTTCGGGCCCACTATATTCTAGAATGCATGAAATCATGCCATCCGGATTCACCGGAAAACTGAACTACGCAATGAACATTTCAGATCCGATGTTTGGGAGTTTTTTGGGCTGGTGCAGCATGCAGGTCCATCGATCCAGAGGAGAAGAGGTCACAAAACACCCTAGACTAAGAAAAGGTTACCTTTCCAAAAAAAAAAAAGACGGGGAGGGGACAGTGGCTGAGCCAAGATTTTCGGAATGAGTGTTCAAAGTTAGCAAAATATTGTTTAATAGAAAAGAAAGATCCGCAAGCAATAGCAAAGAAATGTTCATCCTAGAGACAACATCTCAAAATAATTTAGAGAAATCATAAAACAATTAAGAAAAAAAATACAATTTAACTCACGATACTTCAAGCCTTCGAAACGCTAGCCCGCTCACCATGGCCACACCCTGCTGCCACGTGCTCCTCCCCTCGCTGCGAGCCACACCCCACTCGCCTTAGGCCACCGTGAGATGCACTCTGGTCCCCACCGCCATGCGCTCCCTCCCCGCCCTGTCAACACCACGCCGCCGCGCGCTCCTCCCGACCATGGCCGTGCCCTGCCACCGCGCGTTCCCTGCCCATCGTGAGCCACGCCACCCTGGCATTGCCGCCACTCTTTGAACGAGAGCAGCAGAGATGAAGTGAGAGAGAGAGAGAGAGAGAGAGAGAGAGAGAGATTGGGTTTGGGTTTGGCATCATGGACATGTCGGGTTGGGCCAATAGGCCTGATTTGCTAACGGGCGATGGTCTGTTGGAGGAGGTGGACGGTATAAATGGCCATTGGGCTACAAAGCTTGAGTTTGAATTGGGGAAGGGAAGGTGTGGGGTGGATTGAAATCGTTTAAAAGTTGAAATATGGAGTTTTTTTTTGCATAACTATCAGTATATATAGCTAATATACTTAATATATACTGTTTTTTTAAAAAAAGAGGGTGTACATCTATACACCCATGTCCCTAGGTTCGCCCTGGGGAACTAATAAAAGGTTCATATTTGGGTCCTTAATGTTAAATATAAGATCTGATTGGATGAGATTGCACTTTTTTTTTATCTAGTGAAGTCGATGGAAATTAATATAGCATGTCGAAACCTGAAAATCAATAACCTCTGTGGAAATTAAGTACAGTATGTCTTGTCAATAAATTCAAAAGAAAAAAAAGGGGGAACATGCGGCCCATGGCCTAGTGGTCCCCTCCCTACTCACCCGAGTTGGTTTGAGTGTCCATCATACTTATCAATTCCATTTCGGTACCGGTCGGAATGACCGGAGCATGCTATACTGGCACCCAAATCGGTACACCGTAGCCTCAATCCTGTACCGGCGTCAATACCGGTCAATACCGGCCATTCCGGCCCATTCCACCATTCCGGTCATTCCGGTACCGGTCAAAAAAATCAAAATTGAAGTGACCACTTCTTTGAATCAGCTCAGAAGACCGAGTCCAATACTACTCATTCGATAGGTGAAATTATGCTAGACTATGGTAAGTTATTTCGTCCTTTTCGACGCAGTGGTGAGGACCTGGCGTAACACTTGAGGCGGCGACCCGACGGTGACGCGGTGTCTGGCGGCAGGATCGGCGGGGTTGAACAACGGCCCGATGGTGACACGGCGCCCGATGGCGGCTGGCGTCCGGCGGCAGGATCGGCGAGGTGGGAGTTTTGTCGAAGGCCGGAGGCGGCGCTATTGGACGGTATGGCGCCATGGGAGTTGAAATTTGAGCAATGGCCGTGGTTGGGGCCGAGCCGCCACGTCCTGGGAGAAGAAGACGGCGAGGAACCGGGCAGGCCGGGCGCGCGAGCCATGGAAGCGATCTTAGGGAGCTGGAGGAGGCGGCGTTGGGAGCTAGAGGAGGCGCTGGCTGGGACCGGGGAGGAGGCGGCAGAGCCGAAGGAGATGGGAATGGAGGATTCGGTGAAAAGGGGAAGAAGAACGGAGGATTCGATGAAAAGGGAAACATAAATAGAGAAGATTCGGTGAAAGTGTGATTAGAGTTAGAGGATTAGAAAATGTTGGGTATCATCTCGTACAACCAACCAAACGTAATCTCGTATCATCCCGTCTCACCAACCAAACAAACTGCTTGAATGATCACATTCAAGACGATCCTATCTAGGACGATTCTATCCATACCATTCAACCACATCTCACCAACCAAACGCACCCCTAGTTGATGGACTTGCATGATAGCTGTAGCGCGCTCGATGCGTGTCGCGCTCTAGGACAGTGATACATACGCTCTCTGTCGGCCAGGGACATACATCACATCGCCGGTTCCTAATTTCCCTGTACGGTTCAATTCTTATTGGTTGTGTGTGCGGGTCTCTTCCTTCGTTCTCCACATACAAGAAATGCAGCGTTGCAGCGAGGAACGAAACTTAGGGTATATTTGGTTCCCATGGCTAGCTTTATTTAGCGTCGCTAGTCAATAGGCGAGACAATCCTCGACGGTGGAGGAGAGCCACGAAAGCAGGAAAATCCTCGCCCGAAAGCAAGGCTGGGCAACAGGGTTAGCGAAGGACTTAAACCAGCTTGAAGGACACGCTCCAAGATTCCTATGAGAACCAACAGACTAGCATGCATGCAAAGACCACGCGGGGCCAAGCCGGCTTGGTCAGGTCTTTGCATAGATCCAGCTGATCATCCATTCCTGCCCGTCCTTCAAGTTTCGGACCCACTTCTCTCGCTACTAGTTATAGTCCGGCGCATGCATATCACTGACCGTGTCGTGAGGATGGGTTATAGAAGTTGGCGGGACGATATCATTCTCAATTTGTACGAATCTTGTTGCTTCTTCAGTCGTGTCCGTTGACTAGTAAACTCTGAACGTTAGTCACACCTAGCAATAATTAAATTACTGTTGTGTACCATCATGTTCGTATCTTTTAGAATTCTGTATCATCTATGTTCTACACGGAGAAGATCGACGGTACTAGCATGCTCAGGACAGAGTTAAGTTTCACTATTAGTATGCACAAGAGTTTCGTTTTAACTCGGTGCACACTGGTAGTTACAATATATAGTACCATATAAATAAAGTATAAACAAAGACCAGAAATTGTTATCTTATCGAATTTTATGAAACGATAGCATATTATAAGATAAATAAATTAATTAATTTTAAATACAATTTTATATATTACTATCAATGTATAATCACTCAATAAGTTATAATCATATAAGGGCCGCGTACCGATTATTCGCTTGACGGCACCCTGCTGTCCAATGAGCACGTCCTTTTTTTTTTACTATATTGTATCTTTCATTAAAAAAAAACTTTCATTATTTTTAGTGGTTGATTAGTTTGAAAATCAGTGGTCATGTATCCTAAGGACCATATGAAAGTCCAAAATGGCAGTTATTTTTTGACAGAGTGAGTGTGTTTTGGACCGCCAGAGGCAGTACGTGCCAATTCTGTAGCCAAAATAATTCCAAGGTACAAATTCGATACACATCGACAATTATTTTAGCACTAAAATACCTCTTGAGATACTTTTAAAAAATATCTTGAGAGTTGCTGTGGTCTAAGTGGGAGCCACCGCATTGGTGGGGTCCACAGATGCCTACTAGTATTAGCGAAGACTTCGAATCGATTTTTTTTAGTTCTGATAAGACAGTGATAGGTGAGCCAGCACTCACAGGCCAACAGGCCAACCGGTCACAAGTCAAGCAAAACTGGGAGCTTGCTTGTCATCATTGCCATGGCCACGAACGAGACGAAGTTTTGTGGACACTGAGTGACATCCATAACGTAAGATTTGGGGCTTGTACTGTGGTTTGTGCGTTGATTTTTCAGTGCACAGTTTTGGCCTTGGGCTGATTTTTCTGACGTTGCTTTTGAGTTCGTTCCAACATGTTCGACTTTCCTTCGAACCTAAACCTCGGGACACTTTACCATTGATGATATCATTCCACGCGAGGTGGATATATGAATAAATAACTAATTTTGTTAATAAATAATTAACGGTTATGATTTTAGAGTCGAGTTTACACATATGAAGTCACGCAGGACCGACACTAAATAAAGAAACGACAATGGAACGAAAACAACTTCAACGGGAACCCATCGACTTGCCACAGGCAACCGACTGAGATCAAGACCTAGCGATCACCCTCCTCGTGAAACTCCTTATCGAAAGCAGATGAAGACTCTTTCAATTTAACTGAATGATTGCAGCAAGAATAAGTACTTCAAGTACTCAACAAGTTGTACAACATAATGCAATTATAAATGATGGCTTATTCAAAAGGAAATGACTCCTATAATTATATTGCAAAAAACAATATTTGCAATTGAATACAAATAATAGATTGGAAGCGTAATTTAAAACAAACAAACAATATTAGTTTAACAATTATTTTCACAAAGGACACGAAGCCTAATCAATTTATTTCACATAACCATATGAGTTTAAATCATACATCTGTCCCATTCCAAATATTTTATGAAAATCTACCTATCATGTGAAATCTCCGAGCATGTCTATGACCGCGGACGCAGCTATTCGAATAGATTGGTTAACACTCTATAGAGGTTTGTACACTTTACCTATAAGATATAACCATTGTAGCTAGCACCAATCATAACAAAACCTTTCTGAAACTCTATCTTAACAATTGACCCTCTCGATGTGTTTACCATCGTACGAACCCTGTCGGAGTGCTTTGGTTCGAGGCACAACGTTGGACTTGGAAACGGCGAATCGTTCATAAGTGTGACCCGCCCACAGTAGTACACACCTCCACCCTAGCACACAGTCTAACCTACATGCCTAAGTAGTCAATGCCAAGATTCCTTAGCTTACTAAGTTAGGCATGTCCCATACTAGACGTGTGGTCGTACAGTTATGGCTCAGTTCAATGACGCACAAAGCTAAGTTCTTAATTGACCAAGACGAGACTGCTCCATTTCTAACCAAATTACCAAGATTCATATTTTCCCAAGCACGGAGTTCCACCATATCACAATTCTTTTCACTCACCTCAGTCTAAATATTTTTCTACCCTGTTGGTTAAGTGCATCACATGCCATCAATGAGTAACAACATACATAAAACAGCTTTTACACAAAGTTCTATAATCACTTAGTCAAGTTTTTGCAACTCAAAATGATATCAATAACCCGTTGCATGGCTAAGCAGACTATTCATGTCTAACCAACCCATGTTGGTACGTACTATAATAATACCAACTAATAATTAGCCAAGCTAGTGTGACAAAAGATCATGGTAATACAATGAGAAAAGTGGATATAATAAAATGGGTGAATAGATAATCCCAAAATATTTAAAGAATTAAACACTTGAAGTAATATGCAATAATTTGAATCAAAATAGTTTTGAAGAACAAGGTTTAATATGGTCAAATGTACAACTTGCCTTGAAACAAGTTTTGATATTGGTCTTGAGCTTGATCAATTCTTCCTCCCTCGAAAGCTCCCGAAGTATCAACGTCTACTCACAAACAAAAGCGAAACCTAACTAAATACTAAACAGAGCAACAAATAAACTCCAAAAATTAAATAAAAATCTCAGGAAGGCAGGGCTTGAATTTAGAAACCAGAATGGGTTCAATCGGTGTTCGTATGAGGAAGAACGGACCATCGGAAGATTTAAATATAAGAAAAAGAGAAAGAAAACACTATTTTGAATTTTCAGAATTTTCTTTCCAAAGGAAATTCTAAAATATTGCATCAGCAATAAAATTCAGAATTAAAAGAAAATCCAGAAAATAGGAAATAGAGGCTGACATGTGGGACCCACAGTCTATGGATTGGGTCCATGGCACTGGTCTATGGCTCACGGGTGCATGGATGAGTGGACCTGACATGTGGGATCCACATGTCAGTTGGTGGGTCTACTGTGGACCAAGTCCACGTGGGTGACTCGATCTTGATTCTTGGTGAGGCCGACGCAGCATCGACATGGCGGACACGTGGGCACGAAGCTGAGGTGGCACTGCCATGGATGACACACGGCTGCCACTTGGCTTCCACGTTAGCTCGACGACGGTGTGGCTCGAGTTCTGATGCTCATCGGCATTCTGGGCCATGACGGAGCAAGCGGAGGTGCGCAATAGGTAGTTGGTGTGACAGTGAACTCAACAATGCACCCACGGACATAAGGGGATGACAGAGTTGGCCGGTGGCGAGGTCGAAGTGGCGGAGGCGCACGGTCGTTAAAGAAAATTGGATTCCAGCGATGCTCCGGTGACTTTGAGGTGACGGCGGTGTAGATCTACTCCTTACGATCCCGACAGTGGTGATGATGAGGTTCGAGGTGCACTGACGGCGGAGGAACACAGTGATGAAGTTTTCGGCGGCAGCTTTTCTTCTCTGAGCGATTCTGGTTGCTAAGGCTTGGGATTCTGGGCGACGACGGTACGGTTGGGATGCGGAGGCCAAGGGCTACCTCCCACTTTATAGTGTGGCGGCCGGGAGAGTCCCTGGCGCGAACGCCAAGAAATCCGAGCGGCAACGGGGTCCAAGTCGTAACCGAGTTGGAGATGATAAACAGTGTGTCGGTGGGGCCCACATGTTAGCAACAGTGGCTAGGGTGAGTTTGCGTCAGAAACGACACGTGTGTGGCTGATGGGTGGGGTCAAGGGCGGGGGAGAGAGGAGCGAGCTGCGCGCAAAAATGTGCCGATGGGATTGGGATGGGTTGGAGGGAGAATGGGTTGGGGAAATAAAGATTCAGCCAAAGGATTTCCTAAGATTTTAAATAGCTTTTTTTTATTTCAGAAATACTAAAAAATCAAAATGGCAAATTAAAAATGGCAAATGAACTCGGAAAAATTCCAGAAAAATCTGAAAAATATTGTCAAGCATAAAGAACTCAAATAAAATAGTTTTGGATTTAATTGATATTCAGATTAGTCACATTTTTTACTTTAAAAGCCCCTTTTAAGCTTTATTAAATTGAAATAAAGTTTGGTGAAATTTCCAAGGGACTAAACTACTGAAAAAGGGTTTTAAAACTCATAAAATTCGGATGTTACACTATAGCTCCAACCAAGGTTGCAAAGAGCTGGCGATATGGCGTTATATCATCAAAAATAGTTGTGACACTAAAATTTCATACAAATATCATAATTGGTGACTTTGCCGATTTATCATGTTTATCGGCGATATATCGTGTGGCGTCTTAGCAATACACCAATATAAAAGGTTAAGTTCTGCCCTAGCCGCTCCCGTTCTCCTTGCTCCAGTCTGACGACTATTGTTTATCTTCTTCTACGTGGATGCTCATTGTAATGATGTATTGAGTTTGCTTATGTTAGTCTTACTATTGATAAAAAATAATCTTATGTAGTGTAGATGTATCATGTACGTTCTATTAATTATTTTCGCTACGCAAAATTTTGTGAAAATGATCTTATAATCATATTTCTTTTAACGTTTATCGGCCAATATATGGCGCTATGTCACGAAATGCTAAGCAGACCTCCACTCAATGCCGTTGTACCCTATTTGCAACCTTAGCTCCAACCTAAGATTCCAGCTGGTACAACTACATCGAATTTATCTCAAACTTATCTTACAAACGGTTTGAGATACAAGTTCGCTCGAGCTCGACTCTTGCATCCCTATTGGAAAAGGACACGATTCCACATCGATGCTGGCGCGATCGTCATTGATTATAAGTTGGAACATTCAACAGTTACACCTGGCTGCAAGCTACTGACATGGACACAGGAATATCACAAACATAGACACATCTGTCCTCTCTTCTCCGAAGGAAATGCGAATCAAATCCTTGAAGCCATTTCACTCGTGAGAAGCTCAGATTATCACAATTATACTTTCAGTTTCATGCGAGGAGTTAATCCATAGAGACAACAAGTAGCAAAGATATAGTCCGTCGGATCAGAAGCAGGGCCATGCGATTCTGCAGTCTGAACTCTGAAGACGCGCAAATTATTCAGTTTCAGACGGGCGCACGCATGAATCACGCTAGAGTCTTCAGCAAGAAGAGACGGGGAATATAATCTGCACTTTCTGCCGAAAAGAGGCGACATGTATGTAAAGCAGACAAAACTTTCGATGGAATAGAACCAGAACATTTGGACGAGGGAAGTTACAGTACTTAGTGACACCATACAAACTATCCTTATGTGCCATATCTGGCTAATCAAATAGAGACCAAAATATTCCAAGTGATTGCCTCAAACTAGTACAGACGATGGTTATCTGTCAGGGTATGCTTCGGCACACATCTTTTTAAAAAGGTTTATAAATCTTGAAACAAAGTAATTAATATTGGGTGGAGACAAATATGTATAGGGAGCAACTAACGCTCGGACGTACGATGGGAGGCTTTTCATCATACGTTCCGATGCAACAAAAAGGAAGAACGTGTGCAATATTTTTTTTTTCAATGATCGCAATAAAAGGTTTGTTCGTATTGGGTTTCGAACTATCAGAGAAGAGGTGGTGGGGAGGATGCAACATATCAAAGAAGAGGATACAACATCTCAGAATCCCATATACAACATTTCAAAGAAGATGATAGAACATCTCAAAAATCTCAGATGCAATATTTCAAATATTGTTACAACAATCAAAATAAAAAGAGGAAACATCTAAAAACACCTTGTTGAAACTTGGAACAATGGTGTAACGTGAAGGGGTGCAACAAAAAGTTTATTCTTGTGCAACAAATCAAACAAACTATTGTAACAAAAATTACCACTTGCCGCAAAAAAAGCTCCATGTAACATTTCGAGCCAACTGTTGCAACAAAATTAACAAACTCCTACAATAAAACTTACCCAGATGAAAACGTTTGCAACATTACAACAAATCCATCACCATGCACCTCCCATCCCTCCCCCGTGGGCGCAGCATCAAATCCAGCCCCTCCCCTTCTCCTCCTTATGCTCCTCCCGCACCACCATGAATGGCACCAAGATCGCCGCTTCTCGGCGCCTCCTCCACGGCCGCCTAATCGCTCTGACCCTCTGGTGAACCGTCGAGTCGATGGGGAGACGCGCCCGAGAGGATCCGGGGTTGATGAGGCTCATGACTTGGACGACAAATGTGGAAGGACGAAGAGCGAGGCACGATTTGGGTGGGAGCTTCTGGACAACGCCAGCTTCTCCTACCGTAGCGTGGAGCACCGGGTGCTCGGGGCTTTGCGGGTTGCCAGCGAATGAGGTGGGGATTTGCAGTGGAGGTGGTGCATCGCATCCGCCATGGTAGTGTGGTTCCAGCCACACGAGGTGGGGATCTAGGGTTTGGATGCGGAGGAGGCGGAGGTAGAGGTGGTTGCGGCCATGGGAGATTTCGAGCTGGTACTGAGCTATGTGAGGTGAGGGCGAGGCTGTGTGCTACTGCTATTGCTCTCAACGGGGGAAGGAGGAATGCCTAAAGACGAGAAATGAGGATTCGGTGAGAGAGGATGTGGGGACCCCGAAATTAAACATGTTTCAAGTTAAGTGATTTCGCTAGAGATGTAACCCTTAACAGGAAATAAGAATGTTTTTGAGTACCCAGATATGTGTCTCACGTTAGCTCATAGGATCAGCTGCTAACATGCACATATCCAAACAATATTATATCACTTGCATACACGGTTAGAATATAATGAATAAAAATTAGCAGCAAAAAACATTAAATAAGTAAGAACAGAAGGTCAAATAAATTAAATAACCTTTCCAATAGTGCGCCACAAGCCAAGGGCAACTGACTGGTATTAAAACCGATATACCAACGTTATCGCCTCAACTTGTTGCGTTACTATGATGTTCTTACCTGCAACATAGATAAGCCAACTAAGTACAAAAACGTACTCGCAAGACTTACGAATAACAAATATAAGTAAATGCACTTGGTGTCAAAGGGTGGCTAAAATAGTTCTTTTTCAGCGAAAAGCCAGGTTATTTGACAAGATAACTAACATAGATTCAAATTGCCATTTGACAAACATTTAGAAATATGATATAACAGTAAGTGCTCCAATTCATGATCAATATTTCCAAGATTTTATCATCATGAAATCATACCCAAAGTGACTACTTCACCCGGGTAAACTAACATCAATACACGAACTTCCTGTTCGTGAATGACATTTCATTCCCAACCATACCCTTTTCCTATTCCCGACATCTAACTGTGCATGGTTTCCCACAAGTATTGTCCATGACCGGGGACACGACTATTCGAATAGATTTATGACTCTGCAGAGTTTGTGCAGCTTTACCCACATGATATGAATATCACTCAATGTCGGCCAATCACTACTACAGGAACCGACATCACAGATGGTTCGGAACCGTCATCACAGATGGTTTCCGAACCGTCTATGTTTGTTGATGCGTGATAACAGGATATTATCACGCAGCGGTACAAAACCGTCGTGATACAAAATATCACGAGCGGTTTTATTAAAAACCATCGTGAAGTCAAGTATCACAGATGGTTTCAAGCCGAAAACCGCTCGTGATATGAGAATATCACGAGCGGTTCTAAAGAAAACCGCTGCGTGATAGGAGAATATCACGAGCGGTTCTAAATAAAAACCGTCGTGATTTACGAATATCACGAGCGGCTTTTACGTAGAACCGCTCGTGATATTCTCTATCCTGAGCGGTTTGCGGAGAAACCGCTGCGTGATACTTGCCTTCACTGACGGTTTTAACACAAAGCGTATGTGATAGCTCGTACTTCGCCCACAATTTCTTTGTTTTCTGGCTAGCCTCGGGAATTGCTAGCCATGCCCTCTGAAAACAAGCATTCACGAAGCAGATTCAAGCATTCACAAAAAGCAGATTCAAGCGACCATGACAACTCAGAGTGATCATTACTCAAAATAAATTACAAAAGATCGCATTTGTTCAAGTATTTTCGCTATAGTTACAACTAGATTACAATTGTTTTGCGTTGAGAGGTTTTAGTGGGGTGATGCTCGGGTTGGCGACGAGTGAAACTCTCCGTTGTCGTTAATGATTTCTGTGTTGATAAAGGCGCAGAGCTTCCCTCGAATGTCCTTGATCTCTTCCGCAACGAGTGAATCACATTGTAAATTCAAGGCCTGTCGCTAGCAAGAGTAAAGTGGTAAGATATATATATATTTAAATTTATAATTAGGAAATAATTATTTCGAGATTGACAAACCTCAGGATCCTTCTTCCTAGCTGTAAGGATTAGCTGCATATGATAGCAGACATAGATTGCACATAACTCATCATCTTTTTCTTTGGCGACCGCAAAAATAGAATTACATATATAGGTATAGTCGATTCGAGATGCGTTATTATGAAGTATGATATAGGATTATCGTGTTGTAGCGCGTGCATGGGAAAATCCATCACTGTGTGTTAGTTAGGCGCTCTTTCCATTGTATATTCCTTTGTTGGCAACATAATTCTTTGAGCGACCTACAAGATTCGAAAAGGTTATCCTCGGCCATTTCAAGCGAATGAAGACTACAATAGAGTTATGTAAGGAGGAAATGAGCATACCTCTCGAGTATTCCTCTTAGAGTCTTTGAAGTCGTGCTTCTTGCGGTTTAGGGAATCAAGGTATATCACATGGTTCCTCTTGGGTATAATAACTAAAAGGATCCAGTGGTACCTACTCATGTATGTCGCTATAGTCATTAAACCTAAGTTCGTGCTGCGTATAAAGTACAAATGAAATTTGTATAGCAAGTAGTGACACTTACCCTCGGTTGTAGGGCACCACTATGTACTTCATGTTAAATCGACAAAGCAATGACCTCGTTATGTATTTCTCGACGAAGGATGAGTCTTGTTGGATGGTTTGCAACGATACCACATGTGGGTCGAGGAAACCCACTGGTTCTTTCCATTCCCGGACATTTTTCAGCATGTATCTATACATAAGCAATGAGTTGTGATATTTATTGGTATTACATGAATGTAGAACTTGATTGTACGCACTTACAGTGTCCAACATCGTAGAAGCGAGACGTCGAGGCCAACGAGGTTGAATAGTTCAAATAAGTCATTGAAGCCCACGACGAAGTACCTCGTCCCGTTGAAGAAATGCTTGTCCTCAGATCGGCGGTGATTCCGAGATCACACCCCTTCTTTTGGGTCTTCGCCAAGTACCAGGCATGCAAAGCCTGACAAGCATATCCAGCGTGCATTACTACTGCGTCGGAGCACAATGGTTTTCCGATGATGTAGTTCCCGGGTATCGCGGACTTCCCGGACTTGGGAGGCGCCTTAACGTTTGTGGATTTCGATTTGGCCTTAGCGATTGGCAGCGTCTTCTTGTGAGACGACTCGGGAGCGGATCTGACGGCACGCTTTTGTCTGTTGTTTCGGCGTCTTCTCCACGGAATCGAAGAGGTGGCCTTATGAGGCGAAACATGAGGTGGAGTCATCGAGGGTCCGTTGGAGAGGAATGGTCGTGTCCAGATCGCGGCCTTCTTTGGGTCGAGCGATGTCCTTCTTGGGCCATCGGATAAAAGAGAGGACGGCATCCCTAGTGTTGTGATCTCTTCGTTCGGGCAAATCTTCACGGACGGCTCGGAAATTGACATGTACCATATCCACTGGACCTGGCGTAATGCGGCGCCGCCTAGGCATCGTGTCTTTGACCCCTTCCTCGTATGGATACACCATCCTCGCTGACCTCAATACAAAGGACCCATCCATCCTCACTTGGAGCTTACAGGCGTCGGCTCCTACAAAACGACACGCAATTAGCTAAGGCGCCCTATAGGTCTATCTTTGGTGCATTCCATAGATGTACGCTACCTTGATGTCGCTCTATCGGTAATCGGACGTCGTCATGTTCACAATATATGCGCGACGCGACGCCACTCGACGTTGAGGAGGATTGCCTCCCGAATTAGCGAGGCGGCTTGCATCACGTGGCTCATGAGTATATCCATTTGACTCATAATCTTGCCATCTCTACTTGAAATTGGTTAGTAATCATCTGCACCAACTAGTTGTCGTGCTCGCCTTGGATCTCTTCCTAGTCTTATACGTGCGATGAGTCGTCCGCGAATCCATGACTCCAAGGCACGTTAACCCCAAGGCCTCGCGTGCGACCAGGTGCTCCTTGTTTCCCAAGGCCGTAGATAGTATATCATTCTCCCCTGCGCATGGAAGGAGCCTTGGGAAGCTTGGGCGATCAAGTCACGCCGCAAGAGGTCATCATGTTATTATAGGCACTATGAAGTTATGGACTTATTAACAACTTAGTAGTTCGACATATTACCACACGTTGGGACACTTCACAGTCTCGGGTTTGTGAAGGAGATCTTTGCCCAAGACGAGACTTGTGCCCTCGCTTTTAACCAGCTTAGGAACGCGGTGCGTGACATCGAAGCGGGTTCTCCTTCTCCGCCGCCCATTCCTCATATTTACCCGCGCACCCAGCGGTCGAGAGTCTGTGCGGGTGAGTGTTTTGTGTCCGAGAGCTTTGTGCGCGCGACTTTGCTCCTTAAATTCGCCGCGTCGTTTTCATAGCCACAAAGGTGTCCCATGCTTCCGCGTCAAGAATTTGTACTGCGCGAAGGGCGTTTGACCCGTGTTCACGTACTTCGTGACAAGAATGCTCTTGAAGGTCCTCCACGATTTACCCATCGTGAGCATCGCTGTCCGTCGCACGCGTGCCACATGTGCTTCTGGAATAGTGGACTTCTCTGAAAGTTCTGTCCACAGAGCGCCTTTCGCTTCTTTCGTCAGGTCCTTCCATGTTGGTGTGGTGATGAGGACACGTTCCCTTGCAAGTATCCCGCAAATGGTCCGGAATCTCGCCGCTGATCTCTTGGGACTCAGAGGGACCCCAAAGTCATCGACCTCTGTGATGACCGTCGGCTGTAGGCATTTTCGATTGTCCTCTGCCATCTCGCTTAGTGTCATTATCGCCGACGGTGACGGTGGCCTCGTCGGCCTGTTCCATCTGTGGCGTCGGTGTCGTGACCTCGTCGGCGCCTCTTCCATCTCTGGCGTCGGTGACGGCGGCGAAGACGATGCCTCTGCCATCTCACTTACTTGCTATCTATATAAGTTACATATGCAATAAAATGGATTGCAAGTGTCCCAAATTAACATATACATTTAAACTTAATAATATGCTCAACATGTGCAATATTAGCAAATAATCATAAATAATTCCAAAGCATAAATATGAAACAATTAATCTCGGGAAGAAATACAGAGGTTGACTATAGAGATCAAGATGGCAAATAAAAAGTTGAATGAGCTCATACTGAGTACTAACATTCCTTAATCCACTAGCTTCTCTAAGGAAGCCTACTTCATCGAGGCCGACACACTGGAGTGTGCCATTTGTTTCATGCCGTGGAGGACTGGCATGAAACAAAGGTACACTCAAGTGTGTCAGGATCGACGAAGGAAATGCTAAGCAAAGGTTTAATCCTTTAGGGCTCGCCGCCTCCCTGCTCCTATTATGTGCTCTCAGAAGGAGAGTAGCTAAAGAACAAGTCTTTGCCATCTCAATCCTATTGTCTATACTCTTCATCGACCTCGACACCTTTGGAGTGTACCATATGCTTCTTGCCTTGGAGGATTGGCAAGAAGTAAAGGTACACTCAAGTGTGTCGAGATCGACGAAGGAAATGCTAAGCAAAGGTTTAATCTGTAGGGCTCGCTCGCCGCCTCGCTTCTATTTTTAACACTCCTAACACTCCTTAATCAACGAAGCAAAGGTTTAATGCTTCATGTACGTAAGACTAGCCTTTAATGAAGACATAGAAACAAAATAGAATCAAGTAAAACTTTCTTTACGGATTGATGATATTATGTGCTCTCGAAGGAGAGTAGCTAAAGAACAAGTCTTTGCCATCTCAATCCTATTGTCTATACTCTTCATTAAATGAATATGATAATATAAATTCAAATTATGAGCTCTAAACAATACTTTGCTTAACTGTCAAACGATCTCAAGCATAATCTAAAAACAGTTAAACTTCGATCAAGCAGAGGTTGACTACAGAGATCAAGATGGCAAATGAAAAGTTGAATGAGCTCATCTGCACAACTAGAAGAATCACAAACTAGTCAATAGAACTGATCAATTTGCAATAGAACTATGAGCTCAACCGAAAGTAACCAATTAACATTACATCATATTGAAAGTAGCAAGTAATACAATAGAGCTCAAGTATGAACTAACAATCACATTCAATCTCAGTATAAGACAGAGTTCATCACAGAGCATGTCAACAAAGCCCACCGATCTTGTGATCTTTGCATAGATAGAAACTAGTGATACAAATCTTTTGCGAGCCTATCTTTGCTCGAGTTTACTTTATCGACCACGACACCTTTGGAGTGTACCATTTACTTTTTGCCTTGGAGGATTGGCAAGAAGCAAAGGTACACTCAAGTGTGTTAGGATCGACGAAGAAAATGCTAAGCAAAGGTTTAATACTTCATGTACAGAAGACTAGCCTTTAATGAAGACATAGAAACAAAATAGAATCAATTAAAACTTTCTTTCTGGATTGATGATATTGTGTGCTCTCAGAAGGAGAGTAGCTAAAGAACAAATCTTTGCCATCTCAATCCTATTGTCTATACTCTTCATTAAATGAATATGATAATATAAATTCAAACTATGAGCTCTAAACAATACTTTGCTTAACTATCAAATGATCTCAACTGTTAACGAAAATAGATTAAACTTCCAGTCAAACAGAGGTTGACTATAGAGATCAAGATGGCAAATGAAAAGTTGAATGAGCTCATACAGACTACTAGAAGAATCACAAACTAGTCATTAGATTACCAACGAAAACTGAATACTCTCAATGAATCGAACATGAAGAATCGTAATAACTAGCTTTCAACCGAAAGTAACCAATTAACAAGACATCATATTGACAAGAGTAAGTAATACAATAGAGCTCAAGTATGAACTAACTATCACATTCAATCTCAAGATAAGGCAGAGTTCATCAGAGCATGTCAACAAAGCCCACCGATCAATTTGCAATGTAACGATGAGCTCAACCGAAAGTAACCAATTAACAAGAGATCATATTGACAAGTAGCAAGTAATACAATAGAGCTCAAGTATGAACTAACTATCACATTCAATCTCAAGATAAGAGGCGAGTTCATCATAGAGCATGTCAACAAAGCCCATTGATCAACAAAGCGAATCGCCACAGAGGAGCAATACTCACAGAGAGGATGCCGACAAGAACTCACGGTGCAAGGAGGAGGCCGACACGGGAGGAGGATGGCGCGGGAGAAGGCGTCAGAGAGGAGGAGGACGGCGGGAGAGGCCGGTCTGAGAGGAGGAGGCCCACACGGGGAGGAGGACAGGGCGCCGAGGTCGGAGGCGGCGACGCCGGGCTTACTGCCACGGGAGGTGAATGGGGCGCCGGTGGTGGGGCGGCGGCACCGAGGTCGAAGGCACCGAGGTCGGGGCCGAGGTTGGGGGCGGCGGCACCGAGGTTGAAGGCGCCGAGGTCGGGCGGCGGCACCGAGGTTGAAGGCGCCGAGGTCGGGCGCCGAGGTTGGGGCGGCGACACCGAGGTCGGGGCGACGCGCCGAGGTCGTAGTCGGCGGTGAACTACTGGCGCAGCCCTAAACCCTAGAGGAGGTGAGCAGCGAGAGCCTAAGGGCGCGAGAGGAAGTGACAAGTGAGAGCAAAACCCTAGCATTTCGCCTTATAAAAAGTATATCACAGATGGTTTCTAACGAGAACCGCTGCAGTGATATGATATCCTGACGGTTCTATAAACGAACCGCTCGTGATATGGAACGTATCACGAGCGGTTTTTAACTACAACCGCTCGTGATATGGACGTATCACTGAGCGGTTTTAAATAGAACCGTCAGTGATTCTTTTCACGACGGTTGTACAACGGAACCGCTCTGTGATAACTCTCTTCATTTTCCGTGTCTCTTCGTCTTCATTTTCTGCATGCTCTAGCTTCGTCTCACGATCACACGGCGCGGCTTCATCTCTTCATTTTCCAACGCCGCCTGACTCCCCAAATATCTCTTCGTCTCCCATTCCGCTTTAGAACTTGTTCTATATATAGATGTGTCCCTTCTACAATGTATTTCACACAACCTCCTTGATCCCCTTTCTCCACAAAAAAGAAATTAATGGCTGCCTCCTCTTCTGTACATGCACTATACGCGCACCTCTCTCACAGACGTTGAATCGGCCGCGGAAGAACACTATTTCAACAATGTCTTCCTCCTCTGTCCGAGAATTTGTCGAGCGGGTGACGCCACCTTCCATTGTCTTGACATTCTCCTCCGCCGTGTCTTAGGGTGATCTCCCACTTTCGGCGAAGTTTATCGTGTCGTCGACGTGGTCCTCCAAAGCGAAGTTGCACGTCTCTGGAGGCTTGTCGTCACTTGATCGCTTAATCGAGGCAAAGAAGCGATCGAGTCGACAGGCCGAGACCCTCAAGAAGAGAAGAGAGCCTATGGGCTCAATTCTTCTTAGTTCAACAGTCCGAGGGTCTTCGGGACACACTCGAACGAGCGCATCAGCGAGTGGATGTATTTCAGGCTTCATTCGATCATGAACCGTCCGCCCCCGACGCCGCCGCCTACGAAGTATTGAAGACGGAGATAGCAGCCTACCTCCGCCACTAGATAGGTTTCTAGTTTTTTAATCTTTTTGTTTAACGCCACGTTGTTTGGCTATATATATGAAAATTCCAAAATGAAAAAAAAAGTTTGGAGGTGAAGTTACTATATCTATTTGCCCATAGTAAGAGCCCTCATCCCATCGATCTTGAAGTGTGTAGGTATGTTGATCTAGAGCCGTGGGGCAGGCCGGGTTGCTCCACCGCAGTAGTGGCAGAGGCGGCGTCGGCTCATCGCGCAGCAAAGGCGATGGACCTGACGCGCAGATGCGGTAGTGGGAGGATATCACGAGCGGTTCTTAATTAGAACCGCTCAGGATATTCAAAATATCCTGAGCGGTTCTAAATAAGAACCGCTCAGGATACTACACGCACGGTTGTAACGTAAAACCGCTGCGTGATTAGAGATTATCATGCACGGTTTGTGAATAGAACCGTCAGGATAATTCCTGACGGTTCTATTTCTCAACCGCTCATGATAGATGACTATCCTGAGCGGTTCTAAAAATACCGTCTGTGATAGTTGTTCGCGCCCACCGCAGAGTTGATCGACCCAACACAGACGGTTCCAAAGGAACCGTCTGTGATGGGGCGTCTGCTATAGCCTGTTTTGTAGTAGTGAATGCACTCTTTCGTAGGAGTGTGACCGAGATATCATAATGAGGCCATTACAAATACCATGTGTCAACTATTAAACCACCCGAGGATACACACCATGGCAGACTGTCGGTCGCCTGTACCACGGTTACACCTTGTTGTGTAAGTAAGCCCCTGCGAAGCTTTCTGCTAACACAAGCGACCCTTAAAAGCAAGTAAGACAAAACTTATCATGCCTCCACTAGATTGACAATACAATAGTAACAATAATAAAAATAACGATTATCAATATATTTGTGGTTTGATAGCAAACACACTACAAATTAATAGGCCAAGCCTTCGCCATTAACCTAGCATGTGGTTGCATGTATGACTTGATTCAACACCACACAGACCGGTCCTTAATCACCTAGACGAGGCTACATAAATCCATCACAATTTCTCAACATAACCCTACATCCGTCCAAGTTAAAATGTAAAGAACCCAATGTCCAACATGTCCACAATAACTAGATCCAAGATCTATACATAATCCTCAATTCCAACATGATTCAATTTAATATCGGCCGATGGACTAGTTCCATTAACCACTTTCGACTACATCTACCAGCATTGCTAAGCATCGTTCTAAAAATTATCAAACAAACCCATACAACATATAACCTTAATTATTCAAGGTAAAAGGGTAACCAACATTCAAGGAAAGACAGTGCATCAAGTAGGGCATATCTTAAAACTCCCCATTTGACATATCGGTAATTGAAATTAAAGCAATGCATAGAATACTTGAAAAATCAACATAGATAGCAATGCATAGAGTACTTGATTTTAAAAGTACATTAAAAATGAAAACTAACAAAATTGATTTAATCCAATTTGGAGTTAAATTGAATTAGTTATGAATTTTTCAAGTTATTTGAATTTTGAGTGCAACTTGAAACCGTTTCAGGATTTCTAAATGAATTAAATACACTTTTCACTCACCCTCAGCTAGCCATAGGGAATGACAAGCGGGGCCCGATGTTGGGGTTTGACCCGGTCAATATTGACCGGTCACAGCCGATGGCTAAGCTGAAGACGTATTCAATACGTCTTCTAATAACCAAGCACATAACAAATACATTTCCCATAAATGAAAACGTATTTCAAAACATGCACTTTCACTTAATCAGCTTATCGAGTCCACATGTTAATGACTTTATGATTTAACTGGTTTTAATTAGTCTTCCTAATCATGTTTAACCCTGGTGGGACCTATGTGTCATAAGTACACTAATGAAATACTTAAACGCTTAAAGATTAGGGTTAACCACAACTCGTCGGCGGTTCAACGGAGCTCCCCGTGCATGGCGGCATGGCTAAGAAGGCAATCCGGTGAAGGAGGGCAGCTCCGGGCTCGGGATCAACTCGTACGGCTGCGGAGAAACCTCGCAAACGTGTTGCCGGTGGCCCTAAGCCCCACGGTTGTCGGCGGCGGGCTTGCGACGAGCGGAGGCAGAACCGAAGGGCGGCGCTCGAGGAGATCTGGAATGGCCGGAATGCGGACGGTGGCGGACCACCGTGGTCAGAGAAGAATGGCTTGCACGCCCTCGAGGAACACCAAAATCCAATTAGCTTCGCCTATGAACTCGTTGAGATAAAAAAGGACAAGACGACATAGAAAATGTCTCACCGAAGCACTCGCAAGCTTCGAGACCATGGTGGCCAGAGCCGGGAATGATGAAGTCGTTACCGACAACTCCGTGAATAAACGGGGCTCGGACTAAGCAAAACAGGGGCAGCGTTGTGATTGGAGTCCAGCGGTGGTGACGCGGACTCGAGGGCAGCACCAAGGCGCTCGTTCTCTGGTCGCCTTCTTCGTCGGTCGAGACAAAAAAGGGAGCGTAGAGGGAGAACGAGTGCGGAAGGATTGCAAAAGACTAGCCCGAAAGGTTCACGAATTATACACAATGCTTCAAGGGCGATTGCATGAGTTTGACGTGGCGATTGGCGACGTCGTGGTGAGCGGGTGCGGTGCTAGCGTTGCTCAGTTGAACGACATCAAGGAAGATGAAAGCGGTGCTGACAAAGGGGCCCGCCCGTGAGCGGTGGAAAGGAAATGACGCGTCGGGTGCGAGTCCGACTCGGGCGCAGGCGAGCGGGTTGGATCAAACCAAGTGGCAGTCGGGCCTAGTCGGAATGGCGACACGGTGCGATCGAGCCGACTCAACTCGGTCGGTCTGATCGGAACAGCTAGGGTTAGAGTTTGGATTTGAGTTTGACCGAAATGCAAAGAGTTTGACTAAGCGAAATAAAATAGAAGAAAAATTCTAAATTTTTTTGAGAGTATTCTAAGAATCAAATATGACTTAGGAAAATTAGGTTCAAGCACTGTTCACGTAGCATATGTATAGGCTTGTTACACTACACGTAAGCATTGCGAGTACATTTTTGTACTCATTTGCTTTGCTTAACTAATTGTTGCAGAGGAGGAAGCTGATCCCCAAGGGATCCACTTTTGTGAGCTGTGCGGTGGGTTTGACGATTAGGTTGGCGGCCCGGTTGGTTGCCTTGTGGGTTAAAGGCACACTAATTGGCTCTTATTTATCACCATCTTATGGCTTTTACTTCCGCTGTTATTTATCTCTTTAGTTGTTAGTTGGCCGGTTGGCCCCTTTTGTAATAACTCTATATTGTATGTCTTTTGATTTGCTTAGTTGTGCTTCGGTTCTATGTGTTGAATGGAATTGATGCATAATTTTGTAAAAGGGTGTGTGTATTGCAAGTTCTTGGGAAGTATATGTATCTCAAGGCACGGGATATTTTGTTTGCGATGCTAGGACCAAGTGGATGGTTAAGCATTACAAGACGAATTTCCCGGGTCCTCACAAAGTTGGTGTCAGAGCCATACTGACCGTAGAAACCCTAGCTTGGTCGTCTTTAGGATGTTTTGAAAAACTTAGTTTCAAAATATTAAATGATTTATGAAAGCTTAAGTAAATTCTCAGATTTTACTCCTTACCTATCTTAGCTTTCTTATCTCATCTTGCTCTAACTTGAGTTTGAAAAGTTGTTTTCCTCTCCTTCTTTCAAAAGATAGTTGCTATCATTTAATTTCGGTTTGGGGAACTAATGAGAGTCGTAAATTGAAGTGTTGGCTGTCTTTTGGTGAAGTTTGGAAGCTTCTGGAGTTGGAAATTTCGGCTAGGAGCTTCGATTCAAAATCTGGACAGCAAGCATCAAATTCTGCACAGCAAGCTTTTAGTTACTAAATAGGGTAGATAATGAGGGGATAATTCAACTAAAACTTGTGGGCATAAAAGGGTAAGATGTGATATTAGATGGCTAGTGCCTAAAACACCCCTATATGGTTTTTACCATGCTCTTTAGACGCGATAAAACTTGGTTTTGTGCTGGTTGTTACGCCTTTGTGCCTTAGCACCCTCAATTGGATCTTGATTTTCGATGTTAGAAGTGTGCATACATGCTAGGGTTAAGATGCATACCCCCGGTTCACTTACTCACCTTATGCTCATTCTTTCCTTACCCTATCCTTTATGCACCAAAATATTTAAGGGGGGTAGAGGAGCTTTTTAGTGCATACAATGGGTAGAAGATACATCAAACTAGGTGTTAAACATCTTGATTCTTATACTTTGATCATGCATATAGTTTCTAGTTAACTCAGGCATGATTTATAGCCCGATTTGATAATTAAAGAATGAACATGACTAGCATATAAAAGTTATAAGGTTAAAATGGCCCTTAGTTTCACCTCCTTTAAATGAGTAACAAAATTGCATTTAACAACTTACCATGCTCATATAGATTCCTTGCATGAATTTGAAATTTTGGATGTTATGGCTTGATGTGCTAGATGTTGTATGGAAGTAAAGTACATGCTTGCCTTTAAATTAATCAAAAGTGAACTTATTATGTTTTGATCTGGAGTAGCTCATTTTTATATTGTTCAATTGAGAGTGTTTTACACCATGCTAGAATTTCTTATGTAGTCAATTGCTCTTTATGTCATTAAACCACTTTTCTTGTATTGTGTGAATTTTGTCAAGGATTGAAAGAAAAGTACTCCATATGTAGTCAATTGCTCTTTATGTCATTAAACCACTTTTCTTGTATTGTGTGAATTTTGTCAAGGATTGAAAGAAAAGTACTCCAGTAACAAATGGTTATTCCCAAAAACCTTGAAATTTTTCACATGAGAACCTGATGGTGTGTAATTAATAAATATAATTTTTGCAGAATTTATTCAACTTGTTTTGCCCAGAATTTAATTCAAATTCTTTGTAGGGCTGTTCTGGCCAATTTTAAATCTGGGACTAATAGGTTGGCTTAAACTTCTAGGGCCCAATTTTCTAGTGTTAAGTATCACCTCAGTAACATGCCAGAATTTTCCTGGAATTTTTGAACTTAATTTCACTAGTGTTTGAGCCTATGTCTTGTTTTCCTTGTCTGAATTGTTGTAGCAACTAGAACCTGAGATTATTGTGTAGGGTTAATTTTCCTAGCATCTATAGTGTCCCAGAAACATCCCAAAATTTTCTGGAATTTTTCTAGCTGATTTAATACTTTTCCCGAATCTTAGTTGCTCACTAGTAAACTTTAACAAAAAATCTGTAATAAACTAGATGCTATACTCAATGCATGAGTGGTTTTTGAGATGAATGTACTAGTGTGAGTAGATCCTTTTTAGTGTTTATTTAAGTTGTTAAATTAGTTGTTTGATTGCTATAATAAGGACCAGGTCATGGTAGTGTGGATTCTTGATATGTGTTGAATCTTTTGATCATCTAACAAAAATGAATTTGTTGTTGTATTTTGCTAGAATCATGTAAGTATGCATGTGAGTATTTGCACTCTCACTAATCCAACCTAACTTTGTCATAAAGTTGAATTCATATGTGCATCCTTTCATGCATTCATCCAAAGCATTCCTTTCCAAGCCTAGCCAATAGAACTAGTGAAACAAGGGTTAAGCGAGACTACTATAAACTTTGCTTTATCTTCTCTTCTCTGCACAGTATCCCAGTGTTGATGTTAGATTACCATTTAACCAATCCTTCTGTTCTATTGATTGATACCTTTTTCGGTCGAGTGAATGTAGTCGTGTGTTTTGTACTACTAGAAGATGACGAGAAGCTTGCCTGTCAGAAGTGCCTTCGAATCCAGAAAGGGAAGGTTAAACAAAGCAATGGAAAGGAAAAATGTGTCAGCAACGTCAAGTTACTTCGTCAGGATCTTCTGGCACTATCTCTGAAGGAAATCAAGATAACAGATAGTGCATTTCGTTTAGAGTTGAAAGAACCACCTAGAAAACACGTAACAGAAGGATCTTAGAAATCCTTCTACAAAGCTTCCCTCTTTAGAACCTAAAACATATGAAAATCCTCACTTGGTTCGGGTTTGAGTTTGGTTAGCGACGAAATCCGAATTATGACTCCGTGACCAAACCCACCTAGGTTGCCACAGTCTTTTGTTCCGACTTCCGAACTACCAGAATCTCAGGACGAGATTCTGTTTAAGGGGGGTAGGTTTGTAATAGCCCAAAATCTCTAAGTTGGATTAGCTAAGCAGCTACTATGCATTTATGAAATTTTGGACCTTTTTAAAACTTTTTGTTGCAAAGCAAATAGGTTACAACCTAGTTTTCCAAAACCTAGAGATGAAATTTCTAAAACAAAAATAAAAGTTTGGAAAAAAAATTGAAAACTTAGTTGGCGTAGAGGGTATAAAACCCTATGTTGAAAGTCCTTTGATTTTGAAGACTAGATCTGAAACCTAGTAATCCAATACGCCTTCTCCCATTCAAAAGCCTAATTTGAAATTGAAGCAAGACTAAAAAGATTCCAGGTGTGGGAATGCTATTTTGGAATTCAACTTAAGAACAGTAAAACCTCATAGGCTCCTAGAATGCCTGAGGTAATTTCAAAAGCATTCATAATTGCAAACTTGAAACTATATTTTCTTTATCTCAGAAATACAAACTATCCTTTAGTTTGAAAATATTCTGATACCCATAGTTGGGAATATTTTATATGGATTCAAACTTATCTGATTTTCTTGTTTGTAATTTTTCTGGAAATTTTGGGAGTTGTTCGGTGCCATATCTTATTTGCGTGTTCGATTTGAATTTGATTTTAAAATGCAAGCAGATCTTGTGAACAGTGCTTGGAAATATTTTCCAAGGCTCTGTAACAACTTATAGATTTACCATAAAGGTTTCATAAATTTTAGAATTAAATTACTATTTTAAAACATCAGTCAAAGTAAGTAAATCAAAAGTCAAACCAATAAAAACAGGACATTAAAATAATTCTAGGGAAAAATATAATACATGAAAAACCCTAGAAATTTTACACCACAACATTCAAAGGTTCTTTGCCTGCCCTAAAATATTCTTGAATTTTTTGAGCTAATCATCTCCCTCCAAAAATTCACCTAAGCTCTCAGCTTTTTCACAAAAATCAGGCATCACTGTTCCTCCGGTCAGTCAACCTTTCAGACCGACCTAGCCAAAATTTTCGGACCGACCGACCTTGGTCGCCTTGGCTCAGCCCAACCAGCTCCGCTTGGCTCGCCCCTGTCGGACCCGGGAACGAAAGATCCCGAACCCTCTGTGTTCATACACCAGTCCAGGATTTCCGGTGTACACAGTTACAAAAATGATAACATAACCAAGTCTCGCATTGCATTAATAGTAAATCAGAGTTCGATACAATTGGGCATGAAGCCAAATAAAAGAGTAAATAACACAGCGGAAATAAAAAGATAGTAGTAGGCCAGAACGATCCGCCACAGGCAATCGTCTGGGGGCGTAGCCTAGGCGTCGGTGTCCTCACCGTCCTGATAATAGTCTTCTCCTGAAATTTTGTTGCATAAAGCAAGCATGAGCACAACTACCGTGCTCGCAAGTTACACCCAATATGGAATTGTAATGCATGCATAAGGTAAACAAAGGACATTGGCAGGGTTATTTTATAAAAGCGCAGTTTAATTTAAATAATCATAATAGATTGCAAGGCCATTTTCATACAGTAATTAAAATCATATTTTAAATGACAATGGAATAATGTGGATAACCTCCAAGAAAGGTGATGGATATCCTCCAATCACAATGGCTAACCGCCCAAATTTCCCACCAGGACTAACCATCCCGAAAACATCTGTTGAAACCATTTTAAAACCAAAAGCAAGTCTAACTCAAAGTGGCTTTGCTAGCATGTCCATGATCATGACGCGTTATTCAATAGTTTCTACTCTGCAGAGTTTGTACAGCTTTACCCACACGAGATAATTTGCTCCTTGTGTCGGCCAATCCACGCTTCCTAAGGCGTGTGACAAAGCAATTATCACGAGGTCGTTACAATGATCTACCCCAAAGAACTCATGCCCGCTAAGGTTTCGCTCCCATTGGACTATCCATCCTCTGGGAGCCCCCTCTTGCGCCAGGTGGGACTACTGTCTAACCGACACCCACTCATACAAAATGGCACGAATATCTACGAGGTATCCCAAATTAATAAGCCAAGTCTTGCCCTGGACAAGACGTGTGGTGGTACTGATGTAGGGCATAGCAAGACGCGGCTCCAAGACCGGTCCTTAATCGACTTAGGCGTCGTTCAAAATCAAACCACAGGTGTTAATCCTAACCAGATTAAACCCGTGCATAAACTGCACCCACCATTCATCCGTTTCGCCCAAGTCCAAACCATTTTAGTTTTTATTTTAGTGTAAACCACCTTTACAAACTCTCTATGGTAAAACAATACCATAGATTTGATTTTAAACAAGTTGTAATGATTTGGCTAAATCCTCCCAAATTCAAAATCATGGTCTAAACATTTGCTAAGCATTTCCAAACAATTTTACCTATGGTGACAAGGGATGGCATTTCAATATACAAAATTAAGCCATACAATAACAATTGGAATAACTAAGCATTTAAACAGGTATTAAAATAATTGACTAAAAATATGCATGCAATAATAATTTAAAACTGAATTAAATAACTTTAAAATAGTAGGTGCAACATGGTCAAAGTGTAACTTGCCTTCGCTGAAGTCTTGAAATTCTAAAGCTTGGAAGAATCAAATTCCTAATAAATAAGTAATCTAAACGTGAAAATACGACAATCAATTGAAATTCCAATAAAAACAAGACAATAGTTTAAACTAACTCCAAATAAAATAATTATATTTTATTTGGCTAGATAATAATTTTAGAAGACTTTATAAGTCTGAAACACTAAATTTGGAATAAGGAAATAAAAGATATGAATTTTACAAGTTTAAATTCTAAATTTGCAATTTAAATAGTTTTAACTTAAAAGAGACAATTTAAACTAATTCCAAATAAACAAATTTTAATTTATTAAGCTAGATAATCTTTTTACAAAATTTTAGAAATTTAATTCAATAAATTTGGAGCTGGAAATCAGATGATATGAATTTTACAAATTTAAATCTAAATTTGGATTTTAAATGAATTTCTAAATTCTAAAACAGAACTAAAATTTACTCCAAATTGAATAATTATATTTTATTTAGTTAGATAATAATTTTCTAAGAATTTAGCAATTTGAATCATCTAATTTGGAGCTAGGATGAATAAGTTATGAATTTTACAATTTAAATCCTAAATCTGCCTTTTTAAACAATTTCCCGAATTATTTTTCTAAAGGAAAATCTATTAATGCGCAAGGCTGACGCCAGCAGTGGAATTTTGGAATTTAATTTAATTTAAAATGATTTCTGACAGTGGGGCCTACGTGTCATAGACACGGTCCATGTGGACCAAGTCCACGGGGCTTGGCGCATGGGGGTGGTGCTGACGCGAGCGCCACGTAGGGTCCACGTAGGATCCCTACGCTGAGGTGGCGTTGTGTTACGCTTACGTGGCGATGCCACGTAGCACGCAGCGAGTGGCGCTTCGATTCGGGCTCACCGTGACGAACGGCGGCGAGTAGCCCGGCGAGGCGCGAGGAGAAAGAGGCGAGTTAAGTATGAAGGGCTCACCTACTTGATGAAAGGAGCACGGAGATGGCGTGGCGAGAGATGGCGCGGCTTGCGGAGTCTCGGTGTGCTGGCGCTCCCAGTGCCCACCGAGGCGAGCTAAACGCGCAGCAGGATAGGCGTGGGGGTGGCGACGGCGACTGTAACATCCCAATTTTCAGAACTTTAAAAAAAATCTTTTGAATAGTTAGTAGGGAGAAAATTCACCATTTAGATTTGTTTGAATTTAATTTAAAAGCTTAATATTGGACTTTGAGTAACAAAACAATTTAATATGACTAAAGTCAACATGAACAATAGTCAAAACTATTTTATTTGGATTCTATGAGCTTGGATATATTTTCTGGAATTTTCTGGAATTTTTTCAAGTTTATTTGCTATTTTTCATTGCTTATTTGAATTCTCAGTATTTTCTAAAAAGAAAATGTATCTAAATTCACAAATCCTCTGGCCGAATCTTTTCAAATTTCTCTTTCATGAGGCAATCTCATGGCCCAATTTCTTGCCTTCCTTCACAGACGTCTGTCGCATTCGCTTCCTCGCTGCCAAGTGGGCTCGCTTTGTTTGAGCGTCTTCGCTTCGCGTTCTTCTCCAGCGCGCCGCCAAGAACCGCCTCCAGAGCTCACGGAGAACCTCGCCAACGGACGCCAACCGCCCGCGTCCTCGCGCGTCGCGCCACGACACCCCACGACCACACCGCCACACCCGCCCTCATCTCGCGGCGGTTGGCGCCATCGCCCCGCGCAATCGCCGCCGCCACGACCTCCACGCCGCCACGCCGCCGAGCTCCTCGACCTCTATAAAGCCACCCCGGGATCGCGTCGCCTCCGCAACTCCAACCCCAACCCACACCTCTCTCGAGTCCCAGCCGCCGCCGAATCGAGCTTTAGAGTTCTCGCCGGTCGATTTCTTGGAATTGCGCCTCTGCCGCTTCGAAGTCGCTGCCGACGCCACCGTTTGATTCGCCGTGACGCCGCTGGCCGGTGCTCGCTTCGCTTTCGCCAGAGACCCTCGAGCCTTGCCGCCGCCGAGCCCGCACCTCCTCCGCTAAAACCTCGCCACGGCCGCCCGCCAATCCTTGACCACTCGTAAGTGCACCCTTAGGTTCGCAAAAACTGGCTACCTCGAGACCACTCATCGCCGTCGGCTTCCGCCGTTCACGGGACCCTTAGTTCTGTCTTGCGCGCGCTCGCCGCCGCCCACGCGGCGTCGGCTCGGCCCCGTGCTTGCGTGTCACCCATGTGGCGCCGTCAACGCTCCGCGTGCGCTTACGCGTGCGCGCCTTGTGGCGATCCACCCCGCCTCAGAACTCAAGGCTCTAGAGAGCCAGGTCTGGTGGAAGCGGTCACTGACATGTGGGTCCCACATGTCAGTTAATTCTTTAATTCATTTATTCCCGGAAATCCTTCGCTGACGTCACCTTGCGCAATAATTAGAATTTCCTTTAGAAAAATAATTCGAGAAATTGTTAAATAATGATTTAGGTTTAAATTTGTAAAATTCATAACTTTTGCATCCAAACTCCAAATTGGGTGTTTCAAATTTCTAAATTCATACAAAATTTAGATCTAGCTAATCAAATCAAAATTATTTAAATTTGACTTTTGTTTAAATTTAGAAATGCATTTCAAATTCAAGAGATAGGTTAAAACTTGTAAAATTCATATCTTTTGAATCCCAAATCCAAATTGGATGATTTAAATTGCTAAAATCTTAGAAAAATATTGTCTAATTAAATAACATATAATTATGTAATTTGGAGTCCAGTTTAGTTTTAGAATTTAGAATTTATTTAATTTCCAAATTTAGGTTAAAATTTGTAAAATTCATAATAATTGAATCCTCACTCCAAATCCATCCATTCAAATTTCTAAATTCGTCTAAAATCCATATCTATCTACTGGAGATTGTTTTTTTAATCATTTTTATTGGAGTTATTTGCTTCTGGTTTTTATTTAGTTTTGTTTGTTTGTGTCGTTTCCGAGTAGACTTCGACGTTGCTGGAAGAGTTGAAGAAGAAGGACCTTTCCAAGACCAAGATCAATTCCTAGATCCTTTTCAAGGCAAGCTATGCCCTTGACCATTTTGCTTCCCAGTTTTATGAAAGTATTTTAATTCAAATTACTGCATCTTAATTCAAGTATTTATTTAAAAGCTTTTGGGTGCAGTAGTTAATTCCAAATTGATATGCCTCCCTTGTGTAATTGTTAAGCCTTGATTCCTTGTCACCTTAGTGGATAATTAGTTGGTAAATATTGTAGCACCAACGTGGGTTGGTTAGTTGCGTATTAGATTGCTTAGCCATGCCACGACTCACTTGTCATGTATCTTCTTTGTTATAAATTGACTAAGTGAATATGAAACTGTGAACAAACTGTGTGTACTATGTGTCTTTGTGGCATATGTTGCACTTAAATCAACCGGTGGTAAAAGGTTTTGGACCGAGGCAAGGGGTGGATCTTGTGTGAAAGGGTGGATGTGTGAACTGTGTGGGTGTGTGAACTACAATAATCTGTGTGTCTATGTGATTTAGTTAGTGGAAGTCTTGCCTTGGTCGATTAAGGACCTCACCATGTGCTCCATTGAACTGAGCTTCTGTGCGACCACATGCCTGCTTTTGAGACAGGCCTAGCATAGTAGGATAAGGTATCTGAAATGCTTTGTTATAATTAGTGTTAGCTACACTAATTGTATCTTGTGGGTAAAGTGTACAAACTCGCAGAGTGTAACTTAATCTATTCGAATAGCGCGTCATGATCATGGACAATGCTCGGGATTTGACACTAGGGTAGATTTTCATAAAAGCTGTGTGGGAAGGGAGCTATGTGATTAAATCATCTAGCTATGTGAATAACCCGTTAGGGTCAGTGTGTGTGTGTGTCTTTGAGAAATAACTTGTTAAAATTATTATTGTCTATTTGTTTTACCTGTCTTTAATCTATTAATTGTATTCAATCGCAAAAGTTGCATTTATGCAAAAGAGCCCTGTAATGCCTTCCTTTGTAAAAAGCCAAGATATATATATTTTGCATCTCGTGGTGTGGCTTGTAGTACGGTGTGTACTCACGCTTGTTTTGACGAATCAAGCAGAGGAGGAGTCTTCACCAACATTCGAGGACGAGTACATCGAAGGTGCCTGATCGTGAGGTCTTGATCGATCGTTTGCTGTGGCGAACCGATGGGTGCCACTACCGTTTATGTTTCCGCTGCCGTTTATTTCCTATGTTAGCCCTACGTGGCTCAATAGTTGTAAACTCGACCTTAAGGTCAAAACCATGATTTGTTAATCAAAGTTAATCATTTATGTTATTATTATTCGCTTGTATGGATCGATTTCCACCTTTGTTACCTTTGTGTGCACTAGCGTGATCCTGGGCTAGTCGTTGAACACGAGGGTCTGAATTGTAATTTTGGGTCCCGACAAAAGTGGTATCGAGCCATACCGATTGTAGGTCTTGACCTTAGTTAGATCGGCCGCCTTTAGAGTGTCCAAATTATTTTCTAAAAGAAAATTAACTTACAAGATTAATGAATTGCTTAACTCCTCTCATATCCTCTTGACTCATCTATTGCTATAATTTCTTTCCTCTCCCCATTTGTTTTATCATGGTTCTTACCTCTTGTCTTTCGTGGCGGATGCCTTACCTTGAGACTTCTTGGAGATTGCAACGGAGGACTTGCCATGAGTCGTGGAAGCTCTTTGCATACACTTGAGGCTTCGATCGCCCAATGTACCGTGGCAGCAAGTACATGGTCAACTGGACGAGATCGTGGTGTGGTGCGCACCGACGGCTTCACGCCAGAGGAACACTAGAGGCCACCCTTGGACATCTCATCGGGAGGATCACCTTCACGCAAGGAATCCAGAGTCGCCACGCCGCCATTCTACGATCCGCCACATCTACGCGGAAGAACCGCAGAACACCGTCTTCGCTACCATCCCAGAGCCGCTTCAGGGAGCTATTCAGACGCTTTCCGTCTCACCAACGGGAAGGCAATGCCACCGTGGTGCATCTTGCAGTTCCACCGCCAGAGGAGTCGTTGGAGATGGCCGCCACCGAGCCGAGGCGCTTATCGCCCTGGGAAGAAGCCGAGAAAGGATCGCTGCCTTGGAGCAAGCTCTCTACGGTCAACATGAGATCGAAGATGATCAAGAGGAAGATCCAGAAGAAGTTGAAGAGGATCCAGAGGAGATTCCAGAGGATCCAATGAGCTCAAGACTGACCAGAGGAGCCACCAGACTGCACTCAAAGACACTCCGCCCACCGCACCATTCGGGACATCGAACCGATTCATGAGGATGCCCGCCACTTGAAGTCTACACCAGGCAGAGCGTCGCCGTGGTTTTGGAGGCTTTCTCGAGTAGTTCGTTTAAGTTCCAGCTTAGTCGCTTAACCGTTTCTTTTCGAGTCGCCTTTAGGCAAGAGCTTGTGTGCTTAGGTTCGCTTTATTTTCCTGTGTGCAAGTATGAGCTGCAAAGGCCCTTAGGCATTTGTTGCAGCCATGCTATTAAGCTATTAATGAAGATTATTTCATTCGAAGTTTCTTGAGCTGTGTTTGTTGGGTTTAATCTATCCCCCTGTCTAGTTCTTAACTCACCTCGTGCTCTCTACCTTATCTAACCCATGGAACCTCACCAGATGGTTCAGACTCGCAATGCCGCCGCAAGTGGATCCGGAGCCCAAGGATCAGAAGGCAATGAGCAAACCCCTGTGGAACAGTGCCACCCCAAGCACCACCCCTGGACTTGCAGAACTTTGGAGCTTTCATGGCCAAGACAGACGCAGATGATGTACACCATGATGAACCAGATGCAGGCCATGAACAACAACAACAACCACAACCATCATCAGGGAGGAGCCCCGCTCAGTGGTCATCGGGGACCATCCAAGTTGGTGAATTCATGAGGACCCGTCCGCCAACTTTCTCTCGACATGTCACGCCCAAGAGGCCGGCGATTGGCTTCAGCGTGATTGAGAGGAAGCCGCTGATCACCCAATGCAACGATCATGAGAAGGTTTTGTATGCCACCCATCAGATGGAGGGCATAGCTGCTGAGTGGTGGGAAAACTTTTGCGCAGCCCACGGAGCACCGCAGAATATCACTTGGGAAGAATTCACTGCAGCCTTTCGCCAGTATCATGTACCTAAAGGCATTATGGATCTGAAGAAGGATGAGTTCCGTGCTCTCAAGCAAGGGACTATGTCAGTGACTGACTACCTGAATAAGTTCTCCCAACTAGCTCGCTATGCTCCAGAGGATGTCGCTCCGGCTGTGTCTCGCCAGAGTCGCTTCTTGAAGGGATTGAACTCGGGATCGCAAGTCAATCTACTTGCTCACACCTTCCTGCATTTCCAGAGTTGATTAACAAGGCGTTAGTCATGGAGGACAAACGCAAAGAATCGAGGACCACCGCAAGCGAGAATGGCTCAAGAAGGAAGCCACCACCACAACAAGCGAGAGGGCAAGGACGATTACCCACAGTTAGCTTAATCGTTTTGACCTCGAGTTCTTTCAGACACTCGCACCACCTTCAAAGACCTCGTCCTTTTGCTCGAATTTCGTAACCCAACACCACCAACCCCACCCGAGGAACAACAACCGCAGAATGAACCAAGAGTGTGTTACAATTGCCGTCACCAGGGCATTTTGCTAATCGGTGTCCTCGAAGGAACTATCACTCCAAATTCGCTTCAACCTTGAGCAACACCGCCAAGACCCCAAAGTGCAAAACAACCAAGGAGTTTTCGAGGAACCACCAACCAGAGGAACGCCACCATCGGTCGAGGTCGTGTTAATCACGCCACTCTGGAAGGAGCCTCAGAAGCACCAGACGTTGTACCGGTAAGTTCCTAGTAAATTCAAGACTTGCTTCCGCTCGCTTTGATTACGAGCTTCGATTCGTTTGTTTTCGAGTTTTTGCAACTAAGAATAAGTTGGAAGTTATGCTCTTAAGCTTAACTCTGTTAGTCCGATCGCCGAGCAGAGCTAAGTTCTAATGTGGGTTGTTTAGGGGCTGTTACTCATAGTTGGAGTTGAGTTTCTAGCTAACCTAATTATTCTAGACACCCAAACCATAGATGTCATCCTTGGCATGGATTGGTTAACCAAGCACAAAGTCAGGCCGATTGTGGTCAAGAGCCGTTATAATCGAGGATACCAAAGGAAACAAAGTGGAGTTCCTAGCTACCTCAAGGCGTAATGGACATTTGATAGTCAATAGCCTCAAGACCGTCGCGTTGGAAGATGTGCGGTCGTCAAGGAATATCCGGATGTGTTCCCGTAAGAATTACCAGAATGCCACGGATCGTGACATCGAGTTTGTCATCGATCTAGTGCGAGAAAAAGACCCATCTCGAAGAGACCGATCGGATGCCGGTACCGATGAGTTAGTAGAGATGAATAAGCAGATAGAAGAACTTTTAGAGAAAGGTTTTGTGAGGCCTAGTTAAATGCGCCATGGGGAGCGCCGGTCTTGTTCGTCAAAAAGAAGGATGGAAGCATGAGAATGTGCATCGACTACCGATCCTCAACGAAGTCACCATCAAGAATAAGTACCCATTGCCCCGGATAGATGATCTGCTTGATCAAATGAAGGAGCCAGAGTGTTCTCAAGATTGATCTGCGATCGGGTTATCATCGATTGAAGATTTGTCCTAAGGATATACCTAAAACCGCTTTCTCAACGCGGTACGGACATTATGAGTTCCTAGTCATGTCCTTTGGTCTGACTAATGCCCCTGCCTATTTCATGAACATGATGAATAAGGTATTCATAGAGTATCTGGACAAGTTTGTAGTCGTATTCATCGATGATATTTTGGTTTACTCTAAGTCAGAAGAAGAGCATGCTGAACATTTGAGATTAATTCTAGAGAAGCTCAGGGAGCATCAGTTGTATGCTAATGTGAGCACCCGGATTTATTAAGCTCATAATACTTAGTCATCCAATTGACCCTAGTATTATCAACCAAATAAACCCGGTCTCGAGAGATGTATACTTCCTGAATGCGGGATACATACCTCACAACAAAAGAATGTATCAATTCCATACAACACATAGTACATAAGCAACAAACCGAAGTTAATACTAATAAAGGAATAGGTCATTACAAAAGAGGGCCTTACGGCCAAATAACAACAAGACTACAAAGATACACAATGAAGCAAAAGTGCCATAAGATGGCCATAACAAAAGCCAATTAGTGTGCCTTTACCCACAAGGCAACTAACCAGGACCGCCAAGCTAGTCGTCAAACCCGAAGCACATCTCGAAGAGTGAAGCCCTTGGGCTCACCTCCTTCCTCTGCAACAAAAGCCACAAAATACCACAACCACGGGCGATGAGTACATAAAGTACTCCGCAAGACTTACGTGTAAGATATGAGAACTATAAATAGCTACATGCAAGCTTTATTTAAGTGGATGAGGCTTTGGACTCATTTTAGCATAAAGCAAGTTTCATTTGCAATAATATAATAGATTGAAGGCAATTTGACAAAGCATTTTAATTGTTGAAATTCAACGAGGTAGAAAACATAGTAACAACAACAAGAACAACCTAGAAGTGACTAACCCAAGTCACCACAACAATAGCATGAACTCCCCGTTCATACCAACCATGTCAAGTTTTAATTAAAGGTTGTAGTCTAGTCTTGAACGACCTTACCAAGCATGTCCATAACCTAGGACGAGGCTATTCAATAGTTTTATCCTGCGCAGGTGTACCACTGCACTCCACACGTCGGACCGCCTTTCCTTTAGGCACACTACCTTTGGTATGCAAGCACAGACTAAGTCCTACGAGACATTTCCAATGGACAATGCTAATTCGAAGTCGCACAACCCACGGGAGAAGGAGACATCACACAACCTGCCAGGAAGCTAATGCTCCTCCCACATCACACACACATTTTATCTTTAAAAACACACCAACCAAGCGACCCCAATTAACACCGCCCAAAGTACTTAGTCAAGAGGGTTCCATATGCCCTCGTGTGGTTAGCACGCAAAATCGCTTGGCTTAGTGACCCAAGTACTTGGTCCTTAGGGACCCTGCATACCACCACATCCAAAAACCACGCCATCCATCCAATATGCCCAAGTCTAAATCAATCTTTTGTTTTCAGCTTTTGATTTTACAATTAATCAAAGCACAAGTGCTGGACATATAGGAGTAATAATCAGTTTTGAGTGATCAAGACCATCGACTAAGTCGATGATCGCCCATTACTACCGTTATCTAAGCATTGCTAAGCATGACACCGTAAAAGCAATAAAAGAGCATACTTAAATCACCGGCTCTAATTCACCAGCGATATTAGTAACTTATGGTTTGTGGCAGGGGTAACAATTTAGGGGCAACTATGCAATAGGAATAGCTACCTCTAAACGATAAAATACTTTGACACAAAAGCATGCATACATACAAGTTAAACAAAATATTAGACTTTAAAGTAGTGGGACAATGATGGAAATGATCAAACTGCTTGCCTTGCTGTTGCTGGCCAAATTGTTGCTGAGGATCACTCACGGGTTCAATACACCCGTCGGCACCTAATCGAAAAAGACGAAAAGATTCGATAAGAACAGCGAAAACAACAAGGACAACACAGCAAACAAACTCCAAACACTCTGAATTTTCTACAGCAGCAATAGGGTGATTTTTAGGGAATTTAGCAACAAGAACCAATTGATTTGGATTCTTAATGCAAAAGATATGAGCAAAACAATTCTGCTCAGCCCTAAAAATACCAAACTGCACTATTCACTAATTTAATTATGAGGCAACATTTTCTAGAAAAGTGGTGACACTGAAACTTTTACAGCAAAACCAGCACCTCATGAGATGAATAACACAATTGAGTTCATCTCATTTGGAGCTAGATTGCACTTTCTACCATTTTTCAAAAACAAGAACTTGAACAAAATTGTAATGCACAAGTCCTCATTTTTATAACAGCAACGAGCTCAAAACTAATTTTCATAGTAAGTTCATTAATAGAGGAAACCAACAAAGTTGGATTCACTCAAAATAATCTACAGAGCATTAGTTATGTATTTTACAAGTTAAACATTAGTTTGGGTGTATATTTGAAGTTAGTTTTGAAATCTATTTGCAAAACTGTGTTTTGGAGCTGAACTGGGCTCTTAACCATTTTTAGATTAAAGTCCAGGTCAAGCCAGAGCTAACAAAATTTGATTCACCCTATTTGGATTGAAATTGAATTAGTTATGCATTTTTAAAGTTCCTACCCTTTTAGGTTTACAAATAAGTGCTTCATGGAATTTCTAAACTTCCAAAAGCAGAGGGAGGACGTGAACTGTTGATTTAAATCCAACGCCCAAGACCTCCAGAGGAAAACGCGACGCCGTCAAGCAGAGTCCAGAGAACATGGGCCGTTGATCTTGGATCCAACGGTCCATGTCCTCCCCGCCACGCCGCAGCTAACGGAGGGAGGTCGTGGCCGCTGATCCGCATCCAACGAACCACAACACATGAGGAGGACCGGACGGTTCAGATCAAACGAGGAGGTCTGAGCGGCCGAGATCTTCCAAAGGAAGATCTAAACTATCAAGATCTCCCCAAGGAAGATCTACAGTCGGGACCTCTCGAGGAGGTCCTGGACGGTCCAGATTTTCCAAGGGAGGACCTTAATGGTCTAGATTGTCCCAGGGAGGACCTTAACGGTCAAGACAACAACAAAGAGGTCCTGGGCGGTTCAGATCCACTTGGGGTGGTCCTGAACGGCCAAGATCTAACAAAGGGAGGTCCTAAGCGGCTCAGATTTCCTCTGGGAGGTCTAGGCGGCTAAGATTTACCCGAGGAGGTCCACAAAGGTTGAGAGGACCTCGGGGAGGTCCTACAGTGGAGATCAACACAGGGAGGACCTTAACGGCTAAGATCTCCCACAAGGAGGTCCTAGCGGTCAAGATCGCAAGGAGGAGGTCCTAGGGGTTGTCCTTACAAAAGACCGGGGTGGTCTTTGCAAAGAGGACCCCGGGGAGGTCCAAGATGGCTAAGATGGCCCCGAGGAGGTCCCTGGCCGAGACCTAAGATGGACGGCACAAGACCTCGCACGCAAAGACTAAGGACACATTAAAAGCTACAATGATTGGAGGTGATTAGCCAAAATGGGGAGGTCTTTGTCGAACGACAAAGGCACGGTGCCATGGTCGTCCGACAAAATCCCGAGAGGCTACCAAGGCTCGACGCGGCGATGAGGACTTCACCGGCGCCATCCAGGACACCAACGCAGCGCAATAGTGTTTAAGACACGCCAGACCATTCCTGGCGGGTGGCCTGAACGGCGACGAGCCGTAGATTTGGCGCAAAAACACACGGCCAAAACACAAACAGCGATAATGAGCTCCGCAATGAACATTCAAGCGTGCAGCTAAGCTCCGCAACAACATACATGCAGTGCCCAGAGCTAAAGGACTACGGGAGGGTTACCGGAGGTCGCGAAGTCTTGAAGATGTTGGGGATGTGGAGGACCGGAGTTGGGGAAGAAGGGTTGCTCCACGGCCAACTCCAAGCTCCAAGCTCCAAGTTAGGCCTCTTCGAAAATGTCAACCCAAATGGGGTTAGGGTTAAGTCCGGGAGGTGCAGGGAGCACAAAGTGAACAAGAGGTTGAAGAGGAGCCATCAAGCACCGCCACCGAGGAGCTCCAAGGACTTCAACAATGGCGGCCAAAAAGGGTAGGTCGGTGGAGGAGATGCTTTCCACCAGTATGGGCAAGGCCAAGCTCAATGGTGTGTAAAAGAAGCCAAAGGCATCGGTGGGGGTTTTATAGCTAGGGCAAAAGAGGTCTGGACCACGGGTTAAGCTCATGGTGAGCTTAGCCCAAGGAGGTCCACGGAAGGTCCATGGAGTTGGACAAGATGGATGGGACAGAGTAGGTAGGTCGAGCATGGGCTAGGGCGGAAAGGCAGCGACACGCATTAAATGCGACAGCATAGAGCCGTTGGACAAGACATGCCATCGACCTCCTCGCCATGGCATGGCGTCTTGGCCAGAGCTAGGAGAAGAACAGGCATGCCTCCCAACCATTGGATAAGAACACGAGGAGGACATGACCCTCGATTTGATTTGAAACAGTAAGGTTCAAAATGGAAGGAGGAGGTCACACCACCCGATTTGGAAAGGGAGGTCGTGGCCCTCCGATTTCCATAACGCGACTGCGCACGTGGAAAAGGGGACAGGAGGTCCAAGGCGTTGGATTTCAATCCAACAGTGCGGACCTCCAGGGAGGACTTAACGCACACGGCCTTAGAACATGAGGGGGAGGTCATGGCCTTTGGATTAAAATCCAAGGGCACACAACCAAAGGGAGGGCCTGAGGCTTTTTGCGTGAAGCGCGTGGGAGGTCAAGACCTTTGGATTTTGATCCAACGGTGGTGATCAAAATAGGGGAGGTCCTGAGCCTCGCACGTGGCGCAAAGGAGGTCTTGGGCTTGCACAACACACACGGGAGGTCATGGCCATTAGATTTAGATCTAAGGGCAACGACCTCACGTGCGCGGAAGGACCTAGCTGTGATGTTTTTCAGAGGAGGTCGTGGCCTTTGGATGTAAATCCAACGGCGCACAACATGAAATAGGGAGGTTTTGTCTTGTTGGACATTTTGAGGGAGGTCGTGGGTCGTTGGATCTCGATCCAACGGCCACGACCTCAAGTGAGTGCAAAGGAGGTCGATAGTTAGCTTAAGAGGAGGAGGTCGGGAGGCGGTTGGATGTAAATCCAATGACTATGACCTCGCCAAGGTGGAAGGTGGTCTTTGAGGTTCGATAACAAGGGAGGTCGGGGCGGTTGGATCTTAATCCAAGGGCTATGACTGGACAAAATGAGGAGGTCTTTGGGATTTAACATTGGGAGGTCATGACCGTGGATCTTTGATCCAACGGTTACGACGATGAGGTGGGAAAGCCTTTGCGGTGTTGACCATGAGGAGGTCTGGCGCCCACGCGTTGACGAGGAGGTCCACGCGGTCCGAGGACTTGAAGGGAGGTCTGGGTGCGTTGGTTGGGGGAGGTCGTGGCCTTTGGATTGGATCCAACGGCCACGACCTCATCAAATGGGGAAGGAGGTCGATGGGGTTAATTTGGACCAGATTTGCAAAGTGGCTAGCCCAAGGAACAATGTAGGCTTTTAAATTTAGTTTTTAACAAATTTGAAACTTAGCAGAATTATTTGAGATAGCAAATGAACTCCAAATTTAATGAAATTTTAACTGGAGCTTGCTGACAATGAGATTAACCTTGCATAAAATTTCCAGAGGTTATTATGCAACGCATTTTTCTCAGGAAATTCGTTAAGGTTGTTTAAAGGATTGTTTTACCTCCAAAATTTATCAAACTAGTTTTACAACTTGTGATATTTTTCAGAGGGTCCCACATCAGTTTTGGGACCAAGGAAAATATATCCCAATGTTTGACACCAGATTTAGATAATTGGAAAAATGAATTTGACTTTTGGGTCAACAAGAGCTTTGTGTTTTTGGATTACACAACTCTTGGACCGTAACTACATGAGAAATTAGGGTTTTCAAGATGTGGGAAAAAGTTTTAATTTCTACACATATAATTATACTTGAATAAACCCAGATTGTACATTTGGGATGTTACAGCTAAGTTTAGCAAGTGCGATTTTTGGAAAAAGGAAGTGGATTTTCTTGGTCATGTAATGACAATTTGCGAGTAGTGATTGACCCCAAAGAAAGTTAAAGTCATTACATTGGGAACAACCCAAGACTGTCACTCAGATTCGCAGTTTCTTGGGATTAGCAGGATATTATCGCCGTTTCATTGAAGGATTTTCATCAATTGCTAAACCTCTTACGCAATTGTTGAAGAAAGAGAAAAAGTTTACCTGGACCCTGCTTGTGAAGAAAGTTTTCAAGAATTGAAGAAGCGTTTGACTTCAGCCCAAGTGCTGATTTTGCCGGATATTCGTAAGGATTTTGATATCTATTGTGATGCTTCACGTCAAGGATTAGGATGTGTCCTGATGCAAGAAGGAAGAGCGATCGCTTATCGCCAAGGCGATTAAGGCCGCATGAAGAAAATTACCCTACCCATGATCCGGAATTAGCTGTAGTAGTGCATGCTTTGAAAATTTGGCGTCATTACCTCGTAATCGTCATTGCGAGGTATACAGATCATAAAAGCTTGAAATATATTTTCACTCAATCGGATCTGAATATGAGACAGAGAAGATGGTTAGAGTTGATAAAGGATTATAATCTTGGAATCCATTACCATCAAGGGTAAAGCCAATGTCGATTCTTAGATGCTTTGAGTAGAAGAGCCACTGCAATGCTTTGGAAGTGAAAGAGCCTTGTTCAGAACTTCAAGAGGAATTCCAGAAGCTGAAGCTAGAAGTAGTATCTGAAGGATTCGTAGCAAACTTGGAAGTGCAGTCTACTTTGGAGAAGCAGATTCGCGAAGCTCAGCCGAAAGACTCAGAGTTCTCCGACATTAAGAAGAAGATGACAGAAGGGAAGTTCAAGGACTTCACAGTGGATGATCAAGACATACTGTGGATCAATGGACGTATTTGCGTTCCAGATATTGATGGATTGAGACAGCTAATTCTGAAGGAGGCCCATGACTCAAAGTATTCGATTCACCCTGGTAGTACTAAGATGTATCAGGATGTTAAGAATAAGTTTTGGTGGCCGAATTTGAAACGGGACGTCGCAGAGTTCGTTGCCTTGTGCGATGTGTGTCAGAAAGTTAAAGCAGAACATCAGAGGCCAGCAGGTCTGTTGCAACCCTTGCAGATTCCAGAGTGGAAGTGGGAAGAAATCGGAATGGATTTCATTACCGGTTTACCCAAGACTCAATCGGGTTACAATTCGATTTGGGTAATAGTGGATCGTTTGACTAAAGTTGCCCATTTCTTACCCGTCAAAACCACTTATTCAGGAGATCGTCTAGCAGAGCTGTACATGGCAAAGATTGTCAGTTTGCATGGTGTGCCTAAGAAGATAGTGTCAGATCGAGGATCACAATTCACCTCCGATTTTGGCGAGTTTGCATGAAGCCTTAGGGACTCACTGAATTTCGATCTGCGTATCATCCCCAAGCAGATGGACGGTGAAAGGGTTAATCAAATATTGGAGGATATCTTTGAGCACGTGCTCTAGCAAATGCCACTTGTTAGGATAAGAGTTTACCATATGCAAAATTCTCGTGCAATAACAGTTATCAAGCCAGTTTGCAAATGTCACCGTTTGAAGCTTTGTATGGTCGTGCTTGTAGAACCCCGTTGAACTGGTCAGAAACAGCTGAACGTACAGTCTTTGGTCCGGATATTATTCAAGAAGCGTAAGAGCAAGTGTCCATGATCGAGAGAGATCAAGATAGCTCGATCGAGGCGTAAGAGTTATCTTGACAATCGCCGTCGTGACCTCGATTTTGAGCCGAAGATTTTGTGTATCTTGAGTTCGCCCTTAGAGGTGTGAAAAGGTTCCATGCCAAAGGAAACTTGCCCCTCGGTATGTTGGTCCGTTCAAGATTTTGGAACGCCGTGGAGAAGTGGCTTATCGATTAGAGCGCCACAATCGCTAGCAGAGTACACGATGTCTTTCACGTCTCTCGGTGAAGAAGTGTCTTCGTGTGCGGAAGAACAAGCACCGTTGAGTCAATCGAACTAAAAGAAGACCTCACCTACAAAAGAGCAACGGTCAAGATTCGGATGTCGCAGAGCGTCGGACTAGGAGCAAGACGATTCGTTTTGCAAAGTGCGCATGGAGCCACCACTCGGAAGGTGAAGCAACGTGGGAGCGTGAAGAAGAGTTGAAAGCCGAGTTCCTAGCCTTTTCTCCAGTTTAGCTTTGAATCTCGGGGACGAGATTCCTTTAAGGGGGGGAGGTTTGTAACATCCCAATTTTTAGAGCTTTAAAAAAATCTTTTGAATAGTTAGTCGGGAGAAAATTCACCATTTAGATTTGTTTGAATTTAATTTAAAAGCTTAATATTGGACTTTGAGTAACAAAACAATTTAATATGACTAAAGTCAACATGAACAATAGTCAAAACTATTTTATTTGGATTCTATGAGCTTGGATATATTTTCGGAATTTTCGGAATTTTTTCAAGTTTATTTGCTATTTTCATTGCTTATTTGAATTCTCAGTATTTTCTAAAAAGAAAATGTATCTAAATTCACAAATCCTCTGGGCGAATCTTTTCAGCCCAATTCTCTTTCATGTGAGGCAGTCCCGAGGCCCAATTTTTAGCTTCACGCATTTCCAGACGTCTGTCGTCGCGCTTCGCTTCCTGCCAGTGGGCCCGCTTTGTTTGAGCCTTCGTCTTCGCGCGTTCTTCTCCGGTAGCGCCCAAGAACCGCCTCAGAGCTCACGGAGAACCTCGCCAACGGACGCCTCCAACCGCCCGCGTCCTCCGCGACGCACCACGACACCCCACGACCACACCACCACACCCATGACCCCCTCATCTCTCATGGCCGGTTGCGCCACGCCCCAATCGCCGCCACGACCTCCACGCCGCCACGCCTCTCGAGCTCCTCGACCTCTATAAAAGCCACCCGGGATCGCGCCGCCCTCAACTCCAACCCCCAACCCACACCTCCTCTCGAGTCCCAGCCGCCGAATCGAGCTTTAGAGTTCTCGCCACGGTCGATTTCTTGGAATTGCGCCGCCTGCCGCTTCGAAGTCGTCGTCGACGCCACCGTTGGATTCGCCGTGACGCCGCGAAGCTGGTGCTCGCTTCGCCTTCGCCAGAGGACCCTCGGAGCGCCGTCGCCGTCGAGCCCGTACCTCCTCCTCCGCCAAAACCTCGCCGCCGGCCGCTCACAACCCTTGACCACTCGTAAGTGCACCCTAGGTTCGCAAAACACAGGCTACCTCGATACCACTCATCGCCGTCCGCTCGCCGCTGTTCATGGGACCCTTGGTTCGTCTTGTGCGCCGCCGCCGCCCACGTCGGCGTCGGCTCGACCCGTGCTTGCGTGTCACCCATGTGGCGCCGCGTCGGCCATAAGCGCAGGCGCTTACGTGTGCGCCATGGCGATCCACCCCGCCTGAGACTCTAAGGCTCGGTGAGACCCGGTCTCAGGAGTAAAGTCACCGACATGTGGGTCCCACATGTCGATTAATCTTTAATTCATTTATTCCGGAAATCCTTCGCTGACGTCACCTTGTGCAATAATTAGAATTTCCTTTAGAAAAATAATTCGAGAAATTGTTAAATAATGATTTAGGTTTAAATTTGTAAAATTCATAACTTTTGCATCCAAACTCCAAATTGGGTGTTTCAAATTTCTAAATTCATATAAAATTTAGATCTAGCTAATCAAATCAAAATTATTTAAATTTGACTTTTTTAAAATTTAGAAATTCATTTAAAATTCAAGAGATAGGTTAAAACTTGTAAAATTCATATCTTTTGAATCCCAAATCCAAATTGGATGATTTAAATTGCTAAAATCTTAGAAAATTATTGTCTAATTAAATAACATATAATTATGTAATTTGGAGTTCAGTTTAGTTTTAGAATTTAGAATTTATTTAATTTCCAAATTTAGGTTAAAATTTGTAAAATTCATAATAATTGAATCCTCACTCCAAATCCATCCATTCAAATTTCTAAATTCGTCTAAAATCCAGATCTATCTACTGGAGATTGTTTTTTTAATCATTTTTATTGGAGTTATTTGCTTCTGGTTTTTATTTAGTTTTGTTTGTTTGTGTCGTTTTGCGAGTAGACTTATTATTGCTAGAAGAGTTGAAGAAGAAGGACCTTTCCAAGACCAAGATCAATTCCTAGATCCTTTTCAAGGCAAGCTATGCCCTTGACCATTTTGCTTCCCAGTTTTATGAAAGTATTTTAATTCAAATTACTGCATCTTAATTCAAGTATTTATTTAAAAGCTTTTGGGTGCGAGTTAATTCCAAATTGATATGCCTCCTTGTGTAATTGTTAAGCCTTGATTCCTTGTCACCTTAGTGGATAATTAGTTGGTAATATTGTAGCACCAACGTGGGTTGGTTAGTTGCGTATTAGATTGCTTAGCCATGCCACGACTCACTTGTCATGTATCTTCTTTGTTATAAATTGACTAAGTGAATATGAAGCTATGTGAACAAACCGTGTGTACTATGTGTCTTTGTGGCATATGTTGCACTTAAATCAACCGGTGGTAAAGGTTTTGGACCGAGGCAAGGGTGGATCTTGTGTGAAAGGGTGGACTGTGAACTCTGTGGACTGTGTGAACTATAATAATCTGTGTGTCTATGTGATTTAGTTAGCTGGAAGTCTTGCCTTGGTCGATTAAGGACCTCACCATGTGCTCCATTGAACTGAGCTTCCTGTACGACCACATGCCTGTTTTGAGACGGGCCTAGCATAGTAGGATAAGGTATCTGAAATGCTTTGTTATAATTAGTGTTAGCTACACTAATTGTATCTTGTGGGTAAAGTGTACAAACTCTGCAGAGTGTAACTTAATCTATTCGAATAGCTGCGTCCGCGGTCATGGACAATGCTCGGGGATTTGACACTAGGGGTAGATTTTCATAAAACTGTGTGGGAAGGGAGCTATGTGATTAAATCATCTAGCTATGTGAATAACCTGTTAGGCTGTGTGTGTGTGTCTTTGAGAAATAACTTGTTAAAAATTATTATTGTCTATTTGTTTTACCTGTCTTTAATCTATTAATTGTATTCAATTGCAAAAGTTGCATTTATGCAAAAGAGCCACAGAATGCCTTCCTTTGTAAAAAGCCAGCATATATATATTTTGCATCTCTGTGGTGTGGCTTGCGAGTACGGTGTGTACTCACGCTTGTTTTGACGAATCAAGCAGAGGAGGAGTCTTCACCAGCATTCGAGGACGAGTACATCGAAGGTGCCTGATCGTGAGGTCTTGATCGATCGGTTGTTCGTGGCGAACCGATGGGTGCCACTACCGTTTATGTTTCCGCTGTCGTTTATTTCCTATGTTAGCCCTACGTGGCTCAATAGTTGTAAACTCGACCTTAAGGTCAAAACCATGATTTGTTAATCAAAGTTAATCGTTTATGTTATTATTATTCGCTTGTATGGATCGATTTCCACCTTTGTTACCACTGTGTGCACTAGCGTGATCCTGGGCTAGTGCGTTGAACACAGAGGGTCCTGAATTTTAATTTTCGGGTCCCGACAGCGACAGCGGGGTCGTGGTGGCCGGAGAAGACTTGACGGCACCGGAAATGGAGAAGAAGAGGCGCTCGGCCGCGAACCTTCAACGGCGAAACCCGGCGAAACGAGAGCGGGTGGGGAAAGGTGAATGAGGGGGAAAAGATGAGGGGCTCAAGGGGCATCTCATGCTCCTATTTATAGGCCATGGGGAGGTAGGGAGGAGGAGATCGTGTGCGAGACGTGCGGCGGCGGCGGTTGGGGCATGCGGCGGGAACGGCCACGAAAACGGGGAAGGACGGGCGGAGTGGGGGCGGACGTGAGGCGCGGTTCGTGCGCACGTACGCGTGAGGAGCGGGGCAGTTGCGATGGAGCCGTTGCGGAGCTCCAAGCCCGCGTCAATGGCGGAGGTGCGTGCAGCTTGCGTGGGGAAGAAAGCAGGGAAGAAGGAGATGGGCGCGGGCCCACTTGGAAGTGAGGCGAGGGTCGGGCCAAAGGGACCGAGAAAGAGAGAGAGAGGAGGTTGGTTTGGAAAGGGATTGGGCGAAATGGGAGGGAAGAAACGGGCGGATGGGTTTCGCCCAAGCGGATTTTGGAAAATTAAATGATTTAGCAATTTAAATATTCTCGTTAATTCAAATGAGCTTTAGAAAATAGCAAACAAACTCCAAAAATTCTAGAAAAATTCACGAAATTCCTAGAGTTAGTTTGGACTTAATAAAATTATCTCCACTTTTAAATTGGATTTTAATTTTGCAAATAAATTATTTTGGTTTTAAAAATATTTAGGAAAAGCTTTTAAAATTTCGTAAAATTCTCAAAATTAATTTAGTTTTTATTTTTCAACTTTAACTCAAATAAAACTTTAAAAACTTTGATAAATTTTTTTTTTGACTTTTAAATCTTTAGAATTTCAAATAAAGCAATCAAACTCTTTTAAATTTCAGAAATTTCAATAAAATAATAACTTTAATTAATTTAAATTTGGTAACAGAACTTTGGGCTGTTACAGCCCCTCTCCCTGCCACCGCTCCTTCTCCGACAAACTAGAGCTCGATTCCTTCTGCCTTAAGCATTCCCTAACCGCCCTTTTTAACCTCCGACCACTCACTGGAGCTCTCCCTTTTCTCAGGTCGATGTCGATGAGGACTACCCCACGCTCCGGCCACCCGCCGTCTTCTCCGACCGGCTTGGTGAGTTCCCCACACCCCACGGATACTCGTGCTCTTCCTAATTAGCCCCTAGCATCATTCGTGCACCGCCGCACCTTGTCCCCCTCACCTCCAGCCGCCGCTCGCCTTGCCCACGCTGCCACAGGGCTGGTCGAGCTGCGCGGCCGCCACCACTAGCTTACTTGTCCTCTGGGCAATCCATTTTGGTGGTGGTTGTTGCCTCCGCGCCGCTCCCCTTGCTGGCGATGAGCCATCCCCGTGCAGCCGGCCACTTTTCCCTGTACCGCCATCTCTTAAGAACACTCTGTTAATGAAAATGGAACTCATGTGTAAAGCTAACCCAGTGCTGTTAGCAAACCTTAGGATTGTCAATTAAGCTTTAGTAAACATCTTTATGTTTAAGTGTCAAAGGAAGATTAGCTAATAGAATTTCAGTTATGAAAGTAGTTCTGTTGTAGGTTGTCTAAATAGTAACCTGAAGCTTCTCAGTTCTGTCAGTTAGGCCTTTAACTTTGTAGATGGAGTTGTTAATGATTCATTTAGTTGTTAGATGACTATTTCACAGTAGTAAGCTAATCTAAAAGCTTATGTGAGTGACTAATTAGTGAAAAGGTTTGTTGTCAAAACTGCTAGAGTCTGTTAGAAGAACTGATGAGCAGAGTAAGTGATTAAGGAAAAAAAAATTGAGTTGTCAGTTGAAATCACTTATAGAATCAAACATCTTTTGCTAACAAACCTGATGAATGCCATTGAATCACTGAATGAGTTATCAAAAATCTAAATTTGAACTGTAAAGGAGTTTAATTAACAACTGTGTAATGCTGACAATTTCACTTAGAAGGGTGTTTGATTAGAGAAGATGTTAGATGAATAGTTGTATTGGCGAGAGGCTATGGCTTTGCTAATTCCAAAGAGTAGTAGTGCTTTTGTTCTTTTAGCCTTTGAGCACTTATACAACAAGAGTAAAGAACATAATTTGTAAACAAATTTGGATATTGGAGTTAAGTAGGAAGATTAAGTTGACCACACCTCCAAACAGCCATTTCCCTTAATAGGATGTATGGTTAGGAAAGGTCTCAACTTGAAATCTACTTCTGGCAATAGGTCATTGTCTATTCGAAAATCACCAATAAGCTTACTAGTTAATGGAGCTTTCAAAATCTACTAAACTCTTGATTAAAAGCTAAAATCTTGTTAAATGTAAAGATCAGTAAGTAAACTTCTTCGTGACTAGCCATTAGCATCCAATCTATAAGGGTGAAATTTTACCTTAAGGCAGGAATTGAAGTATTAGTTAGTAAACAACAGTAGACCTAATGCCTTAGGCTTAACTTCAAAAATTCATAACTAATTCAAATCAACTCCAAATACATGATTTTGTTCCTAAATTTATCTAAAATCATTATCTGTCTTCTATATTAGTTCTTAATTTTTGGAGACGTTTGTAATTTTGTTGTTTGTTCGATGTTTTTGCTTTGTCAATTCTTTCCATTAGATGACAATGATTCGGAGTGCAATTGAGAAGTTCATGAGAATGTCCGGAGTTCCAGCAAACAAAGGCAAGTAGTTTGATCATAATGTCCCCATTACTTTCAAAAGTCTAATACTTTGTTTACAAATTGTATATACATGCATGCTTTTGTGTCAAAGTAATTTTCCCGATTAGAGGTAGTTATTCCTATTGCATGGTTGCCCTTAAATTGTTTATCCCCTGCCACAAAACATAAGTTATTAATCTCGCCGGTGAATTAGAGCTCGGTGCTTGAATTATGCTTTTTATTGTCTTTACGGTGTCATGCTTAGAAATGCTTAGCTACCGGTAGAATTGGGCAGTTATCGACTTAGTCGATAACTTTGATCACACAAAATTATTATTACCATTATGCTCAACACTTTGTGCTTTGTTACTTTGTAAAGTCAAAAACTGAAACTGAAAATGGAATGTTTGAGACTTGGGCACAATGGCTGATGGTGTGAACATGAGCGATGCGGACTCGGAGACGGAGGATGACGACGATGACTCTCATGGCAAGAAGAAGGCCTAGAACTTCACCGGTATGTGCTTCATGGCTAGGGACAGCCATGACGTTGACTCCTCCAACGACGATGACCTTTTCAGTGATCCCGATGAGGTACGTCCTTCACTTATTAATATGAAACATGCTTTAGCCTTTGCTGAAAAAAGAATCAATAAGCAAGAAAGAACAATTAGGAAACAGGATGCCATGATTGATGACTTGAACCTAGAAGTTGATAGGCTCAAATCCATAAATCCTACTGATGATTGTGATTCTTGTTCTAGCTTGCTTAATGAACTAGCAAATCTGAAATCTGCTCATTCCTCTATTGCTAATCAACGGAAAGATGCTTTTGATGAACTAGAAACTCTCAAGTCTAGTCCTACTTGCATGAATGTCATTGCTCTTGATGTGACTGCTATAGATGCTATTCCTTTACCCTGTTCAAATTGTGCTTTACTTGAATTAAAATTGAATAGCGCTATGGAAGAATTACAGAAATTTGATCCTAGTCACATGTGTTCTCATTGTGAGGATAGTAGGATTAAAATGAAGGAGATGACTGAATTGATTCTTTATTCTAAAACTGCTTCATGTGAAAACTGTATTAAACTCACAATTGAGAATGATACCTTAAACAAGACTCTTGAGGAGAAAGCTAAAATTGAACAATCCATGTCCATGACTGCTTCCAAGAAAATTATTGATTCTAATTCTTGTGATCTTTGCATTGAAATTGGGCATAATGTAGATAAGATACAAGAAGCTTTTAGAGTTAAGTTCAAAGAGCAGTTGGATAGAATTAGAGATGACTATTGTGTGTCTTGTGAGGCTTTGAAAGCCGAGGTAGCTCACTATAAGGAAAAGTCTGATAGGGCTAGCAAGTCAAATAAGTGTGTCTCATGTAAGGAGCTAGCCAAACAAAATGACTACCTTAACAGGACTCTTGAGAGATTTACTAGTGGGCAGAAGAACCTCAGCTTGATTCTAGACAAATCTAAGGTGAGTGTGAACAATAGTGGCCTAGGATTTAATTCTCTAGAGCATTTCAAGAATCATCCACCTAAGCTTGTTAGAGCTGTTGAGAGTGATCTGTTTGAGGTAGAACCCCCTAAGCTATCCAAGATAGTTTTTAAATCTGTTGGTTTTGCCCAAAGCCCTTCTAGCAAGATAGGTGCTTCTACTTCATCAGGTTAGACCCCTCAAAAGGTCAAGTACCATTGCACCTTCTGCAAGAAGGATGGCCACATTGTTGAGTTCTGCTTCCGTAGAGCCAAGATTGAGAGGAAGAAGAGGATGAGTGCTTTGAGAACCATTAGAGGAGTTCCTTCACCTGTTGTAGTCCCTAGAGCTAGGCAGCCTGCCCTTTCTGCTAGACATAGGCCTAGGTTCGTAGAGAACTTCTTTGACTCTTTTGGTGGCTCTAGGCAGCACTTTGGGTTAGGATATCGTGAGGAGAGACCACGGGTAGCATCTAAACAGGGGGAGTACCGACCTTTTGGTAGGTCGATTCGGAGAGGTCTAGGTGATTCTCGTGTGCATTCTTATGATTTTGCTCCTAACCATTTTACTGCTGCTTATACTACTTTGCCCAAGCATCGTGTGACTCAGTACTGGATTCCCAAGTCTTTTATCACTAACTTGAGATCGAGGCACGATGTTTCTGCTCGTGCTTTGTAGGTCCGTCGTGCGAGGAAGGAGGACATATGGCTTGTTGACTCCAGGTGTTCTCGACATATGACTGGAGATTCTAGATGGTTTTCCTCCCTCACACGTGCATTCAGCAATGAATTGATTACATTTGGGGATGCTTCTACCGGGACCGTGACAGCCAAGGGCATAGTGCGCGTCAACAATAAGTTCATGCTCAAGGACGTTGCTTTGGTAAGTAAGCTGAGGTATAATCTGCTATCTGTTTCTCAGCTGCTTGATGAGGGTCTAGAGGTGAGATTCAAGAGTGATGAGCGTAGAGTTCTAGATTCCTCCGGTGAGCTTGTCTTTAAGATCTCTAGGTTTGAGAGGATCTTTTGTGCTGATTTTAGTGTCTCTTCTGCTTCTAGCCCTAGGTGTCTTGTAGCTTCTGACTCCCATGATCTAGTGTTGTGGCATCGTAGGCTTGGTCACGTAGGCTTCGACCACTTGACTAGAGTCAGTTGCAAGGATTTGATTAGAGGTTTGCCTAGGCTGAAGGCTATTAGAGACCTTGTGTGCACACCCTGTAGACATGGTAAAATGGTTTCTGCTTCTCATCCACCTCTTCCCTTAGTGATGACAGATGGACCTGGTCAGCTTTTACACTTAGACACAGTTGGTCCTTCTAGAGTTCAGTCTGCCGGTGGGAAATGGTATGTGCTTGTGATTGTGGATGATTACTCCAGGTACTCATGGGTTTATTTTCTGGTTTCTAAGGACGAGGCTTTTGGCTATTTTAGAGAATTGGTCCTTAGACTTGCTGTTGAGCTTCTTGGAGCCTTGAGAGCCATTAGGAGTGACAATGGGACAGGATTCAAGAATTCTTCCTTCGCCACCTTCTATTCTGATAGGGGGCTAGAGCACTAGTTTTCTTCACCTAGAGTTCCCCAGCAGATTGGTGTTGTAGAGAGGAAGAATAGGATCCTTGTAGAGATGGTCAGGACCATGCTAGATGAGCATTCCACACCTATGAGGTTTTGGGCTGAGGCAATCTCTACTGCTTGTTATATCTCTAATAGGGTGTTCTTGAGATCTGTTATTGGCAAGACTTCTTATGAGCTCAGATTTGGTCATAAGCCTAAAGTGTCTCATTTCAAGATTTTTTTGTTGCAAGTGCTTCATTCTTAAACATGGCAACCTTGATAAATTTGAATCTAGATATTCTGATGGCATATTTCTTGGATATCCTGCTTATTTTTGTGGCTATCGTGTATTTAATTTTGACACTAACAAAATTGTTGAGACTTGCGAAGTCACTTTTGATGAGGCTAGTCCTAGTACTAGACCCGATGATGCAGGTACATAGGTTTCTGAGAGCATCTTCGTCAATGATGACTCTGAGGATGAGGACCCAATCCATCCTCAAGTCCCTTCTGACATGGTTGGAGAGCCTGCTTCTACTACACCAGATTCAGATGAGCTGCCTCTTCCTACCTTCACCGACGATCAGAGTGGCTCTGTTCCTACCTCCACAGCCAATGAGGTAGAGGCCACTTCTGCACCAGGAGCCCCTCTTTGCATTCAGCGACAGCATCCACATGAGCAGATTATTGGGGATATACATGAGCGAGTCACTCGCTCCAGGTTCATTTCTCCTGATTCTCATGCACATTTTGCTTTTGTTGCTTCTTTTGAACCCCGAGATATCACCCATGCTCTTTCTGATGCCTCTTGGGTCAATGCCATGCATGAAGAACTTGAAAATTTTGAAAGAAACAAAGTCTGGACCTTAGTTTAACCTCCACCTAATCTTAATGTAATTGGAACAAAATGGGTTTTCAAAAATAAGTAAAGTGAAGATGGGTTGGTAGTTCACAATAAGGCTAGACTTGTAGCTCAAGGGTATTCCCAGGTAGAGGGCTTAGACTTTGAGGAGACCTTTGCTCATGTAGCTAGATTGGAAGCCATTCGTATTTTGCTAGCATTTACGGCATCCAAGGGCTTCAAGCTTTTTCAAATGGATGTCAAAAGTGCTTTCCTGAATGGTTTCATAGAAGAAGAGGTCTTCGTCAAGCAACTTCCTGGTTTTGAAAATCCCAAGTTCCCAAATCATGTTTTTAAACTCTCCAAAGCCTTGTATGGATTGAAGCAAGCCCCTAGAGCTTGGTATGATAGGCTTAAGAGTTTTCTGCTTAAAAATGATTTCAAAATGGGATTGGTTGATAAAACCTTGTTCACTCTCAGGCATGGCAGTGACTTTTTGTTGGTTTAGATTTATGTGGATGACATTATATTCGGTGGTTCTTCTCATGCTTTGGTGTCCAGATTTTGATTCTATGAGCAAGGAGTTCGAGATGAGCATGATGGGCTTAATTGACCTTCTTCCTTGGTCTTCAAGTCAAGCAAGCGAAAGAAGGCACCTTCATTCATCAAAGTAAGTATACAAAGGACCTTCTTGGCGCCGACATGGGAAGTAGTAGACCAATGTCTACTCCCATTGCCACGACCACCGTGCTGGACCTTGATGAGAATGGAGAGCCCGTGGACCAGAAGGAGTGCCGCAACATGATCGGCTCCCTCCTCTACTTCACAGCGTCGAGGCCGGACATACAATTCGCTGTGTGTCTGTGCGCTCGATTTCAGGCTTCCCCTCGAGCTTCTCATCGTCAAGCTGTGCATCGCATTTTCAGGTACCTCCAGGACACTCTTGACTTTGGACTTTGGTATTCTTCTTCTTCTGCTCTCTCTATTCGGGCTTTTGCTGATGCTGATTTTGCCAGGTGTAGAGTGGATAGGAAGAGTACTTCTGGCACTTGTCATTTCTTAGGCACATCTCTTGTCTCTTGGTCATCTAGGAAACAGTCCTCTGTTGCACAGTCCACTACCGAGGCCGAGTATGTAGCTGCAACCAGTAGTTGTTCTCAGGTTCTCTGAATCTTATCTACTCTTCGGGACTATGGGTTGTCTTTGGATAGTGTTCCTCTTGACAACACTTCTGCCATTAACATTGCCAAAAACCCAGTGCAACATTCACGAACTAAGCACATTGATGTTAGATATCATTTCCTTAGAGACCATGTTGAGAAGGGTGATGTTGTACTTCACTTTGTAGAGTCCGAGCAACAGGTTGCTGACATTTTCACTAAAGCTCTTGATTCTTCTCGTTTTGCTTTCTTGCGAGGAGAGTTGGGGGTTATTTGTCCTCTTGGCCTGTTTTGAGGGGGAGTTTGCTCTTTTTGCATTTATTTGTATCATAATGCATTTTTAATATTCAACAACTTGCATTGTAATATAAACTTATGGAGCTTTGATTGTTATCCTTGTATGACTTGATTTCATGCTTTATACCTTGCCATATCTTGTGCTAGTCTGCTAGACTTCTTTCATGACTTTTCATGTTTAGCTTAGCCTTTGCCATGCTAGCTTTATTATCTGTGAGCAAACTGAATCAAAACATGACATGTTGGATCTTGTGACCAGTTTTACTTTAGTGATCCTCTCATGACTCTTGCCATGTCATATAGGCTTAGTTGAGTTTTGAATCTGATATGAGATCTGAAATGAGCTATGATAGTTCTTAAATCAAGCAAATAAAAATGAGTTTTTTTGTGCAAAAAAACTGATCTCACCCATTCTTCTTCATGAGACAGCTTGCCATTGCACTAGGCATGAACTCAGGGGGAGTTTTGGATGACCTAGACCAGTCTCTTAAGCTTTTGTTGCTTGAGATGGTCGCAGTGAGGCTTGAGATCTAGCACAGTGCTAAGAAATCAAATTAGCAATTGGTTGAAGCTTAGGAGGCAGTTGTGGATGGCTCCTAGTCCAGGACTTGCTTTACTAAGATAAGACCAAAAATTTTCAGAAATATGCTCAATATGCTAAATTCTACATGCTTGATTAGTTTGCTTCAAAACTGAACTCAAAATGCTCAAAATTGACTCATTTTCTAGTTTCTAGCTCCATTTAGCTTATAGACATGACTTGACTCATTCTTGGATACCTGTAGCTGAACTATGAACTTGAGCCCTTGTCATGTTCCAAATTTACTTAATCTCAGATTTTTGCTTTGATGGCATAAACTTTGCTGTACATGTATTGCCATGATAGAAAATAGCTCTTTTACTTTATATGGCTTGGTGTAATACTTGTGCAGTCTTCTTGGATAATCTTCATGGCTCCTTTTACAAAAACAAACAAAAAAACTGAAAATTGAAAACTGAAAACTTGCATCCATTCCATTCATGCCCTATTTTCTTCCATGCACCTTGATAAATTCATTGTCAAAGGGGGAGAAAAAATGGTCAAAAATGTTGTTTTGGATGCTTTCTGTGTTTTTTTCGGAAGGTCAAATAGAACACTTGTTCTTTCCTTTGGACCTTAAGTGAGATTTTTTTGGATTTTGAAGCTCTCTTTGCTTTCTCTGCCTTATCTCACTTGCTGAAACTATTCTGAAGCCAATCTGGTCTCTTTCCTTGCTTAACTTGCTGAAGGACCAAATTGTGTCTTTGCGCGAAAACTTGTTTTCTTTTACTTTCAAACCTCAAAACATTCATTTTTGGGTTATTGCCAATGTGTTCATCAAGGGGGAGATTGTGAACACCATGAGGATATGCTCATGATCCTAAGTGATGTAACAATTGGCAATTTGGTTGAAGGTTTGTTGGAATTCCTGTTTTTCAGAAAGTTTCAAAGAAAGTGTCGGGATAATCGGTAGTACTGGCAGATTAATCATGCGGTAATACCGCTTAGCGTAATATTGGCTTAAGAGCGGTGCTACCGGAGGTCTTTGTGAGAGAGTGGAAATTTTCTGTAATCGGTAGTACTGGCTTGGTAGCCGTGGTACTACCGCATAACGGTACGACTGTTGGCTGTTAAGCGGTATGGAAAAACCAGAACGAGTGCAAAATGGTCTTGGATTTCCTTGTGGAGCGGTATGACCGCAACTTGCTTGGCGGTAGTACTGCACTTCGGTATGACCGTGGTTTTTTGCGGTATGGAAATTCCAGAAGCATTGTTTTTCGGTGTTTTGGGAAATTCTTCGAGAACGGTACGACCGCAATGCTGGAAGTGGTACTACCGTGAAGAGGTAGTACCGAGTTTTATTTGGCGGTAGTACCGCATGTGGACTAAAAGCTGATTCTCTTGTAAGTTTGAGTTGGGGATAGGTCATATCCTTGTTTGCCTTTGCATATTTTTCAGCTAATGTGGGTCAAGTTGTGAAGAATTTGTTCCCAGAGACGATTTCTTGGTCTATTGCTGTGCAGGTGGCTTGCAGGTCAACGACGGTCAACGGCGAGGAGGATCGGCACTAAGCTTGGAGAGCTGAGGTCCAGAACGATCGCGGATGCCGAATGAGGTCAAGTGACTCAAGCATGGCACAGAATGGACGAGGTTGATTGAACGGGCAGTTCGATGCAGCTGGTTGGATCAAGTGGCGCGAGGGTCGGTGCAAGTGCCTTGGAGGTTCCGATGGGATTCGGACGGGAGAGACTTGCCGACATGATGAGAGCCGTTGATCAACCTACACATGGTGGAGCAGGGATTGCTTCGACAGGATTGGACTCAGTTCATGGAGAAGAATCGAGAAGGGGTATTGTGGTCATTTCACCAAATACCGCTTTTGTGACTTGTTGGCTAAACCGCGGCGCGGGTTGGCGCTTGGAGAAACGGTTTAAGTCAATCGAAGATGAAGACGATGCTTTGAGATGCGTGCGTGAGTTAACCCATTGTGTGTTAGGGTTTAATGGGTGCCCTAATGGAATATTCCTAGAATATAGCCTCCACTATATAAGCACTTGTGTGCTGTGTGCTGAACATGAGAATAGAGGAGAACGCGAGAGAAGCCCTTGTGTGGTTTTAGGGTTTTGGAGAGCTAGGGTTTAGGGATGGTTTGATCTGATGCTCATGTATTGAGTTGTGTCCTCCAAGATGGAGAGGCTGTAAACATCAACCATATGTTCGGATGAATCCAATCATGTTTGTGAAAGTGGGTCTTTTTGCTCTTGGTCTTTTGTTTTGGAAGTTTTTGTGATTTTGATGATCCACTGGTTTTCTCTCGATTCTCTCTGTTGCTTATGCTTGCTGTGACTTATGGGAGACCATCTAAGGTCATCTTGATCATCAATAGACCACAAGAAAGCCTAGGATCAGATTTGTGTTCTTGACCTATTCTTGAACCAAACTTTATCAAATCTGAAAAAGGTCAAGTCTTTGACATGGATCTGTTGAATAGATGATTGGAATAGGTTCCTGCTATTGTCTAGATGATATGTTTTAAGTTTGATTGGTTTTGGTTGGTTAAAACTGAAGTTGATCAATCGTTTGGCTTTCTTTTCTCTGCTGTCGACAAGTTTGTCAGGATAATCGGACATACCGCACCATGAACAGCAGTAGTACTGTCATGCGGTAGTACCGCATTCATAATGGCGGTAGTACTGATTTCGGTATTTTGCAGTAGAGGTTCTGATTTATTGTTGCTGCTCTTTGGGGATTGCGAAAATTGTTTGAGCTCCTATTCACCCCCCTCTAGTCGCCTTTCCGGTCCTTCATGTTTGTAATTTTTCTAGAAATTTTGGGAGTTGTTCGGTGCCTTATCTTATTTGCGTGTTCGATTTGAATTTGATTTTAAAATGCAAGCAGATCTTGTGAACAGTGCCTGGAAATATTTTCCTAGGCTCTGTAACAACTTATAGATTTACCATAAAGGTTTCATAAATTTTAGAATTAAATTACTATTTTAAAACATCAGTCAAAGTAAGTAAATCAAAAATCAAACCAATAAAAACAGGACATTAAAATAATTCTAGAGAAAAATATAATACATGAAAAACCCTAGAAATTTTACACCATAACATTCAAAGGTTCTCTGCCTGCCCTAAAATTTTCTTGAATTTTTGGAGCTAATCATCTCCCTCCAAAAATTCACCTAAGCTCTCAGCTTTTTCACAAAAATCAGGCATCACTGTTCCTCCGGTCAGTCAACCTTTCAGACCGACCTAGCCAAAATTTTCGGACCAACCGAGCTTGGTCGCCTTGGCTCAGCCCAACCGGCTCCGCTTGGCTCGCCCCTCTCCCTGCCACGGCCGTCAACGCACGCGCCCACGGAAAACGACGCCCTAGCTCGCCTCCGGTTTTGCCAAGCCCGCCCATGGTTTCACCTTCAGTTTCGCCCACGCGGTTGCGTCGCCCAGCACGCCCCTCCTCGCGTCACACGCGTCGCCATCGCCATCTCGAGTCACGCTCGACCGAAGCCCATGCCGCTGTCGCATCCAGCCATCATGCCATCGCTACCACCATCGAGTCTTCCACCCATTCCACCTTTTTAAGGGTCGCTTGGAGCTCACCTGACCTCCTTTTACCCCGGCCTCCTCTCCATCCCTCCCCATATCTTCTCTAGAGCTCGAACCGAGCTCCAAAACCGAAGGCCTTGGCTATGACACCAGATTTCTTCGATGTCCGGCCGCTTCGGCTATCTCTGGCTGCCCCAACTGCGTCATGGCGCGCCATCCATCACCAGGAGCTAATCCCCTCCACCAATTTTAGGATCCATCAACCGTGGAGCTGCGCATCCGCCGTCTTCTTTAGGTCCGGCCGAATCCGCTTCCTCCGCCACCTCTCCTTCTCCGACGAACTAGAGCTCGATTCCTTCTGCCTTAAACATACCCTAACTGCCCTTTTTAACCTCCGACCACTCACTGGAGCTCTCCCTTTTCTCAGGTCGACGTCGACGAGGACTACCCCGCGCTGCCGCCGGCTCTCATCGCCAGCACGCTCCGGCCACCCGCCGTCTTCTCTGACCGGCTTGGTGAGTTTCCCACACCCCATGGATACTCGTGCTCTTCCTAATTAGCCCCCAGCATCATTCGTGCACCGCCGCACCTTGTCCCCCTCACCTCCGGCCGCCGCTCGCCTTGCCCGCGCCGCCACAGGGCCGCTCGAGCTGCGCAGCCGCCACCACTAGCTTACTTGTCCTCTGGGCAATCCATTTTGGTGGTGGTTGTTGCCTCCATGCCGCTCCCCTTGCCGGCGATGAGCCATCCCTGTGCAGCCGGCCACTTTTCCCTGTAGCACCATCTCTTAAGAACACTTTGTTAATGAAAATGGAACTCATGTGTAAAGCTAACCCAGTGCTGTTAGCAAACCTTAGGATTGTCAATTAAGCTTTAGTAAACATCTTTATATTTAAGTGTCAAAGGAAGATTAGCTAATAGAATTTCAGTTATGAAAGTAGTTCTATTGTAGGTTGTCTAAATAGTAACACAAGCTTCTCGATTCATCGAGTTAGGCCTTTAACTTTGTAGATGGAGTTGTTAATGATTCATTTAGTTGTTAGATGACTATTTCACAGTAGTAAGCTAATCTGAAAGCTTATGTTAGTGGCTGATTAGTGAAAAGGTTAGTTGTCAAAACTGCTAGAGTCTGTTAGAAGAACTGATGAGCAGAGTAAGTGATTAAGGAAAAAAAATTGAGTTGTCAGTTGAAATCACTTATAGAATCAAACATCATTTGCTAACAAACCTGATGAATGCCATTGAATCAATCAATGAGTTATCAAAAATCTAAATTTGAACTGTAAAGGAGATTAATTAACAACTGTGCAATGTTGACAATTTCACTTAGAAGGGTGTTTGATTAGAGAAGATGTTAGATGAATAGTTGTATTGGCAGTAGGCTATGGCTTTGCTAATTCCAGTAGTAGTAGTGCTTTTGTTCTTTTAGCCTTTGAGCACTTATACAACAGTAGTAGTAACATAATTTGTAAACAAATTTGGATATTAGAGTTAAGTAGGAAGATTAAGTTGACCACACCTCCAAACAGCCATTTCCCCTAATAGGATGTGTGGTTAGGAAAGGTCTCAACTTACTCACCGGTTCACTTACTCACCTTATGCTCATTCTTTCCTTACCCTATCCTTTATGCACCAAAATATTTAAGGGGGGTAGAGGAGCTTTTTAGTGCTTACAATGGGTAGAAGATACATCAAACTAGGTGTTAAACATCTTGATTCTTATACTTTGATCATGCATATTGTTTCTAGTTAACTCAGGCATGATTTATAGCCCGATTTGATAATTAAAGAATGAACATGACTAGCATATAAAAGTTATAAGGTTAAAATGGCCCTTAGTTTCACCTCCTTTAAATGAGTAACAAAATTGCATTTAACAACTTACCATGCTCATATAGATTCCTTGCATGATTCTGAAATTTTTGATGTCTTGGATGTTATGGCTTGATGTGCTAGATGTTGTATGGAAGTAAAGTACATGCTTGCCTTTAAATTAATCAAAAGTGAACTTATTATGTTTTGATCTGGAGTAGCTCATTTTTATGTTGTTCAATTGAAAGTGTTTTACACCATGCTAGAATTTCTTATGTAGTCAATTGCTCTTTATGTCATTAAATCACTTTTCTTGTATTGTGTGAATTTTGTCAAGGATTGAAAGAAAAGTACTCCATATGTAGTCAATTGCTCTTTATGTCATTAAACCACTTTTCTTGTATTGTGTGAATTTTGTCAAGGATTGAAAGAAAAGTACTCCAGTAACAAATGGTCATTCCCAAAAAACTTGAAAATTTTCACATAAGAACCTGATGGTGTGTAATTAATAAATATAATTTTTCCAGAATTTATTGAACATTTTTTGCCCAGAATTTAATTCAAATGCTTTGTAGGGCTGTTCTGGCCAATTTTAAATCTGGGACTAATAGGTTGGCTTAAACTGCTAGGGCCCAATTTTCTAGTGTTAAGTATCACCTCGGTAATATGCCAGAATTTTCCTGGAATTTTTGAACTTAATTTCACTTGTGTTTGAGCCTATGTCTTGTTTTCCTTGTCTGAATTGTTGTAGCAACTAGAACCTGAGATTATTGTATAGGGTTAATTTTCCTAGCATCTATAGTGTCCCAGAAACATCCCAAAATTTTCTGGAATTTTTCTAGCTGATTTAATACTTTTCCCGAACCATAGTTGCTCACTAGTAAACTTTAACCAAAAATCTGTAATGAACTAGATGCTATTCTCAATGCATGGGTGGTTTTCGAGATGAATGTACTAGTGTGAGTAGATCCTTTTTAGTGTTTATTTAAGTTGTTAAATTAGTTGTTTGATTGCTATAATAAGGACCAGGTCATGGTAGTGTGGATTCTTGATATGTGTTGAATCTTTTGATCATCTAACAAAAATGAATTTGTTGTTGTATTTTGATATAATCATGTAAGTATGCATGTGAGTATTTGCACTCTCACTAATCCAACCTAACTTTGTCATAAAGTTGAATTCATATGTGCATCCTTTCATGCATTCATCCAAAGCATTCCTTTCCAAGCCGAGCCAATAGAACTAGTGAAGCAAGGGTTAAGTGAGACTACTGTAAACTTTGCTTTATCTTCTCTTCTCTGCACAGTATCCCAGTGTTGATGTTAGATTACCATTTAACCAGTCCTTCTGTTCTATCGATTGATACCTTTTTCGGTTGAGTGAATGTAGCCGTGTCTTTCGTACTACTAGAAGATGACGAGAAGCTTGCCTGTTAGAAGTGCCTTCAAATCCAGAAAGGGAAGGTTAAACAAAGCAATGGAAATGAAAAATGTGTCAGCAACGTCAAGTTACTTCGTCAGGATCTTTTGGCACTATCTTTGAAGGAAATCAAGACAACAGATAGTGCATTTCGTTTAGAGTTGAAAGAACCACCTAGAAAACACGTAACAGAAGGATCTTAGAAATCCTTCGACAAAGCTTCCCTCTTTAGAACCTAAAACATATGAAAAGCCTCACTTGGTTCGGGTTTGAGTTTGGTTAGAGACGAAATCCGAATTGTGACTCCGTGACCAAACCCACCTAGGTTGCCACTGTCTTTTGTTCCGACTTTCGAACTACCGGAATCTCGGGACGAGATTCTGTTTAAGGGGGGTAGGTTTGTAATAGCCCAAAATCCCTAAGTTGGATTAGCTAAGCAGCTACTATGTATTTATGAAATTTTGGACATTTTTAAAACTTTTTGTTGCAAAGCAAATAGGTTACAACCTGGTTTTCCAAAACCTAGAAATGAAATTTCTAAAACAAAAATAAAAGTTTGTAAAAAAAAAATTGAAAACTTAGTTCAGAGTAGGGTATAAAACCCTCTGTTGAAAGTCCTTTGATTTTGAAGACTAGATCTGAAACCTAGTAATCCAATACGCCTTCTCCTATTCAAAAGCCTAATTTGAAATTGAAGCAAGACTAAAAAGATTCCAGGTGTGGGAATGCTATTTTGGAATTCAACTTAAGAACAGTAAAACCTCATAGGCTCCTAGAATGCCTGAGGTAATTTCAAAAGCATTCGTAATTTCAAACTTGAAACTATACTTTCTTTATCTCAGAAATACGAACTATCCTTTAGTTTGAAAATATGCTGATACCCATAGCTAGGAATATTTTATATGGATTCAAACTTATCTGATTTGCTTGTTTGTAATTTTTCTGGAAATTTTGGGAGTTGTTCGGTGCCTTATCTTATTTGCGTGTTCGATTTGAATTTGATTTTAAAATGCAAGCAGATCTTGCGAACAGTGCCTGGAAATATTTTCCTAGGCTCTATAACAACTTATAGATTTACCATAAAGGTTTCATAAATTTTAGAATTAAATTACTATTTTAAAACATCAATCAAATTAAGTAAATCAAAAGTCAAACCAATAAAAACAGGACATTAAAATAATTCTAGAGAAAAATATAATACATGAAAAACCCTAGAAATTTTACACCATAACATTCAAAGGTTCTCTGCCTGCCGTAGAATTTTCTTGAATTTTTGGAGCTAATAATCTCCCTCCAAAAATTCACCTAAGCTCTCAGCTTTTTCACAAAAATCAGGCATCACTGTTCCTCCGGTCAGCCAAAATTTTCAGACCGACCGAGCCAAAATTTTCGGACCGACCGAGCTTGGTCGCCTTGGCTCAGCCCAACCGGCTCTCCTTGGCTCGCCCCTCCCCCTGCCACGACCGTCAACGCACGCGCCCACAGAAAACGACGCCCTAGCTCGCCTCCGGTTTTGCCAAGCCCGCCCATGGTTTCACCTTCGGTTTCACCCACGCGGTTGCGTCACCCAGCACGCCCCTCCTCACATCACGCGCGTCGCCATCGCCATCCCGAGTCACGCTCGACTGAAGCCCATGCCGCTGTCGCATCCAGCCGTCAATGCCATCGCTACCACCATCGAGTCTTCCACCCATTCCACCTTTTTAAGGGTAGCTTGGAGCTCACCTGACCTCCTTTTACCCCGGCCTCCTCTCTATCCCTCCCTATCTCTTCTCTAGAGCTCGAACCGAGCTCCAAAACCAAAGGCCATGGCTGCGTCGCCAGAGTTTCCTCGATGTCCGGCCGCTTCGGCTATCTCCGGCTGCCCCGACTGCGTCATGGTGCGCCATCCATCACCAGGAGCTAATCCCCTCCACCAATTTTAGGATCCATCAACCGTGGAGCTGCGCATCCACCGTCTTCTTCAGGTCTGGCTGAATCCGCTTCCTCCGCCACCGCTCCTTCTCCGACGAACTAGAGCTCGATTCCTTCTGCCTTAAGCATCCCCTAACCGCCCTTTTTAACCTCCGACCACTCACTGGAGCTCTCCCTTTTCTCAGGTCGACATCGACGAGGACTACCTTTGCGCCGCTTGCCTCTCGTCGCCAAAGACGCCCGCCACTCTTTGTCTTTCTCCGCCAAGCTTGGTGAGTTCTCCAAGAGCTTCCAATTCGGTGGCTTCAGTTGGAACTCGCAGGCACTTCTTCAATTGAGAGACATGGAATACAATGTGCACCTCTGAGAGGGACGGTGGTAACTCCAATTGATAAGCTACCACTCCTCGCTTTGCTGGAATTCGGAATGGTCTGATGTAGCAAGGGGCTAACTTTCCCTTGAGATGAAAGCGATGCACTCCTTTCATCGGGGTGACCTTAAGGTAAACATAGTCGTTCACCTCAAAGCTCAGCTCATGTTGACGACGGTCAGCATAACACTTTTGACGAGATTGAGTTGCCCGAAGTCGATCTCGGATCAACTGAACTTGTTCCTCGGCTTCATTTATCAAGTCTGGACCAAACAATTGTCTTTCTCCAGAATTAGACCAGTTGAGGGGTGTCCTGCACCTTCTCCCATACAGCACTTCGAAAGGTGACATTTGGAAGCTTGCTTGATAGCTATTGTTATAGGAGAATTCCACGAACGTCAAACATTTCTCCCATTTCTTGCCATTGGATAACACACAAGCCCTCAACATGTCTTCCAGAATTTGATTTACTCTCTTAGTTTGACCTCCGGTTTGTGGGTGGTATGCGGTGCTAAAGGATAGCTGAGTTCCCATAGCTTCACGGAGGCATTTCCAAAAATGAGAGGTGAATTGAGCACCTCGATCTGAAACAATCCCCTTAGGCAAACCGTGGAGACAAACAATTCTGGAGATGTATAACTCTGCCAATTTTGCTCTTGAAAAGGTAGTCTTGATAGGAATAAAATGAGCAACTTTTGACAATCGATCCACAATCACCCATATAGAGTCATACTGTGAGATCCCGAAACCGAATTCATTTCAAGTCAAGTAGTTGCGCAGAAGGCACAACCCTAAACATGAAACGAAATCGATTTCAAGATTTTTGGATATGCATCTCATGTTAGTTCCCAAAGATCAGTGACTAACATGTACATATCTAAACAACATGGATCACAACGATAATCAAATGTGCAAAAATTATTAGAAGTAATTTTACAATTTTGATAAATAGGACCTTATGGTCCGATTTTTTTCATAAGGTGGCCGACTGACCAAATCTAATCACAATTAAATAAATTGCAACGGAAGATAAACTTGAAAATAAAAAGCGAATACTAGGTTGGCATGCCCAAAAACCCACAAGGAACCAACTGGAGTTAAAGCCGATGCATCTGCCGCTATCGCCCAGAAATGGAACGATAGTTAAAACCGATTCGCGCGACGATCTTACCTGAAACAAGTGGACAATCTGATTGAGTACAAAAGGTACTCGCAAAACTTACACAAAAATAATAAAAGAAAGTGCATGATAGAGCCAATCCAAAGGATTAGAGAATATACATGCTAAAGGTTGACCAAAGGAGAGGCTATAGTGGCATATGTTTTTGCATAAAAGCCAATTTTCAACCTACACCTACTAGTTTGTAAATGCCATTTGGAAAACAAAATTTTAATCGAAAGACATTTGGGTGACCAAGATTTATATAAAGATCAAACAATACCAAAGTGGTAGCCTACTATGGTAAACTAAACAGAATGACATACCTATCATGTCGATACCAAGTTATCACCCTGTCAAGTTTAATTTGGAGTCTAACAATGATGTCAATCAAAACAAGTGTCATCCATAACCGTGGACATGGCTATTCAAATAGTTTTAACTGTAATACTCCGTTTTCGTTTAGAAAGAATTCAGTTCGAATTTGAATTTTAAAAGAGAAAATTTCTGGCGTTTCGTCTGTTCTTCCAGATTTGGGCCTGGGCCTTTGGCCAGCAGGCCCGAGAGGGGGCCCTATGGGCCAAGGGGGGGGGGCATCCTTGCAGCCCAAAGGGAGGGGCAGCCGTGGGGCCCATGGCCCATTAGTGGCCAGCCAAATAAAAGGGGGGAAACCCTAGCACCCCCCACTTTTTCCCTCTCCCTCCCCCTCCTACCGCCACCTCCTCCCCTCCCCTCTTGCGCCACCATCCAGCAGGGAGTCGCCCCTCCTCCACCTCCCTTGCTGCCGTCCAAGATCCCGGTGCTCCACCCCCATCTCCTGGAGCTGCCCCGTGGTGCCAATCCTTCCGTTGCCGGCCTCCTGCGAAGATTTGATTGGAGCCTCACTAGGTTGCTGATCAAGACGGCGGGGGACGTCACCACGGTTCATCCTTCGTCTTCCTGGGTGCTCCAAGGGTAACGAGCATTGTTTGTCATCTTATGATTGATCGTAGAGTTGAAACCGATTAGAATCGTTTGGATCAAAGTCGTTCTGCAGTAAGATCGAATCTGTCCAGTATGTTGCACGGGCTGTTTCGACGTCTTAGAAGCCGAATCAGAGGAGTTGATCTCCTAGAGATATCTGGGTCTTGTTCTGAAGTTTCTGTGGCCGCTGAGTTCACTTGATTCTGACATTCGAGTCAAAAGATATGATAGATTTAGTATCTACTGTCCAGATTCCTGACGTGAATAATCTGTTTTGCTATTTTGTAATATATGAAAATATAATTGGAGGAATCTGGGTTTTCACCCAACTAGGATATTATAGGTAATTTGATAACCTTTCCAGATTGTTAAATAACAATCAATTCGGAGTTATAGATTAAAAGTTATGATCGTTTTAGTGCTGCTGTTTGTTCTGTTAGACAGTTTCTGTGCTGAAAGTTCATCTGTCTGTTAGCGTACTAATTTGGCCGAATTGGATTATCTTGTCAACTAGAGTATTGTAGATTTGTCAGTTAAGAATCCACAGAAACTGGATTCACCTCATTCGGAGTTCCAGATCAAGAGTTATTCTGTTTACTGTGCTGCTGTCCAGAGGCGGTTTAGGGCAGAATGCGTTGGTTTTCAGTTTAGAGTTTCTAGTTAAATATTGAATCGCCAGGGGAAGCGTTGTAGAACGTTCTTCAGTAATGTCATGTTCATCGTATCCTTATTTCAGTTATTTAATTGTTTAGGAGGTGAAGCTTCGGGTTTAGGAGCACCATCTTTTCCTGCCAACGCGTCGCATCGCGGAAGGCAAGTACACTGCTTATTTTAATGATTGTGATTGATGAATGCTTTTATGATTATACTGTGAGTTCTTATGGTTCAAGAGAATTTGGGTTGTCTACGGTCTTTCATATGTATTGAATCCATGATTGGAGATGATAATATTTAAGTTAATGATCCTTCCATATGTGTGTTATCTCCATGATTAGAGAGCATGTCTTTTCAATATACATATTTTATTCCATTCATTCATTAGTCATGATACATCTACATGAGTGGATTAAAAAGACCCATCAATTCCAGGATGGGTACGTAAGACCCACCATTCCAATGTGGGCCCCACCATTCCAATGTGAGCGTTTTGGGACACCCGTATGAAATGTTCTTCATACGGGACTTGGATCCCCGCATTTTTGTTAAGATGCGGGCTTAAGTGAACACCGACGGGTGTGTCACTAGCAATACCTGTATATGCATGTGTGTAGTCCCTCCATTCCATACACTTCATTCATTCCATTCATTCAAATACACGTTCCGTGATTTCTTCATATGGTTCAATGATGTTGACTTGTTAACGTTTGTGGTATGTTCCATTTATTCACTATACTTGCTGAGTCTTGGACTCATTCTTGCGTTGTTTGTTTTTTTTAGGTAATCACCGATGTTGGCTCTTTTGGGAGGAGTAGACACGCACTACTCAATCACAAAGATCCTATTCAAGTTCAAGATTATAAAATAGTTCTATCTTTCACTTATTATTGATGAACTGTAATAAGTACGTTTAAATGGTGAAGGAAGGATACCTTCTCCATGTTGGGATGCTTTATTTATGCCTTTAGATGTTATATCATTCAGATTCTTCCGCAATGTGGCTGTATGTTAGAGTATTTAAGTGACATCTTGGCTTCCAAATAGCTAGGGTGTTACATTAACCCTGTAGGGGTGTACATCTTTACCCACACGACTCGATCAGCCCGTAAGCTTCCGGATAATGACACACTTCCTTAGGTATGTCGGCTAGGGAAATCGAGATTCAGTATTTTTCAGCAAGAAAATTCCATTGAGTTGGACCACCCATGCAAGATGAACCCCAACTTAGTACACATGCATATAGCAAATGCTAAGCGGACATGCACGTTGTGTTGGAGGGGCCAGTGTGAGGTAGTTAGTATGTTGGTTTTCCTCAACATAAGTAATTGTGCTCCCTTGCATAGTATATATCACACTGGGTTCCTAAGGAACATAGGATTTCACGGTCTCTATGTCCTCACACCACCTACGGTCTAAAGCAATAAAATCCCCCCTTACTTAACCAAGCAGCGCCCATACACCGCGTGTGAAAGTATGTAAGGTACTTAAATTGACAGCCCAAGGTTCGGTCCTTAATGATCTGGATAAGACTACCACATACCCATTCTCGTGCACGAAGGCACCCTCACTATCAAGCACTTGTCCAGATCTAAATCATGTTTTAATATACAAATTTTATACTAAAAAATTCATGTTCATAAATCTGAACAAAATCATAAAGATAAGAATGTTGAGTGTTTCCCAAGATTGACAGGCTAAACCCATCAATCAATCTACCGTATCTAATGACCTGTGTGGCTAAGCATTCACATAAATAATAAATATATCAACACATGATTCCTAACTTAAGAATAGGTGTATGGAGTAATTAAGGGAAAGCCACAATGATCAGGATATAGCTAACTAGTCTCACAAATTATTGATATACAAAAATAGCATACAAACAATTATTATTGCATTTCAAAATACTAAATTATCAAAAACTGGGATCAAAATGATGCAAGAGGATGCTTGCCTCGTTTAGAAGTCCACTTGTTCACTTTCAGAGATGTAATTATTCACTTCGTGCAATTCGGAATCTAGAGAGAAAATATGATAACGAATAAACATCGATAAAACCAACAAATCCAAAATGCTCAAAAATGCATGAGATTTACATATTAGCGAGATTATGATTCTGGATGCATTTAGGTATAGATTTTAGTTTAATTGGAGTTCATAAGAATTTATTATGAACTTTTGAAATTAATTCAATTTCTAGTGTAACCATAACGACGGACGATACCTAGAGTCTAGGTGATGCTGTTTTTCTTAACAGGACACCTAGTACTCACAAAGCACTTTCTCCAGGTATTCTATGTATACATCTACGATGATCATACAGTCAAAATGAATCCTCTTATATGCTCTCCTCTCAATTAGTCTTCTAAAATCTTGACAGGTGTATTCAAAAGAATAGCTTATTTCATTATCTTACTAACTACTAAGACAACTATTCATATATAATTGAAAAGACAGTAGCTTCCTAAATTTTTAACTTGGCTAAGCTTGAGTGGGTCTCTATTTCAAGTTTTGCATCTAACTTACCTTCTCTACTCACATTTGCTAGCATAAGAGAATGAGTTTGCAAAAAAATAATTTCAGATTTTCTCCTAACCTAACTCTCTTCTCTGATCCTCATACATCTAAGAGTGGTTGATAGCTAAACCGACCAATTCAATTATTCCTTTGCTAAACAATTCTTATTGAGTGATTTAACAGTCATTACAAAAGCTTATAAGCAAATGCATTTGGTCTTTAATCCACTTCACTGTTTCTCAACATTTAATAAAACATCTTCTCTGCTAATTCATTCTTCAAGTTTTTATTAACTCTTGAGTGGTTCAAACATCAGTTGCAATGTTTAATTAACAACTCCTAATCACTGAGCAACAACACTACTGAACATTCACTTATCTATACTATTCACTAGTTGATCTACCTGACATCCATTCATACACACAGAGGAACATAGAGATGAAGTTGAGGCATAACCGAGGTGGGCTGAGTGGCTCTGGGCAGGGCTTGACGCCGGCGAAGGGTTGACGACGGCGGCGGCCACTGAAGGGCAAAATGGGACGATGCGAGCGAGGCGGCCCCGGGGTGATAGTGGCGCAACTCAGGCAGCGTTGGAGCGTGCTGGTGGCGTCGTGTGGCAACCGGACCTAGAGAAGAAAAGGCGCGACGGCGCTGGAGGGTAAGAGGGAAGAAAACAACAAGCGCATGAGTTCCATGGGGACATAGTGCACTCACTGGTGGGGTTGGGCGGCGGAAAGGGAGACGGAGGTGGGCTGGCGGCAGAAACCCGAGCTAGCGCGGGCGGCTTGCCGTGGAGACGCCGGCCGGGTGGCGGAAAGCTTCAATCGGTGGTTGGGGGAGGTCGGGGAAGGCACCAGGATGCTCCACATGCGGGGAATCGAGTCGGGGATCCGCGAATGGGGCACGACGGCTTGGGCGGCGATTTCGGCCGGCACTAGGGAAGAACCAATGCCAACACAATCCTATGAATAAAAGGGGAAATCATCAGAGGGGAAATGGAGTAGGGGAAGTAGGAGAGGATCTGGGAGAGGGAAGGCCAGGGAGGGGCTGCGTCTTGGCGGCTGGTGCAGCGGAGCGGCCGGGACAGCGGGGTGGAGCTTGGCGGCCGAGCGGTGTGCACGTTTGAGCTCAGCGGGGCTGGCTTTCGGTGGGAGAGGAGAGGGGAGGAAGAAGATGGCCAGGGGAGTGCACTCGGCTGTGGCTAAGAAGGGGGAGGTGATGGGAGCGAGGCGGCCGGCAGTATGGGCAACAGGGAGCCGTAGCAAGCATGCAAGGCCCGGGAGGGCTACGTGGCATGGTGTGGTGCAGAAGAGACGCTGCAAGCGGGACCCACTGGCCGGTGAGAGGGAAAAAGAAATGGAATTTCCAGATTTTCAAAAAAATGACTGACGGATAAGTGAATTGTTAAATAAAGTTATCAAGCTCCAAAAATTATAAAAAATTTCAGAGAAGGTTTCTTATATATTGTAAATTTTTATGCAATTGTTTTAGGATTTTATGTTCTATGTATATTTTTCTAAAAATTCTGTTCATGATTTATTCACTTGTTTAAAATTCATTTAGAGTAGATGTTTATTAATTAAGTTTGAATTTTTCTCAAGGTTAATTTTAATTTCTAAAAATTTGATAAAATTCATTTTTATATATGATAATTATTCTAGGATTTAAATAAATTGTTTTCGAGATTTTCATGAACTTTTATTTCAAATTTCTTTTGTGGCTTTAGTTTGAGTTAGAGGTTTACATTTGATTTAAAAATTTCAAATGCATAATTTATGCACATGCTCCAGAAATAACATAAAATGATTATGAGATGCATCTAAATTCCATTTAATAAAATGGGGCGGTGACACATACCCTTGCTGGGTTTTAGGAAGTCCAATGATAAAATCCATCCCGACTTCATCCCACTTCCACTTGGGAATAGAAAGAGGTTGAAGCATACCCGTTGGCCTTTGATGCCCAGCCTTCACCTGTTGGCATATATCACACCTGACAACGAAACGTGCAATTTCACGCTTCATCCGAGTCCACCACAATCTCTGCTTCAAGTCTCGATACATCTCTAAGCTTCCTGGATGAATGGAGAAGAAAGAATCATGGGCTTCGTGAAGAATTAATCCCTTAAGCTCTGCGTTACTCGGCATAACCAATCATTTCCTGAACCATAGGACACCTTGGTTATCTTCAGAGAAACATTTGGCTTTGCCGGCCTTCATCTTCTCCTTAATTCTTTTCAGACCCTTGTCATTCTTCTGTGCCATCTTGATCTGGTCCTCAAGAGTAGGTTTCACTTCTAATGCAGCGAGGAATCCTTCGCTAACCATCTCCAAGTTGAGTCGTTGAAATTCGCTGCATAGGGTCCTCGTTTCGGGTTTTACCGAAATGCAATTGCATTGCAATTTTCGGCTCAAAGCATCGGCGACAACATTGGCTTTTCCTGGATGATAATGGAGTCCCATATCACAATCCTTGATTAATTCAAGCCATCTCCTTTGCCTTAGATTCAAATTAGCCTGAGTAAAAATATATTTCAAACTCTTATAATCGGTATAGACTTCACAACGATTGCCGATAAGGAAATGTCGCCATATCTTCAGAGCATAGACTACTGCTACAAGCTCAAGGTCATGAGTGGGATAGTTCACCTCATGAGGCCTCAATTTCCTTGACGCATACGCCACAACTCGGCCTTCTTGCATAAGAACTCGTCAGAGTCCAAGGCGGGATGCATCGCAGTAGATATCAAAGCTTTTGTGAATGTCTGGCAGAACTAGCACTAGTGCAGTGGTTAAGTGATCCTTCAACATCTGAAAGCTCACTTCACATTCCGCTGACCATTCAAACTTCTTTTCTTTCTTCTACAACTGGGTCATTGGTCTCGCTATTTTTGAGAAATTCTCGATGAAACGGCGATAATAACCTGCACGACCGAGGAAACTACGGATGTCGGAGACAGACTTGGGCTGTCCCCAATTAAGCACATCTTGCACCTTGCTTGGATCCACAACAACAACTCCTTTAGATAACACATGACCCAGAAAGTTGACATCTTTTAGCCAAAATTGTTCTTTGCAGAATTTGGCATAAAGTCGGTGTTCTCGGAGCTTTTCTAACACAAGCTGAAGTTGTTCTTCATGCTCCCTTTTAGATTTGGAGTATATGAGGATGTCATCAATAAATATGATCACAAACTTATCCAAATACTCCATGAACACTGAATTCATGAGGTTCATGAAATAAGCCAGGGCATTGGTCAATCCGAAAGACATGACGGTGTACTCATAAAAGCCATAATGTGTTGAGAATGCTGACTTGGGAATATCTTCAGATCTGATCCAAATCTGATGGCAGCCCAATCTCAAGTCAATCTTGGAGAATATACAGGCACTAGATAACTGATCAAACAAATCAACAATCCGTGGAAGCGGATACTTGTTCTTGACAGTGACCTCATTTAACGGACGGTAGTCAACATACATCCGCAAACTATGGTCCTTCTTCTTCACAAAGATAGCCGGACATCCCCAAGGTGAGGAGCTCGGCCTGATGAAAGCTTTCCCTTGAAGCTTCGTGAGTTGCTTTTTCAATTCAACCAACTCATTCGGTGGCATCCGGTAAGGTCGCCTTGAAATTAGAGCTGTTCCGGGCTGCAGCTCGATAACAAATTCAACTTCTCGTTCAGGTGGCATGCCCGGTAGTTCTTTGAGAAACACATCCGGGAATTCACATACCACTAGAATTTCACCCAATTCCAGTAATTCCTTGCCACTAAGGGTATAGAGATGTGGATGGTCCAATTTTGGCACCATTTCAACTTGCAATCCAAGCGAACTGGTGAGAGTGATAGCCTTGCGGACACAATCAATTTTACCATGGTTCTTCGATAGCCAATTCATCCCAAGAATAACATCAATGCCCGCTGAATCAATCACAATTAGATCAGCCAAAAACTTCACCCCATTAATCCCAATCTCAACTTCACGACATTTGTGCCTACTTCTCATTTATGAGCCCGGCGATTGAATCATCATAGGTGCCGGCATCAAGCTGAGTGAGATATTGTGGAGTGTAGCAAAGCTTCTTGACATGAAGGAATGAGAGGCTCCAGAGTCAAACAATACGGTCGCAGGAGTTGAATTGACTAGAAAAGTGCCCAACACAACGTCGGGTGCTTCTTGTGCCTCCTCGGTAGTGATATGTTTTACACGACCACAACCAGTGTTTTGACGAGCTAAAGTGGACTTCTGATCAAGAAGTGTTTCAAGGTCTTGGTGCTGATCAGAAATAGATTAGTGCTTTTCCAGACAATATTGCGCAAAGTGCCCCCACATTGCCACAAGTGAAACAAGTAACTTTCTTGTTGTGGTGGTATCGATTTCTTTGCTTCTTTCTAGGTTGTACTAGCTGAATCTCACACTGAGGAGGATGAGATACTTGTATAGGAGGTCTCGGAGGTGCAAGGGCTTGAAATTCAGGAGAGGTGGACTACCATGCATGCGATTCTTGAGAACTGCGACTTGCTAATTTTTGTGCGGCCTACTTGCGCTTTCGCAAGTCCACAACTGCTTGCATCTTATTTTCCACCACAATGCCCTTGTCAACCAGATGTTGGAAGTTGCAGAAGTCGTGTGCAGCAAGCTCCAGCTGCATCACTTCCATTAGTCCATTGAAGAGCTGGTCTTGATTTCTTGCATCGGTTGAGACATCATCCGGAGCATAGTGAGTCAAATGATTAAACTCGTAGAGATACTCCCTCACGGACTTCTTGTCTCGCTTTAGCATGAGGAATTCACGCCTCTTGAGGCTCATGATGCTCATGGGAACATGCTCCGCTCAGAAGGCCGAACGGAACTTGTCCCATGATGGAATGTGGTTGGCAGACTGCATGGCGTAAAAATTATCCCACCATGCACCAGCTGCTCCTTTAAGTTCGTTGGAGGTGAAAATAACCTTCTCATTGTTGGCACATTGAGCAATATTCAACTTCCTCTTGATGGTCTGAAACCAATCATCGGCCTCGAGAGGATCTTTTGAACGAGAGAACACAGGAGGCTTCGTGCTCAGAAAATCAGCAAAACGGGAACTGTTGGAACCAGCTTCTCCCACTACCATGTAAGCACCTTGGCCACTGGCGGTGTTCTGAGCAATCAGCTATAAGATCTTGGTCTGATCTTGGTGGCTTTGTTCCATCTTGGCCAGCACTTCAGCCACAGATGGCTACGATGAAGGCACCTCATCTTGTCGACCCACGTGCTGAGATTGCGGTTCGGGATGCTCCGAATTACACCGTTGAGGATCCGTGGGCTGATCATCCGGGATTTGGGAACCCACGGGCTGTGAGTCCTCCATGATCTTTGATATCAACTGAGTCTTTTGACCTGACATCCTGTTGCCATATGAATCATTAGCAATTGGCAAAAGATACGAGAGAAAAGCATAAGGTAAGTAAATGACATCAGGGGTGACTCAACCTAACATGAATGCAACAACAATTCACACTTATGCAACAGAAAATGAGGTGCTTTGGCCTAAGTGACCAGCACAAGATGCAAACGAAACACATTTAGTTTTCCAACATAATTGCTATACATTTGCCCGTAGGCGATGCACAACTACTCGGAAAAGAAAAAGAGCAAATACTCAAACTACAAAATCCAGCGTCTACAAGCTAAAGATAATAATTAGGGTGTACATAATCTAAGATTAATCCCTACTTAGTCCTGACATTGCAGTAGTACGACGTCTTCTCGTCCTTTCGCCATTGCTCTCACCGAAGACTACTTAACGTGTCTATTGTTGGAAAAGAGAGACGAGCAATGGAGAAAATGATTTTTCCCAAATCAAATGAGCAAGGAGGTAGGAATTAGATGCTAGGATGGGTAAGAAAGAAAGGAATTATATCACTTATATTTTTGCCAAATTTTGCTAGTTTGAAAATATTCTTTACAAACACAATTCCTAACAATGTCCATTACTACGGCTTTAGCCTACAATCAGCATGCTCTGATACCAACGCTGTGGGGACCCCAAAATTAAACTTGTTTCAAGTTAACTAATTTCGCTAGAGACGTAACCCTTAACAGGAAACAAGAATGATTTTGAGTACCCGGATATGTGTCTCACGTTAGCTCTCAGGATCAGCTGCTAACATGCATATATCCAAACAACATTATATCACTTGCATACACGGTTATAATATAATGAATAAAAATTAGCAGCAAAAAACATTAAATAAGTAAGAACAGAAGGTCAAGTAAATTAAATAACCTTCCCAATGGTGCACCACAACCCAAGGGCAACCGATTGGGATTAAAGCCGATATACGAACGTTATCACCTCAACTTGTTGCGTTACTATGATGTTCTTACCTGCAACATAGACAAGCCAACTGAGTACAAAAATGTAGCCGCAAGACTTACGAATAGGAAATTTAAGTAAATGCACTTGGTGTCAAAGGATGGCTAAAATGGTTCTTTTTTAGTGTAAAGCCAGGTTATTTAACAAGATAACTAACATAGATTCAAATTGCCATTTGACAAACATTTCAAAATATGATATAACAGTAACTGCTCCAATTCACGATCAATATTTCTAAGATTTTATCATCACGAAATCATACCCAAAGTGGCTACTTCACCCGGGTAAACTAACATCAATTTACGAACTTCCTGTTCGTGAATGACATTTCATTCCCAACCATACCCTTTTCCTATTCCCAATATCTAACTGTGCATGGCTTCCCACAAGTATTGTCCATGACCGGGGACATGGCTATTTGAATAGATTTATGACTCTGCAGAGTTTGTGCAGCTTTACCCACATGATATGAATATCTCTCAATGTCGGCCAATGCACTCTTCCATAGGAGTGTGACTAAGATATCATAATGAGGCTGTTACAATGCCATGTGTCAACTATTAAACCACCTGAGGTACGCACCATGGCAGACTATTGGTCGCCTGAACCACGGTTACACCTCATTGTGTAAGTAAGTCCTTGCGAAGCTTTCTGCTAACACAAGCGACTCTTAACAGCAAGTAAGACAAAACTTATTATGCCCCCACTAGATTGACAATATTTGTGGTTTGATAGCAAACACACTACAAATTAATAGGCCAAGCCTTCGCCATTAACCCAGCATGTGGTTGCACGTATGACTTGGTTCAACACCACACAGACCGGTCCTTAATCACCCAGACAGGGCTACATAAATCCATCACAATTTCTCATCATAACCCTACACCCGTCCAAATTAAAATATAAAGAACCCAATGTCCAACACATCCACAATAACTAGATCCAAGATCTGTACATAATCCTCAATTCCAACATAATTCAATTTTATCTCGGCTGATAGACTAGTTCCATCAACCACTTTTGACTACATCTATCAGCATGGCTAAGCATGATTCTAAAAATTGTCAAACAAACCCATATAACATATAACCTTAATTATTCAAGGTAAAAGGGTAACCAACATTCAAGGAAAGCCAGTGCAGCTAGTAGGGCACATCTTGAAACTACCCATTTGACATATCGGTAATTGAAATTAAAGCAATGCATGGAATACTTGAAAAATCAACATAGAAACTTTTCGAAATTAATCGGAATTCAACATGCATCAAAGGAGGGAACTACTTGCCTTTGTTGGTACCACGCGAATTTACCCTCAGATTGAACTCATAATATGTCGGAATCGTCAAAAACCTAACGAAAAGACTATATATATTACAATAACTCCAAACAAAGCCAATAATAACAAATCATTCAAAATTGCATGCAATTCACATAGTAGGTAGAGTATGATTTTAGGTGAAATTTTTAGTTCGAAAGGAGTTCATATGAATTTTCTACACATTTTACAAGGTTAAAGTCATTAATGTACAAATAAAACAGTTATAAAAAATTTCCATAACAGAAACATATTTAAAACCTAGTCCATTTAAAATGAAAACTAACAAAATTGATTTAATCCAATTTGGAGTTAAATTGAATTAGTTATGAATTTTTGAAGTTATTTGAATTTTAAGTGCAACTTTAAACCGTTTCGTAATTTCTAAATGAATTAAATGCACTTTTCACTCACCCTCAACTAGCCATAGGGAATGACAAGTGGGGCCCGATGTTGCGGTTTGACCCGATCAATGTTGACCGGTCACAGCCGATGGCTAAGCTGAAGGCGTATTCAATTGAATACGTCTTCTAATAACCAAAACGAAAATTTGATCTAAGCGCAGAACAAATACGTTTCCCATAAATGAAAACATATTTCAAAATATGCACTTTCACTTAATCGGCTTATCGGGTCCACATGTCAATGACTTTAAGATTTTTCGAGTTTTAATTAGTCTTCTTAATCATGTTTAACCCTGGTGGGACCTACGTGTCATAGGTACACTAATGAAATACTTAAACGCTTAAAGATTAGGGTTAACCACAACCCGTCGGCGGTTCAACGGAGGTCCCTGTACGCAACGGCATGGCGACGAAGGCAATCCAGCAAAGAAGGGCAGCTCCGGGCTCGTGATCAACTCATACGGCTGCGGAGAAACCTCACAAACGCGTTGCTAGTGGCGCTGAGCCCAACAGCTGCCGGCGGCGTGCTTGCAATGAGTGGAGGCGGAACCGAAGGGCGGTGCTCGAGGAGGAGGCGCTTCAGTGGTCGAGATGCTTTGGGAATGCGTGCATCGGGATCGCCGGAATAATAGGAGTGCGGCGCCATGAACGCTGTCGACGGAGGAGATCTAGAATAGCCAGAACACGGACAGCGGTGGACCACCGTGGTCGGAGAAGAATGGCTTGCACGCCCTCAAGGAACACTAAAATCCAATTAGCTTCGCGTATGAACTCTGTGGAACGTTGCAAAAAGGACAAGACGGCATAGAAAATGTGTCACTAGAGCACTTGCGAGCTTCGAGACCGTGGCGGCCGGAGTCGGGAATGACGAAGTCGTTACCGACGACTCCGTGAATAAAACGGGCTCAGACTGAGCAAAACGGAGATGGCGTTGTGAGTGGATTCCGGTTGTGGTGATGCGGACTCGAGGGCAGCACCAAGGCATTCTTTCTCTGGTTGTCTTCTTCCTCGATCGAGACGAAAAAGGGAGCGTAGAGGGAGAACGAGTGCGGAAGGATTGCAAAAGACTGGCCTGGAAGGTTCACGAAGTATACACGATGCTTCAAGGGCAGTTGCATGAGCTTGAGGTGGCAATTGGCGACATCGTGGCGAGCGGGCATGGTGCCAGCGCTGCTCGGTTGAGCGGTGCTGAGGAAGACGAAAGCGGTGCTGACAAAGGGGCCCGCCCGTGAGCGGTGGAAAGGAAACGACGCGTGGGGTGCGAGTCCGACTCGAGCGCAGGCGAGCGGGTTGGATCAAACCAAGTGGCAGTCGGGTCCGGTCGGAACGACGACGCGGTGCGATCGAGCTGACTCAACTCGGTCGGTCCGAACGGAACTCGAACGGTCCGATTGGAACAACTAGGGTTAGAGTTTGGATTTGAGTTTGACCGAAATGCAAAGAGTTTGTCTGAGCGAAATAAAATAGAAGAAAAATTCTAAAATTTTTGAGAGTATTGTACGAATCAAATATTACTTAGGAAAATTAGTTTTAAGCACTGTTCATACAAAAATTTGTCATAATTAAATTATTCTCAAATCTGCATTAGTGAAATGTTTTGAATTTTGGTGAGAACAAAATGACTTCTAAAAATTTAAGAAAAATTATATTAATTCATGATAAATAATATAGTATTTAAATAAATTATTTCCAACAACTTTTATATAAATTTTTTCTGGAATCATATTTTATCTTGAATTCGAGTTGAAAATTTGAAATTTCGGGACAAACTTTATTAGAACAACCAGAGTTTTATATTAATACATAATTTACACACATAAGCATGATATGCTTAGCTAATCCATCTTAAGGATTTCAGAGGATGTTACATAGAGCTAATAATTGTGGATAGGAATGCGTAAAGATGAAGCGTTGGATCGATTCGCGAAGACTTTGACTAGGTTGGTCTTTCACCTTTGTCTCCTTCCACACCCGTCTCCTTATAATGCCTACTTAAGCTCACTCCTCACCATATCTTAACCTCAAATAACACACCAAATAAAATGGCAATCTACAATACTCTCCTCCTACTCCTCTTCCTCCTACTATTGCTTACCTCCAATTCCAGCTCCCAATCGATGGCGCAGCCGAACGCCGCCGAGTTTGCCATACTCCAAACCATCAAGAATGAGTGGGGCAACCCTGCTGCACTCAGCTCATGGAGCACCAGTAACTGGACTGGTATTACCTGCGACAATAATGGCCAGGTCACTGCCCTCTCCTTCCAGAAATTCTACATAGCCAAACCAATCCCAGCCTCCATTTGCAGCCTCAAGAAACTGACGTACATAGACCTGTCCTACAACAACCTCACCGGCGAGTTCCCCACGGTTCTCTACAGCTGCTCGGCTTTGCAGTTCCTCGATCTGTCTAACAATGAGTTTGCCGGCAGCCTCCCAACCGACATGGACAAATTGTCCTCGGAGATGCAGTACCTCAACCTGTCAAGCAATGGTTTCATCGGCAACGTGCCGTCGGCGATTGGGGGTTTCGAAGCTCAAGTCGTTAGTTCTTGACACTAATCGCTTCAACGGGAGCTACCCGCCAGCGGCCATCGGCGGCCTGTTGGCGCTCGAGATGCTGACGCTGGCGTCCAACCCGTTCGTGCCGGGGCCTGTCCCTGAAGAGTTCGGCAAGCTGAAGAAGCTGGCGTACCTGTGGATGTCGGGGATGAACCTGAAGGATGAGATCCCAGACAGCCTGTCGGCGCTCACGGAGCTCACGCTGTTGGACATGTCGCAGAACAAGCTGCAGGGCGAAATCCCCGAGTGGGTATGGAAGCTTCAGAAGCTCCAGTACCTATACCTGTACGCGAACCACTTCACCGGCGGGATCGGGTCGGACGTCACCGCCGTCAACATGCTGGAGCTCGACCTGTCCATGAACAAACTCACAAGACCGATACCTGAGACCATTGGCGTCATGAAGAACTTGAGTCTGCTGTTCTTGTACTACAACAACATCACCGGGCCGATCCCGGCGAGCGTCAGTCTGCTCCCGAACCTCACCGACGTCCGGCTGTTCAATAACAGGCTCTCCGGACCCCTGCCGCCGGAGCTCGGGAAGCACTCGATGTTGGGCAATTTCGAGGTGTCCAACAACCACCTCTCCGGCGAGCTCCCGGAGACCCTCTGCAACAACAGGCAGCTCTTCGACCTCGTGGTGTTCAACAACAGCTTCTCGGGCGTGTTGCCAGCGAGCCTCGGGGAGTGTGACACGCTGAACAACATCATGGCGTACAACAACAACTTCACCGGGGAGTTCTCAGAGAAGATATGGTCGACGTTTCCCAATCTGACCACCGTCCAGATACAGAGCAATGACTTCACCGGCACTATGCCGAGTGAGATATCCTCTAAAATCTCAAGGATTGAGATGGGGAACAATAGGTTCTCTGGCGCCGTCCCAGCTTCGGCCTCCGGGCTGAAGAGTTTCAAGGCGGAGAACAACCGGTTCTCCGGTGCGCTACCGGCAGACATGTCGGGGCTCGGCAACCTCACCGAACTGGACCTCGCCGGGAACCTGATTTCCGGGTCGATTCCAGCGTCCATCCAAGCATTGGGAAGGCTGAATTTCCTCAACCTTAGCAGCAACCAGATATCGGGCGCGATCCCGTCGGAGATCGCGTTACTGCCGGTGCTCAACATCCTGGACCTCTCCAAGAACGCTCTGTCGGGCGGCATACCGCAGGAATTCAACAATCTTCATCTCAGTTTTCTCAACCTCTCGTCCAACCAACTTGCCGGCGAGGTCCCCAAGTCGCTGCAGACCCCGGCGTACGACTCGAGCTTCGTTGGAAACCGTGGCCTATGTACCACGGTGAACATGAACATGACCCTTCGGGCATGCGGTTACGGCGGCCATGACAAGCTCTCGACGAGCTTAATCATCCTGTTCTCCGTGCTCGCCGGTATCACACTCTTTGGCGCCGTCACTATCGGGTGGCTCATCGTCCGGCGGCAGAAACAACGGCAAGACATGGCCATGTCCATGTGGAAGATGACGCCGTTCCGAGCTCTGGACTTCTCAGAGTGCGACATACTCGCCAAGCTCCGCGACGAGAACGTGATCGGCAGCGGCGGCTCTGGCAAGGTGTACCGCGTCCCCCTGCGCGGCAGAGGTGGCGCCGGCATGGTGGTGGCCGTGAAGAGACTATGGAGCACCAGAAAGTCGGACGCGAAGCTCGACAAGGAGTTCGACTCGGAGGTGAAGATCCTCGGCGACATCCGGCACAACAACATCGTCAGCCTCCTCTGCTGCATCTCCAGCGAGGACACGAAGCTGCTTGTCTATGAGTACATGGAGAACGGCAGCCTCGACCGGTGGTTGCACCACCGGGAGCGCGCCGGCGCGCCGGCGCGGCTGGACTGGCCGACGCGGCTGGCTATCGCGATCGACGGGGCGAGGGGCCTCAGCTACATGCACCACGAATGCGCACAACCGATCATGCACCGCGACGTCAAGTCCAGCAATATCCTGCTCGACCCGAGCTTCCGTGCCAAGATCGCCGACTTCGGCCTTGCTCGCATTCTCGTCAAGTCCGGCGAACCCGAATCATTGTCCGCCATCGGTGGCACCTTCGGCTACATGGCTCCAGGTAAATCACAATCCAAGAATTCTTCAATTCTCAAACTTGATTAAACATGGCATTTGAATTTCCTCCCAAACTTAACCGAATGTTGTACGTATGGTTTGGTTGCAGAGTATGGGTACAGGGCAAAGGTGAACGAGAAGGTGGACGTGTTCAGCTTCGGCGTGGTGCTGCTGGAGCTCACCACCGGGCGGGTGGCGAACGGCGGCGGCGAGGAGTGTTGCCTAGCGGAGTGGGCCTGGGGACGGTACAAGGTCGGCGGCTCGCTGTACGACGCCGTCGACGTGGGCATCCAGGACAGGGCCTTCTTGGACGACGCCGTGGCGGTGTTCATGCTCGGGGTGATCTGCACCGGTGACGACCCGACGAAGCGGCCGTCGATGAAGGAGGTGCTGGACCAGCTGCTCCGGTACGACCGCACGTCCAGCGTGGCTAGCGCGTGTCGGGACGAGTACGGCCACGGCGAGGCGTCGCGTCCTGAGGCAAAGAAAGACGGCCAGACGAAGAGCCCGCCGGGCACCGGAGTAGTGTGGAGTGGCGACGAGGAGGATAGCGGCAACTTTGTGGCGCATCCCGTTTAAAGCAACCGGCACACACTGCAGGAGGGTAAGCTCGTAGCACAGCAGGATGACCAGCTTTCTTCCAATATTGAGATCAACGCAGCAAGAGACGAGGAAGGGCGTCAACACTCTCATCATCTGGACTGCATGGGAGATCTGGAAACACAGAAACGATTGTGTTGGATTGATATCGGCTAACTGCATCCGAGATTTAAGGGGGCACGCCCCACTTCGCGCCCTGATCGGGGACGCAACCAACTCTAAGTGGTTTCGGTCCCGTCCACCAGCGCTATATAGAACAGGGGACTCGGTAGGCCTGGGTTACACACAAGTTGTTCTATCTACCAAAATCCCACACAGATCCGATCTCTTTCGAGCGCTCAGGTTGGCGAAGACCGGAAGCCGAAAGCCGACGTCGTCACCGTCAAGCCGCCGTCACCGCCGGCCTCGCCTACACCATCTACGCCCGCTGACCACCTCTACACCAACCGATCTACAGCTCTAATGGCATCTTCGAGTTCGGGTTAGTGAATCATGCTTCCGCTCTAAAGATTATGTTATGTGTTCATGACTGAGCTAGGATTAATGTCATCTAATCATGTTTAGCCTTAGATTATGCCCACATTTGGTTTCAGAGCCACCCTAGTCTCGTTATGAACCCCCAACCGAACTTGTTCATGCTCAAATTAGATGTTTTTAGTTCGGATCTAATGTTTAGTGGCTCGGTTTAGCATTTACAAGGAGGGGAATCAACAGTTTTTTGTAAGATCCTAATGAAATCCTGAAAATCCCCAAATAAGAACCCCCAAAATCGGAACCCTAAGAACCCTAAGGTGCGGCGGCGGAGACTTACGTTTTGGAGATTGTTGAAGCCTCTCGGGTTGGCGCTGGGGAGAGGGCTGCAGTGGTGCCGCCTCAAGCCGAGCTCAGCGCTCCAAGGCCTTGCCGCCGCATGCATGCCGCGCTCCGGCCAAGCCTCTTGCCGCCATCGCCGTGATGGTCGATGCTCATAGGCCGCAAGCCTCAAGCCGTTACTCTGCGATGGTGATGCTCTCAGCGCGTCGCCGCCACTCTGCTCTCTCTCGCCGCTTGCCGTCGCCGGCAGGCTGCATCGCGCTTCAGCTGGCGCCTCAAGCGCCGCCTCATCTTCCGCCGCCTGCTTTTTTTCCGAAATGGAGAAGGGGAGAATGAGTTAGGTTTAGGGTTTTGGTGGCCTTTTGTTTGTTCTCAGGATTCATCCTGGCCATCCATTCAGATCTAACGGTAGCAAGGAATGGGCCGGCCGGTGCAGAGTTTTGGGCCGGGTGGATTTTTGGGCTGAATGAAGATTTTTGTGCACTGTTAAGCTGTCGGTTTATGTTTTATGCACTATTTTAATTAATGTCTAGTTGCTAATAAATAACAGTGTATTATGCATAATATTTAGTCTCTAATTAAAATTGAACCAACGAGATATTTTAATTAGAGATTTTTATGTTTTATTTTGGCATTATGTATGCACATGATTACATTCTGACCAACGTTGTTTGTAGTCGTGTGTCGCCATATTAAATTGTTAAGTTCTTTTTCCATTTTCTACCCAATGGTGATACGGATTAGAACTGTAGTTTTGCATATTGTTAATCAAACCAACGTAGGGTTAATTGCATGCAATATATCTTTATGTTATTTTAAATTTTTGCAGCAATAAACGCTTCCAATGTTGCTGCCACAATTGACAACATTGAACAGCTTACAGGAAGCAACTTTCCCGCTTGGAAAGAAAGAATTTCAGTTGTCCTTGGAGTTTTAGACCTTGACTATGCATTAAAGGTGACTCCTCCCATTCCCCCCACCGACGGTGAGGAAAATTATGATGAGAAAAAGAAAACTTATGATACTAATGCTGAAAAATGGGAGCGGTCTAACCGCCTGTCACTAATGATCACGAAGACCTCTATCTCAGTTGGGATCAGGGGAGCAATCCCAGATTCCGAAAATGCTAAGGAGTACCTGGCTTCAGTTGAGGAGAAATTCAGAGGCTCCACTAAAGTTTATGCCAGTACTTTAATCCAGAGGCTCTTAACCACTAAGTATGACGGGTCCGGAAGCATAAGAGAGCATATCATGATGATGACCGATATGGCTGGAATGCTCAAGGGCATGGACATGGAGATATCTGATGGTTTCCTAGTCCACTTTATTATGACTTCTCTTCCTTCTGACTACACTGCATTTAAGATAAATTACAATACTCAGAAAGATAAATGGAGCATAAGCGATTTAATCGCCATGTCTCTAGGAGGAAGAAAGAATAAGGACTGAAAAGAAAGATCTTGTGAATCAAGTTGGCGGTCCTAACAAAAGGAAGTTCTCAGGGGACTTCAAATCCAAGAAAAAGTTGCATTACTCCCCTAATTCAGATAAGTCAGGGCCTAAGGTGCACAATACACCTAAGCCCCATGTTGCTCCCGCTGGAGCACTTAAAGGGGATGAATGTCACTTCTGCAAGCAGTCGGGGCATTTTTAGAAGGATTATGTCAGTTTTCTGAAGTGGCTTGCAAAAAAGGGTAATGATACAATAACATTTATTGATGAAACTCTTTATGCTGATTTCTCCCTTAAGTCTTGGTGGATTGACTCAGGTGCAACTGTGCATGTTACCAACTCTTTACAGGGATTCCATACCGCGAGAACACTAAGAAAGGGGGAGCGAAGTCTTAGAGTCGCGGATGGAAAAGAAGCTGAAGTTGAATTAGTTGGATCTGTTTCATTAGTTTTAGATAGCGGCTTCATACTTCATCTTAATAATGTAGTCTATGTTCCTTCCATAAGGAGGAATTTGATTTCAGTTTCTTTATTGGACGATGATGGTTTTAAATGTAATTTTGGTAACAATAAGTGCATTATTGCATTTAATTCAAATAATGTTGGTCTTGCTTTTAGACAAGACAAGCTCTATATGCTTTCCCTTAATGAATCTCATGTATCTTTGAATGTATGTGATGCTAAGCGTAAAAATAATGATGAGACTTCTTCGAAACTGTGGCACTGTCGTTTAGGCCACATTTCGAGGGGGAGAATGGAGCGTCTCATTAAGGAAGAAATTCTCCACCCATTAGATTTCTCTAACTCAGACCATTGCATTGATTGCATTAAAGGAAAATATGTAAAGCAAATAAAGAAGGGAGCCACTCGCAGCACAGGACTCTTAGAATTAATTCATACTGATATTTGTGGTCCTTTTCCTGTGACATCAGTGGATGGTTTTGATTCCTTCATCACATTCACTGATGATTTCTCCCGTTATGGTTATATCTTTCCCATTAAAGACCGATCTGAGTCACTTGACAAATTCAAGATATTTAAGGCTGAAGTTGAAAATCAGCACAACCTAAGAATTAAAGTAGTAAGATCGGACAGTGGGGGAGAATATTACGGGAGACATGCCCCTTATGGGCAAATTCCTGGCCCTTTCGCTAAGTTCCTTCAGGAAAATGGTATTGTTGCCTAGTATTCTACACCAGGTGAACCTCAGCAGAATGGGGTAGCTGACCGACGCAACCGTACACTTATGGATATGGTACGAAGCATGCTTAGCTATTCTACTTTGCAAACTGGTTTGTGGATGGAAGCACTAAAGACGGCCGCACATATTCTTAATCGGGTTCCCAGTAAATCAGTACCTAAGACACCTTATGAATTATGGTGGGAGGAAACCAAGTTTGAAATATTCTGAGTGTGGGGTTGTCGTCTTTGAAGCTAAGATTTTTAATCCACATATTGGGAAATTAGATCCTAAGACGATAAGTTGCCATTTTATTGGGTACCTGAAAGATCCAAAGGGTATCGATTTTCTTGTCCGATAGGATAACTAAGTTTGTAGAAACAAGACACGTTGTGTTCTTAGAGAATGATGAGGACACGGAGCCGGAAAATAGATCTTGAAGAGAAGCGGGTTTATGTTCCTTCACCGCTTATCCCAGAGATCTTTATTCCTGTGCCTCAGGTGGTTGCACCTCCAGTACAGAATACTGTTGTCGCACCCACTGTTGAGGCCTCTGAAATTCCTAATGTCGTACCTAATGATGAGCCTCAGCAGTCCTCTGCAATAGCTATTGAACCTATTAGAAGATCACAGCGGGAGAGAAGATCTGCCATCCCAAATGATTATGTTGTTTATATGAATGAGGATATTAATGATATAGGGAAGGTAGAAGATCCCACCTCTTATAAGGAGGCCATGATAAGTGAACATTCTTCTAAGTGGTTTGATGCCATGAAGGATGAACTAAAGTCTATGAGCACTAATGATGTATGGGACTTAGTAGAAATTCCTGACGGAGTCAAAACAGTAGGTTGTAAATGGGTCTACAAAACCAAGCATGACTCTAAGGGAAATATCGAAAGGTTCAAAGCAAGGGTTGTAGCAAAAGGCTTCTCACAAAGAGAGGGGATTGACTATAATGACACTTTTTCTCCTGTCACTTGTAGCTCATTATGATTTAGAGCTACATCAGATGGATGTTAAGACAACATTCCTTAATGGCGACTTGCAAGAAAACGTTTTCATGGCTCAACCGGAAGGTTTTGTCGTGGAAGGCAAGGAGCATATGGGATGTCGACTTAAGAAATCAATTTATGGCTTAAAGCAAGCGTCAAGGCAATGGTACCTCAAAATTGATAAGGTCATGAGGAATTTTGGGTTTAAGGAAAATGAAGTTGATAACTGCATATATGTTAAGTTCAAGGGGAGTAAATTCACCATCTTAGTTCTTTATGTGGATGACATCTTATTGGCTAGCAATGATAAAGATATGCTTTATGAGACCAAGAGATTTCTTTCATCTAATTTTGATATGAAGGATCTTGGTGATGCCTCTTACATTCTTGGCATTGAAATTCATCGAGATAGGTCCAGAGGAGTATTAGGTTTATCTCGAAGGCATACATTGACGAGTACTAAAGAGATATAATATGCATAAGTGCTCGGCTGCTTTGCTCCTATTGTTAAGGGTGATAAGTTTGGGACATTTCAATGTCCAAGGAACCAATATGAAACTGATCAGATGAAGTCGGTTCCTTATGCTTCAGTTGTCGGAAGCATCATGTATGCTCAAGTATGTACGCATACGATTTAATTTTTATGTAGGGATGCTTGGCGGATATCGGTCAAATCCAGACCGGACCACTAGAAGGCCGTTAAGAAAGTCTTGCGTTATATGCAAGCTACTAAACATTTCATGCTCACATATAAAATTATGACAACCTTGAAGTTGTTGGTTATTGATTGATTTTGCGGGATGTGTTGATACTAAGAAATCCACGTCGGGTTATATCTTCACACTCGCTAAGGAGCTATCTCGTGGAAAAGCTCAAAACAAACCCTTACGGCATCTTCAACGATGCAAGCTGAGTTTGTGGCATGTTATGAGGCTCTTGGGCGAAATTTGTATGGCTTAAGAATTTTACCGAGACTTAGAGTGGTAGACAACATCTCTAAACCACTCACCTTATCTTTGCGATAACGAACCCATGAGTCTTTTATGCGAGTAACAACAAGTCAAGTGGTGCTACCAAACACATTGACATTAAGTACCATGTTGTGAAAATGAGAATCCAGGATCAAACCATTAGTATCAAGCATATTAGTACTAAGTCAATGCTTGCGGATCCGCTTACTAAAGGCTTACCACCCAATATCTTTCGTGATCATGTTGCGGCATGGGTTTATTGGAAAGCCTCGATTACGGATAAAAGGACCTTAAAGCAAACCAACTCCCATCAAGTATAATGAATATCCATTTCAAGATGGGATAGTACACTATAATTCTTGTGGTTGTATGACACTTCATTGGTCATCGACGCATTACCTTGGTATCTTTGTTTTATTGAGAATGGGCTTATGATGCTAGCCTTACGATCAAAGGGAGAATGTTGGATTGATCTCGACTAATCGCATCCGAGATTTAAGAGGCACGCCCAGCCAGCATACGATCGGGGCGCAACCAACTCTAAGTGGTTTCGGTCCGCCCACTGGCGCTTATATAGAACGAGGGACTCAGCGAGCTGGGTTACACACAAGTTGTTCTAGGCTACCAAAATCCCACACAGATCTGATCTCTTTCGAGCGCTCAGGTTGGCAAAGACCGGAAGCCGAAGGCCGACGTCGTCACCGTCAAGCCACCGTCACCGCATGGCCTCGCCTACACCATCTACGCCCGTGACCACTGTACACCAACCAATCTCTGACTCAATGGCATCTTGAGTTCGAGTTAGTGAATCATGCTTCCGCCTAAAGATTATGTTATGTGTTCATGGTGAGCTAGGATTAATGTAATCTAATCATGTTCAGCCTTAGATTATGCCCACAGATTGTGTTTTCCAATGGAGCTGGCCTACAGGTAAACCGGCTGATGCCAACTATTAGAGTCGAGGTTAGCAGGTGCGGAACGTCTGAACCTGCTGCTGGCCGAGAGGGGCATTACTAGGGCTCAAAAAATAGCTCGAGGCTCGCAAGCTGGCTCGGCTCGGGCTCGTGAATTTTTGAACCGAGCTCGAGTCACTCGCGAGCCTCTTTTGGCTCGTGCCTGCTTGACCACGAGTCCACGATCCCCAATTCCCCATCCAATCCCCCAATTCTCGAAGTCCCAATCCCTTTCCTGGCTTCCTCTCCCGCCCAGTCCGCTGACTGCACTGTCCTTCTCCATCCTGCCCAAGCTCCACCCGCCCATTCCCCTTCCCACCCCGCCGCAGGTGCCACTTCCTCAACTGCCGCCACTGACAGTGAATCCTTCGCCTCCGCCCCGCAGTTCGTCACCGAGTTCGACCCCTCCCCCACCGCCGCCCCCGCCTTCATCGCGCCCCTCCCCAACTCCGGCCACTTCCTCTCCCACCTCTCCCGCAAGCCCAGCTCCCTCCCCACCCTCAAGGAGGAGGCGAAGAAGCTGTCCTTCTCCATCACCTCCAAGCCCTGCCCGTCCAAGCCCCCTTCCCGCACCACCATTGGTGCCGCTTCCTCGATCACCACCGACGACGGCGAATCCTTCGCCTCCGCCACGTAGTTCTTCATTGAGTTCGACCCCTCCCACCGCTCCCACAAGCCCAGCTCCCTCCCCAGTCCCCACCCCCGAGGAGGAGGCTACCCTCACTGCCTCTGCCGCCGGTGGCCCCACCTTCCTGCTCAACACCTCCACAGCCCCGAGGCCTGAACCCTCAGCCCCGCTCAGTTGCTTGGCTCACGAGCCCTCACGAGCTAGCGCGAGCTTCGGTCTGAGCCGAGCCGAACCACCCTTCTAGCTCATTTCCAAAACGAGCTGAGCTGAGCCCATTGTTCATCTGAGCTTGGGCGAGCCTGGCTCAAGCCGGCTCGGCTCGGCTTGTTTTTGTTGAAGTATAAGTGAATTGCCCGCCTTTCCTCATCAGCTTATGCTTTTGGGTGAACTGGTTGGTGCATACAACTCAATATAGAATCAGAGCCAAGAGGTCTTGAATTCAAGACCCGGCTAATGCAATTAAGAAAACAATTGCAGCTTATTTCTATTCCACGTCTTAGGCCTGAGGGAGCCTACACGTGAGGGGGAGTGTTGAAGTATAAGTGAATTGCCCGCCTTTTCTCATCAGCTTAAGCTTTTGGGTGAACTGGTTGGTGCATGCAACTCAATAGTTTTCACCCCTAGGCATTACCTAGTCTGCTCTGCTTACCTAGCGCGAATGATCTTTCTATATGAGAATTTTGTATTTTAGGTTGTACTTGAACTCTTCTTATTTTTAATGTAAAGATGTGCAGTTCTATTGCGTGCTCTAAAAACAATTATGTACAACTTGTAGTTCTATGCAACTTTTATCGAGTTGCATCGTGATACCAATATGATACGGGGTGCACGATCTTCATGACTTAAAAATCTTGCATACACCTAGCACAATGATAACCCAAGAATAGCAATGCAATTTGAAATTGGGGCAACCTTGCGTCAAGTACAAAACATCCTCAATGGCAATCACACCACAACTCTCACGATGATCCAATCGACACAACCAGCACGTAGGCTAACGCACGGAGAGGTTGGCCACGACCGATCAGCCCAAGAAAACTCTAAGAACTTGCAAGAATAAATGAAGCAAAAACACATAGTTCTTCTCAAGAATGGTTTCAATCTACTAGTTCAATATGAACAAAATCATCAAAATTTATGGTTGTGGTTTCTAGGGCCGGCAACCAACATTAAATGGGCTGTTCCCACCCCCTTGGTTCAACCACACATGGGCCAACACACCCCACACACTAATTCGGGCTCTAGAGGCCAAATTCAACTCCTAAACACAAACGATTCAAACTCTAGTGTTCTGAACAAAAACAAAGGATACATGGCCAAAATTATGAGTATAATTAGGCCTAAATATGTGGCATGTAAGCCCACACAATTCCCTAACTCATTGGGCCCAATTCGGATTGAAATCCGCTTCAAATTCAGAATTGACTTTGGGCTAAAATTAGAAGAGGTCACCAATTCGGAATTTGTGTCTGTATTGGAGTCCAATAGCCCTCCTCCACGCGTAGGCATGTCCAAAGCCCACCTTGGGCCGTGTGCCTCTCTCCTTAGGCCCATGCACCCCCTTTGGCTCTCCCTTCTTCCTCCTTTGGCCCAAGAGTCTTTTTCCTTCTCCTTTGGCCGAAAATGCTAAAATCTTCTTTCCTTCTCCTTTGACTGAAGCTTCTTGCAAGCACGCATTTCCTTGTGGTGCCTTCCTCCCTCACCTCCCGCTGGACACCATGGATACTTCTAGCATTCCTACAATCATCAAATAAGCAATTAGGGAGCATCATTGTTCTGTCATGTAATAAATAACTCTCAAGTAAAGGAATCACCTTATGATTGCTCAATTGAAGTTTAGGTATTGTTATGTGAGTATGAATCAATGGGATGTCCTCATCATCTCCCTTCTCTTCAAGAAAAGCCCTTCTCATCTTTGGTTCATTGCAAACCTTAACATTGGTCTTCTTTTGAACTTGTAGCATATACGACTTTGATAGAGAAAGTTTTCATGTCTCCTCTTTTGGTATTGGTATAACTTGCACATCATCAATGAGAATACTAGAAATAGATGGTGAAGTGTTAGTTTCCCTCCACCTGACATCTATCTCTATCAAGTCATGCAAGTTATCAAGTAAATCAAATTTGATCATGGGATGTTCTTTGTTCAGTTGGTCATTCTTTTTCTTATTACTAGTATCAAAAACATCTTTAGGAAACATAGAAATCAAAGTGTAATTCTTTTCCTGAAGAGAGCATGTATATTGATTAGTTTACCATTATGCATAGAACCATGACCATATTGCCATGGTCTACCTAACAGCATGTGATAAGCTTTCATTGGTACCACCACATCACAAATAATCTAATCCTTGTATTTACCAATAGCAAATGACACCTTACCAACATGTGTCACCTTAAGAATACCACATTCATTCAACCATTCAATTTGATAAGCTTTAGGTTTCTTGGATGTAGGTAATCCTAAGCTCTTAATCATGTAAAGATTAGTGAGATTTTGGCTACTATCACCATCAATAATAAAAGTGTGTAACTTGCTCTTGACTATACCTTGAATGTGGAAGATGTTGTTTCTCTTATTTGTGTCCATGCACTCATCACCTTCCTTGTGGATTTTCCTAACTGAAAGAAAGATGCTTTGTTCGAAATCACAATATGTAGCATCACTTGGTTCATCATTATCATGATCAGATTGTACATCTTCTTTTTTACTTTTAGAATGAAGCTCATCGGTATCATCTATAATCATGGTGTGTTTGTTAGGACATTCACTCATCTTATGACCTTTGCCATGACATTTAAATCATATAATATTGCTTGTCCTAGCATTAGAAACAACACTATTAGCAGCTTTACTCATTGTATTACTTACAGAGCTTACCGTTCTGGAAGTATCGTGTTGGAAAGGTGGTGCTGATTTTGATGATGTCGTCGGTTTGGATGTGATTCCAGCACCTCCCTCTTGTGGATTTGGACGCTTCCAAGTGGATGGAAAAGAGTAGGAGCAACTGCCTTTAACTTTCCTCAATAGTTGTTGTTCAGACCGCAATGTTTGATGCACCAATTCTTGAAGATTGGCATATGGGTGCATCTCAACACAGTCTTGGACATCCTCATTAAAACCCTACAAAAAGCATGCCATAGTAGTCTCCTCCGATTCATGCATGCCTGCACAAATCAATAGCATTCCCATCTCTTTCCAATATTCATCAATAGAGAGATTACCTTGTCTAAGACGTTGTAGCTTGTTATGAATAGATCATGCATAGTATGGTGGTACAAATCGCTCTCTCATGATGTTCTTCATGTCATCCCAAGTCCTTGGTCGTCGCCCTTCCCTATTCAATTGATCCCACGAAACCAAAGCATATTCAGTGAATTCAATTGAAGCGGCATATACCTTCTTTTCTTCAGAGAAGTTTTGACCATCATAGATTTCAACACGTATTACCCACTCTAGGAACTTATCCTGGTTAGTTCTGCTCGTGAATGATGGAATTGAGATTTTAAGCTTTCCCAAGCCATCATCCTGACAACCTCGTCCGCCTCCATTGTCATGACCAAATAGACCACCTCTCATATGACCAACACCACGATTATGGTGATCGAAACCACGTTGTTGGCCATTATAGTGGTAGTTCCCATCAAAAGCTCCATCGGACACGACATCAAAGTGATAGTCCTAAAAATCATCAACAAAATTATTTTGTACTTGTGGACATTGTAGTGGTGGAAGAACAGGGGAAGCAACTCTAGCTTCAGCTTGCACTCCTTGATTCCCCTCCAATCATCATAGGGAATCCATGATAGCATCAAAACAAATGTCCAACGACCGTTCATGTCTTTGGAATGCTTGTTCATGCCTTGTGAAGCGAGTGTTCATATTACCTTCCACATCGGTAATACAAGTACCTAGGTCAATTCATAGGTCATGGAGACCTTGTTCCAATGTGTCACAACTTCTAATGAAGTGCTGATTTGTCACAAGGAATTGAGAACGAATGTTTGGAGGAAGATCAGCGCCATAGTATAAGTCCTCCACCTCCTCAACTACATGGTGTTCTCCTTGATGTGAAGCTCCTGACATTGTTAATGGAAAAAAGAAAACAACAATAAATCAATGAATGAATGTGGTGCTCTGTAACATCCTAATTTCTAAAGCTTCAAAACACTTTAAGTAGTTTAGTCCCATAGAAAATTGCACCAAAATATATTTGAATTTAATAAAGCTTAAATAGGACTTTCAAAGTAAAAAAATTTAATAAGATTAATCTGATCATCAATTAATTCCAAAGTTATTTTATATGAGTTATTTGTATTTGGAAGTATTTTCTAGATTTTTTTAGTTTTTTCTGAGTTTATTTGCTATTATTGTGTGGATGTCATGGGGATATGCTCATGATCTTAGGATGATGAGATAATTGGCAATGGCGTTGAGGGTTTGCGGAATCACCCGTTTTCGGCGTTGCTCTTGTTCTGTCAGGCCTCTAGCGGTCTGACCGGCCATGGTGGCGGTCAAACCGGCCATGCCTTGTGTGGTTTTTCTAGAATGGTGGCTGGTGGTTAGACCGGCCAGGGTGGCGGTTAGACTGGCCAGTGGAGCGGTCTAACCGGCTTTGCCTGGGCAGTTAGACCGGCCTCTTTATGGGCTTTGGATTTTGGTGCTAGGCCAAAAATAGAGGGTGTAGGTAAATGAGAGGGTTCTTCTGCACTTGGTCCCATAATTTTTGGAGCCTCCAGGCAAAATTTCTATTCAATTGAAAATTCCAGAGAGGTTCAGATTTCCAAGGGTGGAATTTTGGCTAAGTCCCAATGTGGCGGTCAGACTGGCCTTTGGTTGGCGGTCAGACCGGCCAGTGGGCGGTCCGACCGCCAAGGGTGGCGGTCTGACCGGTGTTGGCTTGTTTCGCCGGTCCGCGTGGCAGCGTTTTGTGGTTGTTAGGTCAAGTTCATGGTTATCATTGCATATGTGTTGCATGATGCATGTTTTGGCTAACGTGGGTCAAGTTGTGAAGAACTTGTTCCCGGAATTGGTTTCTTGGTCTATTGCTGTGCAGGTTGCTTGCAGGTCTATGACGGTCAACGGCAAGGTGGATCGGGACTAAGCTTGGAGAGCTGAGGTCCAGAATGATCAAGGATGCCGGGTGAGGTCAGAGGACTCAAGCGGGGCGCAGGATGGACAAGGATAGTGAGCAGGCGATTCGGTCTGTTGGTTGGATCAAGCGGCGCGGGGGTCGTTGCAAGTGCTCAGTGGTGCCGGTGGGATCTGGACGGGAGAGACCTGATGACATGAAGCCATTGATCAACCTACACGTGGCGAAGCAGACGAGTGCTTCGCGTAGATGGACTCGGTCTTTTGGAGAAGGATCAAGAAGGGGTATTTTGGTAATTTCACCAAATACCGCCTTGGTGACCTTTTGGCTAAACCGCGGCGCGGGTCGGCGCATGGTGAAGCGGTTTAGGTCAATCGATGATGAAGACGACGCTTTGAGTTGCGTGCGTGTGTTAACCCATTTGTGTGTGGGGTCTAATGGGTGCCCTAATGGAATATTCTCTAGGATCTAGCCTCCACTATATAAGGGCTAAGTGGTGGTTGCACTTGGTAATCCTTTGGCCATTTGTAACCCTAATTGTGTGTTTTAGGGATTTGAGTGCTCATGTTGTGAGTTTTGTCCTCCTTGAGGGAGTGGTTGTAATCATTCATCTTCTCAAATCAATCCAAGGAAGATTGCAACAAGATGAGTTTTTCCATGTTCTTCCTCTCTATTTTGTGATTTTGGGGCTTTCTTTGATTCACGGGTTTTTGCTTAGTTTCTTGCGTAGATCTAGCTTGCTGTGACATGTGGGAACCTATCTAGGATCATGTAGATCATCAATCAACTATGGGCAAGCTTTTGGATCTAAGTTTTGGTTTTGCCCGGTTTTGGTGAAGAAAGGGTGATTTTCGGGGGTTTTTGCTCTTGAGAGATTTTGGCTTGATTCTTCCTGTGATTAAGAGTGCTAAGATGTATGGGAGACCATCCTTAGCCATCTTGGATTGATTCCTCCCACGAAATCATCTCAATCACCGTTTTCGTATTTGGCTCGGTTTTGAAGCACCCTTCGTTCAAACTAAAAAAGATAGGAACTTTGGCATGAATCTCTATAATCTTTGATTGGAATAGGTTCCTAATATCTTTAAGAAGGTGTGTCTCAAATTTCGTGGAGTTTGGCCTTACGGATCAAAAGTTAAACCGATTTGAGTTTCGGTTTTCGGGCCGTCTATGCTGATTTTGCTGTTCATCATCAGGCTGGTGGTCAGACCACCAATATCAGAGGTCAGACCACCCCATGGAGAGGTCAGACCACCGTTCTGAGAGGTCTGACCGCCCAACTCTTTGTGAATTGAGTTTTTGGTAATTTTGGTTGTTTTGCTTCGGGGTTTTGATTGGATTCAATACAAGTCTTCCACTGTGCCTGTATATTGATCTTTGTAGCTTTTATAGCTATTGGAGTGAAATTAGTATTGAATCCGATCTAGGAGAAAAAGTGTTCGTGCTCCTATTCACCCCCCTCTAGTCGCCTTTCCGGTCCTACAAGTGGTATCAGAGCCAAGTTTGCTTTTTTGTGATATTAACCGATCTTTGAGCATGGCGACTGATATGAGGACTTGTGAGCGCTTCTTTGCATCTTTTTAGGCTTGTTTTACCATTGAGATCCTTCATAACAAGATGTTTGAATGTGCATTAGTTAAGATGGCGATTGAGGAGGAAGTCTCCTGTGATATTTGTGGCGATCCATTTTGTTTTGATTGTCCTAGTTTCAGGGATGAGTCACTTTTAGAGCCCGAGGAGAAGGAGCCCATTGGCGTATGTGCAGTAGCGATTGAGGATGAACATGATGGAGAGCTTATCGATGATGACTCTTCCGAGGATGATGCCCTAATCAAGCTAAGCAAGGTGAGCAAAGAAAAACTCATTGATGGCTTGATTTCATATGAATGCAAATTACATGCTCTTAGGAAGAAAATGAAATTGCTAAAAAGAGAAAAGGGTGATCTGTCTCATGAGCTCTCCAAATTGAAAAGCTCCATGAATGCTTATGATTCATTGCTTGTAGACATGGAGAACTTGAATAATTCTTTTGCATGCCTAAAATCTGAAAATGAATTGTTGAAATCAAATGCTTCTATGCCATGTGATTCTTGTGTTGCCTTACATAATGAGCTTGATAATGCTAAGTTAGAAATAGGCAATCTTAGTTCTATGGCTAGAAATAATTGTGATTCTTGTGTAGGCATGCTTGCTGAAATTGAAAAGTTGAAATTGACTAATTCCATGCACCTTGAGCAATTAGAGAATGCTAGGGTTGAAATTATTGATATCAAAGCTAGGCCTTGTAGCATGTGCTTACAATATAAAAAATTGCTTAAGGATGGTTTAATCTTTTGCAAGAATTGTGCCCGTTTAGAAATTGAAATTGATGACTTGAATTGCATGCTTAATATGAAAGCATCATTAATTTCTTGCACATCTTGCATTGATTTGAAGAGCGAGATTGAGTTATTGAAGAAATTGCACGATGATATGAGCGCCAAGTCATGTGACTCTTGTATTTACCTTCACTCCGAGATTGATGTTTTAAAGATCTCTCTTGCTTCTTTACATTTGGAGTTGAAGTCTTCTTGTGCCAAATGTGAGTCACTTGATGTTGGTTTTTGTGGCATCGCTTTGGATAGCTCTTCTTTGGGAGGTTCGACTCTTTCGAACTCTTCTTGTGTTGTCCAAGGGACTTCCAAAGACAAGGGTGCTTCTTTCTCAAATGGTACTGAAGCTTCAAAAGAGAAGTACCATTGCACCTTTTGTAAGAAGAATGGACACACTTTTGAGTTTTGCTTTTGCTGTATGAAACATGAGCGTCGTTGTACCTCTAGGAACACACATAGTCTTTCTCATGGCATGTGTGAGTCGAGTGCCGATACAAGGACGATTTATGATGTTGCTTCTTCCAGCTTGTCCCAAAAGACTTCTTTGAGCGACAATGGTGAACATTTGCGTCGAGCTCATGCTTCTATGTCTCCTAGTGGGCATAGTCTTTCTCATGACATACACACTAAAGAGCCAAGCATGAGGACTCGCTTTGTTGATGGCTTCTTTGACACCTTTTCTAGTGGTGTTGGACAGCATCGTGGTTTTGGCTTCCATGGTTTTGCTTTTAGTCCACGAGCTTCCATGAGGCAGGATTTCCACCGTTTTCCAAGAGGTGGATCTCATTTTGTTTATCGAGGTACACACCCACGGCGAGGATGTGTGAGTTCCATTGGTGCTTCTGTTGGTTCTCATCATGGTTCTTTCAAGCAAGGCCATCGCCGCTTTTCTAGAGATGGACCTCGTTTTCCTCATCGAGTTGCCCACTCGCAGCGTACCTTCAAGGTTGATGTTGGATCTTCTTGCATGGACCACCACTTGCATCATGCTAACTCACATAATGGTTCGATTGCTTCTGGTGGTGGTGTGTCCAAGGTTTGGATTCCCAAGCATTTACTCTCTAACCCTTCGGGATCCAAGACTTGGACACCTTGTCTTTCTCATGTGTCGGTACCGGGAATGCGGGTTGGAGAACATGGACTTAAGAGGTTCTGGTCTTTTGCTTCATCACATAATCGGGACAATTGATGGTTCTCCACCCCCCTTGAGGGCCTCCAAGAGGCATGTGCTTTCATGATCGGCATCTTCACATATTTTGTGAGCTATCTTATACCTTCATGCATTTACTTTCATGATTATTCATACTTGGCATGTTGTGCTTGTCTTTGTGCTCACTTGTACCATATTGGCATGTATTACTCTTATGATATCTTTTATCATGCCTTTGCTAGTACCTTGCTTATGTTTCCATGGGCTAGATTGTTATTCATTATTTCCATGGGTGTATAAGCTTGGTTTTGTCAACATGAGCTTGTGCTGTCTTGTACCTTTATTATCTTGCTCTTGTTGATTCTTGCTTATATTTCCATGTATTATATTGTTGTTCATTGTTTCCATGGTTATGTGAGCTTGCTTTTGTCATCATGAGCTTGGGCTGTCTTGTACCCTTATTATCTTGCTCATGTTGATTCTTGCTTATGTATCCATGTATTAAACTATTGTTCATTGCTTCCATGGGTATATAAGCTTGGTCTTCTCTTCATGAGCCTGTGCTATTTGTACATGATTTATCTTGCTCGTGTTGATGTTTGCTGTATGTGTCCACATGTTCACTTGATATCCATGTTAGTATACATCATTCATGATTTGCTCTTAAAATGCTTTATGCTTACATGGTTTTTGTGCCTTGCGGTTAATTGTGGATGCATGAGTCTTGTCATAGCTTTCGCTAGCATGCTTTATCTATGATTGTACATATGATGTGTGATTTGCTATGTGCTTGTTTGCTTGCTCCTATGCCTTATTGTGGATTAAGGATAGTTTGAGCTTTGCCTTGTCTTGGATAGCACGTGCTGCAATTGATTTGTTTATCTTCATGCTCTTGTTATGAATTTTTGATTATATGCTTTTATGAGTTTTGGTTCATTTTCTGCTATCCTTGCTAGTCATGCGTCTTGGTACTGTTTCCCTAGATAATGTCTCACTAACCCAGTACTAAGGCATAGATTTCTTCTGTCTCTTTGGTGTAGTGTTTCAGCTGAGAAGAAGAACATGTGGTCCAACAAGTGGTAGCACCTCAAGCTGTTGGTTCTTCTTCATTTGTGTATTCAATGCTGGCTATCACTTCTTGGAGCCGAAGGAATTTGAGATGAGGATGATGGGTGAGCGTAACTACTTTCTGGAGCTTTAAGGAATGGATCTTCATGCATCATCGCTACATCTCACTGCCAAGCAGTGCGACTCAGGTTCGAGCTTCTATACCTTACATTTCTGTATGGTATCCCTAGTCTACCTTGCATTGCATCTGGTTCGTGTCTGGTGTTGGGCTTGTTGAGTTTAGGGTAGATAGGAGGCTCTGTTCTAGCACGTGTCCGTTCTAGGCACTCTTCTTATCCCATGATTTTCTAGGATGCACTCTTTTCACAGCCTAGGTCGAGCTTGTCTCCCAATCACTAGTCTTAGCAGGTTTTGAGCTGCCTGTAAGCTTTTTAGTGTTGGTGTTTCGCTCCCTAACCTTTCGAGTTGCTTTCCCTAGAGATCGTGTAGAGTTTGAAGTCTTTGTGCTAGTTTGTGGAGTTCAAGGCACCTTTGGCAGATTTCCTCTCAAAGCTTTTTGACCCAACAAGGTTACCACATTGAGAAGTGAGTTAGGGGTAATTTACCCCAATGGGTTGGTTTGAGAGCGAGTTGGTTCGGTTCTGAACTTTCCTTGTTCATCTGAACTTTTGTGTGGATCTTTTCTGATACCTTCTTCAAGTGGTATTTTCTTTGGATCCTTTTTTATCTTCTTGATCTTTTTAGGCTTTTAAGTCTTTTGTGCATCTCATTGTATCATATTGCATACATATAAAAATCTCAAAAAGATGCATTGTAATATAAGCTTTACCGCTTCTTTCTTTTAAATTGATGAAGCTTTGCTTATTACTCTCTTGAGCTTTAGTATTTCAATTCTTGCTCTAAAGCGTGTCTAGTTCTTTGACTTGCTAGAATTATCATGCTTTTACATGTGCAGCAATGTCTTTACTAAATGAGCTAGAACTTTTCAAATAACTTGAACTGAAAATTGCAATTTGTGGATCTTTTAGCTAGTTGCACAATTAGTGATCCTTTTGTGACATTGGCCCTGTCAAAATTGCTTTGTTAGCTTTGGAATCTAGAATTGAACATCTTTGAGCTTTCAGTTCATTAAAAAATCTAAAACAGACCTTGTGCAAAATGAAAAATGATCTCTTTTGTGCAAAAAAACTGATCTCACCAATTCTTTCTCATGAGACAGCTTGCCATTGTACTAGGCATGAACTCAGGGGGAGTTTTGGATGACCTAGACCACTCTTTTAAGCTTTTTGTGCTTGAGATGGTCGCGGCAAGGCTTGAGATCTAGCACATGGCTAAAAAGCAAATTGTCAAAATTGGTTGAAGCTTAGGAAGAGGTTGTGGATGGCTCCTACTCCAGGACTTTCTTTACTAAGATAGACCTTTAATGAACTTGAATAAACAGTTGAAAATTGGGCTTTTGAGGTATTTTGAGCTAAATGATTCAATTCAGAACTTCTGTCTCTAAAATGGTCTTTGCTAGTTTCTGGATCTCACATTGACATTCTGACAAGACCATTATCACTTTAGGATACTTGTTGTTGAACCTGCTAATTTTGAAGCATTGTTTACTTTAATCCAACAACATGTGGTATTTACAGCTCATTAGCCTAGCTTTGCTATATATGTCTTAACATGATCTTGCTAGCTTTGTTAGGATTGTTGTATCTTGAGTAATGGTAGAAATGCTAGCCTGTTCAATTGAGTAATCTCCAAAGCTTCTTTTACCTAAAAATTGAAAAATCAAAACAAAAATGAAGCCACCCCATTGCATTTCATGCATGCTCTTTCTTTTGTTTCTTCCTTGCTTGTGCATCAGTCATCTCTGGATGAGAGGAAGGCATGATTCCTTGATGAATCCATTGTCAAAGGGGGAGAAGATATAGCAAAAATGTAATGTTAATAAAGAGCTTATTGGTTATAGGGGAGAAGTGTTGTAAGAGGGAGAAGTTAGGAGCTTTTTGGAGAGAATTGGAGAAATTGAAAATTGAAAATTCTCTCTTAAAAAATGATGATCATAGTGAGGGGGAGCATTCATATTGCATTCTTTTGGTCTTATTGCCTTTTCTGAACTTGAATTGCAAATCTTGAAGCCTCACAATGATATAAGGTCAAATAGAACAATTGTTCTTTCATATGGACCTTAAGTGAGATTTTTGTCGATTCTCTAGAATTGGAAGCTTTCTTGCTTTCTTTTGCTGTATCTCACTTGCCCATGCTATTTTGAAGCCAGCTTGGTCATGTCCATTGCTTTCTCTTGCTAATGGACCAAGTTGTGCATTTGCACGAAAACGTCGAGTATTTTAATTTTCAAACCTCATACTTACATTTTCTGAGCAATTGCCAATGTGTTCATCAAGGGGGAGATTGTGGATGTTATGGGGATATGCCCACGATCTTAGCATGATGAGACAATTGGCAATGGCGTTGAGGGTTTGCGGAATCACCCGTTTTCGGCGTTGCTCCTATTCTGTCAGGCCTTTGGCGATCTGACCGGCCATGGTGGCGGTCAAACCGGCCATGCCTTGTGTGGTTTTTTTGGAATGGTGGCTGGCGGTCGGGCCGCCAGGTGGTGGTTAGGCCGGCGGTGGAGCGGTCGGCCGGCTTTACTGAGGCTGTTAGGCAGCCTCTTTATGGGCTTTGGATTTTGGAGCTAGGCCAAAAATAGAGGATGTAGGCAAGTGAGAGGGTTCTTCTGCACTTGGTCCCATAATTTTTGAAGCCTCTAGGCAAAAGTTCTATTCATTTGAAAATTCCAGAGAGGTTCGGATTTCCAAGGGTGGAATTTTGGCTAAGTCCCAATGTGGCGGTCAGACCGGCCTTTGGTTGGTGGTCAGACCGGCCAATCGGCGGTCCTACCGCCAAGGGTGGAGGTCTGACCGGTTTTGGCTTATTTCGCCAGTCCGCGTGGCGGCGTTTTGTGGTTGTTAGGTCAAGTTCATGGTTATCATTGCATATGTGTTGCATGATGCATGTTTTGGCTAACGTGGGTCAAGTTGTGAAGAACTTGTTCCCGGAATTGGTTTCTTGGTCTATTGCTATGCAGGTTGCTTGCAGGTCTATGACGGTCAACGGCGAGGTGGATCGGGACTAAGCTTGGAGAGCTGAGGTCCAGAATGATCAAGGATGCCGGGTGAGGTCAGAGGACTCAAGCGGGGCGTAGGATGGACAAGGATGACGAGCAGGCGATTCGGTCTGTTGGTTGGATCAAGCGGTCGAGGAGTCGTTGCAAGTGCTAAGTGGTGCGGTGGGATCCGGACGGGAGACTTGGCGACATGGAGCCGTTGATCAACCTACGTGGCGAAACAGCGAGTGCCAGCGTGGGTGGACTCGGTCTTTTGGAGAAGGATCGAGAAGGGTATTTTGGTAATTTCACCAAATACCGCCTTGGTGACCTTTGGCTAAACCCATGCGCTGGTTGGCGCATGGTGAAGCGGTTTAGGTCAATCGATGATGAAGGCGGTAGCTTTGAGATGCGTGCGTGTGTTAACCCATTTGTGTGTGGGGTCTAATGGGTGCCCTAATGGAATATTCTCTAGGATTTAACCTCCACTATATAAGGGCTAAGTGCTGGTTGCACTTGGTAACCCTTTGGCCATTTGTAACCCTAATTGTGTGTTTTAGGGTTTTGAGGAGAAGAGAGAAGAGGCTAGGGTTTCTAGAGAGTGGATTGATTTGAGTGCTCACGTTGTGAGTTTTGTCCTCCTTGAGGGAGTGGCTGTAATCATTCATCTTCTCAAATCAATCCGAGGAAGATTGCAACAAGATGAGTTTTTCCATGTTCTTCCTCTCTATTTTGTGATTTTGGGGCTTTCTTCGATCCGCCGGTTTTTGCTTGGTTTCTTGCGTAGATCTAGCTTGTTGTGACATGTGGGAACCTATCTAGGATCATCTAGATCATCAATCAACCATGAGCAAGCTTTTGGATCTATGTTTTGGTTTTGCCCGGTTTTGGTGAAGAAAGGATGATTTTCGGGGGTTTTTTCTCTTGAGAGCTTTTGGGTTGATTCTTCCTATGATTAAGAGTGCTACGATGTATGGGAGACCATCCTTAGCCATCTTGGATTGATTCCTCCCACGAAATCATCTCAATCACCGTTTTCGCATTTGGCTCGGTTTTGAAGCACCCTTCGTTCAAACTGAAAAGATAGGAACTTTGGCATGGATCTCTACAATATTTGATTGGAATAGGTTCCTAATATCTTTAAGAAGGTGTGTCTCAAATTTCGTGGAGTTTGGCCTTACGGATCAAAAGTTAGACCGATTTGAGTTTCGGTTTTGGTTTGTCTGTCTTGATTTTCTTTGTTCATCGTCGGGTTGGCGGTCGGACCGTAATATCGAGGTTAGACCGCCCATGGAGAGGTCGATTTGCCGTTATGAGAGGTCTGACCACCCAACTCTTTGTGAATTGAGTTTTTGGTAATTTTGGTTGTTTTGCTTCGGGGTTTTGATTGGATTCAATACAAGTCTTCCACTGTACTTGTATATTGATCTTCATTGCTTTTATAGCTATTGGAGTGAAATTAGTATTGAATCCGATCTAGGAGAAAAAGTGTTCGTGCTCCTATTCACCCCCCTCTAGTCACCTTTCCGGTCCTACATATTGAATTGCCATTTTGATTTCCTATATTTTCAAAAATAGAAAACTAATAAATTCTTAGGAAATTTCTATGGGAGGTTTCCTATTCCCCGGTCCATTTCTTTCTCTCTCTAGCCCAATCCGTCGGCCCAACCCCGAGCGTAGCACACCTTCCCTCTCTCTACCGCTCACCCGCACCCGGTCCCACCTACCAGCCTCGCCTGGGCTGTATGCGATGCAAACCCTCCCAAGCCATAGTCACTGACAAGTGGGGCCCGCCTGTGCATTGTTCATCGTCTCTGTCTTAGACATGAGTTGGAATTCACCACCGTGCTGCTCACGGACACTCCCGGTGGCCCGCCGCTACAAGCAATTTAAAGCCTCGACATTTGCGTCAAAGCAATCACCTCAACCCTAGCCGCCAATCCCCTCAAGTCCCGAGCACGATATCGTCGTCGTTTTGCCGAAATCGCAAGTTTAACAATAGCGCCGCCGCCTCAGAATTTCTTCGATTCTACTGTCGCCAGGGAGCTCCTGTCATCGTCGTCTACACCGTTGAGATCGCCTTGGCATGTTCTACCCCGTGCACGCACTATCTTAGCTGGAGGAAGCCCGTAGCACTGTCGCGCCATCAAAGCCACGCCGTCTCTCTGCTTCACCATCGCCGCCATGTTCTAGCCGCTGCCGATGACCATTGGGTCTCGCACATGACCCGTGAGCATCGCCCGAGCCTCAGGAACCCAGCGTGCGTGTCCAAGACCTTGCTGAAGCACCGTACCACCATTTGACCGTTGACCCGAGCCACAACCATCATCCTCACCGCCATTGACCCCTTTTTCCGTCCTCCATCGTCGCATCTAAGCCGGTGGATGTGATCGCTGCAGCTCAAGCATGCCGACGATGACCTCCCTTCGCTACCGGTCGCTGTCGTCGAGCCGTAGCGGCTGTCGATCTTCATCGACGTGGCCATCTACGTGTCATCCACCTCACCACCACGTGTGTGCCACGCCAGCACCAGTTTGTACCATGTCAGCCTCGTGCCACATGCTGCCACCTTAGTTGCCTCGTCCCTCGTGTTGCCTTGTCACACCTACGTGTCTAACACGTGCACGCCACGTGTGCAAACCTGCTGCAACCTCAGCGCCACCGCACCTAAACCCTAAACCTAACCCTAGGTGAGCCTAGTCTAGCGTGGGCTGTGTCACTAACACATGGACCCTACATGTCAGAGCCAAAGCCTATAGACCTATGAGCCATAGACCCGTACACACGGTCTATAGATTGTGGGTCCCATCTGTTAGTCTCTATTTCGTATTTTTGGAATTTTCTTTTAATTATGAAATTCATTGCTAACATTATGCTGGCACAATATTTCAAAATTTCCTTTATAAAGAAAATATCGAAAAAAAAATTGAAATAGTGTTTTTTCCTTTTTTTTCTTAGATTTAAATCTTCTAGAAGCTCGTTCTTCCTCATACGAACTCCAATTGAGCTCATTCAAGTCTCTAAATTCACATAAATTCAAGATCTACCTTCTTGTGATTTTTAGTTGATATTTGGAATTTATTTGTTGCTCTGTTTGGTATTTATTTGGGTTTTCGCCTTCGTTTGCGAGTAGACATTGATATTTCATGAGCTTTCGAGGAAGGAGTTGATCAAGCTCATGACCAGTGTCAAGATTGGTTTTAAGGTAAGTTGTACCTTTGACCATGTTTAGCCCAATTTTTTTTTCAAAAAACTTAACCCTAGTAGGATCTTGGAGTAGTGTATTATACACAGATGGTAAAGATCTGCATATTTGGGTCCCGACATGCTCACTCACAATTCACCCTTACCTTCCAATGTTCTTACACCTCACAAGTTGCACATGCAAGCCACAACGGTTCGTGTGCGGTATTGGTAATTAGAGGTATATGAAGTGAATACCAATGCTAAAATCAAGTACTAAACAACAAATATGTGGAGCTTGGTAGGCTAATCAAAGGAAACAATCTGAATTCTAGACTTTTGTCAAGTTAAGTAATAATCCAAACTAGAATTCAATTGCCTAGTTGCTGGTCACAAGATATAAGAGAAGTGTATAGCAACTCATACGCAAAGATAGATGTAACTTGATGCAAATGAAGGAATAAGCTAGTTGGGAGAAATCTAAAAATTGACTAGCTTATATTGCAACAAGTATTAGCTAGTTGCAATCAATGATATGAGGGCACAAGATTGCACAAAAGATGTATATGCTCACAATTGCACCAACAAGTAATGAGGTAATATGCTCAATTGATGTATTTCGGCCAAAGCATTTCTTTTCACTTTTTTATTATCTTTTTCTCTCTTTTTAGTTTTGTTTTTCTTCCTTCTTTTTCTTTATTTTTCACAATGGCCAAAACAAAGATATCAAGATGATAGCGAATAATGAGCTAGCACTTTCCAACTTTTGATTTGCAACAATTGTGATGTATATGAGATATAAGTGCGGCCCTAAGCAACAATTATAGCTAGTCTCAATAGGATCAAAGTTTTCACAAAGGAATGATTGGCTATCAAGGACAAAGTATTGCACAAATCAAGATATAAGTTAAAGTTCTTCTTTCAGTTTTTTCACAAATGGAGATGCAATTCTTTCGGAAAAATTCAAGAGTCTACGGCATGGTCTCAAAATTTGGAGTAAGAATATCTCTCAACTTTCTAGATTAATCTCAAACTGCAATTCGGTTATTAACCTTATGGATAATCTGGAAGAGCAAAGACCCCTAGATAGTCCAGAATGGAACTTCTGTAACATTATCAAGAGGCATTTACTTCGACTCTTGCATTACAAATAACTATATTGGAAAAAAATGTGAACTATTCGTTGGGTTAAGTTCAGAGATGACAATACAAAGTTCTTTCATTCCATAGCCACAAAACAGTATAGAAGGAACACCATTATGCAGTTGTCTACTCAAGACAATGGAATTGAAATAGATCACAATGGAAAGACAACTATTCTTTGGCATTCATTTAAAGATAGACTAGGGACTTCGGCTAATACTGAAATTCTATTCAATTTATCTGAATTAATTGTCCCAGTTCAAGGATTGCATATCTTGACAAAAAGATTTACACATGATGAGATCGACAAAATAATGAAGGAACTCCCTATTGATAAATCGCTAGGGCCGGATAGTTTTACTGGACTTTTTATCAAAAAATGCCTGCATATTATCAAGAATGATTTCTACAAGCTATGTGAGGACTTCTATGAAACTAAGATTCAGCTACAGTGTATCAATAATTCACACATTACTTTAGTGCCAAAAAAGCCCCCTCCCCCTCCCAAAAAAAAGTGTAAATGATTATAGACCTATCTCACTTTTGAATTCCTCACTCAAGTTACTCATAAAGATATTGGCGGATAGACTATAACTGATCATTTTGCAAATTGTTCATAAAAATCAATATGGATTTATCAAAACAAGAATGATTCAAGATTGTCTCACTTGTGCCTATGAATATATACATGAATGTCGACAATAAAAAAAGAAAAATATTATTCTAAAGTTGGACTTTGAGAAAGTCTTTGATGTGGTGGAGCATAGTACTATCATCCAAATTTTGCCAAATAAAGGTTTTGATAATAGATTGATTACCTGGATTAAAATTTTACTCAGTTTTGGAACATCTGTTGGGTGAAAAGCGACTAGGGGGGTTGAATAGAACCTTGTCCTTTTTCACCTTGATCGAATTCAACATGATTCTCACTCCAATAGCTATGAGAGCTATGAAGATTAATATATAAGCATAGCGGAAGACTTGTTTTGAATCCAATCAAAACCCCGAAGAAAATAAACCAAAATCACTAAAAACTCAAATACAAATGAGTTTGGTGGTTAGACCTCTCAAATGGGTGGTCTGACCTCTCACCAGTGGCGGTCTGACCACTAGCATGATGAACAGTAAAATAAGCCCGAACTCAAAATCACAAATTGGTCAAACTTTTTATCCACAACTTCAAACTTCATGAAACTTGAAATATACCTTCTCTAGGATGTCAGGAACATATTCCAATCAAGTATCGTGAAGATCACTGCGAAAGTTCTGACCTTTTTCCGTTTGAGTGAAGGTTTCTTCAAAACCTAGTCAAAACCAAAATATGATCCAAAAACTTGCTCGTGGGTAAGAGATAATCAAGATGATCCTAGATGCATTCTCACATGTCACAGCAAGCAAGATCCTGGCCAGAAACCAAAGGAAAACCAAAGGATCAAAGAAAACTCCAAAATCACAAAAAAGAGAGCAAGAACAAGAAGAGACACATCTTGAGGAATCTTGCTTGGATTGATTTGAGATTGATGTTGGTTTACAGTCACTCCATCCTGAAAGACAAAAGCTCAAACTTGAACACACAATCAATCGAACTCTCTAGAACCCTAACCTCTCCACTTTCCTCTCCTCTCCCTAAACACAAACTAGGGTTTTCCTAATACAAGGGTCGGGAGGTGCACAACCAGCACCCTCCCCTTTTATAGTGGAGGCTAGCTTCTAGAGGAAGACACCTAAATGGGCACCTGTTAAGCCCACACACAAACAGTTACACTCACACATGCTTTTCAAAGCGTCGTCTTCATCTTATTTTGACCTAAACCGCTTCTCCTTGCGCCATCTTACGTCGCGGGTTAGCCAAAAGCAATCAAGACAGTATTTTGGTGAAGTTACCTGATGAGGATCTGATAATCCTCATTCAATTATTTATCTGTAATTCTTATTATGGATAATAATGCCATCATATGGTTCTGGGGTATACCCCTTATTGTTTATAAGGGAGAAGCTAGCCAAGAGGTCGTAAGTGCTTCTACGACCACTCTCATAGTCTTAAGTCTTTCTACGACTACCTCATAGTCGTAAGCCTTTCTATGATCACCATGTGGTCATAAGTTCTTCAATGACCACCTCATAGTCGTAAGTCCTTCTACGACTACTTCACGGTCGTAAGCCTTTCTACGACCACCATGTGGTTGTAAGTTCTTCTACGACAACCTCATGGTCATGAGCTTCCCTACGACCATCATATGGTTGTAAGTTCTTCTACGACCAGGTCAGTTACGAACACCCTATAATCGATGGAGCTTACAAACAAGTAAGCCCAATCGATTAGGGACTTTAAGCAGTTAGTATACGCTGTTATTCTCTGGAATAACTACACACAATACGCCTCTGTCTCTGATAATAACTGTTAGGCGACGTGGAGGGGTTACTACTCCAGTAATAACTACCATCAATATGCCCATTATTTGAAATGATGAGGCACCTCTTAGCCTGGAGAAACGACCACCTCTTCTCACACTATATAAAGGCTACAGACAGACAAAGACAGAAGGAGGAATCAAGAACACAAGACATTAGATTTTGGTCTTTCTCTTGATTTGTAACCAACATACTCAATATAGCCACACAGGAGTAGAGTTGTTATTCTCTCCAGAGAAGGCCTGAACCTGTATAAAATCCCTGTGTCGTTCTCTCTGCGTGATCAATCTTGGAGACCCCCCGAATCAAACAATCATACGTAAGATCGGTTCTAAAACACCGACATTACCAAAATACCCCTTCTCGATCCTTCTCCAAAGACCGAGTCCAACCTTCATAAAGCAATTCCATGCTTCACCACATGTAGGTTGATCAATGACTCTCTTCATGTCAGCAAGTCTCTCCCATCCGGCTCCCACCGAAACCACCATGGCACTTGCACTGACCCCCACGCCACTTGATGCAACCCATCGCACCGAACTTGCCGTTCGATCACCCTTGTCCATTTTGCGCCATGCTTGAGTCCACTGACTTCACCTGGCATCCTCGATCATTCTGAATCTCAGCTCTCTAAGCCTAGTCCCGATCATCCTCGCCGTTGACCATCGTTGACCTCCAAGCCTCTTGCACAACAATAGACCAAGAAATCGATTTTGGGAACAAGTTCTTCACAACTTGACCCACATTAGTCAAAACATGCATCATGCAACACATATGCACTAAAATCCATGAATTTAACCTAACCAACAAATATCGCCGCCAAGCTGGCCGGCGAACAAGGAAAAATCGGTCAGATCGCCACCCATGACTAGTCTGACCGCCTAGCAAAGGGACTTAGACAAATTTCCTCCCTGGAAATCCGAAACCTCTCTAGAAATTTCAAACGAATAGAACTTTTTACTTGAAGCTCCACAAATTATGAGACCAAGTGTAGGAGAATCCCTCTCTAGCCTAAAACCTCTATTTTTGGCCCAGCTCCAAACTCAAAGCCACTTAATGGCCAGTCAGGTCGCCGCCCATGGCCGGTTTGACCGCCAGCCACTACACTTGAGGCTTGGCCGGTCTGACCGCTAGTGGTGGCTAGTCAGACCGCCACACAGGCCAGTCTAACCGCCTATTGCCTGACAGCATCTGAACTTTTGTCGAAAACACATGTTTTCGCAAACCCTCAACACCATTGCCAATTGTAACATCATCCTAAGATCATGAGCATATCCCCATGATATCCACAATCTCCCCCTTGATGAACACAATGGCAATTTCCCAGAAAATGTAAGTTTGAGGTTTGAAAACAAAAAAACTCAATGTTTTCGCACAAAGGCACAATGGAAATGAGAATGCAATGGAAATGACCAAGTTGGCTTCAGATTAGCATAGGCAAGTGAGATAAGGCAAAAGAAAGCAAGAAAACTTTAATTTCCAGAGAAGAGTCAAAAATCTCACTTAAGGTCCATATGAAAGAACAAATGCTCAATTTGACTTTTGATCATTGTGAGGTTTTAAGAATTGTAATTCAAGTTTAGAAATGGTAATAAGATCATAAGAATGCAAATTAGATGCTCCCCCTCACTATGATCATCATTTTTCAAAATTTCTCCTTTTCACCAAATAGCTCCCCCTTTTAACATTTTTGCTATATCTTCTCCCCCTTTGACAATGGAGTCATCAAGGAACACGTCTTCTTCTCATCTAGAGATGACAAATGCAGAAATGAGGAAAAAGCATAAGAAAGAGTGTGCATGAAATGCAATGGAGTGACTTCATTTTTGTATTTTTCAATTTTTAGTACAAGAAACTTTGGAGATTACCCAAAAGAACAAGCTAGCATTTCTACTATTACTCAATACACATCAAGAATGAAAGTGCTAGCAAAATCATGTTAAGACATACATAACAAAACTAAGCTAGACAGCTCAAGAGAAAGCGATGAATTTTAACAATTTAAGCAAAGCTTCAAAATCAGCAAGTTCATCAAAAGAGATCTGTCGGTGTTTTAGAACCGAACTTACGTAAAGATTGTTTGATTCGGGGGGGTCTCCTAGAATGGAATCACGCAGAGAGATTGACACGGGATTTTATACGAGTTGAGGCCTTCTCCGGAAAGAATAACAACCCTACTCCTGTGTGTGTATGGTATTGAGTGTATTCTGAACAATCAGGAGAAAAGCTAAGACTATTACAGATGATAGTGCTAAACTGTCTCCCTGATGGCCCGATTTTATCCGTCCTTTCCTTCTCTGATTGCCGCCTTTATATAGTACGTGAAGGAGCGGTAGTTTCTCCAAGTGAAGCGGCGCCTCATCACATCCTGTAATGGGTGCACGTTGGCAATAATCACCGGCGTATTAACTCCTCCACGTTGCCTAACAGCTATATATCAGAGATAATGGAGCATTACGTGCTATTACTTCGCAGAGTAACAGCGTATGATGACTGTTTGAACCCTTAATCAACTGGGCCCACTTGTCTGTAGGTTTGATTGATCATAAGGTGGTCGTAGCTGACCTGGTCGTAGAAGAACTTACGACCATAAGGCAGTCGTAGCAAGACTTACAACTATGGGGTAGTCGTAGCATAACTTACGACTATGGGGGTGGTCGTAGAAGAACTTACGACCACCCAGTAGGCTCCTCCCTTATAACATTAAGGGGTATACTCAGGGACCATATGACGTCATATTTACCTATAATAAGAATTATAGATGAAAGATAAAATGAGGATTATTATATCCTCGTCATCTAGCCCCCCAGCTTCAAGTGAAAGCAACTTACTTGGTAAAGGAGTTATAGATGGTCTTACGATGATGAGAGGGTCGTAGAAGGATAGTCGAAGGAAAAACTCTTCGACATTAGTGTAATACTTTGACTAGAAATATGCTTGGTCAAGGAAATTGCTTACGGCTATCAAATAGTCGTAGAACATTTCTACGATCACGAGGTGGTCGTAGCATGGTGATCGGAAGAAAAAACCTTTCCGATTAACATTTTCTTTGGTTAAAAAGAATCTAACCAAGGAAGTAATTTCGCTTGAGGTGTAAAAGTAAACCTCAATTTCTCGAACAGACACGTTGGGGAATTTCAAACGACACCCGTTAGCCTGTCCGTTGGAGTGGTTCCCGAGACAATGGCAACCTTTGGAATGCTATGCCTCCGGCCCAAGGCATGCGGTTATAAATACTTACCGGGGGTAAGACTTAGGGTTCATACTTTTCCCCAAACCGTTCCACTATTCATCAAGTTCTTGTATTCTCCGCCACCAACTCAATCAAGAATCTCCCCCTTCTAAGAGAAATGGCCGAGAGAGTCTCCGAGTGGGCCGAGTCGGAGATGGATACGGCGAAGATGCAAGCCCTTGTCAAAGCTGGGAAGATTCCAGAGAGAGTTCTTGTGGAGTGGTTTTCGGTGTACAAGCAGCAATGGCCGTCGGGGGAGGATGAACAAATCCCCGTCTTCCAGGCATATTGTGAGTGTGGTCTATGATTGCTTGCTCACCCCTTTCTCACACTTATACTCGAGCATTTTGAGGTGGAATTGGTGAACCTTGGTCCCAATTCCATCACAATGCTGAGCGTATTTGTGTATCTCTGTGAGGCGTACTTGGGAATTCCAGCGGACCTTGAGCTCTTCGGTATTTCTCTGGAATGGCTCGACAAATTTGGAATAGCCGGAAGCTATGATCAAGCTCCATGACAGGAAGTCGAGGGAGTACATTCAGATGTTCACTAGGTCTTCGTGGCCGTCGTGGAGGAAGAGGTGGTTTTACTGGAAAGTCACCTCTGAAGACAGCCTTACTTTCGAGGGGAAGGCTGCCGAAAAGAAAGCTTCCTGGGATTCGATTCCCCAGGATATTAGTCGGATTGCCCCCTATATTCAAGCCATCAAGGATTTGAAAGCGGATGGGTTAACGGATGGCATGTGGTGAAGGATTTCATCACCGTCAGATTAGCCCTTGAAGAAATGAGTACCTCCTATGTGGAGGTACACGGGCTAAAAGACCCGACCGAGGACTCGAGGAGGTAAGTAGTTTTTCGACTTAACTCTCGGTTTGGTCTTCTTGAAATTGTCTAACGAGTATCTTTATCTGTTTTATCTGAGATCTTTCCTGACGAGAGATTGACGTTTGAGTCAAACTCGTTTGTGAGAAACCCTCGCCACCCGGAATGGCGGTTCCTCAAATCCTTGCGGTTTTGTCCGTAGAGGAAAAGGTTGAGCGCCTAAAGGTAATCAAAAGTTGATTTTATCCTTAGGACTTCATAGTCGTAGAAGGAACTTACGACTAGGTAGTGATCATAGAAAATCTTACGATCAGGGACATGTCATAGAAGAGCTTACGACTAGGTACTGGTCGTAGAAAAACATACGACTGGTCATTGATTCTTTTTTTCTGTTTTTCTTCACAGAAAGTAGGCATGGAAAACCGCCGGGACGACGAAGAGGTTGAACTGGTGACCATTGGCGCAGGGGCGACAGTGGACAAGGGCTCATCTCCTCCGATGAAAAAGTGTCGACTTGCAAGAGTCGCCGACGAGGACCAAGCTCAAGTTCCTTTGTTTCGACCAGGTCCTCGGCAAGGTCTGCGGCATGCACGCTCGCAACAATAGCCGAAGTCGAAACAACTGAAGTTGAGGAGGATGAAGAACCTCTTGTCTTAAGGCAGTAAGGGCAGGGAGAGAACACGACCAGGCCGAAGCCGAAAGGCGGCTGCGGTGAGGAGGCAAGGAGGTCGAAGAACCTCCCAGCGTAAAGCCCACAAGGCCAAGGTACCTTTTATTATGACAAGAAAGCTTTCACGGTTTACGCCACTTCTAGTTTTGTCAAGCAACTAGAAAAGGAGGCTGGAAGGAATTTATGTCTTTTGTGAAGGACAACGTTGATCGGTAGAGCCTACCGTTGAGGGTAGTCTGCTCTTAGAGTGGTCGAGACCGATCTCGGTCCTCCGGAAAGTCGAGGAGACCGAGAGATGGTCCTGTTCAAGATCCACGACGGGCGTGGTCGTGGCGAGCCTATTCCCCAACTTGAGCTACGACCAGACATGGTTGTAGCAAAGAAGTTGAAGAACCCTTCCATCGGGAAGATGGCTTCAAAGTTTCTGATCAAGTCCAGGATGCAGAGGTATGTGAAACAGGCTAAAGTGTAAGAACAACATTTACCTTTTGCTTTTCACAATTTGACTTGCTATCCTTTTGTTTGTTTTAGCTCGACTTCTTCAGTCCTCGAGGTGGCTTCTATCGAGAAGCCCATTGCCGCCTCTCCAGCGATTGGAGAGCTGACAGCAGAAGTGGTCGAAGGATCATCCTCGGCCTGGGTTGTGGAAGAAGTCGTGGCTCCGGCGGTTGTCTCAACGTGAAGTCATAACCATAGCCCAGAGGTAGCGGCCACAACTCTTGAGGTGGCGCTATAACTACTCGGTGGCGGCTACAACCCTTTGAAATAGCCGCCATGACCCGAGGTTGCGACTCGACTCTTGAGGTGGCGGCTACAACCAGCGAGGTGGCGGCTACAACCATTGATGTAGCAGACTCGACCCTTTGAGATAGCCGCCATGACCCTTTGAGGTGGTCGTGGGACCAGCAGAGCGATCGCGAAGCCTCTGCCCAAGGTGAGAGATGTGCGACCACCGTGCGAGGAAAGAAATTGTTGCAGACCTCCTTCACGGTACCCAAGAGAAACTACAATTTTAGAATCGAAAGATGAGGAATACTTCAACCATTACGATTTCTTTGGCCCTGCTTCCATAGTAGGGTCTTCTGCTTTTAGATCTCGCCATCGAGTCCCTCATCCCAAAGACATTCCCAATAGAGGGGACACTTTTGACAATGAGTGTCTTGAGAAGGTTTGGTGGGATCAAGTCGATAGAGTGGACAAGCTGAAGCATCCAGAGCTAGTTTACTCGATATTTGCTCGATCAACCATGAGTGTAAGTATTTAAAGATACTTATATATGTAATATTCTCTTGTTTCTTACTGTCTTTCCTTTTGCAGAAAGCTCTAGAGCAAATTGCCATTGTTGGTGAATATCACCGACAACTTCTAGAGCTGCGACAGGAAAAAGAGGAACTCTGCAAACAGGCAGAGAGGTGGTAAGTCACTATTTTTCGTAGTCATTTTTGACTTCACTACTTATATAGTGCTTGCGGGGTTTGTCATGGAAAAACTCACGACTAGGTACTAGTCGTAAAAGGCTTACGACCAGATGCTTTGTCGTAGGAGAACTTACGACTAGATCCATAGTTGTAGAAAAACTTACGACTGGATCAATGGTTGTAGAAGAACCTACAATCAATTTAATAATGTTCATGTCCACTTTTAACCTTTACAGGTTAAAAAGCGATGAAAAGACTCTGGCCGACTCGCTCGATTATCAAAAAGAGGAGTCGAGAGAGCTATGGGAGAAAGTAGAATTTCTCATGAGGAAGCTTAAAGAAGCTAACTCTGCAACTGAAAAAGTGCAGGAAAGGATAAACAGTAAGTGCTGAACTTAAGACTGCTTATGTTGTTGATCTTTACCTAACTGTTACTTCTTTTAGGAAAAGAAGATGATATGAGAAAGCTCCAGAATGAAGTCCAAGATAAAACTTTGGTCATTCGCGAGATTTCTCGTATCTCCAGAGATAAAGATGAAGAAATTACGAGGTTAAAATCCCGACTATCAGGTAAGTAACTATTTACCTGCAGTCTTCTACGAGTTCTTTCCCTTTTCTCACTCTTATTTCTTTTCTAGAAATGGACCGTGAACTGGGAAGGCTCGAAACTGAGGTCAGGGATAAAACCTTGATTTATGGCAAGACTGTCCGCATTGCTAAGGCAAATGCGGAGGACATCAAATCATGGGAGAAGAAGCATGCTGAAACCGTTGCCTCCCATGAGGAAGAAATCAAGAAGTTGGATTCTCGATTAGCAGGTAAGGAAATCTTTTACCTGTGATTATTTTTGTTTTCTTTTCCTCTAGGAGTTTATTTTTTGCTTAACGGTCTTATTCTTTTTGAGCAAGCGGTGAAAACAAACAACTCCACGAGGCTTGGCTCGTACCTTGAGAGATGGATGCAATGAAGATTAATCTTCAAAGCGATTGTCACGCTCTGAACAATGTACTTAGTGAGCTACATACTAAGGAAAAGCTCCTCAAGATGATCGATGGTACGCTCACGTAAGTACTATTGGGGAACAAGTCGGGCTTTGCAGAAGCGGTGACCACCACGAAGGCCAACCAAGCTGAATCGATAAAGGAGGCGGTCGAAGCGCAATAAGTTATGCATTGGCAAAACTTAAAGCTCATGACCCCAGCCTTAATGTGCAACCAATCAAAGCCCGACTTATTGCTTCTGAAGCGAAGCAAGTCGTCGATGGAAGAAATGCAATCAGTTGGTAGGAAGGTTTAGGAGGAGATCTTGTTGGGCTCTCCCTCTTGAGTAGTTTGTAACAAACACATGGGAAAAACAAGCTTTTGTCGATGTATTATATAATCCATCTTTTTCCTACAAATCATCTTGTCGAGTAGTTAGTAACTCAAAAGATAATCAACGAATGAAAGACTAAGAAATGAAGTTAAATTAATAACTTTATCCTAGCCCCCGACTATTTGCTTAGTTTGCTTAGACAAACTAAGTAAATAGTGTTAAAAGGTTTTAAAGCAGAGAGGTTTGGTTAACTTGTAGTTTTGGTCACATTTGTCATGCCTTTGGTCGAAAAAGTAATAACGAATCGACACTAGGAAGTTCCTTCTAGTGGGCGGGGACCACGTCTTGAGAGAAAAGTCTTCAACTAGGTGATGTTACCATCTCAGACTAGATTAATTAAATCGAGAACGACAACTTGAGTTAAACAAACATCGAGAGGACTTCAAAAAATTCATTCGCCCTTCTTTGGAGGACTCGATAAGTCTGTCCTGGTATCAAGAGTAGGAAACTGAACGATGCTAGGAAGTTCCTTCTAGTAGGTAGGACCATGTGCAGAGAGGAGAGACTTCGACTAGATGTGTTTCTTCCTCCGACTTAGTTGAGACGAATCGAATACCCCAAAGGCAGCTGAATAATTCTAAAAAAGTGCACTCTGCTTAGAATATTTTTCAAAATAACTGAAGAAATAATCTAAGGTGAAAGGAGTTGGCTTTCAAAAATATTTCGAACCCGAGTTCTTTGTGTTGGCGGCAAAAGTGAGTAACGAGTCAATACTAGGAAGCTCCTTCTAGTGGGCAGGACCACATGCAGAGAGGAGAGGCTTCGACTAGGTTATGTTACCTGCCTTGCGACCAGTGTAAAGGAAACTGGGTGTTTGGAATATAGTCGAAAGATTATGAAAGCATTACTCAAAAGTAAGACAATAGAGGTAGAGAGAACCTGAGTCTTTATTGTCTGAATGATTGGTTACACATAAAACTTGCGTAACTGGTCGATGTTCCAAGAATTCGAGAGGACCTGGCCGTCGTCCATTGCCAATCGTACCGACCCTGGACGAGTCACTTCGACCACTGTGTAAGGACCTTCCCACTTGGGAGAAAGCTTGTTCCTATTAGACTTGGATTAGCAGAGCCTCAATACCAAGTCACCTACAGCAAGGCTGCGAGGTTGGACCTTACAATCGTAGTATCTGCGTAGGGCTTGTTGGTAGACTGCTGAACGGATTAAGGCCTGGTTTCTCCTTTCTTCAAGTAGATTAATATCATCTGCTCGAAGTTGTTCTGGTTGGAGTCTTTGAAAGTTTAGACTCGTGTTGACCTTATCTTTAGTTAGGAGGAAGCATGGCTTCGACTCAAGACTAGAAAAAATGGTGTTTCACGATGGCTGACTAGTAGTCATCTGAGCGCCCATATCTGAGGGTAACTCTTGTACCCAAGCCCCGGCGTTTGATGAGCTGGTCGAAGACTCGAGTCTTAATTCCTCTCATTATTTGGCCGTTTGCGTTATTGCCCCATTACTTTGGGGATGGGCCCGAAGCATAACACAACTTAGTACCCAACTCGTCGCATAAAATTCACGAAATTTTGCGCTCGAAAATTGCTTACCATTATCTGTAATTATTCGACTCGGTACTCCAAATCGAGTAATTCGCATCTCATCATAAACCGTTTTGCCGCTTCGTTGTTATCGATCCACAGGTTAAGCATCAATCCATTTTGTGAGCGTATCAATAGCCACAAAAGGAACTCGAAACCTCCACGGAGCTTTGGGGAGCGGTCCTAGGATATCGAGACCCCAGTGCATAAAAGGCCAAGATAGAGTATTGTTTGTAATGCTTGAAATTTGGTTGGTGTATCACTGTTATGGCGGCGCTTTGGACACACTTTTAACCAACTCTTTAGCATTGTAAAGGGTCATTGGCGATAAAAACCTTGTCGAAAGGCCTTACCAACTAGCGTTCTGTAGGAAGCATGATTTCCACAGATGCCACCATGTATATCGTGAAGGAGTGTTAATCCTTCGCTCTGCAGAATGCATCGCATGAGCACCCCTTGAGTACCTCTTTTATAGAGGACTCCTTCAACCAAAGTATACATTTTGGCTTTTAGGGATAAGCGATGCGCCTCGAGATCGTCTTGGCATCTTGAACCCTACGAAGATATTCATAGATGGGTGCCATCCATGTATCCTCGTATTCTAGAGGCCGTCTCAATAGGAGGTGTCTCTGGTTCGTCGACCAGGGACGGCTTCTAGAGTTGTTCCAAGAAGACTCCTTTTGGTACTATAGATCAGGAAGAAGCTATTCGAGCAAGTTGGTCTGCGAGGAAATTATCCTTTTGAGGGATGAATTGCACCTCGAAACCTAAAAAATGCTTTTCTAGCTTACGCACTTCCGATAAATGCCGAGACATTGTCGGGTTAGAAACCTTTGGTACTCTTTTCCAACTTGATTCACGACTAGTTGAGAGTCTCCTCTCACGAGTAGTCGGCGAATCGAGCGCTTCATTTGCTTTCGTATGCCGACTATCAAACCTTCAGATGATACGCCACGTTGTTAGTGGCACGAAAGTTTAATTGTATGGCATACTTTAAGGTCTCTCGGTAGGAGATACCGAGATCACCCCACCCCGAGCCACTTAAAGTAAGCGATCCGTCAAAGTACATAGATCCCTTTGGTCGTGGGAATCGTCTTGGGGATCTGAGCGAGTTCGAGATTTGTCCATTCGGCGACAAAGTGCGCCAAGATCAGGATTTAACGGCCGTTCGGGACACGAAATGGATGTCGAACTCCCCAAGTTCGTGACCATTTTGCCATGTGTCCCATTGTTTCCCTATTACGGAGGATCGCTCCTAAGGGAAACTTCGGGCAGCCTGACTAGTTTGTGCGCTGAAAATAATGCGCGGATTTCCTCGAAGACATGAGGAGGGCATATAGAAGCTTTTGGACCTGAGGTAGCGCTCCTTAGGCCGTGTAAAACTTCACTTACGTAGTAAACCGGTCGTTATGCGTTTTCACGTTCTCGACCGATCTTCGCTTTCTTGCTGTGGCGTGGCAGCTAGGTAAATTAAGAGCATTTCTTACGGCCTCGAGAGAGACCGAATAGGAGCACTAAATAAGGTACCTCTTGACCTCCTCAAAAGCGGTGTTTGCCTCTTTCGACCACTCAAAACCTTCGTGTTTCCTTAGAAGTTTAAAGAAAGGTAGTCCTTTTCTCCCGATCGTGCGATGAAACGACTTAAAGCCGCCATGCACCCGGTGAGTTTCGAACTTCTTTCCTTGTGGTTGGAGGCACATTTGGAGAATGGCCTTTATCTTTTAGGATTTGCTTGATTCCTCGTATAGATACTAGGAATCCAAGTAATTTTCTGAAGAGATTCGAACATACACTTCTCAGGATTGAGTTTTAAGCGATGTTTTCTGAGGTTGTCGAATGTTTCTTGTAGGTCAGTAATATGATTAAGTCTCTTGATGCTTTTAACGACTAGATCATCAACATAGGCCTCTAGATTTCGGCCTAATTGAGATGAAAAAGTTGCTTGCATCAAGCGTTGAAAAAAGCGCCGGCATTTTTTAGTCCAAATGGCATTTTGACATAGCAAAATATACCAAATGGTGTAATAAATCACGGTCTTTTCTTCATCGTCTAGACACATATTGATCGGTGATATCGAATATGCATCTAAAAACTTAACATTTCACAACTGCGGTAGAATCAACCAACCGATCGATCACGAGGTAAAGGAAAATCGTCTTTTGGACAAGCTTTATTAAGATCGATAAAGTCTCGCTTTATCGCCATTTGCCGTTTGACTTTCTAACCATTACGAGGATTAGCCAACCACTCGGGTGGTTGACCTCTCTTATAAAGCTTGCTTTAAGTAGCTTATCAATTCGATTTGATAGCATCTCGTCGATCGAGGGCAAATCTCCGTAATTTTTGTTTCTGGGTACTTTGTCGGTAGTAAAGATAGCTTTGTGCTCAATCACCTCCACAGGGACTCGGGCATGTCGGATGCTTGCCGCGAACATCTGCGTTAGCTCGGAGGAAGGCGATGAGGGCGTCTTCCTACTTGGGGTCGGAAGTATCCCGATCTGAGCGATCTTCGAGGGCTCCCTGCGTCGAGGAACCTCTTTGACCTTGTCGTTCGGCTTTGGTGCAGCTTTGAAGCCGACTTGCTAGTCGGAAGGTGACTTTCTTCTCGAGTTGGTATTTGTCCAACCATCTTGAGGATCGTGATCGCGGTATCGCCATCTTCTTGTCACAATGGATTGTGATTACTCCTTTGGGACTGGCATCTTAATACATTGATATCCATAATGAGTAGCCATTAGAATTTTGCCAAAGTTGGTCATCCGAGTATGGCGTTATATGCCGATCGAAATCGACCACATCAAAGGAGATTTTCTCGTCGAAATTACTTGGTGAACCAAATGTTAAAGGAAGAGAAACTTGGCCAATTGGTTTGGCGAAGATCGATGCGATTCCATGGAAAGAGTATCGTCACGGTCTTACCTTGGTCCGGTACTTGTATGTCATCTAGGGCACTTTCGTAAACAAAATGTTTAACAGTGCCACCATCAACAAAACTCGATTGACCCGACAATTGTTGATGGTGGGTTCGACCACGATTGGATAGCGACCTGGTCGAGTCAAAGGAATCGGGCAGTCACCCTTCTCGAAAGAGATGGTGACTTCCGACCACTTCGGTAGTTTATTGACGAGAGGAGGATCTATGGAGTTTACCTCACGTTCAGCAGCCTTAAGCTGTCGCTTTGATTCATATGCCGATGATCCCCCATAGATGTGCTCGATGGTGTGTTGCGGATCCTGGAATGGCATCTCCTCCTCATCATCTGATGACTTATGACCACTCGTTTGCCCTACCTACTCGAGAGTGGGAAGTGGCCCTTTGCCGTTGTAGTAGTCTTCAAGCTTTCGTTGGAAGACCCGGCAGTTGTGAAGGTCATGTCCTTCCTTTTTATGGAAAGGACACCACCTAGGCTTATCATTTTTCCGATCGGGGCGCTTACCTTTGCCTCGGTCAGAGTGCGGCTTGAAGGTGCGTGGCTCTTTATCATTCCTGACCAAAACCTCCTTGGAACCGCGGCTTGGAGTTTTGACCCTTTGCCTTGTTCTTGGACTTTTTTGCTTTCTTATCTTTCTTCTTACCAATGTCGCTTGGCTCTCGAGAGGTATTGTCTTCTCGATCTATTGTGTTGTTCCACTCGACCGCCTCAGAGGCAGTAGCATATCGATCAGCCATCTCGAAGAGTTCGGCAACAGAAGTAGGTGGATTTAAAGCAATATCTTCTGTTATCCTTCTACTGCGGACTCCTTGCTTGAAAGCCCTGATGATAGATGAGTCAGAAACTTCTGGAATTGAATTACGAACCTGACTAAAGCGCTTGATGAATTGCCGCAAAGTCTCGTTGTCGCTCTGTCTCATCCGGTGCAAGTCGTCCTCCTTCGAGGCGATTGTAAGTGCCTTGAAATTCGCCCGATGAAGGTCGCAGAGGTGTTGCCAAGAGTAAATCGACTCGAGTGGTTGGTTCAATAACCACGATCGGCGATCCTTTGAGCACGATTGGAAGGTAATTTGCCATTACATGCTCTCCTCCTCCTGCTTTGCTCGGACGGTTTGTGTAGATTTGAAGGAATTCGATGGGATTTTGGGAACCATCGAACTTCTCCATATTCCGGTTGGTCAGCGAGGTGGCGGTGAATAGCTCGGAGATCAGGCGAGAATGCCCGACATCCAGTAATGACTCTTGACGCCTCCTTTGCAGGAAAGAAGGGTTGATATCATCAGGTGGTCATACTCGACGATACCCAGTAACTGGTTGACCAGACCTATGATAGATCTCAGTCCTACAAGGGGAATACTCCTCGTAGTTCATCTGCTGCTGCAGATTCCCATGTCGGAATGGTGAGCGATCACCTCTCCGAGGGGTTTGTTGATCATCAGTCGTTCGAAAGACATTTCTCCGAGTAGGAGATTGATGCGGCTTACTGTTGCGTCGATTCCTCCGTGGTGATATGTTTGATCGACTGGTAGCCGAAGAAGTCGTATTGCTATGACTTCCTGAATGATGTCGGCGAGGTGCTTCCAGCCTTGCCATCATGTTCCGAAGCCTTTGTGCGATCTCTTCGACGAAGAGGTCATAGCCTGGCGCTCGGGCTAGCTCTTGAGTTGGATTCTCGAGCAAGTCGTTGATGTACTGGAGTTCTCGAGCTTCCTCTGATTGATATTGGATGCGCCCAGGCAAATTCTTCTGGGCTTCAATTTTCTTCCATCGAATAGCCTCAAGAGCTTCCAAGTCAGACTCTTGAGACTGCCTCAATGGAGTGCGAGAATGTCGAGGATTTCCCTCGCGCTCATGAAGGTGTTGGTCGTGTCCTTGTTGTGGTGTCCTTGCCAATGTCATGAGGCGCGCAGCGTGATCTTACGGGAGGGTCTCGGCTCGGTCTCTAGGAGAGTGACCTTGATCCGAGGAAGGGCGAAGACCTCCGTTGATGATTCTCACTTGCGCTCGAGGCCTCCCGCTTGAGGAGTCGTCGAGAGACACCATCTAGCGACTTGGAGTAATCCCCTCCAGGTAGGGGAAGTCCGGGTTATAACCGTCTCCATCGGCAGGTGTGATCTGCGGAGAGATGGTCGAATTTGTAGGAAAAGCGTGCTTGATCCCGCTCTCTGGCGTCATCCGGAGAGAGGATCACCAGATCTTTGGTGAAGTCCTGTGTGGCTTCAGAGCTTGCCTCACCAAGTCGGACCACCTTAGGGGGACTCGGACACTTAGAGGAAAGACTCTCGTCGTGTTGTGAGTCCACCTGGGTGTGGTCCTGGTCAGATTGACCCTTGTCCTTTGAGAGGGTAGATTCCTCTCTTGGACGTACTGTTGTGGGGGATAAGGATCCCTCCTCAACTCCACCGGTAACCTTGTCTCTCTGGATCTGTGGGAAGATCACCGGAGGCAGCAGTACCATCGGATGAGTCATCACTCGGCTCGTAATCGAAACCGGCATCCATGTCGACGTCTGCGTAATCTGCCAAGTCGAACCAATTCTCCTCGTTCCATTCTCCTGCCATGAGTGCATGAGAGTTGGAAAACAGAGAGTATGTTGACAAGAGTTTACCAGAAGATCCCCACGGTCGGCGCCAACTGTCGGTGTTTTAGAACCGAACTTACGTAAAGATTGTTTGATTCGAGGGGTCTCCTAGAATGGAATCACGTAGAGAGATTGACACGGGGATTTTTATACAGGTTTAGGCCTTCTCCAGAAAGAATAACAACCCTACTCCTGTGTGTGTATGGTATTGAGTGTATTCTGAACAATCAGGAGAAAAGCTAAGACTATTACAAATGATAGTGCTAAACTGTCTCCCTGATGGCCCGATTTTATCCATCCTTTCCTTCTCTGATTGCTGCCTTTATATAGTATGTGAAGGCGGCGGTTTCTCAGTGCGGCGCCTCATCACATCTGTGTGAGCGACGTTGGCAATAATCACCGGCGATTAACTCCTCCCGTCGCCTAATAGCTATATATCGAGATAATAGAGCATTACGTGCTATTACTTCGCAGAGTAAACGAGATGATATTTATTTGAACCCTTAATCAATTGGGCCCACTTATGCAGTAGGTTTGATTGATCATAAGGTGGTAAATGGTGACACGGGTCGTAGAAGAACTTACGACCATAAGGCAGTCATAGCAAGACTTACGACTATGGGGTAGTCGTAGCATAACTTACGACTATGGGGGTGGTCGTAGAAGAACTTACGACCACCCAGTAGGCTCCTCCCTTATAACATTAAGGGGTATACTCAGGGACTATATGACGTCATATTTACCTATAATAAGAATTATAGATGAAAGATAAAATGAGGATTATTATATCCTCGTCAAGATCCTAAAGTGATAATGGCCACGACAGAATGTCAATGTGAGATCAAGAAGCTAACAAAGACCATTCTAGAGACAAAAATTCCGAAAGTGAATCATTTTGCTCAAGGTACCTCAATCACCCAATTTTTAACAACAATTTTCATTTGCAATGAATGTTGATGTTGATTAAAGGTCTATCTTAGTGAAGAAGATCCTGGACTAATAGCCATCCACAAGCTCTTCCTAAGCTTCAACCGGGGCGAAAAATTTTAAGGTTCATGTCAATTTTGACAAGCAGTACCCATGAGATCGTCTAGATCATCAAACTATCTCTAAGTTCATGTCTTTGACATGCAATCTCATTAGAATAGTTTGGCATAGTTTAACCACACGAGTATCTTAAAATTTGATTTCTAATTTTGCACAAGAGCAGTTCTTAGATTCACAAAGGAACGGAAAGCTCAAGGAATGTTCAATCCTAGATTCAAAAGCTAACAAAGCAATTTTGACATGGCCAGTGTCACAAAAGATCACTGATTGTGCAACTAGCTAATGGATCCACAAATTACAATTTTTAGTTCAAGTTGTCTTAAAATTCTAGCTCATTAAGCAAAGACTAAGCTACACATGTGAAAGCATGATAATTCTAGCAAGTTAATGAACCAGACATGGATTTGAGCAAGAATTGAAATACTAAAGCTCAAGAGGGTAATAAACAAAGCTTCATTAATTAAAAAGACAAGTAGTAAAGCTTATATTACAATGCATCTTTTTATGATTTTCATATGAATGCAATATGATACAATGAGATACAAGAAAAACTTAAAAGCCTGAAAAGATAAAAAAGAAACAGCAAGTTCAGAAGAAGATCGAGGAAAGATTAGATGAGCAAGGAAAGCTTAGAAGAGAACCAACTCCCCCTCAAACCAACCCATAGGGGTAAATTACCTCTAACTCACTCCTCAAGGTGGCAAACCTAGTTGGGTCTAAAGGCTTGGTGAGGATATCAGCTAATTGAGCCTCGGACTCCACATATTCTAGCACAATATCACCCTTCTCTACATGGTCTCTAAGGAAGTGACAGCGAATGTCTATGTGCTTGGTCCTAAAATGTTGCACAGGGTTTTTAGCAGTATTGATGGCAGTAGTGTTATCATAGAGAAGAGGAACACTAGCAAAAGTTAACCCATAGTCCTAAAGGGTGGACACCATCCACATAATCTAACTACATCAATTAGCGGTAGCTACATATTCAGCTTCTGCAGTGGATTGAGCAACAGAGACCTGCTTTCTAGAAGGCCAAGAGACAAGAGAAGTACCTAAGAAGTGATAAGTTCCTAAGGTACTCTTCCTATCTAGCCGGCAGCCCGCAAAATCAGAATCAGAAAACCCCTGAATGGACAAGGAAGAAGTGCAGGAATACCAAATGCCACACTGGAGGGTAGAGTGAAGGTACTTGAAAATATGATTGACGGCTTGGCGATGGTGTTGGGTCACGAGTAGGCTACGATAGCAACAAATCAAAATTTTCTACCACGTAAACCAGGAACCCAAGCAAGTAGATGATCACAGATCGTTACCACTAGACGCGTAGTGAAGCGGAAGAAGGGTTGGACCAGCCTGGTCTAACGTAGAGCACGTCGTTGTAGTGGTCGTAGTCGATCGTCCAGCGTCAAGCACGTCGGTGCGGTGGTCGTGGCCGATCTTCTCCTCCAGCGATCTCTGCAGTTCCTTATGCAGACCGCGGATCAACCTCAAGCGCAACAACAATTGCAGTAGTGCCTCTACGGTATCCACACGTCCAGGGAAGGAACAACCATGCGCTAGTGTGCTAGCACCAAGTCGCACGGCAGAGCTCTCAGGAAGATGGTAGCTAGGGTTTTGGTGGAACAACTCAACTCATGACTTTCGTGTGTCTCGTTTGTTATGTTCACCACCCTCCCAACAGCCTCATGCATCTCCTTATATAGTGCTCGTGACGGATCCTATCCGAACACGTTTGACAAATCGTATTCGTACTGGTTTGTTCCAACCCATTAAGTGTGTGATCCTGTAGGTTCATGTGTAATCGGTTGTGACTCGGAAACCCTTTCCGATCACAAGTTGTTAGCGGTTCCTAGCAGGACATAACAATTCCTGAATACACACAAATTATATCGGACAAACCTTGGTGCAATATGATCTATGACCAGGTCCCCATCACTTACGACCAGGTCCTATCTCTACATGACTAGTTCGTATTTGGTCACGACCAGTTCGTAACTCTTTACGATCAGGTTTCGACCACTCTGTGATTTCGTTCGACCAGTCTACGACCAGTCCGTAACTGATCGAACTAAGCAACCTACTCGTGTATTCTCTCTTTGCCTCACGATGTCTGGTTGAACTCGGTGAGATGTTGTGTCGACCATGGGTGTTCAATACTTTCTCGTCGAGTGTCGGATAACTTCACGTGGTGAACACTTGACCACTAGTGGCATGGCCTTGCACTTTCTTTATCCGACCACGACGAGGGGCCTAGAGATATCTCTCCTGTTATGTTAGGAGGGGCAAATCCCATATCCGACCAGTCACATACCCGAAAGCTACCTTTATAACTACCCAGTTACGAGTAGCGATTGGCAACCCCTAAGAGTGCTATTACACATGTAGGAAACCATGCTGATCTCAGGTCTAAGGATTATACATCACCATTGCTTGAGACCAACTAACGACACATAGAATCATAACAATCTGAATAGTGTCTCAAGGTGGGTCAATCCAACCCCATGTTCTCTAACATGTGTTCACATTATTGATTTGGTATCCCTATATCCATGACCGTTGAAACATGGTCATCAATCAATACAATGTGCTGGTCGATAGAGTCAATAGTGTTTCGACCATTGACATCCGACCAAGGATACATTTAGAGCGACATCATATAAGTTAAGAGTTTCACCAACAAGTCACATACTTGTTAATCTTCATAACCAATGATTCATTCAAGGATCAGGATAACACATTATCTAAAATTATGAACATAATGAAATACAACCATCTCTATGATTGCCTCTATGGTATATTTCCAACAGATGGAAAGTCCTCAGAGACGCTTGAAACCTCACACAGAGGCAGACTACGAAGTGGATGTTTGATCTTGAGACCGTCAGGTAGAGGAGAGAGCCGATCATGCTACGGTACTCGCGTTGATCCACAGCTTCTCCTTCCTCGTCTGAATCCAAAACAGTCGAAGTCGCCATGGGAGTGGCGATCGGCTTGCAGTCATCCATCTCGAAGCGCTTGAGCAAATCCTTGGTGTACTTCGTTTGATAGATGAAGACCCGTTCCTTGCATTGCTTGATTTGAAGCCTTAGAAAGTAGTTGAGCTCTCCCATCATACTCATCTCAAATTCTATGGACATCGTCTTAGAAAAACTAGAAACAAGAGCATGAGAAGAACCACCGAAGATAATATCATCTACATAAATCTGAACAAGTAAGAAGTCATTGCCATGCCTAAGAATGAACAGAGTCTTGTCTAACTTACACATCTCAAGGTTATTCTTAAGCAAGAAGGTCTTAAGTCTATCATACCAGGCTCTAGGGGCTTGCTTATGACCATACAAGGCTTTGGATAGCTTGAAAATATGATGTGGATGCTTGGGATTCTCAAAGCCTATGGGTTGCCTAACATACACTTCCTCCTCTATGTAACCATTCAGAAATACACTCTTGACATCCATCTGATACAGCCTAAAGCTCTTAGATGCAGCAAATGCAAGCAGAATGTGAATGGCTTCTAATCTAGCAACAAGAGCGAAGGTCTCATCTCTAACCCCTCAACTTGGCTAAAACACTGAGCTACCAATCTAGCCTTGTTTCTAACCACAGAACCATCCTTATTTTGTTTATTTTTGAACACTCAATGGGTTCCTATCACATTATGACCACTAGGAGGCTCTACTAGGTTCTAGACCTTGTTCCTCTCAAAGTTCTCTAACTCCTCATGCATGGCATTGACCCTACTCGAATAAGATAAGGCATGTGATATATCGCGGGGTTCAAAAGAAGCAACAAATGCAGAATGGGAGTAGAGACTCGGATCGTGATACCTAGAGCGAGTGACTCACTCCTGAAGATGACCAATCATCTGATCTGGAGGATGACACCTCTGAATGTGAAGTGGAGCGCCCAGGGGAGATAACTCCTCTTCGACCTCTGTAGGTACTACTGATGATGAAAATGCAGTAGGGGCCTCAACTGAAGGTGAAGTAGTGGAAGAAGGTTCTTCAATTGGATCAGGAGGTGTAGCAGCAGTAGGCAGGAGACAAACTGTAACGTCCCGTTTGTCCAGAGTTCTTGCAAGTTTTCGAAACCAAAAATGAACCATTCGGCTTTGTCGAATTGCCCGAGCTTAACTTGAAGATTTCGGAATCTTGGAGATTTAATATGAATTAATCGAACTTCAACTAATGAGAAAGTCTTGGTTTATTTGGAGTTGTTTGAGCTATGGCATTGTTTTCCTCTTTCTGTTCGCTCAGATCTCTCTGGACCTCCCTCGTCCTCTCCAGACCTCCCTTCCTGTTTGAACCTTTCTTCAGTTTTGACCTCCCCTTTTGGGTCACGACCACCCCTTTTGTGTTTCAAATATCCTTGAATTCAGAAATTCAAATTTGGGTTTGAATTTCTCTCTTTTTGGGACCTCATTGTGTTCATTTGGACCTCCCTTGCGTCCTTTCGAGCCTTGCATTTGATCTAGACCTCAATCGCTTTTGTGTCATCCGATCTATGTTGGACGGCCCAATCACTTTGCTCTGTCCGATAGAGATCTGATGACCCCAGCCTTCCCCGTGTTTTCCCTCGCTATCGCGACCTCCCCTTGTTAGATCTTGACTGTTAGGATCTCCCCTTGTTAGATCTTGACCGTCAGGACCTCCCCTTGTTAGATCTTGACCGTCAGGACCTTCCCTTGATAGATCTTGACCGTTGAAGACCTCCTTTCATTTGGATCCGAGAGTCCAGACCTCTCCTCGTTTGGACCTCCCCGTCCCTGTGGTCTTTTTGTAAAGACCACCTCCTCATGGTCTTTTTGCTAAGACCACCCTCTTAGGCCACGACCTCCTCTCCGAGTCACGACCTCCTCTTTTTGTCCTTTAACCGCGGCCTCCCCTTTTGCCGTGACATCCCTGGGGTTAAGACCACCTCTTGTGGTCAAGATCGCCCTTCGTGGTCTTTTTGCAAAGACCACCTTTGTGGGTCGGACCACCCTGTGGTCAGAACCTCCTGGTCTTTTTGCAAAGACCACCTTTGCGCGTTTGACCTCCTTCTCAAGACCTCCCCTTCGTTGACTGGTCCTACGTACCAGTCCCCTTCTGACCTTTTTCCCATCGCCACCCCTCTGGCGCAGTCTGTCCGCATTAAATGCGGCTGCACCGCATTAAATGCTGCCTTGTCACATTGAACGTGGATGGGTCGCATTAAATGCTGCTTCCACTATAATCATTTCTCCTTTTGCCTCTATTTCGTACCTGCCCCTCTAACCATTCCTCACTTTTCAGTAGTTCTTCATCATTGCTTTCGGCGCTACATCTTGCAGCCCATCTTCTCTTTCCTTCCCCTATAAATGAAGCTCCAAGGAGTCCCTTTTGACCTCTTTTTCTCTCCCTCAGCTTCCCAGCACCGCTCTCGCTTCCTCTAGTTCGTCATCTCCATGCTTTGATTTCGCTGGAGCGATTCGAGCCGTGTCCCCATCAACAGCTTCACCGCCAAGGAAGCCAATTGGAGGTTGCTTCATTGTCTACCTCCTTGCCATTGTTGAGCCCTGCTGGAGTTCGCATCGTTCGTGACCACCTCTGGCATCTCGCCTTATTCCGGTGAGTTTCCTTGTTCTATTCGCTGATTCATTGGGACCTCTTTTGTCAAGACCTCCCTTTTCTGGGTGAAGACCTCCCTCCCCGTCTTGACCACCTTTTGGTATTTTTGTAAAGACCACCCTTTTGGTTCTTTTGCAAAGACCACCCTCTTTTCCTTGAACCTCTCTTCTCAGTTGGGACCTCTTGCCTTCTGGTTTTGGTTTAAGTTCTACTTAGTTCTTTGCTTAAGTTGTTTTGCTTATTTGGTTCTTTCCGAACGTGCAGATTCCGACTTCGTGGAGGAGTACCTGGATCCAGCGACCTCTACCGAAGCCTCGCTACTCTTCAACGAAGGTAACTCGCAGACCTTTGATCATGTTGAACCTAGCATTTCAAAAGTATATTGTTTTACCTAATCATGCATGGCTATTTGTATAAAAATGGTTTGGGTAGTAGCTAAATTCCTACTTGGCAATATGCCTCCTTGAATGGTTGAACTTGACATGTTGACATGATCCCCTCGGACACCTTAGAATGGGTATGCATAGTTGGTCTTGTATTGATATTACCAACCTGGGAGCGTATTTTTGTTTAGCCTTGCTTTAGATGCGATGGATCTGAGAATCATGAATCATGTTGTTAATAAACTTGACTAATTGAACTATGGAACTGTGGTTGGTGCCACTATTGAGCAGTTGTGGTGCTGATACCATAGTTTTAATGATCGTGGTGCGATGCCGCTTTTGTTAAAATTTGTTGTGCCAAGACCAGGGTGGTCTTTTGGCCAGGTGAACCCATGCTTTCGCACTCGGGCGAGTGATCTTGCAGTAAAGGTGGTGCTATACGCACACTGGGATGAGGTCGTCTCACCTGAGTGGTCTAAGGACTTAACTTTATGTTCCTTGCTCCGGGCCTTCCGTGCAACCACAAGACCATTTTATGGGGGTGGTCTGGACCAAATAATTAGCAATGAGATGTTTTGGTTCTGTTGTGGTGGAAGTGTGTGCTGATTCACACTTGGCGCAAGAGGGGGCTGCCGATAGTGAAACCTTAGCGGGCAGAACCTAGACCAGATCAGAGATTTGTAACGGCTTTGTCGTGCTCTCTAGACTGCTCACCTTCGGAAGTGAGCAAGGGTTCCGACGGGAGCCCGACCCACTAGAGAGGTCGTGGCTTGTGGGTAAAGTTGTACACCTTTGCAGAGTGAAAAATCTATTCGAATAGCCAAGCCCTTGGTCATGGGCACTGCCTGGAACAAATGCATGAAGGGTAGTTTTCTCGAGTGTGGTCTTGGGAGCTCCAGAGTTGGTGCTCTGGGGTGATCACGGGAGCTCTGGAGCTGGTGCTCCAAAGAGGTCGTGGGAGTGTTCCTGGTAGTGGGTGCGACCAAGCCTTCCACGAGTGGTCTTGGGAGTGAGTTGGTGCTCACGACCTCCTTTGAAAACAAAATATACTTATGTATTACCTTTTTAACTTAAGCTTTGCAATCTACTTATGATATTCACTATCAAATATTACTTTCTGCAAACTAACCCTACAGCTCTCATTGGCCAAGCCATTGCATGAATATTATGTGCATACTTGTTCCCTGTGATTTGTTGAGTACATTCAAACGTACTCATGGCTTTAAGCCCTATGTTGAAGCAGTGGCCAAAGGAGTTCAAGGACAAGGGTGCCCAGACCTCTTCGAGGAGGAGTTCTATGATGATCCAACCTTCTAGGAGACATCCTCCACTCGACAGCCTATGGGCTTGCCGGATGGCCTCACGCTTTTGTGGCTTCACTGTTATGTTCTGTTGTCGTATTTTGTAAGCCCTTGATGGCGACCTCTGTAAACAACCCTGACCATAAGGTCCTTGTTTAATATAAGTTAATTTGTCTGCTTCATCTTGTTTCTTGTCGGGTGGTTGTGATTACACCTACTTTGATCTGTGCGAGCTAGCTAGTAATCTTGGGACTAGCTCAGTGCGCAGAGGCCTGGACCTCAGGGAGGTCTTTGAGATCTCCTTGGGTGGTCCTGGAGGACCTCCTCTCAGGGTCCTTCTCGGAGTACCTCCCAGACCTGTGGGTGGTCTTGTCGGACCTCCCTAGGTGGTCCTAGGAGATCTCTCCGGGTGTATCCCGAGAGGGTCATTGACAAAGGTGGTATCAGATCCAAGGTCGACTGTAGGACGTAACCTTAGATAGCATGGTCATTTTAGTCAAGTCTCAAAAGGGTATTTTCGAAATCAAACCAACCTTATAGCTTGCTTAGTGGTTCTTCTCTTGTCTTGATCTATTCCGATCTTACCTTGTTTCATTCTCTTCTCATCTTGTTCTATTCTTCTCTTATCTCCTTCTCCAGTTCTTGCATCTTACCTTCTGCAGAATCTTGTTTTCAAAAAGTCTGAATTTGACCCCCGTATCCCAATAACCTCTTCAGGGCTAGCTAAATAAGATTAGGCTGGTAGTGGTCCTTTTAAGTTTCAGCACTGTGTAGCCTGGTCAGTAGGACCTCTTGTATGAGCCTTTGTGCCTCTTGTTAGCTTTCTGGTTTTCTTTGGTCTTCTGGGTTAAACGGGTTTGCCCCAAATAGGTCAATCTATCTTTCTCCCTGGCTCTAACTCGTCTTTGTGCTATTCCCTCTTATCTATTATGCTTTCTGCTCCTCGTCTATTAAACCTGAGAAGTTCTGTGCAGATGGTTCAAACTCGCCACTTAGCAAGTCAGGATGAGCCAACAGAGCAGTTACCTCCACTTCCACCTCCTCTAGCATCCATGGCAGACCAAGGACTGGGGCAGTTTATGGCAGCTCAAGCTCAGATGATGAGTGCTATGATGAACAATATGAACCAGATGATGGCTCAGCAAAGCCAGACCGCCACTGCCTTGCTTGCCATGATGACTCAAAATAGCCAAGCGCGCAGCAGTTGTGCCACGTCCCCCACCTCCTGTTCTTCCTCAGTCAAGGCTGTCTGAGTTCATGAAGACTTGCCCGACCACTTTCTCAAGCTCCCCTGAGCCTCTAGATGCAGATGATTGGCTGAGAGCAACCAAGAAGAAGCTTGATATTGCCCGCTATAGTGACCGTGAGAAGGTCTTGTTCGCCTCACACCAACTGGAAGGCGCAGCCGCAGAATGGTGGGACACCTTTTGTGCCGCTCATGAAGACCACCAGAGAATCACCTGGACCGAATTTTCAGCAGCATTTTGCCACTCTCATGTACCAGATGGGAAGGTTGAGATGAAAAAGAATGAGTTTTGGGACCTCAAGCAGGGGAGCATGTCTGTAAGTGAGTACCTTAGCAAGTTCACCCAGCTCTCTCGCTATGCCCGAGAGGATGTCGCCACAGATGATGCAAGACAGAAACGCTTCAAGCGTGGTCTCAACCCTAGCCTGAAAGTCCAAGTCATTGGCAATGATTACCCTGATTTCCAGCACATGGTGAACAAGGCTATGCTTATTGAAGTATCTCGCCGAAAGCTCTCCAAGTCTTACAAAAGGAAGATGTCACAATCCAGTGCTCATCAAAGACCTTCTCAGCGCGCCAGGACGTTCGTGCAACATCAGCGCCAAGGACCTCCTGGTACTTCCCGGACCTCCGCAACAACCTTTCGCCCGACTGCCCAAAGTTAGCGCTGCATCGCCAGCACCAGCAACCAACAACCCCGAGGCAATGTCAGCTCCGCAGTAGGGATCACGTGCTTCAAATGTTATCAAGTGGGGCACTATGGTAGCCAATGCCCACAGAAGACGGGACAAGCTCAAGCTGGGACCCCCTCTTTAGGACCTCCCTCTGCCAGAACCTCCCAGCCAGGAGTGGGTCACGGAGCACCCCAGGCCGCAGGACCTCCTCAAGCCAGGACCTCCCAATCTTTTGGGAGAGGTCGTGTTAATCAAATTGTAGTGGAGGAAGCTCAGGCCTCCCCGGACGTCGTGCTAGGTACATTCCTAGTCAATTCAGTGCCAGCTGCCGTTTTGTTTGATTCTAGGGCTTCTTATTCGTTCATTTCTCGAAGTTTTGCTGCCAAGCACCAGTTTAAGGTTGCAACTCTTAAAGCTACCTTGTTGGTTCAATCCCCCGGTTCGGAGTTAAGTATGAACCAGGGTTGCTCACAAGTTAGAGTGGTCATAGAAGGGATAGAATTCCTAGCCAACCCCATTCTTCTTGATACCAAGTCCCTGAATGTGATATTGGGTATGGACTGGCTTGCGGACCACCATGCCATTTTGGATTGTAATGGTCGGAGCATCACTTTGACCAGTCCAGTCGGAGACAAAGTGAAGTTTGAAGCCTCTTCAGAGAAGCTTGCTGGAGCTCTGGTTTGCAGTGCCCAAGTTGTGTCTTTGGAAGATGTCCTAGTGGTTCGAGAGTTCCCCGATGTCTTTCTTGATGAGCTTCCGGGAATGCCGCTAGCTAGAGACCTTGAGTTTGTCATTAATCTAGTTCTAGGGACCTCCCTAATTTCCAAAAGACCCTATCGGCTGCCTGTTGATGACCTAGTGGAGCTGAAGCAGCAAATTGAAGATATGTTGGCCAAAGGCTTCATCAGACCTAGTTCCTCACCTTGGGGAGCTCTAGTGATCTTTGTTCCTAAGAAGGATGGTATTCAGCATATGTGTGTGGACTACCATGCTCTAAATGAAGTCACCATTAAGAACAAGTATCCACTGCCGAGGATTGACGACCTGTTTGATCAACTGAAGGGAGCTGGAGTGTTCTCGAAGATAGATTTGAGGTCAGGATATCACCAGCTAAGGATTCGCCAAGAGGACATCCCCAAGATAGCTTTCTCTACCCGTTATGGGCTGTTTGAGTGCACTGTCATGTCCTTTGGGCTGACCAATGCCCCTGCTTATTTTATGAATTTGATGAATAGAGTGTTCATGGAGTATCTAGACAAAATTTTCATTGTCTTTATTGATGACATTCTAGTGTACTCTAGGAACAAAGAAGAGCATGAAGAGCATCTTCGATTAGCCTTGAGCAAGCTCAGAGACCACTAACTCTATGCAAAGTTCAACAAGTGTGAGTTCTGGATGAAGGAAGTCACCTTCCTAGGCCATGTTGTGTCTGAAAAAGGAGTCTCTATCAACCCCAGTAAGGTCCAAGACGTGCTCAATTGGGAGTCCCCTAAGTCAGTGCCTCAGATCCGTAGCTTCCTTGGAATGGCAGGGTATTATAGAAGATTCATTGAAGGCTTCTCCCGAATAGCAAGACCTCCTACTCAGTTATTAAAGAAGGAAAAGAAGTTCTCTTGGACCTCCGAGTGTGAGCAAAGCTTTCAAGAACTCAAGAAGCGTTTGACCACTGCTCAGTTTTAATTTTGCCAGATGCCCGAAAGGATTTTGAAATATTTTGTGATGCATCTCGACAAGGTCTTGGTTGTGTCTTGATGCAAGAAAGAAGGGTGGTAGCTTATGCCTATCGACAGTTGAAGCCTTATGAAGTAAATTACCCTACTCATGACCTAGAGCTAGCTGTCGTAGTGCATGCCTTGAAGATTTGGTGCCACTATCTCATTGGAAACCACTGTGAAGTATACACAGATCACAAGAGCCTAAAGTATATTTTCACTCAAGCTAATTTGAACATGAGGCAGAGAAGATGGTTAGAGCTAATTAAAGAGTACAATGTGGGAATTCATTATGACCCCGGCAAGACCAATGTGGTAGCAGATGCTCTGAGCAGGAAGGTCTATAGCAGCACATTGATGGTCGAAGAAAGCCAACCAACTTTGCATGAAGAATTTCAGAAACTCAGACTTGAGATAGTTGAAAAAGGGTTTTTGGCAGCTCTGGAGGTGCAGCCGACTTTGCAAAATCAGATCAGGGCAGCTTAGGTTGATGATGCCGACATCCAAGAAATCAAGAGCAACATGAGAAAAGGGAGATCTTTAAAGTTTTTGGAAGATGAACAGGGGACTGTCTGGTTTGGCAAAAGGCTCTGTGTGCCAAACAACCTAGAGCTCAAGAAGGTGTTACTCAAAGAGGCTCACGAAGCATTGTATTCTATTCATCCAGGAACTACAAAGATGTATCAAGACATCAAAGAAATGTATTGGTGGCCTAGCATGAAGCGCGAAATCGCGGAGTATGTGGCCAAGTGTGATACTTGTCAAAAGGTTAAGGCCATACACCAAAGACCTGGAGGTCTTTTGGTGCTCTTGCCCATACCGAGTGGAAATGGGAAGAGGTCGGGATGGACTTCATAACTGGTCTGCCTCAAACCCAAGCTGGTTTTGACTCCATTTGGATGGTTGTGGATCGCTTAACCAAGGTGGCTCATTTTATCCCTGTTAAGACCACCTATTATGGAGACAAGTTGGCAGAACTCTACATGGTGAAGGTTGTGTGCCAACATGGTGTGCCAAAGAAGATAGTGTCGGATCGAGGATCCTAGTTCACCTCCAAGTTTTGGCAAAAACTACATGAAGTCTTGGCCACATACCTCAATTTCAGCACAGCTTACCACCCACAAACTGATGGTCAAACTAAAAGAGTCAACCAAATTCTTGAGGACATGCTGAGAGCTTGTGCTCTGGAAAAGCAAGGTAGTTGGGACAGGATGCTACCCTATGCTGAGTTCTCCTACAATAACAGCTACCAAGCAAGTCTCCAGATGTCTCCTTTTGAAGCCCTTTATGGAAGAAAATGTAGGACACCATTGTACTAGACAGAGACGGGTGAAGGACAAGTTCTTGGACCAGACCTCTTGAAAGAAGCTGAAGACCAGTGAGATCTATAAGAGAAAAGTTGAAGACTGCCTAGACCAGATAGAACAGCTATGCAGACAATAGACATCAAGACCTAGCCTTTGCTCCTGGAGATCAAGTATACCTCAAAGTGTCACCCCTCAAAGGAATGCACCGTTTTAGAGTCAGTGGGAAGCTAGCACCAAGATTCATTGGACCTTTTCCCATTCTCGCCTGAAGAGGAGAAGTTGCCTACAAGATAGACCTCCCTCCTCAGCTGACTGGAGTGCACAATGTCTTCCATGTATCTCAGTTGAAGAAGTGTTTGCGTGTGCCAGAGGAACAAATGCCCTTAGAGGCTATGGACCTCCAAGAAGACCTCACCTACCAAGAGCAGCCCATCAAGATCTTGGACATGTTTGAGCAAGTGACCAGGACCAAGACTATTTGCCTATGCAAAGTACAATGGAGCAACCACACCGAGGCAGAAGCAACTTGGGAGCGCGAAGAGGACCTCAAGAAGGAGTTCCCGCACCTATTCTCTAGCTAGCCCGAATCTCAGGGACGAGATTCTCTTTAAGGGGTGAAGGTTTGTAACGTCCCGTTTGTCCAGAGTTCTTGCAAGTTTTCAAAACAAAAAAGGAACCATTCGGCTTTGTCGAATTGCCCGAGCTTAACTTGAAGATTTCAGAATCTTGGAGATTTAATATGAATTAATCGAACTTCAACTAATGAGAAAGTCTTGGTTTATTTGGAGTTGTTTGAGCTCTGGCGTTGTTTTCCTCTTTCTGTTCGCTCATACCTCTCTGGACCTCCCTCGTCCTCTCCAGACATCCCTTCCTGTTTGAACCTTTCTTCGGTTTTGACCTCCCCTTTTGGGTCACGACCACCCCGAGGCGTTCTAAGCTCGGGTTTGTGTTTCAAATATCCTTGAATTCAGAAATTCAAATTCAGGTTTGAATTTTTCTCTTTTTGGGACTTCATTGTGTTCATTTGGACCTCCCTTGTGTTCGTTTGGACCTCCCTTGCGTCCTTTTGAGCCTTCCGTTTGATCCAGACCTCAATCGCTTTTGTGTCGTCCGATCTGTGTTGGACGGCCCAATCACTTTGCTCTGTCCGATCGAGATCTGACGGCCCCAGCCTTCCCCGTGTTTTCCCTCGCTATCGCAACCTTCCCTTGTTAGATCTTGACTGTTAGGACCTCCCCTTGTTAGATCTTGACCGTCAGGACCTCCCCTTGTTAGATCTTGACCGTCAGGACCTCCCCTTGATAAATCTTGATCGTTGAAGACCTCCTTTCATTTGGATCCGAGGGTCCAGACCTCCCCTCGTTTGGACCTCCCCGTCCCTGTGGTCTTTTTGTAAAGACCACCTCCTCGTGGTCTTTTTGCTAAGACCACCCTCTTGGGCCACGACCTCCTCTTGGAATCGCGACCTCCTCTTTTTGTCCTTTAGCTGCGACCTCCCCTTTTGCTGTGACATCCCTGGGGTTAAGACCACCTCCTGTTGTCAAGACCGCCCTTCGTGGTCTTTTTGCAAAGACCACCTTTGCACATTTGACCTCCTTCTCAGGACCTCCCCTTGGTTGACTGGTCTTACCTTCCAGTCCCCTTCTGACCTTTTTCCTGTCGCCATCCCTCTAGCGCAGTCTGTCCGCATAAAATGTGGTTGCACCGCATTAAATGCTGCTTTGTCACATTGAACGTGGATGGGTCGCATTATATGCTGCTTCCACTATAATCATTTCTCCTTTTGCCTCTTTTTCCTACTTGCCCCTCTGACCGTTCCTCACTTTTCAGCAGTTCTTCATTATTGCTTTCGGTGCTACATCTTGCAGCCCATCTTCTCTTTCCTTCCCCTATAAATGAAGCTACAGGGAGTCCCTTTTGACCTCTTTTTCTCTCCCTCAGCTTCCAGCACCGCTCTCGCTTCCTCTAGTTCGTCATCTCCGTGCTTCAATTTCGCTGGAGCGATTGTAGTCGTGTCCCCTTCAACAGCTTCACCGCCAAGGAAGCCAGTTAGAGGTTGCTTCATTGTCTACCTCCTTGCCATTGTGGATCCCTACTGGAGTTCGCATCGTCTTCAACCTCCAGCTAAAGTTCTTTCGCGACAATCTCTAGCATCTCGCCTTATTCCAGTGAGTTTTTTTGTTCTATTCCCTGATTCACTGGGACCTCTTTTGTCAAGACCTCCCTTTTCTGGGTCAAGACCTCCCTCCCCGTCTTGACCACCTTTTGGTATTTTTTCAGAGACCACCGTTTTGGTTCTTTTGCAAAGACCACCCTCTTTTCCTTGAACCTCTCTTCTCAGTTGGGACCTCTTGCCTTCTGGTTTTGGTTTAAGTTCTACTTAGTTCTTTGCTTAAGTTGTTTTGCTTATTTGGTTCTTTCCGAACGTGTAGATTCCGACTTCGTGGAGGAGTACCTGGATCCAGCGACCTCTACCGAAGCCTCGCCACTCTTCAACGAAGGTAACTCGCAGACCTTTGATCATGTTGAACCTAGCATTTCAAAAGTATATTGTTTTACCTAATCATGCATGGCTATTTGTATAAAAATGGTTTGGGTAGTAGCTAAATTCCTACTTGGCAATATGCCTCCTTGAATGGTTGAACTTGACATGTTGACATGATCCCCTCGGACACCTTAGAATGGGTATGCATAGTTGGTCTTGTATATATTGATATTACCAACCTGGAAGCGTGTTTTTCCTTAGCCTTGCTTTAGATGCGATGGATTTGAGAATCATGAATCATGTTGTTAATAAACTTGACTAATTGAACTATGGAACTGTGGTTAGTGCCACTATTGAGCAGCTGTGGTGCTGATACCACAGTTGTAATGATCGTGGTGCGATGCCGCTCTTGTTAAAATTTGTTGTGCCAAGACCAGGGTGGTCTTTTGGCCGGGTGAACCCATGCTTTCGCACTCGGGCGAGTGATCGTGCAGTAAAGGGGGTGCTATACGCACACTGGGATGAGGTTGTCTTGCCTGAGTGGTCTAAGGACTTAACTTTATGTTCCTTGCTCCGGGCCTTCCGTGCAACCACAAGACCATTTTATGGGGTGGTCTGGACCAAATACTTAGCAAAGAGATGTTTTGGTTCTGTTGTGGTGGAAGTGTGTGCTGATTCACACTTAGCACAAGAGGGGGCTGCCGATAGCGAAATCTTAGCGGGCAGAACCTAGACCCGATCAGAGCTTTGTAACGGCTTTGTCGCGCTCTCTAGACTGCTCACCTTCGGAAGTGAGCAAGGGTTCCAACGGGAGCCCGACCCTCTAGAGTGGTCGTGGCTTGTGGGTAAAGTTGTACACCTCTGCAGAGTGAAAAATCTATTCGAATAGTCAAGCCCTTGGTCATGGGCACTGCCTGGAACAAATGCATGAAGGGTAGTTTTCTCGAGTGTGGTCTTGGGAGCTCCAGAGTTGGTGCTTTGGGGTGATCGCGGGAGCTCTGGAGCTGGTGCTCCAGAGAGGTCGTGGGAGTGTTCCTGGTCGTGGGTGCGACCAGGCCTTCCATGAGTGGTCTTGGGAGTGAGTTGGTGCTCACGACCTCCTTTGAAAACAAAATATACTTATGTATTACCTTTTTAACTTAAGCTTTACAATCTACTTATGATATTCACTGTCAAATATTGCTTTCTGCAAGCTAACCCTACAGCTCTCATTGGCCAAGCCATTGCATGAATATTACTAGTATGATGCCCGTGCGTTGCAACGGAATAAAAGAAAAGTAAGAGACTGATACATAATTTCAAATGAGATCCTAAACACTACAATAAATATCAATTTTCTTTCACATATGAAGCAAAATATAACTCTCTACAAGGAGCATCTTCCAAACACCACATAAGGAGCATCTTTACATTACAAGAACGCACTGCTTTGACATTTTTGTTCTGATTAACTTCTGACTTGTCTGGGAAAAACGAACGATAGCAGTACACAAAGAATTTGCTTCATGGTTCTCCGGATGGTAAGTTACGACTCAAAATGGTAGAAACAAGAGTACCGGCGCTACCGGTGATTAGCCGAGTTGGGTACACCGGTCGAGCAAAGCAAAACTCTATGCAAAGCTAGAACGGTGTGAGCGATGCTATGAATAGACTACTCTTGTCTTGGCAAAGTTCAACTCAGAAGAAACTTGCATGAATTTCGACACCTTTCTCCTACTCATATGCTTTGTAAATGGAACTATGGACCTATCTCAGTAGTGTGCATTCAGACATCCTACTTACTACACCTTAGCTATGTACTTGTGTCGGCGGGTGAACTCGAGATCAATCTTGCGTTTCACGATGAGCTCCTTGAGCACGATTGAGGCCATTCATCCTGCTCCACGCGCTCGCAAAACAATTCGCCACTTAACAAGTTTAGATTCGATCGCTCACAGATAGTGGGGTTTAAGATTTACATTTGCCTTACCTTGAACATCGGCAATTTTGGTTTCTGCGTCGTTGAGCTCAGAGCCTACCGTTTTCAAAGATTTAGGAGGAGCTTCTTGTGTGACGCTTCGTTGATGCAACCATAAAAGGAACCATGGTTTAGTGTCGGTGGTAATTCAGATGGCCAATGGTTAAAAAACGAAGCATGTTAAAGTATAAACTGATTCTTTCAAGTGGATATGATATTAACCACTCCATAATTTGCATGAATATTGCATTCGCTTAATCAAGATAGCCTTATATTGCAACCGCAACTGACGATGCGAAAAGAAGAGAACAAGAATCGAACAAGATATGGAATTAGTATATGCACCTTTTGTCCCACTATATGGGATCCAAGTTCATATAGGATAAAGGCCCGCATGATTGAACCAATATTTATTATGACACCGGCTTCTTCCGAGATCGCATTATTTGACTCTAGCGAATAAATCCAACCGTAAGTGGCGCCATATGGTATCCAATAATGCAAGTACGATTAGTCAATTGGCATTGATCCAAAATGCTATCCTACTTCTTGCATCAAGGCACTATAAGGACAAGCTATATTATGACAAAACTATCGCCTCTAAACTTCCTCCAATAATGATGAATAAAAACAAAAGAAAGGGAAATTCAATACCTTTTTCCGTTAAACAACCGGGTCAACAGACAATGAAAGTGTATGTGAATTTCCTAATCATATTTTAATATATATATATATATATATATATATATATATATATATATATATAATAAAGGGCATACAACAAAAACTTTCGGTGTTACTACAAATCAACAATTGACTTATTGAACAAAACAACTTGGTAATTATATTCCAATAGTTAACGATATACTTATCGCAATGCGAGTACCATCAATAACAAAGAACAAGGTTCACATTTACTTACATGCCTCCATGTTCTAGTTCCACGATCTATCATGATAAACTAATGTATTGTTGGCAATTCCAACACAATTGACGTAGAGATCCAGTCCACCATATGTGTCTCCATGCTTCCCAAAAGCAGCAGCAAGATCATCTATAAATCAAATCAGTGTATCTTTAAGATCATGGGCACCCTGAAGTGCAAGCAAAAATGTGCTTTCAGTTAACAATTGAAACCAAACTACAAGTAATTCACATATCTAATGACAATATAAATCACAATAGTACAGCTGCACAAGAAAATGTCCTGAGTTCCAGATAAAAGAGGTTTTAGAAAAAAAGGACTTTCATGCTCTGGCACACAAAAAAAAGTATGACTAAAGCCAGGTTAAAGCAATTTGATGGTTCTTCAAAAACACATTTCTGTTAAAGCCATAATAATGCATTAGATGTTAAAATCCTAGATACTAAATTCATTTCTAAAACACAGCAGGGATATTGTTTGCTATGTTTGTTTCAGGAGATTTTCAGCTAGTACTTACAACTTGATCTCAACTGCACCTTCGTCTCTATGTTTGTTTCGAGAAGTATTATATCAATAGGGATACTCGCTGGTCACCTTTGTCCTCACCATGTGAGTCTTGATCTTCTTTTCTTTTCAAATGGGTATTTGATCTCATGACGACACACCATGCCATTGCATCATGCATTTTTGGCATAGCATCTAATCGAAAGTAGAGATAGGAGATGGAGTAAGAGATAGGTGTCTGCTCAAATACCCATGCACTTCTTGTGGAGTTATCACAATTTAGCGGTTTAGCCATAGTTTAGTTTCACAAACAAAAGGTAGAAGACTGGATGATTCAGACTAACACTACAAGTCTGCAACCAGTAATTAAAAAGCTGAACACTTGCTTGTAAAAAATAAAACACTACAACCACTAAACCATTTCATCGAGCAAGTTATGGGCACATAAGGTGATGTTCAAGATGATTCATCTGCTCTACCTCATAAACAAAAAAAAAGTACCTTGGCACCAATTTGATGCTCCCTTTGCTTTGGCACCATGGACAGCATTCATCAGAGAATTTTAGCACCTCCACAAATGTGGTTCCATGTTCACTTCTATTTGCAAAACTACTTAATTTTTAAAACAAGTATAAGGGATAAATTATGACCACAAAATATATCCATCCAATTTCACCGCTTCAGATACATACCTTTCCAACCAAAGACCTTGGTCAAGTAATAGTATCTCAGATTGTGCCTGATCTAGCAAACTATGATATGACCCGCTATTAGTTAATTGGAATAGAAAAGTACTCGAAAAAAGCACACAATATTCACAAGTTACTACTATGAAAAGAACACATAAATTGAAAAATAACTTGAAAAAATACACAAAACATCATATGCAAATGTGGCATATGAACATGTGTTAAGCCGCATAATACATGAGTAAAAGGGAATACCTCTCCAGCTCAGATTGCAAGCTCTTTGATTAGGAGCATTGCTTGTTTGCTACTCCAATCAAGTATGGAAGACAATATCTAAAGCCCCATGTGTTAAATCTTTGTAATCGAATGAAAATATATCTACGAAGCACCAAAGCTTGTATTGCTCAGACAATTCATCAAACAACTTGTCGGCAAGAAACAAACCTGCAAATCAAAAGATTCATTTCTTCAAACAGGTAGTGGACAAAGGGTGAGAAGATATGTACTAACACTAAAGAAAGTAGCATGGCCATCCTTGTAGAAGGTGGTGGTGCTACCGTATATGTGGTTTGGAACCATCCTCTTGCTCCTCCAGAACAAGATAATATCCTGATTCTTGATTAACTACTATTAATGGGGTCATTAAATTAGGAGAAGAATATAATGTGCGTTCATTACAAATTTACAATGTAGTTAATGGATGCATGAAATTAGGAGAGAACTCGCGAAATAGAATTCAAAAGCTGTTGTCGCCGCCGCCAACAGTAGCGCCGAGGAGATCGGTGGCTCGAGGTAGAGCCCCTGCTGGCTCTAGAGGCGGACGTAGTCGTCACCTTCGAGCTCCACGGCCCAGATAGTGTCGTGGGAGATGACCTCCCCACTGTTGTCATCCACCGCGCAGAGGTACATGCCCAGGTGGCACTTGAGCCGAGTAGACCGCGTGTCCTCTAAGTGCTCCATTGCTGCACGGGGAGAGGGATGGGGGAGAGGGATCAAGAATCAAGTACGAGCAGGTGTTTCTTGGTACGGAGGACGAAGGGAAGTGCTCCATTACTGTTGTTGAAAGGGGAGGGCGATGACGTACCTGCGCTGGAGATGGAGGCGAAAGCAGAGGGCGATGGTGGTGGCTTCTTCCACAACCTCGTCGCACTCTCCTCCCTGGTTCACACGCGGCGTCACACCGTTGTCGCTTCGGGCGAGCGAAGCGAAGAGGGAGAGGGAAGGCGATGGCGACGGCGGCAGGGCGCCCGGGGAAAGGCCGGATTCGGCTGCACCTCGACGTCCTCGTCACAACTACCCTGGCCTCCTCCGTGAGGAACCGCAGCGCGGCCGTGATGGTCTCCACGGGCACGGACAGCAGCTCCGGGCACATCCCCACCACGCCGAGGTCCGCGGCCGCACGCCGCCGGCGAAAGCAGACTACCGCGGCGTCTGTGGCCCTGCAGCGGCGACGGCAAAGATGGGCGTCGGGACCGCGCCGTGGCGGTGGGAATCCCGGACGGCGAGGTTGGTCGGCCTAGTGCGCTTGTGCGACGGGCGATGACGCGGAGGCGAGGGGCGAGGCAAGCGAGGGAGGCTGGTTGGCGTGGCGCCTGCAGTGGTTTGGCATCTCGTGGGAAGGTGGGACGATTTCCCCGAGATAAGAGATCGTGGGAGCGGTTGCTGTGGGATGCAGTTGTTTTGCTGTCGCACTGCGCGAAGTTATCTGGGCTGTTCATTTTTTTGCTCCTCGATCGGACGGACGCGAGTGATAGTGGGAGAACGGACAACGGTAAACTCTTTCTTTTAAGTAGTAGAGATGTGCATATTTGTTCCCTACGATTTGCTGAGTACATTCAAACGTACTCATGGCTTTAAGCCCTGTGTTGAAGCAGTGGCCGAAGGAGTTCAAGGACAAGGGTGCCCAGACCTCTTCGAGGAGGAGTTCTTTGATGATCCAGCCTTCTAGGAGACATCCTCCACTCGACAACATGTGGGCTTGCCGGATGGCCTCGCGCTTTTTTGGCTTCGCTGTTATGTTCTGTTGTCGGATTTTGTAAGCCCTTGGTGGCGACCTCTGTAAACAACCCTGACCATAAGGCTTGTTTAATATAAGTTAATTTGTCTGCTTCATCTCGTTTCTTGTCATGTGGTTGTGATTACACCTACATTGATCTGTGCGAGCTAGCTAGTGATCTTGGGACTAGCTCAGTGCGTAGAGGCCTAGACCTCAGGGAGGTCTTTGAGATCTCCTTGGGTGGTCCTGTAGGACCTCCTCTCAGGGTCCTTCTCAGAGTACCTCCCAGACCTGCGGGTGGTCCTGTCGGACCTCCCTAAGTGGTCCTGGGAGATCTCTCCGGGTGTATCCCGAGAGGGTCGTCGACACAAACATCAGCTTCGTCATCATCTTCCTCTACAAAGATGCTCTCTGTCACCTGTGTGTCACCTGAAACATCTGATCTAGCTCCAGGGCTAGTCTCATCAAAAGCAACATTGCATGTCTGCTGAATAACTTTAGTCTCAACATTAAGAACCCGAAAACCCCTCGAATGTGTAGAATAACCCAGAAATAAACCATCAGAAGTCATTGACTCAAATTTATCTAGGTTTCCCGTCTTGAGAATGAAACACTTGGCTCTAAAACCTCAAAAATGAGAAACAGAGGGTTTTTTGCCAAACCGATGCTCATATGATGTCTTGCCCAAAGACGGTCTCAAGAAGATATGATTGTCTATATGACAAGCTATAGCAATAACTTCGGCCCAAAACCTCCTTGGAGTGCTATACTCATCTAGCATCGTCCAAGTCATCTCGACTAAGGTTCTATTCTTTCTTTCCACCACACCATTTTATTGAGGGACGTGTGGAGAAGAGAACTAATGCTCAATACCACGCTCAGCACAGAATGAGGCAAATGAGGCATTTTGAACTCCGTGCCATTATCACTGTGGATTGCTCTCAAGGCACTAGGAAGTTTAGAAGCCAAGCGAAGAACGAGATCATGAAAATGATCAAATGCTTCATTCTTCGAAGCAAGAAAGAACACCCAAGAGTATCTCGAAAAATCATCGACTGTGACAAGAATATACTATTTGCCACCGACAGACCGAATCCTAGTAGGACCAACAGTATCCATGTGAAGCAATTGTCTCGGTCCGTCAGTCATGATCATAGTCAATGAAGGTTGTGAGGCGGCAACTTGCTTGCCATGCTTATAGGGCGCACATACAGCATCCTTGACGGCTTTGAGTTTGGGCAAACCTCTCATGAGATCAAGACTGCTAACTCGTGTCAGATGATCAAAACCAATGTGCCCCAAATGACGGTGCCAAAGCCAAAACTCAGAAGAGGATGCAATCAAACACTTGAGAGATCCAGCAAGAGATTCAGAAAAGTCAGCTCCAAAGATCCTACCAACTCTAGAAATCCCAAAAACAAGCTCACCAGTTGAATCAATCATACAACAAGCATTTTTCTTAAATCTAGTCTCATAGCCATCATCACGAAGCTGCGAGACAGAAAGCAAGTTCTACCTTAGCTTGTCCACAAGAGCGACGTCCTTCAGGATGAATTTGTCGTTCACCCTGATCGATCCCATTCCATCCATCCGCCCTTGTGTATCATCTCTAAAGGTGATGAAGTCATCACCTGTCGACCGCGTGAAGGAGGTGAACCATCTTGAGTCTTCGGTCATGTGGCGTGAACACCCAGAGTTGACGAACCACGTGTTCTTCCCCCTTTCGCAGTGATCCTGAAAATCAAGGCACAGAAGATCGATACGTCTCAATACTGGGGTTAGTTAAAGATGACTTGGGAACCTAGTACCGAGTCACATGTCTGCGAGCAATATGTAAAGCAGAATTGCTAGCCTTGATCCTACTTGAGGTTCTATCATGAGCAATGGTTAGAAGAACATGAGATGCATCCTGTCTAGGAACATGATGATGATGAGCATGTGAAACAAATCCCAGTCCAGGTTTCTTCTTTTCTAGATGACCATGTCTCATGACGGCTCTAGGTTGATGAGATAAAATTCTAGCAAGATTTTTTCTCCTTGTGGTTGCCCTTCCCTTTTAGCTTGGGACAGTTCGCCCGGATATGGTAGAGCTCTCTACACTCATAACATGTCATAGAGCTGCCTCTCTTCTTGTTTCTCGTATTGTTATAGGTCCATGTGAATTTTTTTTTGGCTAGGAGGGCTAACTTGAGCTCAGGTATACTCTCAAGTTCCTCTTCATGGATTGTAGATAAACAAGCGAGTGAAAATCCAGAGGAAGGTTCAGAAGAGCCATCAGAAGTTCTCTTGAGAGGGTCTACTACCAAAGCCATATTCTCCTTCTTAGGATGATCGACTCTCTTGATCTTATGGGTCTTGAACTTGCTATAGAGCAACTCCAAAGTGAGTTCAAAGAGATTGACATTCTCCTCAATAGCAGTAGCCTTCATCTCCTACTCCTTGGTGTTGATTGCAGCCAAGAGATGGGTAGCATTCTCAGACTGAGAATACTCGATGTCGACCACCCTAAACTGATTGAGCACTTTGTTGAAGCGAGTGAATACATCATCGATGCTCTCTCCAGGATGCATCTCGAACTTGTTGTATTCTCGCTTAAAGACCGTTTGGCGTACTTGCTTGATTTGGGACGAACCCTCATGGTAGGTTTCGAGGGTGTGCCAAATCTCGTGCGCGGTCTCAAGGTGACAAATTCTATCATACTCCTGTTTACCAACCCCGGCATATAGGAGGCTCTTTGCCTTGTGGTTGTTAGCCACGAGGACTGCTGAAGCCGGCGTAGCAACCTCGGGCAAAACGAGCGGGGCTCGAACAACCTTCCATATGGCTTGACCTTCGCTTTGAAGGTAGACACGCATGCGATTCTTCCAATAGGCATAGTCAAACCCATCAAAGACATGTGGTTTGGTGGAGTACTTCTCCATCGCCAAGTTCAGTGACCGGTTAAGATCAACAATGAATTAACGGGCTCTGATCCACTTGTTGGACCGAAAAGGTGACTAGACTGGGAGGGTGAATATGAGCACTATCTCTTTTCACCTTGATTGGATTCAACATGATTTTCACTCCAATAGCTATGCGATCTATGAAGATCACTATACAAGCATAGCAGAAGACTTGTATTGAATCTAATCAAAATCCTGAAGAACATAGACCAAAATTACCAAAAACTCAAATCCAAATGAGTTGGGCGGTTAGACCTCTCAAATGGGCGGTCTAACCTTTGGCCTAGAGGTCAGACCTCTCACCAAGGGCAGTCTGACCACTAGCACGATGAACAGTAAAATCAGCTTGTACTCAAAATCACAAATTGGTCTAACTTTTGATCCACAACTCTAAACTTTACGAAACTTGAAACATACCTTCTCTAGGATGTCAAGAACCTATTCCAATCAAGGACCGTGAAGATAATTGCCAAAGTTCTAACCTTTTTCCATTTGAGTGAAGGTTGCTTCAAAACCGAGTCAAAACCAAAATATGATCCAAAAACTTGCTGATGGGTAAGAGATGATCAAGATAATCCTAGATGCATTTCCACATATCACAGCAAGCAAGGTCCAGGCTAGAAACCAAAGGATCAAAGAAAGCCCCAAAATCACAAAAGAGAGAGCAAGAATAAGAACATACTCATCTTGAGGAATCTTGCTTGGATTGATTTGAGATTGATGTTGGTTTACAGACACTCCAATATGGAGGACAAAAGCTCAACACTTAAGCACACAATCAATCCAACCGCTTCTCCCTATGCTATCTTGTGCCGTGGGTTAGCCAAAAGCAATCAAGGCGATATTTTGGTGAAGTTACCTTACAAGGATATGATAATCCTGATTTAATTATTTATCTGTAATTATTATTATGGATAATAATGCCATCGTATGGTTCTTGGGTATACCCCTTATTGTTTATAAGGGAGAAGCTAGCCAAGAGGTCACAAGTCCTTTTACGACCATCCTCATAGTCGTAAGTCTTTCTACGACTACCTCATAGTCGTAAGCCTTTCTATGATCACCATGTGGTCGTAAGTTCTTCTACGACCACCTCATAGTCGTAAGTCCTTCTACGACTACTTCATGTTCATAAGACTTTCTATGATCACCATGTGGTCGTACGACCACCTCATAGTCGTAAGCTTTTCTACAACCACCATATGGTCGTAAGTTCTTCTATGACCAGATTAGTTATGACCATCCTATAATCGACGGAGCTTGCAGACAAGTAAGCCCAATCGATTAGGGACTTTAAGCAGTTAGTATACGCTATTATCCTCTGGAATAACTGCACGCAATACGCCTCTGTCTCTTACAATAACTACTAGGCGATGTGGAGAGGTTACTACTCCAGCAATAACTACCATCAATGTGCCCATTATATGCAATGATGAGGCGCCTCTTAGCCTGGAGAAACGACCACCTCTTCGCACACTATATAAAGGCTACAAACAGACAGAGACAGGAGGAGGAATCAAGAACACAAGACATTAGACTTTAGTCTTTCTCTTGATTTGTAACCAACATACTCAATATAGCCATACATCAATATGGTTGTTATTCTCTCCGGAGAAGGTCTGAACCTGTATAAAATTTCCATGTCATTCTCTCTGCGTGATCAATCTTGGAGACCCCCCGAATCAAACAATCATATGTAAGATCGGTTCTAAAACACTAACATTACCAAAATACCCCTTCTCGATCCTTCTCCAAAGACCGAGTCCAATCTTCATGAATCAATCCAATGCTTCGCTACGTGTAGGTTGATCAAAGGCTCTCTTGATGTCGGCAAGTCTCTCCCATCTGGTCCCCACCGAAACCACCATGGCACTTACACCGACCCGCACACCGCTTGATGCAACCCGTCGCACCGAACTTCCCATTTGATCATCCTTTTCTATTTTGCGCCATGCTTGCACTACTACAGAAAAGACCTTCACAGACGGTTCAAAAACACCATCACGCAGCGCCCGTGAGCCGTTTGAGTTTATGGGTCAAGAATGCATGAGGTCATCACGCATTTATTTTCAAACCGTCATAATACATACTATCACGCAGCGGTTTGTAGATGAAACCGCTCGTGATAATCACTACTACAGACGATGCTCAGATGAAGCGCATGCGTGATGATGGACTACCAGACGATCAGTAGATGAAACCGCTCGTGATAGTCGACTATCACGGGCGGTTTCATCTATAGACCGTTTATGGTAGTCGACTATCACTGCACGGTTTCATCTACTGCACATCTGCGGGTAGTCTTTGCATTGCTAAATATATTTACATTTATTGGCTAGCCTCAAGAAATGCTAGCCATGCCCTCTGAAACAAGCACATCCAATTCGCATTCATTTCAAAAGCACATCAAAATTGCATTCATTTCAAAAACAAGCACATCCAATTCACAAATCAATTAACTTTAACCATTAATGTACATTAATTTACACACATGTACCATTATGTTCAATCTATCCCAATCAAGTTCAATCTACACTGTGGAAACTCCCATCTGGATTTATGACCTGTCTGTTCAGGAATGACGCAAGGTATGATCGAACTTTTATGAGCTCGCTCTGTTCCAACGCAGTTTCATCGATGGTTGCAACCTGTCGATAGGAAGATTAAATTCGGGCTTATATAAATTGGTAAGTATATATGAAATAATTTTTGAAAGATTGACAAACCTGAGGATCATTGGTGATCGCGGAACCGATGAGTAGTTGCATGTTGTGGCAAACATAGTATCCACAGATGTTGCGGCCCGGTGGCTGCTGGTGGCACTGCAAAAATAAATTGGTTAGTTCGAGAGGCATTACTACGAAGTGTTATATAGGATTAATGTGTACTAGCTAGCAAGTACCGGGAATTTTTGATCATGTGACAGCGTCCTTCCCTTGATATTCCATCCTCTATCATGTAACACGTCGAACACCCTACGTGACTCCAAGAAGTTAGCTTTAGCCATTGCAAAGGAAGGAAAGACTACAATAGAGTTTCTATGGAGGAAATGTGTTTACGATGATTAAATTCGGATAATTGTGAAGTTGTGAGTGGCCCTCAGAGGGAATCTAGGTATATTACGATTTGCGTTTTGGTATAATTACAATTAGAATCCAAATGGTACCTACACGTATGTCAAGATGGTCATTAAACCTAAGTTCGTGTTGCTTATAAAGTACAAATCAACAAGTATAGCCAGTAGTGCAACACTACTTACTTCTGGTTGTAGGGCAAAAGTATGAATTCCTTGTTGCGGCGAGCCATGAAAAAAATCTATAACGTAATTCTCGACAAATGTTGCATCCGCCGTGATGCTTTGCTCAGAGACAATGTGTGGGTCGAGGAAACCTACCGGTGATTTCCTTCGCTTCAGAGATCATGTATCTATTATACAAAAGCTAGGAGTTATATATAACATTTATCGATATTACACTTAACATTGACCGTGATTGTACACACTTACGATGTCCAAAGATCGTATGAGTGAGACGCCGAGCTCGCCGAGGTTGAAGAGACAGAACAAGTCGTCGAAGGTCACCGTGAAGACAAAGATCTTGATACACGTGGTTAAAATGATCCTCCTTGAACTTGACGGTGAAACCCGGCGCCGTTGATCAACCGGCTTGTTGGACTGCTCCATGTACCATGTATGCAATTCCGCAATCCAAATCCTAGGGTAGGGCTGTCTAACTTCTCGAGCAACGGCTCGCCTAGCTTGAATTTCCAGGCCAACGGCAAGAAGGGGATATCAGGAGAGGACTCGATCGTCTTCGATTTGCCCTTGCCCTTGCTGCCTCGCTTTGTATAGGTCGACTTTACAAGAGTCGACTAAGCACGAGGTGTAGATGCATGTGATGCAGCGGGCCCTTGCCGTGTCAGTGCAGGTAGCTTCGATGCAGTCAGGTCCCGTGGACTTGATGCCGTTGCAGGACATTCCCGTGAAGTTGACACCGGAGCAAGTAGCTCCAGGCAGATGTCCTCCTTGGGGCACTGGATGAATGTTCCAATGGCTTGCCCTAGAGTCATGACCTCATCGTTTGGGGGAATTTTCAGTGGGACGGCCTCGAAATGGGCACAAACACCGTCCACATTCACTTTTGCGAAACCCGGCGCTAGATTTGCACTGTGCACCAAAGCTCCGACACGGATGGATACACGGCCCCAAGCAAAGATCTAGGGCAATAGAGACATATCTCACTTGGAGCTTGCACTTCGTAGCCACCTACGTACATAATGATACAAAATTAGCTACTCCAATAGGCCTATCAATGGATTGAGCATTCCAGAGATAATAATTATTACCTGGATGTCATCGACGGAAAATCTGTCATCACCTATTGTGGTAGGGTTAGGGTTGGACGCACAGCTACTCGGATGTTGGGGGGGGTGGCTAGCAAGATAAAGAGGCGAGGGCTTCCAACTGATTTGGGAGTTGCAATCCCCTAATCCTTTCCTTAAAGGTCTTTATCTGCTTTTGCTTGGATGCACGAATCTCCAATTTGAAGGATTGAGTGACCTCATGTCTGATTTTTCAGTGACCTCCTCTCTGATTTTTTCAGTGAGCTCATCTTTGAGGGATGCACGAAGATCCTCTCGTAGCTTTGCATCGCTCGGCTTTGGCTCTCTTCCTACTGCACGATCCGAGTCCGCTTGGAACCATTGTTCCCATGTAACAAAAACACCGCCTCTCGTGCGACCCGGATGCTCATCTGCTTCCTAGGGCCGCAGAGAGTATATCTTTCTCCCTATCACTCGAATGAGCCTTGGGAAGATTGTGCACTCAGCGTTATCTGCAATAGCCCGACATGTCATTTCACTTCCTATGAAGTTATGGAGTAATTACAAACTAGGTAGTTCGATATCTTACGGTATTTGGGACACTTCCTGGTCTTCGGGGTTTGGAAAGTACGCTTCCCCCGTAGGCCCAATACATAACCTCGCAAATAACCACTGTCGGGAGCGCACATCAGTGATCTCGGGAAATAGCAGGGAGACATTCGAACAGCTTGCCTGCTGTTCCTGATCCCTCCATATCGGGGCTTTACCCGCATACCAATGATGCCGAGTGCGTGGGGGTGCTTGTTTTTGCCTCGAGGGCGTGTAGCGCCAGACTTTCACTCTTAAATTCATCTGTCGTCTTCTTCGCCACAAACTCGGCCCAGGACTCTTCCAAGAATGGATACTTGTGGAAGGGCGCCCTCAGATCCTTCTCCACGTAGTTCTTGACAAGCGTGCTCTTGAAGTTCTTCCACGCTTTGCACGCCTGTAGCAACGCGTGTCGTCGCACGGAGTCCAGGTGTTCTACCGGGATCTCGAACGATGCGAGAATATCCGCCAAAGACAACAGCCAAAGATGGTCCGCACCACCTTCCACAAATCGTAGGTGATCGTGACCCGCTCCTGCAACTATTCCGAGTTCTCCGGAATGCGGATCTTTGCTCAAAGCAAGGATTGATAGGGTCCCGCATCGATCGACCTCCGTGATGGTAAATCGCCCCGGGCCTTTTCGATATTCCTCTTCTTCTACCGCGGTTGGATATTGTTCCAGAGTATGGTGCATCATTAGACACATGAGGCGGCGATGACTCAGAATGAGTGGAAGACATCTTCACAAGAAATAGAACATCATGTGAACAAATGAAATCAGGATAAAGCTAAGATTTAACATTTTGATATTGCTATCGATGTAGAGTAAGCATTCCAATTAGAGCTCAAGTACAAACCCGATTATCAAAACAATTTCATTACAAGACTATTATCATCACAGAGCATTCATCTCAAGCCCACCACACCACATTGCAATATATTCCAAAGAGCGAGATCAAAACAAATACCATATGAATAATCGACTAGAACAAATACAAATTCCTAAAACAAGTACAATTATCGTGAGGGACCATGATGATTATTGATAGAAATAGTTAGGGAAAGGGCATTGGTTACCTTAGGGCATCGAGGAGAAGGACGAGCAGTGGAGCAAGACTGGAGCAGGAGGGCGGCTGAAGGGGAGGCGCGGCTGGCTCGAGGGAGGGGAGGAGGCGCGGGCTCGGGGGGAGGCGCGGTGGGCTCAGGGGAGGCGCGGCCGGGGAGGAGGAGGCTCGGCGGCTCTGGGGAGGCGCGGCCGGGCCGAGGAGGAGGCGGCGCGATCGGATCGGGGAGGAGTTGCGCAGGGCTCGAGGAGGCGGCGCGAGGACGGTGGCGACGGGCTCGAGGGAGGAGCGAGCGAGAGGAGAGTTGAGAAACTTAATCGTTTGAGAGTGGCGGGCGCGGCAAACCCTAGCTAGAGTCCGAATATAAATAGGGTTGGACACCATAGACGGTTCTAAATTAGAACTGCTCGAGATATACTATCACTGCAGGCGGTTCTAACTTAGAACCGCTCGTGATATAGATGTATCATGCAGACGGTTTTAATAAACAACCATCTGTGATATACATGTATCACAGACGGTTTTAATAAACAACCGTCTGTGATATGTGATATAAGACGGTTTGTAGTTCAAACCGTCTGTGATATTATTTTGTATTGGTTAATATCTATATCTGTTTATTGGCTAGCCTCAGGAAATGCTAGTCATGCCCTCCGAAACAAGCAGAAAAGACAACAAGTACATGTATATACATCCAATTCACATTCATTTGAGAAACAATCACATCCATTTCATAGTACAAATCAATTAATTAACTCAAATGAACTAAAATTAACCATTCATCAGAACGTACATATATATACACACATTGTTCAATTAATCTTTAAAAATTAGCCCTTCATGATGATCGACGCGTATGTAGCTAGTTTCGTCACATCCTTCTTCCTCGACCCTTATGCCATTTCCGAAAGGAGGCAACTCGTCAAATTGATTGTATTCTTCCTCGTCCACTACATTCTCAACTCCGACAATCCTCCTTTTTCCATGAAGAACTACATGGCGCTTCTTATTTGCCGGGTCGGTAACATAGAAGACTTGAACAACTTGGTTAGTGCTTTGAACAACGTGGCGCTTCTTATTTGCCGGATCTTGAAAAGCACGTAGTCGAGCTCCCATATCTCCTCTATTTGCCCATAGTAGGAGCTCCTCAGCCCATCGGTACTGAATGCATCTATACGGACACCGCTGCTCGTTAGTGCTTTTTATATCCCGAGCTGCAGATAGAATGTGTACCCATTTATGTCGATCCTCGCCATGTTACAAGCTCAGTAAATGTTGGGCCTTTTGCCAACCATGTCAGCATATCACTTGACGAGCTCCTAGCAAGTTGCTCTTTCAACCATTGGTTGAACCGTCTGTTATATTGTCTCATGATCCAAACATCCGGCCGCACCGGATTCTATTGCCAAAGCATGTCCTTGTGCTAGTCGATATACGGGGACACTTCAGTCATGTGTTGCAAGACCGTGAAATGGGCTTGAGCATACACATCCATATTTGGAGTGATTGCTTTCCTTCTGATGGTCCCGATACCCTCGAGCCTCCCCTCATGGCAAGATCGAGGCACACCTATCGGTTCGACCTGAGCCATGTAATCGACGCAGAACTCAATGACCTCTTCGGTTGCATAACCTTCAACGATGTTGCCCTCTGGCCGAGATCGATTCCGTACATATGACTTGAGAATTCCCATGAACCTCTCGAACGGGTACATGCTACGTAGGAACACGGGCCCGCACATCTTTATCTCCCTCACAATATGAACAATGAGATGGACCATGATATCGAAAAAGGACGGAGGGAAATACATCTCAAGATCACATAGAGTCGTCACCACCTCGTCCTGCAGAGCATCTAGTCCTTCAGGATCGATGACCTTCTGAGCAATTGTGTTAAAGAAATAATATAGCCTCATGATTGACTCTCGGACCTTGATCGGCAAAATACTTCTAATTGCAACAGGGAGCATTTGTGTCATCAACACATGACAATCATGAGACTTCATGCCAATTAACTTCAAATCTTTTATCGAAACAAGTTTCTTCATGTTGGCGGAGTAACCGAACGGAACTTTCACACCATGCAAGCACCAGCACAGTTCGGTTCTCTCGGCCTTGGACAGAGTGTAACAAGCAGGGGGAAGGTACGTTCGTCCTTTATCGGTCCTTGTTGGTGCTAACTCAGGTCTGATGTCCATATCAACCAAGTCAAGCCGTGCGCTGACACCATCCTTTGTTTTGTCACTTAATGTTCAATAAGAGACCAATCAAGCTATCACATACATTCTTCTCTATGTGCATGATGTCGATGCAGTGGCGAACTTCTAGGTGCTCCCAATAAGGTAAGTCCCAAAATATTGATCTCTTCTTCCACATGTTCTTCTTACGGGTCCTCGATTTACATCCCTTTCCAAGCACAACATCTAAATCCTTAACCATATCATAGACCTCTTTTCCGCTTAAATGCCTTGGAGCTGAACTGTCCTCCTTCTCTCCATCGAATTGTTTCTTCATCCTACGATATGGGTGAGCCCTCCGAAGGAACCTGCGATGACGCATGTACACGGTTTTGCGCGAGTGATTCAGCCACACACTCTCGGTATCATCTAAGCAGTGAGTACAGGCTTTGGCCCCTTTTGTACTCTAGCCCGACAGATTAGCAAGGGCAGGATAATCATTTATGGTGCAGAACAACAAGGAATGTAAAGTGAAGTTCTCTCGCTTGTACGCATCCCATAACTGCACCCTTCAATCCACAAGATTTTTAGATCTTCCATCAATGGTGCTAGGTACATATCAATATCATTCCCAGGTTGCTTTGGCCCTTGGATAAGTATCGACAACAAAATATACTTCCGCTTCATACACAACCAAGGAGGAAGGTTGTAGATACAGAGCGTCACGGGCCAAGTGCTATGTCGGCTGCTCATGTTACCGAAAGGATTCATTCCATCTGTACTCAATCCAAACCTTATATTCCTCGGTTCCGCACCGAAGTCTGCAAACCTCCTATCGATGTTTCTCCACTGGGTGGAATCAGCAAGGTGTCTTAACTTTTTGTCATTCTTACGCTCCTCTGAGTGCCAATACAGCAGTTTTGCATTCTTTGGGTTCGCAAAAAACCGCTTCAAACGGGGAATTACAGGAAGATACCACGCCACCTTAGCAGGAGGTCCTTTCTTCACCTCGATTCCCTCGTCGTCATCTGATTGATTCTTACGCTTGTATCGGGATGCGTTGCACACCGGACATACATGCATATTTGTATACTCGTTACGGTAGAGGATACAATGTTCGGACATGCATGTATTCTTTCTACTTCCATTTCTAATGGACAAAGAACCTTCTTGGCTTTGTAGGTGGTTTTGGGCAACTCGCTTCTCCAGGAAGCATGTCCGCTAAGAGACCTAATACTGCGTGAAACTCTTGTCGGACCAACCGCTGCTTGCCTTCAATTTCAGCAGTTTAAGCACGGATGACAACCTTGTGTATTTCGACTTGCGGCAGGGAACAAAGGTTCTCCGAGTCCTCCATCAAGCCCCGAATTGAACATACTCCCTCTCATCACGCTTCCTTCGCATCATGAAGCATCCGATCTAGATTGTCATTGTGCAGCCTATCCGAATCGGAACCACAATCGACATCATTCGGCAGCATATCGTTGACTTCCTGTATAATATGCATATCGTTGACTTCCTGTATAATATGCATATCGTTGACTTCCTGTATAATATGCTCTTCACCGTGACTAGTCCAACATGTATAACCCTTTTTGAAACCCCTTCGAATCAACTGTGCTTCGATCTGCACTCGGTTGTTAAACATCTTTAGATTCTCGCAGTCAATGCACGAACAATACATATATTCCGCCCCCTTATTCAACATATCCTCCTCGGCAGCTCTTGTAAAAGCAGACACGTCATTAATGTACTCTTCACTCACACGGTTCTTAGTGTACATCCAGCTTCAGTCCATCACACGGTTCGTATTGAAAACCCTGAAAATAAATAAAAGGGTGACTTCGAAAGCGTATTTTCTGAGGCTTAATTACGCTTTTTTCATTTTTACATTTTTTCGGATTTTATTAACTTACATGTGGGCCCTACTTGTTAGTGACTCATTTTTTATTTCATGATTTTATTTATAAAATCTATGGCAGTCCCACATGTCATAGACTCGTTAGTTTATTAACTAAATGATTAAAAACAGTAGGATTTGAAGCTCAAACTGGGCTTAGGGTGACATCGCATTGCTAATAGTCGTGGCTCGGCCCTAAGGTCGCCTGAGGCGAACCGACGGTGATGTACGTCCTGTGGCGGCGCCTGAAGCTAGCGATTTCGGCGTAAATGCCTGAAACTACTCAAATTAAAGGATGCTTATGCTTAGCTCACCTCGATCACGACGAAGGTCCAAGGCGCGCTGCTCGTCGTCGATCGGTGAACAGAGGCGACGGCGGCAAGCTCCTCGGCGACAATATATAGCTGAAATGGACCAGGCCGGCTCAGTGAGGTGAGGCGATACTCAAACCGGGCACGGAACGGCGATGGACCTACCGTAGCGCCAGAGATGGAGATCAAGAAGACTCTGTTGGTCGGGGAGCTATATATGTACACTGCACCGTCTGTGATGAGTTAATTATCACGGACGGTTCATGTTTGGAACCATCTGTGAAGTATCATAGACGGTTCTGACCAAAAACCTATCGTGATATTGTAATATCACGACGGTTTTTATCGTAACCGCTCGTGATATGACATCTTCCTGAGCGGTTTTTAGCGCGGAGAATAACACGAGCGACGGTGGGTAAACAAAACCGCTCGAGATTGTGTTAATCTGAGCGGTTTCGATGAACCGTCGTGATCGGCGCCGATAGATAGCATTTCTATAGTAGTGTTGAGTCTACTGACTTCACCCGGCATCCTCGATCGTTCTGAACCTCAGCTCTCTAAGCCTAGTCCCGATCATCCTCGTCGTTGACCTCGAAGCCTCCTACACAACAATAGACCAAGAAATCGATTTCGGGAACAAGTTCTTCGCAACTTGACTCACGTTAGTCAAAACATGCATCATGCAACATATATGCACTGAAATCCATGAATTTAACCTAACCAACAAACATCACCGCCAAGCTGGCTGGCGAACAAGGCAAAATCGGTTAGACCGCCACCCACAACTTCTGACCGCCCCTGGCTGGTCTGACCGCCGCCTAGCCAATCTGACCGCCCAGCAAAGGGACTTAGCCAAATTTCCTCCTTAGAAATCCAAAACATCTCTAGAAATTTCAAACGAATAGAACTTTTGACTTGAAGCTTCAAAAATTATAAGACCAAGTGTAGGAGAATCCCCTCTCTTGCCTACACCCTCTATTTTTGGCCCAACTCCAAACTCAAAGCCACTTAATGGCCGATTAGACCGCCGCCCATGGCCGGTCTGACCTCCAGCCACTACACCCGAGGCTTGCCTGGTTTGACCGCCAGTTTTGGTCGGTTAGACTGCCACACAGGCCGATCTGACCGTCGACCTGGCTGCTCTGACCACGTATTGCCTGACAGCATTTGAACTTTCGTCGAAAACACATGTTTTCACAAACCCTCAACACCATTGCCAATTGTAACATCATCCTAAGATCATGAGCATATCCCCATGATATCCACACATCCTCGGTTTTATTAAATGGAGTACCAAGGAAATGTTTTCAATGTAAAAGAGGAGTGAGACAAGGTGATCCTCTCTCGCCACTTCTCTTCGTTCTTGCAGCAGATCTCCTGCAGACAATTATAAATGAAGCACACAGAAAGAATCTCCACAATATACCAAACCCGTTGACAACAGATGAGGATTTTCTTATAGTACAATATGTGAATGATACCTTGGTGATTATTCAAGTTGATGCAAGATAATTATTTTGTTTGAAGGGTCTACTAAATTCATTCGCCTTCTCCACAGGACTAAAAGTCAACTATAACAACTCATTTATAGTGCCCATTAATGTCATTGGTGACAAAATGTCTACCTTGGCAAATACCTTTGGATGCCAAATTGGTACTCTTACTTTCACTTATTTGGGTTTACCACTGGGAACAACACGGCCAAGAGTACATGATTTTTCGCCACTGATTGATCGAGTAGAGAGAAGACTATCAAGTTGCATAGCTTATCTCTCTCGTGGAGGTTGATTGACAATGATCAACTTGGTATCCCACCTCCCAACTTTTTGGATGTGCTCACTCAAGATCCTAGTGACAGTCATTAATAATATTGATCGAGCTCAAAGGCACTGTCTTTGGAGTGGTTCGGATTTAAATGCAAAAGGTGCAAATCTAGTCGCATGAAATTTGTTATGCAAACCAAAAAACAAAGGGGCTTTGGAGTTCTTAATTTACAAACACATAATGATGCTCTCCTAATGAAGAATCTATATAAGTTCTACAATCACCATGATATTCAATGGCTGAAGCTGATCTTGGAAAAGTATCATCGAAATAATATTCCTCACAACACAAGGAATCAAGACACTTTTTGTTGGAGAGATATTATGAAAGACATTATGATTCATAGAGGAATTGCTATGGCAATAATTGGTGTTCGTACATCAGTGTTATTTTAGTTGGATTTTTGGAATTCTAACCTTTACTGTCAAAAATATCCAACGCTATTCACCTTTGCTAAAACCAACAAATCTCGGTGGTTAATCTACTCCAAAATCCAGGTATAAGAGAATAGTTCAACCTACCATTGTCTATTGAAGCTTTTGAGGAATATAATATGATTAAGGAAGACATTAGGCGTTTTCTTCCAATTAATAATTGCCAAGATAGTTGGACATACACATGGGGCTCAGCACAATATTCGTCTCAAAGATACTACAAATTCTCTTTTAATACTCTCATGCAATCTCGGTCACTCAAATGGATTTGGAAAAGCAAATGTGTTATGAAACTTCAGGTTTTTTGCACGATAACTTTTAATGGATAGACTGAATACACAAGACATGCTACACAGATGGCATATTAATATAGAGGGTGATCAATATTATGTCCTATGTCCAGATAGAGAGGAAGAAACTCTACACCACTTATTCTTTGGCTGTCAATTCAGTCAATCATGTTGGAATATCATTGGCATTAATTGGGATGATACAACTGATGTTCAACTTAAAGTGGAAAGAACAAGATTAACCTTCAATTCTATGTTCTATATGGAAATCTTTATTTTGGCAGCATGGCATATTTGGAAACAAAGGAATGGCAAAGTGTTTGAGAATATCACGCTGAATATTATTAGTTGGAAAAATCTTTTTAAGAGTTAACTTGCTCTGCATGTGCACCGAGTCAAAGAAGATCATAGACAAACTTTTTTTGATTGGCTACAAACAATTGTTTGATGTTCTTTGCCCTTAGTGGGTTGTAACTTTTTTCCTTTTTACCCTGTACATAAAGTTTTTATTAATATATATACAATAGGGGCCTCTCTTACTGTTCCTCGTAAAAAGAAGTTTGTTTCGTTGGCCTACGTGATGTGTAAATTTACGATAACACTATTGCCCATACGTCCGACACAATCCGTGGTATTAGACGCTCGCCCTAATCCAACTCCCCCTTCCCCTCTCGCACTAACCCCACCCACCGACACTTCTCCTCTAGAGTCCAGACCTCCACCCCCATTCCTCTTTCTCCAATCTCCAAGTCCAAGCACCACACACTCTCTCCTTCCTATCCAGCTCCCTGCTCTCTTCAGGTTGGCCAGCAAAAAGGTGTCGCCTCAACGGTGGCAATGTTTGACGGTGGAGGCGGAGAAGCACCGAGGCTGCAAAAGTGGCAGAGGGAGCGGCGGATTTGGTCATTTTTTTGTGGCAATGGTGGATTGATGAAGACATAGATCGAAGAGGAGGGAGTGAAATGTAGTGGGATGAAAGGGGGACTGCGGTGAGGAGACACGATGGCTAGAGGAGATGAGGCAACAGACGACAAGCGAAGGAGTAGGGGTGGCGGATGGTGATCAGCGCGGCGTGGCGAGGCTGGGATGGTGTGATCCAACGATGAGGCACTAGGTTGGCCTCTCCCCCTGCCAGATTTGGGCTTCGTTCTCTGACGAGCTCGCTCATTGCTATCTGCGCATGCACCTTCTTCGAGTATGCTTTTATTGTTGCAGGTGTTCTTGAATTTATTGCAGCCCCTTTCTCCATTGTTGCACACAATATTTCTTTGTTACAACTTGGCTTTCTCAATTCAATCAACAATAGTTTTTGTTACCGTGGGCCGATTGATTTGTTGCATAGGGGTTTTTTTTTGCAATAAGGTTGTTTTGTTGCATCATTTTGTTGCAGGAGGTTGTTACAACCAAAGCAGGATTTGTTGCAAGCTCATGAACCCGTTGTTGTGCTTCACATATTTTTGTTGCACCACATCAAATGACCAAGATCTATCTTCTTAAGTGAGATACCACGATAGATTCTTAAGTGAGATCCCACAACAAAGCAGGATAAATTCTTTTTGTTGCACTTGTTGGTTAGATTTGTTGCAAATATTACATAGAAATGTTGCGCCTGAGCATCCGATGATTTGGCTTCCATCGAACGACTGACCGCTAATTGCTTCCGTAAATTAACAATCTCTAAAACTAAAAGCGTAGGCTTTCAAAGACTATAAAGAAAACTCAAACAAGAGTGTACCAAAATGTTTTAGCGATGGTTGAATTGGTGCTTTCCCTCTATGACTTTATAGTGTTCTTGTGTACCAAATTGGGCTAGTTTTTTTAGGGACGAATTAGACTAGTAAGTGGGACAGAAGAGCAAGCAACTACCAGTTTTCGACTACTGGTGTGGAAACATGCAATAAGGGTCCGCCTGTGTGTGATTTGGGTGTCTGCATATGGCCCGATCAAGCAGTTAGTACAACAACCCACCTGAATATAGTTCAGTGCGTTCAACTAAGCATATGTGTGGATTCATCATAGAGAATTGCTATGGCCCAGACGTCTAAAGCATCGGATGCCCACTCTAGGCACTCAAAACACTCCAGTCCATCCAAGCATCGGATGCCTTCTATGCCCACGTGATGACCTCCCCACCTTTTTTAGTTTTGACTCCTGCTTCTAGTCTTCTTCTCCAACTAAGGTATAACACCAGACCAAAGCTTCTCTCTTCCCTGTCTCTCTCTTTTTGTCCTTCCATCTCTCTCGCCATGGCCATAGTTGGTAGGAGCTCGCGTGCTCCTCCTTGTTCCTCTTCCTCCCTCCTTTTCTCACCACTCGTGGTCATGGCTGAAGCCCGACGTGGATGCCCTTCCCATTTTGAGGATACTATCACTTGTGCTCATGAGTGCCACCTAGGCCAGCCACGCTCCATCGTAGGTAGGCATGGACTCCATGAGCACTGTGGCCATGATTGATGAAGATGAAAAGGTCATCGCCCTACAAAGATGTGAGATGTTGCAATAGATTGTTCGAGTTGTTGCAATAAGAATTTTGAGATGTTTCATCTATTTGTTTTGATTGTTGTAACAAAATTTTCAAATGTTGGGTTTAGGATTTCAAGATTGTTAGGGAAGGGTCTCGTGCTACCTCGAGCTGATGATAACTTTGGCAAGGCAAGGCGCATTGAAGTTTGCCTCAACAACTTTGGGAAGGCGTGACTTGGACCGAGTCTGTGGACCAACCTCAACGAGTCGTGACACATTGGGGGATCCATCCGAACCATGTTTGGGGTAGCCATGCGCTAAGACCCCATCGACACCCGTGTAGAAGGAAGGTCAACAACGTCGCGAATCTCGGACTTGGCGGGATCCACCTGCGCGATGGATGAAAGTAACCCTCGGTGCAAGATGAGCCCCGAGGGCAATGATGTAACTTCTAGGGATCTCCTCCTCCCACTATAAATAGGTCCCCTTTTAAGTGGGAAGGGGGAGACCACTTGTAACTCGGACTAGACATATGTAATACACTTGTACGTTTCTTTGAGTGCGATTCTTGTTGAGTCCCCCCCCCCTTTGTATCCTTTGCAGACGAGGTATTTGATTAACAATGCCTACAAGTTTACCGTCTAATCTTGTATCGATGAAGAAAATGTTGCTCATGTTAATTTTGGTTGTTGCAGTAATAATTTCTTGATTTTTTTCTATAGTTCATCCCATTTGTTGCAATTAGTTTTTTTTGTTGCGCTGTATTGGTCACAATGTTGCATGTCATGATTTTTTTGTTTCACCCCTTTGGTGGTTGCTTTTTTGTGATTTGATGGTTGTTTGTTGCATTTTTTGTGTTGTGGGGAAGAGGGGATTTGGCTGTCTAAGGTCACGTACACTCTATTGGATTATCGATTTTTTGAATCAATGAATTGCTTGGAGTGGGGGGATGCTACGAGCAAACTTGAAATGTGAGAAGACGGCGCTCATGAAGAAGATGCCGTGAAAAGGAGACCAAGGGTAAAAAAAGAAGGAGCAAGTATCGGACGTGAGTGGTAGGACGAGCGAGCAAATTGAATAACAAATATAGCATACGGAGCTAGCGGCCGGATCGAATGTTCGGGCGCTAGTCACGTCCTTCATCATATAATAGATAGATCTTGGACCCAATCACTAGAGAGTGTGTCAAGGCAATATCAAGGCCTTAATAATGCGTGATGTGCTGATGGGCAATTGACGAATCTCAAAGCAATGTAGTTAATATTTGGTAGGGGGAGGGGGGATCAAACAAGCATAACCTAAATTAGAATTTGCCCCTACCTAATTGTCAGACCCCAAATTTGTAATTTGGAATCTTCTGTGCTCACAGCACCAGTCCCTGGATCAGTAGTTAGTACTCATAGTTACATCATTGGATATCAAACATATATTACAAAAATGTAAAGCTATTGTATAATAATAAACAAAACACAAAAACACTGTGAGAACCTAGGGTATTTAACTTGTAATACTTAACCATTTAATTGGTCCTAGCATTACAAACCAAATATCCCGTGCCTCGGAGTAGTATGTACCTCCCAGGAGTGGCACACATACTCCATCACAAAATATAGCATCCATTCCATACACAAGTCATTGCAATACCGAGTCTTCAAAGTTTACAACACAAAGGACACACATAATAGAGTTATTACAACAGGGGCCGACCGGCCAAAAGATAACGTAAATAAACAAAGTAGCAGCGGAAACAAAAGCCATAAGATGACGATAAACAAAAGCCAACATGTTTGCCCTTACCCACAAGGCAACCGACTTGGCTGCCAAGCTAGTCGTCCTGCACGAAGTCGGTCTCACAATAGTTAACCCCTTGGGGGTCAACCTCCTCTGCAACAATTAAGCAATGTAGTTAAGTACAAAAATGTACTCGCAAGACTTACGCATAACAAACCTATACATAGCTACGTGCAAGCTGAATCAAGGAGAAGCCATAGGGTTCATTTTAAGCACAAAGCAATATTTCATTTGCAATAATGTAATAGATTGAAGGCAATTTTAGCAAATCTGTTTTTATTTGTTTAAATAACAGCAAGACAACATTTATAATTATAAATAACACCCTAGAGATGACTTCCCAACAGCCACTACAACATAGCACGAATTACCCATTCGTACCACTCAAATTCAAGTTTTATAAAAAATGTTGTAGTCTAGTTCTTACACGACGTAGCCAAGCATGTCCATAACCTAGGATGAGGCTATTCGAATAGTTTATACCCTGCAGGGGTGTACAACTGTACCCACACGTCAGACCGCCTTTTTGCCAAGCTATTAAGCACACTTCCTTATGTATGCTGGCACGGCTAAGTTCTACGAGACATTTCCAATATTGTGTATTAACTACGAGTCGCCCGTATGATGGAAACCTTACGTTGTGTCGGAGTCATCGGTAGAGAGAAAACTTACCGATGCTCCTCAGAGTGGAAAACTTGGACAGGAACCCACCCCGTCACACCCAACACACACAGATCATTTCCTTTTTCACACAACACACACAATCTCCTGCGACTCAGAGCTAACACACGCCAAAGTACTCAGTCAAGAGGGGTTCCCATATAGCCCTCGTGTGGAATGCATACAATAACGCTCAGATCAGTGACACAAGTAACTCGGTCCTTGTTGACTTAGGCACCATCCATACACCCGATAACCACACCATCAGACAATGTGCCCAAGTCTAAAACATTTTATTTTCAGTTTTAGTTTCTGAAATACAATACATATGTAAGACCCGGGATTAACACTCCCAAATCCTCTGTGTGTTTCTGAACTAGTCCCATGATCAGTAGCTAGTCCACACAGTAAACAAATATGGTAACAAAATCATATCACAACTTTATTAATAAATAACAACGGAGTTGATTACAAAGGAGGCTTACAGGCCAACAATAAAATAAACACAGCGGAAGACGAAGAAGTAGTAGGGTCCTGTTAATCGCCACAGCAATCAATCTGGGAAGCGGCCTAGTCGTCGAGATCCACACCGGTAGCAAAGTCCTTCTCCTCTGAAATTATTTGCATTAAGCAAGAATGAGCACAACTACCATGCTCGCAAGTTACACCCATCAAATAATGAGAATGACATGCATATATGGATATCTCAAAGGAAAGCTTAATATGGTTGAATTTGCATAAAGCAAAGATTTTCTTTAAATACTTGTATAAATTTTCAAGGCCATTTTTATACCATATCTAAAATCAGATTTTCAATAACAGTTTTATAGTGTGGATAACCTCCATAATGAATGGTGAAGGATACCTCCTATCACATGGCTTCCGCCTAAATCCCATTTGGATAGAAATCCAAAATCCTTTATGTCAAATCATTTTGAAACCAAAACCAAAGTATAACTTTGAGTGGCTTTGCTAGCATGTCCATGATCATGACGCTGCTATTCAATAGTTTTACACTCTGCAGAGTTTGTACAGCTTTACCCACATGACACGAATTCTCTAGTTTGTCCCGGCATATATCTATGCCACGGCCACTACCTTAGGTAAGCGGTCTAGAGCACGTGACAAGGCTTTTACAAAGCTCTACCCAAAAGTATTCATGCCCGCTAAGGTTTCACTTCCATTGACTACCCATCCTCCGGAAGCCCCTCTTGCGCCAGGTGGGAAAACTGTCTAACCAACACCCACACAAACAAATGGCACAAATAACAATGAGGTATCACTAATTATTAAGCCAGGTCCTACTCCCCATACTGAGGACATGTGGTTGCACGGTGAGGCATAGCCCATTATAGGCATAGCAAAGGAACGCTCAAAGGCCGGTCCTTAATTGACTTGGGCGACTTTCCAAATAACCCCTGGGCTTCAACCCTAACCAGATTGAGCCCGTGCATTGACATACACCAACCAAACAACCATTTCGCCCAAGTACAAACCATCATTTTATTTTATTTTTCAAAGTCATTTATGAACTTCCATAACACACCAATGTCATGGATACAATTTAAACAATATTTGAATTTTGGCTGAAACTCCCCAAATCAAACATTTTTGGTCTAAGCATGTCTTTGCAACTTTTTCAAATGATCCTAGTTCATACTATTGTATCAACTAGGTTTTATCTAAGGTGACAAGGGGTGAGGGATTCAATGTCAAGGTATTGTCAGGTACGAGACCGGTAAGTGAACCATCCGTACTGTGTTCATAATCCGATAATCCAAACTCCAGTAATTATGTGATTCTATACTCCAATATTAATTAGTCCAATATCCACCATATCAGTCTATTTCTATGATCTGACCTCCATCGATCCAACATTCAGTAATGCTCTAATTCTATAATCTGATATCCATCAATCCATTAATCCCTAATGAATTATTTCTAATAATTCAACACCCATCAATCCGATGATTATGTAATCCTATAATCCAATTTTTGATAATCCGTTATCCAATGATTATCTATTTCTATAATCCATTCTTCGTTAATCCATTATCAACAATTATCTACTTCTAATATCTAATCAAGTTTTATTCCCAAAATCCCACCAAGATTTAATCCTATAATCCAACATCCAAGCAAATCAATATTCCATAAAGACTACTTCTATAATTCAATCTTAATAGTCCAATATCAATAGTTAGCTATCTCTACCATTCAATATCCATTGATCACTTATTTCTACATCCGTCATTAATGCATTCATATAATCCAATCTCCAACCGTTATTTTTCCTATAATCTATCGATCAACAATTGTATAATTGTAAAATCAATAACTAAGCATCATGTATTCATATAATCTAATATCCAGCAAACACGTGATTCTATAATTCAATATCCATCCATAATGCATATCTACAATCCCATGTCCATTCAATTGTGTAATCCTATACTTCCATCTCCCATATTCTGATGCCCAATAATATATTTCTATAATTTAATCTCAACAACAAATCAATTTCTTTAATCTCATATCCAACGATCATGTTATCTTATAATCCAATATTTTCACTTTCTACCTCCAGTATATATATCACATTCGGAATGGTTCTCCATATGGTCTATACCGACAATATTTGGCTATACAATGGAATAGGGAATAACTATAAAGCTTAAAACAGGGATTTAAATTACATGAATATAAATACGCATGCAATAATAATTTAAAACAGAATTTAAATAATTTAAAATAATGGGTGCAAATATGGTCAACAATGTAACTTGCCTTGCTTGGTGATGTTGTTTTCCTTAACAGGTCACCTAGTACTCACAAACACTCTCTCCAGGTTGCTTGTGCGTACAACCACAATGATCATACAGTCAAAATCAATCCTCTTATATGGTCTCCAACTACGTTGAAAACTGACTCTCCGAAGTCGTCGAAATCTATACGCGAAAACGATCTAAATTCAAACAAAATTCAAATAACAAATCAAAAAGGCAAATCAATTTAACTCAAAACTAAATAATTCTATTTTATTTAGTTAGATAATAGTTTTATAAAATTTTAGAAATTTGAAACACTCAAATTGGAGTTGGGATTTAAAAGATATGAATTTTACAAGTTTTAATCCTAAATCTGAGATTTAAATGAATTTCTAAATACAAACAAGATTCAAATGAAGTACAATTTAAATAATTTTGGTTTAGTTAGCTAGATCTTCAATTTATATGAATTTAGAAATTCTAAACACTTAATTTGGAGTTAGGAATCAAAAGATATGAATTTTACAAATTTAAATCCTAAATTTGTAGTTTAAATCATTTCAAATTCAATCAGACAGTTTAAACTTAAACAAATTCAAATAATTATATTTTATTTAGCTAGATGATAATTTTATAAGGTTTTAGAAATTGGTATCACCCAATTTGGAGTTGGGATGAAAAAGATATGAATTTTACAAAATTTGATCTAAATTTGGAATTTAAATAAATTTTAAATTCTAAAACAAGACTAAACTGAACTCCAAATTAAATACTTATATTTTATTTAGTTAGGCAATAATTTTCATCTAATTTGGAGTTAGGATGCAAAAGTTATGAATTTTACAAGTTTTAACCAAATTCTCAAATTAAATGAATATTTTGATTTATTTTTCGAAGAAAATCCTTTATTTGAAATCTTGACGCAAGCAATAGGATTTTTGGTTTTAAAAGACATTACAATAAACTCGATAGGTGGGCCCCACGTGTCATAGACACGGTCCATATGGACTAGGCCCACGGGGTTTTGGCTCAGAGGCGTCCGACACGGCGCCACATCATCGACACGAGGCGCCACTGGTCGCCACGTGGGCTTTTTGCGCCGAGGTGGCGCACGGTTGGCGCCGAGGTGGCCAAGCCACGTCGGCCCGGCGAGGTGGCGCTGGGGACGGCTCACGGCAGAGGGTCGCACGACGGCACGGAGAAGGCATCAATCGAAAGAGGACGGCGTCAGGATCACAATGCTCACCGTGGTGGCGCAAGGGGGCGAAGGGTTCGCCGGCGGCGAGGATTTTGGCGGCGGTGAGGTTCGGTAGATGGCGGCGGCGCGTCCCGTAGGGGCCCCATGAGGTGGAGGCGCGCACCGGGACGGCGTTGAGGTGGTGGTTCCGAGGGTACCGGCGGCGGCGGCGAGGAGGCGGCGGTGGCGCCGGAATCGGGGAAGAAGTCTCAAGCAAGACGCATAGAGCCCAAAATTCGGTCGATTGAGAGGGGGAGAGAGGGTGTGAGCGAGAGGGAGAGATGGAGATGGAGGAGGCGCTCTCCATGCTCCCTTTTATAGGGGCTAGGGGGCACCGGAGTGGCGTGGATGCGTGGAGGTCGTGGCGCGGCAATGGCTGTGGCAGTTGGGCACGCGGGCAAGACGGGTGAGAGAGAGAGGGAATCGTGGGGGGAGTGGAGGCGGTTGAGGGGTGCGGGTCGTGCGCGAGTGGCGCGGGGAGGTAGGGGCGGTTGAGGAGGACGGTTGAGGAGCTCCCGTGCGGCAAAAATGGCGGCCGGTCCATTGGGGTCGTGGGGAAGAAGGTGGGAGGGAGGAAGAAGGCTCGGCGGCGGTTGGATTGGAATCGTGTGGCGCGGAGAGAGGGAGGCGTGGATGTGTAGGAACCGTCGGATTTAGATCCGCAGTTGGAGGGAGGGGTAGGGAATGAGGAGATGGGGGTCTTGAGGCGGGCCATGCGGGCAGTGGGCGCGTGCTGCAGTGGAGGGGAGTTGGGCCGGGCGAGCTTTCGGCCCAAAAACAAATGGAGGATTTAAATTGTTTTGCGATTTTAAATAATTCCGTTAATTCAAAACGATTTTAGAAAATAGCAATTTAGCTCCAAAAATTCTAGAAAAATTTATAAAAATTCCTAGAATTATTCTAGACTTAATAAAATTATCTCCAACTTAGATTTGGCTTTTAATTTTGCAAATAAATTATTTTGATTTTAAAATATTTAGGAAAAAGCTTTTAAAATTTCAGAAAATCCTCAAAATTAATTTAGTTTTTATTTTTTCAACTTTAACTCAAATAAAACTTTAATAAATTTTATCTTTGACCTTTAAAACTTCAGAAATTAAATAAAGCAATCAAATTCTTTCAAATTTCAGAAAATTCAATAAAATGATAACTTTAATAAATATTAAATTGGTAACAGAACTTTGGGCTGTTACAACATACATGGGTAACCTGACCCAAGTAATTTGAAGTGATGATATAACGACTATCGCCAAAACGATGATCCACATTCTACCGTTCTAAGCATTGCTAAGCGACATCAACTCGTATAATACAACTAAAGTGACTAGAGCCCATCCATCGAGCTCTAAGTCACAACGGATAAATACCTAGGCTCAGTAGTAAAGGATGGATGTTTACCTACAGTTCATTTAACTAAACAGGTAAACTATCACGAACTAAGAAATAACTTGACAAGATAGCATGCCTACATATAGTTGAAACAATTGAAATATTAACATACACAAATAATAGGATCAATGTGCATCAAAGAAAAACTACTTGCCTTGCTAGAGATAACCATATTGCTGCAGAGGATCACTCCCGTATTCAATAGAATCGTCAGAACCTATCGAAAGAATCGAGAAGAAACAATAAGAACGAATAACACCGAAAAGACTCAAAAATTCAAAATTATTCAAAAATCATGAAATTTTCACAGAAGGTAGATCATGATTTTAAATGAATTTATCAACAAAAATCAAACAATTTGGAGTTTGCATGCAAAAGTTATGGCAATTTGAAAATCAGATTTCAAGAAAATCCAATTAAAAGCTGACTGTTACTGTTCATCCGAATTAAAAGTTTTGGCACAAATTTGTAGAAGGGTGGTGAACATGAAAATTTTATGGTAGGCAGAGCTCCTAATGAGATGAACTATGAAATTTGATTCACCACATTTGGAGTTAGAATGAATTTCTTATGATTTTTCAAAGTCAAGAAAGTAGTGCACAAAACATAAAGTAAACTAAGATTTTAAGAGGAAGTAACCTACTCAAAACCTATTCTACCATAAATTACACTAATAGAGGAATCCAACAAAATTGATTTCACTCCATTTGGAGTTACAGAGAAAAACTTATGCATTTTTCAAGTTAAAACAACTTTTAGTGCAAAATAAGTCTAAACCAAAAGTAAATCTACCAACAATCAAAACTGGAACAGTAACAAGCCCCAAAAACTAAACCAAAATAAAGTACACTAAAAATTTAACCCAACAAAATTTGAATCATCCAAAAAGGAGTTAAGATAAAATACTTATGCAATTTTGAAGTTTAAAGCAATTAACAGTACATAAATAAATCATTTCAGAATATATAGAACCATATAATACATTTCCTACCGACATTGGATCTAGCCTCAGCCACTGACCCATGGGACCCCAAGTCAAAGGTTGACCTAGTCAACTTGACCCAGTCCTCAGCTGAAAACGTCGAAGGCGTATTTTAAAAAATACGCTTTCCAATTACAAGGACACACTTTCAGTTTTAAGTGTATAGGAAATATGTTTTGCTTAAAATAAAATGTACTACACACTTACTCAACATCTTAACTAGATATATGGGCCCACTCGTCAGCGGGACATCACGTCCTTAACTCAAACTAATTTGCTCTTAAGACAATGTTTAACATCTAATGATGATTCTACAGGGCGTGTCGGCGTTCGACAACGGAGGCGCTCTCGGCCATGAGCTCGCCCAGTGTCTCGCCAGCGAAGGAAGCTACGGCGGCGCTAGCCAATGGCCAAAACGGAACCTGCACGCTATTGCGCACCTGTGGACACCGGTTGTGAGGGTAATGGTGGTCTGACAGGGCGACGCGACGCAGCGGGGCGGAGGAGCTGCTACGTCTATGGCGAAAACTAAGGCTCGGCGACGCTTGGACCGAGTTAGCGTGCGCGTGACCACTAGAGGTGCTCAATGACCTTACCAGAAGGACGCGGGGAGGATGAGCTGGACGGAGGAAGGCCGACGACGTTGAACTGTGGCGGCGACGAAGGCTTCACTGAGGGGAGCTTGTCCTAAGCAAAAAGAGAGAAATGGGTGCCAGGTAAAGCTTAAGTGACGGCTTGAGATGGTGCTAGCGCGAGGAATTGCTCAGAGTCTCACCCTGCTAGAGTTGGAGATAATAGAGGTGCTTGCGGACGGAAATGGGGGTAAACTCAAAATTCTTGAGCTCCTGTGAATAATCCAACGAATAGATTGAGGGGAAAACTTTCTCATACTGTGGGATGCAAGATGACGTGGAAATGGGAGGAAGAGCCTCACCGGAGACGAAGATGGCACGTCGGAGCAACTTCGGGCGCGCTCCAGCGAAGATGGTGGCGAGCTCTGCGTCCTGGGGTCTACACAGGAAGACAAGAGCTTAAACCAGGCACAAAGGGGCGGTGAGGGACGGAGAAGGAGTGGGACGCATTGGAGCGAAGCTCACCCGAGTAGAGAGCAAGAATGAGCTTCCCTTTCCTCGGCCAAAATGAGGAAAAGTGGGGGAGAAGGAGGTCTCGAGGAAGGGTTAAGCTCGGGAAAGAGACGGAAAGGGAGCGGCGTCACCAGGCGAAGGTCCAGGATTGGTCGGGAGAGGCGGTGGCTCACGGCATCACTAGCACAGCTCAGGAGCTTGCGGGCGTGTGGCGAGAGAGCTCTGCGCGAGAGCCAGCGTGTCGAGGGAGAAGGATCCGACAAGAGGGTCCCACCGTGTCAGCGAGAGTGAGCGGTGCGAGTCTTGGTGTGGTTCAAGCCAGGTATGTTTAGTCGGTTCGGTCCAGTCAATAGGCTCGGGTCGGAGGAATAGTGCAGAGTTGGGTTTAAGAATAAGGCTGAGAGTTCTAGGAATTTTTAGATAGAGTTTCATAACTCCAAAAATTCTAAAATTTTTAAAAGAGGCTCCTGACTCTAGTTAAAACCTTGTATAAATTTTTCAGAATTTTTTATATAATGAATTTATCTCTAGAAAAATCACAAGGTGCTATTCTAGGGTTTGACTAAGGAAATAACCAGTTTGACTAGCTCTTTTGAAATAGTAAATAAAATCTAAAAATCATGAAATTTTTCAGAGGGGTCACTAAGAAGCTCTATAAGCTAGGAAAAATAATCCTAGAGGATGATCACAAGAGTTGCTAAAGGAGTTTTCAAAGATTATGCTTTCTTCAATTGAAACATTGGTCTTTGAAATTAGGAAACCCCTGGGGAAAATTTCCAGAAAATTCAAATGACATCGTGCGGCATCAAAAGTTTTAATTTCTCCTCATTTTCATACATTTGAAACACAAACCATTGTTTGGGATGTTACAAAGAAAGACGAGTAATTGGCATGAAGGCGATCCTCCTGTTCCCAAGTTGCTTCATCCTCGGTATGATTTGTCCGCTGAACTTTAAGGAATTTGATGGCACGCTTTCTTGTTCTTCATTCAGCATCTTCGAGGATGCGAAAAGGATGCTCATGGTAGGTCAAGTCTTCTTATACATCAAGGCTTTCCAATGGAGCTTCCTCGGTTGGAACACGAAGACACTTCTTCAATTGGGACACATGGAATACATTGTGTACTCCCTAGAGTGCAGCGGGCAATTCCAACTTATAGGTAACAGCTCCTTTCTTCTCGATGATGCGGTAAGGACCGACATATCGAGGAGCTAGTTTCTCTTTGACGCCAAATCGTTGATGGCCCTTCAGAGGAGAGACTTTGAGATAAACAAAGTCATTTGGCTCAAAGCTCAACTCACGACGACGATGATCCGCATAGCTCTTTTGCCTTGTCTGAGATGTGCGTAATCGGTCTCGAATTAACCGAACTTGACTTTCGGCCTCATTGATTGAGTCTGGGCCAAAGAATGGTCTTTCACTGGTTTCTGACCAATTAAACGGGGTTCTACATTTTCTCCCGTATAAGGCCTCAAATGGTGCCATGCCAAGACTAGCTTGAAAGCTGTTGTTGTAGGAGAACTCGGCAAACGACAAACATTTCTCCCAATTCTTTCCATAAGAGAGAACATAGGCACAGAGCATGTCTTCCAAGACTTGATTCACTCTTTTAGTCTGGCCATCAGTTTGAGGATGGTATGCGGTGTTGAAAGAAAGACGAGTCCCTATAGCTTCTTGCAAGCTATTCCAAAATTGAGAGGTGAAAAGTGTACTACGATCTGAAACAATCGTCTTTGGTACTCCATGTAAACTCACGATGCGAGCTATGTAGAGATCCGCCAAAAGTCCTACACGAAGATCCGCCTTGACGGGTAGGAAGTGTGCCACTTTAGTTAGTCGATCAATGACAACCCATATGGCATCATTTCCCTTGGATGTTTGGGGCAGACCGGTGATAAAATCCATACCGATCGAGTCCCACTTCCACTCAGGTACTGGCAAAGGTTGCAGCAAACCCACTGGACGTTGATGTTCGGCTTCACACGACGACATATGTCGCACTCGGTAATGAACTTTGCGATTTCTCACTTCATTTGGGTTCACCAGAATCTCTGCCGAAGATCTTGATACATCTTTGTGGCCCCGGGATGAATGGATAAGGGAGAATCATGGGCTTTGCGGAGGATAAAATTCTACAATTCCAAGTCCTTCGAAACAACAAGGCGCTGTCCGAACCATATAACACCATTGTAATCTTTTGAAAAGCACTTGGTTGTCCCATCCTTGATATTTTGCTTGATTTGGTTTACCCCGACATCTATTTGTTGTGCAGCCTTGATCTGATCTTCCAAGGTTGGTTGCACAACCATGGTAGCAAGGAAACCATGCTCAACCACTTCCAAGTTAAGCCGCTGAAACTCTTCATGAAGGGCGGGCTGTTGCTCCTTGGTCAGCAAAGTATTGAAATAAACTTTGCGATTGAGTGCGTCACCAACAACATTTGCCTTACCCGGATGATATTGGAGATCCATGTCATAATCTTTGATCAATTCCAACCACCTCCTTTGCCTAAGATTCAGATCTGGTTGGTACTTCAAACTTTTGTGGTCTGAATGCACTTCGCAATGATTACCAATGAGGTAATGTCGCCAAATCTTCAGTGCATAGACCACTGCAGCTAATTCCAAGTCATGAGTTGGATAATTGAGCTCATAAGGTCTCAATTGTCTTGATGCATAGGCCATAACTTTTCCTTCTTGCATAAGAACACAATCGAGTCCTTGACGAGAAGCATCACAATAGATATCGAAGCTTCGGTGGACATCGGGAAAAATGAGAACTGGAGCTGTGGTCAATCTCTTTTTGAGTTCTTGAAAACTCTTCTCACAATCAACGGACCACACATACTTCTTGTCCTTCTTGAGCAACTCTGTCATCGACTTCGCGATCTTGGAGAAATTCTCGATGAAGCAGCGGTAGTAGCCTGCTAAACCGAGAAAACTCCTCACGTCGATCACCGACTTGGGCTGACCCCATGAGAGCACATCGCTGACCTTGCTAGGATCCACGGCTATGCCTCCCACTGAAAGAACATGACCCAAGAATGCCACTTCTTTCAACCAGAACTTGCACTTGCTGAACTTCGCATAAAGCTGGTGCTCACACAGCTTTCCCAACACAAGCTTCAGGTGTTCAGCATACTCGTTGTCATTCTTTGAGTAGATAAGAATATCATCTATGAAGACCACCACAAACTTGTTCAAATACTCCATGAATACCATATTCATAAGATTCATAAACAGGGTAGGAGCATTCGTCAAGCCAAAAGGCATGACGGTATACTCGTACAGTCCGTAACGAGTAGAGAAAGCCATCTTCGGAATATCTTCAGATCTGATTCAGACTTGATGATAGCCCAACCTCAGATCAATTTTGGAGAATACCTGAGCTCTGGTCAATTGATCGAAGAGGTCGTCGATCCGAGGCAACGAGTACTTGTTCTTCACCGTCACTTCATTCAATGGACGGTAATCAACGCACATTCGCAGGGTCTTGTCCTTCTTCTTCACAAAGATTGCAGGACAGCCCCACGGTGATGAGCTTGGGTGGATAAAACCCTTCTCTTGAAGCTCACTAAGTTGAGCTTTAACTCCTCCAATTCATTCGGAGGCATCTGGTATGGCCTCTTCGAAATCGGAGTGGTACCGGGCAGCAACTCAATGATGAACTCGACGTCCTGGACTGGAGGCATTCCAGGAAATTCCTCGGGAAATACATCCACAAAGTCACACACCACTAGGACTTCATCAATTTCAAGAGCCGGTTTCGCTTCAAGCGCAAAAAGATGTGGTTCTTGCAGCCTTGGTGAAATTCCAACTTACTCGCTGGATGGACTTGTCAGGAAGATGAATTTCTTGGCACAATCAATCTGTCCCAAGTGTTGGGATAACCAATCCATGCCAGGTATCATATCCAAACTCGCTGAATTGAGGAGGATAAGATTTGCCAAAAATCCCACTCCTCCAATCTCAATAGAGACGTCCCAACACTCTTTTTCAGCTCTTATTTCCGACCCCGGAGAGTGAATAATCAAAGGAACATGCATGGGAACAATTTGAAGATCACTAAGTGCAGCAAAAGACTTTGATATAAAAGAATGAGAAGCTCCGAAATCGAACAAGACAATAGCAGGTTGAGAGTTGACAAGAAGCATACCCAACACGACGTCGGGTGCCTCCTGCGTTTCCTCGTTCGAGATATGGTTGACTCGGCCGCTTCCCAAGCTCTGAGTCCTTTGGATAACCTTCTGATCTGGAGGATGACCATTTTCTTGCCCTCGCCGTTGCACCTGGTTAGGGTGAGTGGCCGCTTTATTCTTCACAGGGCAGTTGTTGGTGTAGTGCACCTTGTTGTTGCAGAAGAAGCAAGTGACCGCGGTGGCTGCTTGTACCTTCTTGGGGCAATTATTCGTATAGTGGCCCTTGTTGTTGCAGAAGAAGCAAGTGACATCGGCAGCTAGATTGTGGAAGCCACCTTGGGCCTGCTTCTGGCGCTTGCAAAACTCCTTCAGCGCTCTCCCCTTGTTCTCAGCGACAATGGTATTATCGACCAAAGTCTGAAAGTCGGGGAAGTCAAAGACTACTAGTTTGTCCCGTAGCTCCTCAGTCAACCCGTCCAAGAACTTCTCTTGTTTGGCGGCATCGGTGGTTGCAATGCTTACAGTTGTGCGAAGAATCTGTTGTTGTAGTTCCACCGTCTTAGTGATCATCCGATGTAGACGACACTCCTTGGGATGGTGATCGTTTCCCTCACAGAGGAAACAAGTGACTTTGGTAGTCGGACAATTTCCGAGTAGGTGGTCTCCGTCACAGTTGGGACACTTTGTAGTGCACTGGTTGCTGTAGTGTCCTTCCTCACCACAGCGCCGACAGACCTTGACCCTCCCTAGTTTGCAACCTTCGACGAAGTGACCCTCTTCACCACAGCTATAGCAAATAGGTGGTATTCGCCGCTTTCTAGGGCAGTGGGACACGTAGTGGTCCTCCTTGCCACAGCCGAAACACGTGCCAGTGTAGTAGCGTTTACGGGTCTTGTCTGGGCGGTTGGAGTCAGGGAGTTTTTCATCACAGCCAGCTTGTTGATCTAGTTCACTTCTGGTTTGTCCAGACATCCTATTCTGTTGAATTGGGTTAGCAACAAAAACCCGAAACTAGATGAGAAAGGTAGCAGTAGAGAAGCTATTGACTAGGGAAATGAGATATTACCCTAACCCAAAAGCAAATATATAAGACTAATAAGAAATGAACTCCAAATAATTGTAAAAAGGCATAAGATCCAATGCAAAACTCATAAGACATAAGATCAACTTCTCGGCATGACTAACTCGTATTGAATGAATGAGCAATCAGTTGAGAAGAAAATTTTCAGAACACAACCCAAGTTCTATCGCATTCAGAACACAACCCAAGTTCTATCGCATCTAACGGTCATGGTAAAAACCATCTAAGGATGCTTTAGGCACTAGCCATCTAACTTCACATCTTACCCTTTTAATTCCCATAAGTTTTAGTTGAATTACACTCTCATTTTCAGCCCTAACGACGAACTAAGTACTCACTGTCCAAAACTTGTGCTTGCTGTCCAAAACTTGTATCCAAGCTTCGAGCTGAATTTTCCAACTCCAAGTGCTTCTAATCATCACCCAAGTACAGCCAACACTTCATATTTACAACTCTCATTGGTTCCCCAAAACCGAATTTAATCGGTAACAACTATCTTTTGAAAGAAGATGAGAGGAAACAACTTTTTCACAAACTTGACAAGAACAAGGTAAGATGAGCAATCTAAGATAGGTAAGGAATAAAATCAGAGAACTTACTTAAGTTTTCATAAACCATTTGATATTTTAAAACTAAGTTTTTCAAAATATCCTAAAGACGACCAAGCTAGGGGTTTCTACGGTCAGTATGGCTCTGATACCAACTCTTGTGAGAACCCGGGGTATTTAACTTGTAATACTTAACCATTTAATTGGTCCTAGCATTACGAACCAAATATCCCGTGCCTCGGAGTAGTATGTACCTCCCAGGAGCGGCACACATACTCTGTAACAGCCCAAAAATTCAAATTCTGAGAAAATTTAAAAACTTATTTATTTTGGTGGATTTTCTGAAATTTTCTAAAGCTCTTATTATTAACCTTAAAGCTAAAACAAAGTTAAATACAAAAACTATTAACAAGTTTAAGTTGAAATTATTTTATTTAAGTCCAAAATCATTCTAGGAACTTCTGTGAATTTCTCTAGAATTTTTGGAATTTATTTGCTATTTTCTAAAGCCTCTTTGAATTATCTGAATTAAATCAATTAGAAAATCAAAGAAAACCCTAAACGATGTTCGGGCGAATTTTGGCGGCCCAAAACCCCACAAGAGTTCCGCTTCCATGGCGCTCGATCGCCAATCGTTGGATTTAAATCCAACGGCCATCTCTCAACGCATGTTTTACCTCCCCACGCTGTGAACCATCAGATCTAAATCCGACGGCCCACAAGCACCCATACCCTTTCAAGTTAGAGCGTACCGCCTCGTTATATCGCCACCGTTGGATTACGATCTAGCGGCTGATACGCTTTGCATCGCAGCCGTTCGTTTAAAATCTAACGCGCCCGCGTCATCTTCTCCCTTTCCTTCTTCCTCCTCGCCGCTTTCCTTCTTCGCGCACGCGGCCGCCATTGAAGCAATTCAAAGACCTTCCATACGCGCACGAATCCGGTCGCATCTCCTCCGATTGCGCGCGTTTTTAATTTCTTGATTCCCTCCGCCCCCGACACGACCCTCTCTTTCCTTTCCCTCGTCGCAAATCCCTCAATCACCGCCGCCATCGCCGCACGAAGCACGGTCACCGTGTGCCGCACGAAGCTCCGGCCACGCCCGGGCCCTATAAATAGGAGCCCTAGGTGCGCCTTCCTCCCCACACCACAACGCCGCCACCCACAGCTCACCTCCTCCCCCTTAGCGCCTCAATTTCAAGGATCTTCGACGGCGGCCAAGTTCCGCTTCTTCTCCGATTCCGGCGTTCCGTTGACACCGCGTCCTCGCCTCCACCACCATCAGCATCACCGCGTCGCTGCGAACCTGGTGCGCGCAACCGCATCGCCGGAGGATCCCCGGAGCCCCCACTTCGCCGTCAACCGAAGAACGCCGCCGCTCGACCTCGTCGCCGACCACCTTACCTCCCGCGATTCGTGCAATTCCGGTGAGCATCACGTTCAAGATCTCACCTCTCTCTTTGCGACATCCTCACCTCATTTGTGGCGATAACGCCCGCGGGCTCGTCGCCCGATCATCGCGGCGGTGTCGGCTGGCGTGGCTAGTCCACGTCGGCGCCACTCCAGCGCCACCTCACCCTCAGGTCTGACGTGGAGCCCATGTGGCGGCCACATCAGCCGCGTCAGCACCAACTCCCCAAACCAATCACCACATGGACTTGGTCCATGTAAGCCGTGTCTATGACACGTAGGGTCCACATGTCAGGGAATTATTTTAATTCCTTAATCCCGAAATTCTCAGGGCTGACGTCAGCCTTGCGCATTAAAGGGATTTTTCTTCAGAAAAATAAATCAAGGAATTCATTTAAATTTCAGATTTAGGTTTAAACTTCTAAAATTCATAACTTTTGCATCCAATCTCCAAATTGGGTGTTCCAAATTTCTAAATTCATGTAAAGTCATTATCTAGCTAACTAAACCAAAATTATTTAATTTAAAGCTATTTTGAATCTGTATTTAAATTTAGAAATTCTTTTAAATATCAAATTTAGGTTAAAACTTGTAAAATTCATATCTTTTGAACCACAACTTCAAATTGAGTGATTCAAATTGCTAAAATCTTAGAAAATTATTATCTAACTAAATAAAATAAAATTATTTCATTTGGAGTTAGTTTGATCTGTATTTTTTTTTGGATTTATTTGAATTTCATTTGAATTTGCCGTACTTTCGCATATAGAGTTTGACGATTCCGGAGAGGTAGATCTTCCAGAGGGTTTAGAATCTCAAGACTTCAACGAAGGCAAGTTATACTCTTGACCATTTTGATCCCAGTATTTCAAAGTTAATTAATTCTGTCTTTAAAGTTATTATTGCATGCATATTTTTTATTCAAGTTATTTTAAATTCCTGTTTTCATTCTTAGTTATGCCAACTCCTTTGTATAGCCAATATTGATGTTTGGAATGCCATGCCCTTGTCACCTTAGTAAAATAATTAGGATAATTAAGCTTAGTCATTGCTTAGACCAAAAGATGATTTGGGGAATTTTGCCAAAATACAAAGTTGTTTTGAAAATGAATCTATGGTATTGCTTTTACCATAGATGTTTGGAAAACGTTTTGCCAAAGAAAAATAAATGAAATTGGTTTAGACTTGGGTGAATTGGATTGTTGGTGGGTGCAAGTTCATGCACGGCTCAATCTGATGAATGGTTGAGACCTGAGATTTGTTTTGGAAGTCACCCAGTCATGTAAGGACCGGTCTGCGGGCCGCGGATGTTAAGCCAAACTCGTACCACCACAAGTCTGGAATGGGACAGACTTGGCCAAATAATCTATATCATTTCACCATGTTTATGTCTTGGAAAGATGTGGGAGTCGTGAAGACTTATTGATTATACCCACATGGCGCAAGAGGGGGTAGTCGTTGGTGCGAAGCCTTCGATTACGAAACCTTAGCGGGCATAATTATGTTGAAATAGTGTAGGGTAAAGGCCTTGTGATAGCTGCTTAGTCGCACGCCTACGGAAGCGTGTATTGGCCGACATAATAAGCAAACTATCTCTTGTGGGTAAAGCTGCACCAACTCTGCAGAGTATTAATCTATTGAATAGCCGTGTCCACGGTCATGGACATGCTTAATGAAGCCACTCAAAGTTAGTCTCTGGTTTTGTTTAAAAGACTTGTCACTGGTTTATGAAAAGGGATTGGGCGTAAGCTTTGGTGTAAGGGGGTAGTCCTTCACCATTTGTGTATGGAGGTTCATCCTACACTTGACATTGAGAAATTGAAGTATGATTTTGATCTTCTTAAATTCTAAAAATGGCCTTGGAAATTACTAAGGGTATTTAAACCTGAAAATCTTGTCTTATGCAAATAAACCCCGCCATTACCCTTTGCTCACTTTATGCATGCATTCAATCACATTTACTTTACTGGTGTAACTTGCAAGCACAAAGTGGTAGTGCTTACTCTTCTGTGAATAATCTTTATTCAGAGAAGACTTCTATCAAGATGGTGAGGACATCGATGCTTAGGCCACGCTTCCCTGCATTTACGATTGCGTGGCGAATCGTTGGGTCTACTACTACTATTTTATTTCATTGTGTTTCACTTTATTTGGCCTCAGTCCGATTGTAATAAACTCAATAATTATTAATAAAATCGTGATATGTTTTGATTATCACTTTTGTTTAACTGTACACTAGAAATCTGGACTAGTGTATGAACACGAGAATTCGGGATCCTTCGCTCCGGGTTCGACAAAAGTGGTATCGAGCCATATCGATCAGAGGTCGTGGCCTTAGAAAATGCCTTAAGGACTTATTTTCAAAAACTAAAAGTATTTTGGGTCTATCCAAGAGTCTTCTTAACCTTTCTCTTTAAAACAATTACTAACTCATCTCCTTCTCTAAAATTGTAGATGGCCGAAAAACCAACCCGGATCTCCCACGGAATTTTCGCAAGACATTGGGCTGCACTTCTTTGGAAGATGATGCAACACCTGGACTACAACGAAGACCAACCTATCAAGGGTACCAAGATAAAGTGGGAAGCCAATATCCTTTGGAGAGTTGAAGTGATCCTCACGCCAACCATAACCCAAACACGGATTTCCACATCATCGACGCTCCAATAAGGCGTGGCACCTTCGCCAAGGCATTCAAGACGCAGCTAGAGAAGCCACAAGACGCCTTCACTACACTTACAACAATCGATTCCATGGCTCGAAGTTTCACTACCATCCAATGCATCGTTCAGACCAGCCGATAAAGACCTTTTGCCCCCGAGGAAGAGGACTCTCTGAGCTTACGATCGGTGAACTTGTGCAAGGCGATGGACTATGCCTATGGAAACGCTCTAGACGACTGCATCGCTCAAGACGACCTACAAGAGGTGGAAGAAAGGTCAAGGTCGTGGAAGAAGAGCTAGCTTGCTACAAGGCTTCATGAGGGTAGCTCTAGTGGCGTGAGTATACCCCAATCACCCCTTAGTTGTTTCCCATATTGTAACAGTTAGATGCTAATTATGAGCTATCGTTACCATTGTGATAGCCATAACTAAAGAATAAAATAAAATAATAAAAGAATTATTTTAGAAAATTTTGGCTCTTTGTCTTGTGATTGTTCTTGGGCTAATTAGATTTACCCCTTTAGTGCTTCGTTCTATCTCTCTCTTCTAAAATCCTTAGAAACATCTAGCAGATGGTGACCACCCTGCTCGGCAAGTGGCAAAGTGCTCAAGGTCGTGGAAACGAGAACGCGGATTATCGTGAAAATCCCGCCCAGCCAGCCCACCACCTCCCGATCGAAGAGCCTAGTCAAGGCGTCAATTAATGGCTCACCAGGCGATATGATGAGTTTGTTGGCTCAATCACTCAGCGCTCGAACGTGCAAGCCGCAACCCACGCTCCACCTCCACCCCCACCTCCGCAAAAGTTGTCAATGTCGGAGTTCATGAGGATCGTCCTCCGACGTTCTCCAGCAGGTACTGAACCTATGGACGCTGACGATTGGCTTCGTGCCATAGGGAAGAAGTTGGATATTACTCAGTGCTTGGATCGCGAGAGGGTACTTTTCGCCGCTCACCAACTCAGTGGTTCCGCTTCGGAGTGGTGGGACAACCTCTGCATCACCCATGCCAACGCTCAAGCTATCACTTGGGAAGAGTTTGTGCGAGCCTTCCGTCATGCTCACATTCCCGCAGGGCTGATGGCATTGAAAAAGAAGGAATTCGGCGCACTTCGCCAAGGCAACCGCTTCGGTGAGCGAGTACTGCATAAGTTCAACCGGCTTGCTCGCTATGCCCGCATGACGAGCGAGAGATGAAGACAGCAGAAAAGTTTATGGAAGGGCGAATGATGAGATATCTGTCCAGCGATTTCTCAGACTTCACCGACTTCCAACGGTTGGTGGACAAGGCAATTCGCCAGAAGGCAAACATATAGAGATGGAGAACTGCAAGCGGAGGATGGCGCGCCAGAGGTTCAACTCGAGGGCAACCCAAACCTCACCTCGCTCAACCTCGGCCCATGGCGTGGAAGATTTCATCTACCACACCCGAGCTTGACAAGACCAAAGGCACGCGCCAACACTTCCTAATCCACAACTCGTCTGCAGGAGGCCCAAATCAAGAACTCTTGGAGATTACTTGCTATCATCGTCGGGAGAAGGACACTTCGCCAATAGGTGTCCTAAGAAGTTACTCCCAGCTGCCCCTAAACCCGGAGTCCAAGCTACTGGCAGAACCTCCGTCGCCACGAAGACAAATCAGTACACGAAGGGACGTGTGAACCACGTCACGGCAGAGGAAGCTCAAGCAGCACCGGATGTCGTTCTTGGTACGTTTCTTGTTAATTCAGTACCAGCATCAGTCCTATTTGATTCCGGAGCATCGCATTCCTTTGTTTCCGATAAATTTGTGGGAAAATATGGGTTACCTATCTCCTCTTTAGTTAACCCTATGATAGTCCACTCCCTGACTCTCAAATGAGAACCGATTCTCTATGCCCAAACCTTACCCTTGAAATATCTGGAGTATCTTTTCTAGCTGACTTGATAGTCCTACAATCCCAAGGTCTCGATGTGATTCTTGGAATGGACTGGCTAGCCAAGAATCAGGGACAGATAGACTGTGCCAATAGATCTATCACCCTCACCAATGCACAAGGAGAATCAGTAGAATTCAGACCCAAGTCTTCTACCGGAGGAAGTTCCATCCTGACCAGCTTGAAGGAAATAAAACTTGAAGACATACCAGTTGTGCAAGAATACCCAGATGTTTTTCCGATGAGTTACGGCTAAGATGCCACGGATAGGGACGTAATGTTCTTAATTGACTTAGTCCTGTGGACCGCCCAATCTCAAAGCGACCCTCTGAATCTTGGCCAATGAGCTAGCGAATCAAGAAACAAATTGAAGAACTAAGGAGCAAAGGTTATATCCGACTAAGTTCATCACCTTGGGGAGCACCCGTACTATTTGTCAAGAAGAAGGACAATAGTATGCGAATGTGTGTGGATTATAGATCGCTCAATGAGGTGACGATCAAGAACAAGTATCCGCTACTCAGATTGATGATCTGCTCGATCAATTGAAGGAGCAAGCATCTTCTCAAGATCGATCTACGATCCGACTATCATTAACTAAAGATCCGCGGAAGATATCCCAAAGACTGCCTTCACGACCAGATATGGGTTGTATGAATTTACAGTCATGTCTTTCGGTTTGACAAACGCCCCTGCTTACTTCACGAATATGATGAACAAAGTGTTCATGGAATTCTTGGATAAGTTTGTGGTTGTTTTCATCGATGACATTCTCATTTATTCAAAGGATGAAGAAGAACACGAGAAGCACCTAAGGATGATTTTGGAGAAACTCAGAGAACACCATCTTTACGCCAAATTCAGAAGAGCGATTCGGCTAAAGCAAGTGGCCTTCCTTGGTCATATCGTGTCGTTAGGAGGAGTTGTCAGAGACCCACCAAGGTCGAAGCCGTTATGGATTGGAAGCAACCAAAGTCCATCACGTAGTAAGGAGTTTCCTTGGACTAGCGGTTATTACCGCAGTTCATTGAAGGATTCTCCAAGACAAAGAAGGCCTATGACACAACTTCAAGAAGGAAAAGAAGTTTGAATGGACAGATGCTGCGAGAAGAGTTTCCAGAGTCAAGAAGAGTTTAGTTTCGCACTGTGCTAGTATTACCCGATATTCATAAGGACTTTGAAATCTTCTGCGACGATCTCGACAAGGTCTTGATGTGTCCGATGCAGAAGGCAAAGTCGTGGCTTATGCATCCCGTCGATTGAGGCCACACGAAGGAAATTACCCAACTCATGATCTCAAGTTAGCGACAATTGTGCATGCTTTGAAGATCTGGCGGCATTACCTCATTGGTAACCGCTAGAGATTTTCACGGATCATAAGAGTCTGAAATACATCTTTACCGTCTCAACTCAACCTCGCCAGAGAAGATGGTTAGAGTTGATAAAAGATTACGACCTTGGAATTCATTATCATCCCGCAAAGCGAATGTTGTTGCAGATGCTCGAGCGTAAAGGCGATTGCAACACTATTTTGGTTCGTAATAATCGGCGTAATTATATAAAAACTCAAGCACACGAACTTGGAGATTGTCAAGCAAGGCCATGTGAATGCTTTGGAAGTTCAACCCACTCTTCAGAGACAGATCAGGGAAAAACAGTTGGAAGACGACGACATCAAGGAAATCAAGAAGAATATGAGAAAAGGCAAAGCCCCAGGATTTTCTGAGGATGAACAAGGAACAGTGTGGTTTGGAGATCGCATATGTGTGCCCAACCATCAGGAGATAAAACAGTCGATTCTAAAGGAAGCTCACGAATCGCCATACTCCATCCATCTCGGAAGCACGAAGATGTACCAGGATCTGAAGGAGAAATATTGGTGGGTTAGCATGAAGCGAGAAATCGCTGAGTTCGTCGCTCGTTGTGATGTTTGTCAACGAGTCAAGGCAGAACACCAAAGACCATTGATTCTGTTATAACCATTACCAATTCGAATGGAAGTGGGAGGAAATTGGTATGGATTTCATCACCGGACTCCCTAGGACCCAAACAGATGTGATTCCATCTGGGTGATAATTGACCGGTTAACTAAAGTGGCTCACTTTATTCGATCAAGACCACTTACGTAGCGACCAACTAGCGGAATTGTATATGGCCAAGATTGTCTGCTCACACGAGTACCCAAGAAGATCGTGTCCGATAGAGGCTCTCGATTCACATCAAGATTCTAGCGAGTTTGCACGAAGCTTTGGGAACAAGACTCAACTTCAAGATCGCCTATCACCCATGAGACAGACGGCCAGATCGAACGTGTCAACCAAGTTCGAAGACATGCTTCGAGCCCTGTGCCTTAGAATATGGAAAATTTGGGACAAGAATCGCCCTATGTAGAATTCTCGACAACAATAGCTACCAAGCCACCTCTGAGATGTCTCCATTTGAAGCTTTGTATGGTAGAAAATGCAGACTCCGCTTCTTTGGGATGAAGTAGGAGAGCATCAATTCTTGGGCCGAATTGATAAAAGAAGTGAAAGCAAGGTTAAGGCGATAAGGAACGTTTGAAGGTGGCTCAATCTCGGCGTAAAAGTTCTACCGATAACCGTCGAAGGAATTAACCTTTGAAATAGGAGACTTTGTTTATCTCGTGGTTACTCCACTTCGAGGGTAAAAGGTTAGGACCAAGGAAAACTTGCACCTAGATTTGTGGGACCTTACAAGATTTTGGCCAAGAGAGGTGAAGTTGCATATAAGCTTGAACTTCCAAGCTCCTTGTCGGCGATCCACGACGCCTTCCATGTCTCTCAACTCAAGAAGTGTCTCCGAGTGCCAACAGAAGAAACACCCTTGAGGACATTGACCTTCAGGAAGACCTCACGTACGTAGAGCAGCCAATCAAGATTCTCGATGTGGCAGAACGAGTCACTAGAAGCAAAGTCATCCACTCATGCAAGGTTCAGAGGAGCAATCATTCAGATGAAGAAGCCACCTGGGAGCGAGAAGAAGATTTGAAAGCCGAGTATCCCCACCTTTTTGCTAATTCAAGTCTCAATCTCGGGTCGAGATTCCTTTAAGGGGGGTAGGTTTGTAACAGCCCAAAAATTCAAATTCGAGAAAATTTAAAACTTATTTATTTTGGTGGATTTTCGAAATTTTCTAAAGCTCTTATTATTAACCTTAAAGCTAAAACAAAGTTAAATACAAAAACTATTAACAAGTTTAAGTTGAAATTATTTTATTTAAGTCCAAAATCATTCTAGGAACTTCTGTGAATTTCTCTAGAATTTTTGGAATTTATTTGCTATTTTCTAAAGCCTCTTTGAATTATCTGAATTAAATCAATTAGAAAATCAAAGAAAAACCCTAAACAAAGGTTCTGGGCGAATTTTGGCGGCCCAAAACCAGCCAAGCTTCGCTTCCAGCACGATCGCCCGAATCGTTGGATTTAAATCCAACGGCCATCTCTCAACGCATGTTTTACCTCCATGCTTGTGAACCATCGATCTAAACCGACGCCCACAAGCACCCATACCCTTTCAAGTTAGAGCGCATCCTCGTTATATTGCCACCGTTGATTACGATCTAGCGGCCGATACGCTTTGCATCGCAGCCGCTCGCTTAAAATCTAACGCGCGTGTCATCTTCTCCTTTCCTTCTTCCTCCTCGCCGCTTTCCTTCTTCAAGACGCGCCACCATTGAAGCAATTCAAAGACCTTCCATACGCCAAGACGAATCCGGTCGCATCTCCTCCGATTGCGCGTGTTTTAATTTCTTGATTCCTCCGCCCCGACACGACCCTCTCTTTCCTTTCCTCGTCGCAAATCCTCAATCACCGCCGCCATCGCCAAGACGGTCACCGTGTGTGCCGCGACGGCTCGGCCATGCCCGGCCCTATAAATAGGAGCCCCAGGTGCGCCTTCCTCCCCACACCACAACGCCGCCACCCACAGCTCACCTCCTCCCCTTAGCGCCTCAATTTCAAGGATCTTCGACGGCGCTGTTCCGCTTCTTCTCCGATTCGGCGTTCGTTGACGCGTCCTCGCCTCCACCACCATCAAGATACGCGCGCTGCGAACTTTGTGCGCGCAGAATCGCATCGCCGGAGGATCCCCGAGCCCCACCGCCGTCAACCGAAGAACGCCGCCGCCGACCTCGTCGCCGAACACCTTCCGCCGGCAAGATCGCGTGCAATTCCGTGAGCATCACGTTCGAGATCTCACCTCTCTCTTTTGCGCACATCCTCACCTCATTGTGGCGATAACGCCGGCGGGCTCGTCGCCGCATTATCGCCGCGGTGTCGAGGTGGCGTGGCTAGTCCACGTCGGCGCCACTCGGCGCCACCTCACCTCGGTCCGACGTGGAGCCCATGTGGCGGCCACATCACCGCGTCACAAGACCAACTCCCCAAACCAATCACCACATGGACTTGGTCCATGTAAGCCGTGTCTATGACACGAGGGTCCACATGTCGGGAATTATTTTAATTCCTTAATCCCGAAATTCTCGGTGACGTCGACCTTGCGCATTAAAGGATTTTTCTTGAAAAAATAAATCAAGGAATTCATTTAAATTTGATTTAGGTTTAAACTTCTAAAATTCATAACTTTTGCATCCAATCTCCAAATTGGGTGTTCCAAATTTCTAAATTCATGTAAAGTCATTATCTAGCTAACTAAACCAAAATTATTTAATTTAAAGCTATTTTGAATCTGTATTTAAATTTAGAAATTCTTTTAAATATCAAATTTAGGTTAGAACTTGTAAAATTCATATCTTTTGAACCACAACTTCAAATTGAGTGATTCAAATTGCTAAAATCTTAGAAAATTATTATCTAACTAAATAAAATAAAATTATTTCATTTGGAGTTAGTTTGATCTGTATTTTTTGGATTTATTTGAATTTCATTTGAATTTGCCGTGACGTTCGCATATAGAGTTTGGCGATTCGAGAGGTAGATCTTGAGAGGGTTTAGAATCTCAAGACTTCAACGAAGGCAAGTTATACTCTTGACCATTTTGATCCCAGTATTTCAAAGTTAATTAATTCTGTCTTTAAAGTTATTATTGCATGCATATTTTTATTCAAGTTATTTTAAATTCTGTTTTCATTCTTAGTTATGCCAACTCCTTTGTATAGCCAATATTGATGTTTGGAATGCCATGCCCTTGTCACCTTAGTAAAATAATTAGGATAATTTGCTTAGTCATTGCTTAGACCAAAAGATGATTTGGGGAATTTTGCCAAAATACAAAGTTGTTTTGAAAATGAATCTATGGTATTGCTTTTACCATAGATGTTTGGAAAACGTTTTGCCAAAGAAAAATAAATGAAATTGGTTTAGACTTGGGTGAATTGGATTGTTGGTGGGTGCAAGTTCATGCAGGGCTCAATCTGATGAATGGTTGAGACCTGTGGTTTGTTTTGGATGTCGCCTACCATGTAAGGACCGGTCTGGGTCATGGATGTTAAGCCAAACTCGTACCACCACAAGTCCGAATGGGACAGACTTGGCCAAATAATCTATATCATTTCACCATGTTTATGTCTTGGAAAGATGTGGGAGTCGTGAAGACTTATTGATTATACCCACATGGCGCAAGAGGGGTAGTCGTTGGTGCGAAGCCTTCGATTCTGAAACCTTAGGCATAATTATGTTGAAATAGTGTAGGGTAAAGGCCTCGTGATAGTCGCTTAGTCGCACGCCTACTAAGCGTGTATTGGCCGACATAATAAGCAAACTATCTCTTGTGGGTAAAGCTGTACCAACTCTGCAGAGTATTAATCTATTCGAATAGCCGTGTCCACGGTCATGGACATGCTTAACAGAAGCCACTCAAAGTTAGTCTCTGGTTTTGTTTAAAAAGACTTGTCACCTGGTTTATGAAAAGGGGATTGGGTAGAAGCCTGGTGTAAGGGGGGTAGTCCTTCACCATTTGTGTATGGAGGTTCATCCTACACTTGACATTGAGAAATTGAAGTATGATTTTGATCTTCTTAAATTCTAAAAAATGGCCTTGGAAATTACTAAGGGTATTTAAACCTGAAAATCTTTGTCTTATGCAAATAAACCTGCCATTACCCTTTGCTCACTTTATGCATGCATTCAATCACATTTTACGGTGTAACTTGCAAGCACAGTGGTAGTGCTTACTCTTCTTTGAATAATCTTTATTCAGAGAAGACTTCTATCAAGACGGTGAGGACATCGATGCTTAGGCCACGCTTCCCAGCACGATTGCCTCGTGGCGAATCGTTGGGTCTACTACTACTATTTTATTTCATTGTGTTTCACTTTATTTGGCCTCAGGCCGATTGTAATAAACTCTGAATAATTATTAATAAAATGCGTGATATGTTTTGATTATCACTTTTGTTTAACTGTGTACACTAGAAATCCTGGACTAGTGTATGAACACAGAGAATTCAGGATCCTTCGCTCCCGTGTTCGACATACTCCATCACAAAATATAGCATACATTCCATACACAAGTCATTGCAATACCGAGTCTTCAAAGTTTACAACACAAAGGACATATATATAATAGAATTATTACAAAAGGGGCCGACCGGCCAAAATACAAGGTAAATAAACAAAGTAGCAGCGGAAACAAAAATCAAAAGATGGCGATCAACAAAAACCAACAGGTTTGCCCTTACCCACAAGGCAACCGACCGGGCCGCCAAGCTAGTCGTCCTGCACGAAGTCGGTCTCACAATAGTTAACCCCTTAGGGGTCAACCTCCTCTGCAACAATTAAGCAATGCAGTTGAGTACAAACATGTACTTGCAAGACTTACGCATAACAAACCTATATATAGCTACGTGCAAGCTGAATCAAGGAGAAGCCATAGGGTTCATTTTAAGCACAAAGCAATATTTCATTTGCAATAATGTAATAGATTGAAGGCAATTTTAATTTTAGCAAATCTGTTTTTATTTATTTAAATAACAGCGAGACAACATTTATAATCATAAATAACATCCTGGAGGTGACTTCCCAAAAGCCACCACAAGATAGCATGAATTACCCATTCGTACCGCCCAAATTCAAGTTTTATCGAAAATGTTGTAGTCTAGTTCTTGCATGACCTAACCAAGCATGTCCATAACCTAGGATGAGGCTATTCGAATAGTTTATACCTTGCAGCGGTGTACAACTGTACCCACACGTTAGACTGCCTTTTTGCCAAGCTATTAAGCACACTTCCTTAGGTATGCCGGCACGACTAAGTCCTACGAGACATTTCCAATATTATGTATTAACTATGAGTCATCCGTATGATGGAAACCATACGTTGTGTTGGAGTCATCGGTAGAGAGAAAACTTACCGATGCTCCTCGGAGTGGAGAACCTGGACAGGAACCCACCCCGTCACACCCAACACACACAGATCATTTCCTTTTTCACACAACACACACAACCTCCTGCGACTCAGTGCTAACACACGCCAAAGTACTCAGTCAAGAGGGGTTCCCATATAGCCCTCATGTGGAATGCATGTAATAACGCTCGGATCAGTGACACAAGTAACTTGGTCCTTGTTGACTTAGGCACCATCCACACGCCCGATAACCACACCATCAGCCAATGTGCCCAAGTCTAAAACATTTTATTTTTAATTTTATTTTCTCAAATACAATACATACATGGGTACCCTGACCCAAGTAATTTAAAGTGATGATATAATGACCATCGCCAAAACGATGATCCCCATTCTACCGTTCTAAGTATTGCTAAGCGACATCAACTCGTATAATACAACTAAAGTGACTAGAGCCCATCTATCGAGCTCTAAGTCACAACGGATATAAACCTAGGCTCAGTAGTCAAGGATGGATGTTTACCTACAGTTCATTTAACTAAACAAGTAAACTATCGCGAACTAAGAAATAACTTGACAACATAGCATGCATGCATATAGTTGAAACATTTGAAATATTAACATGCAGAAAATAATAGGATCAATGTGCATCAAAGGAAAACTACTTGCCTTGCTGGAGATAACCTTCTTGCTGTAGAGGATAAGAATGAATAACACTGAAAAGTCTCAAAAATTCAAAATCATCCAAAAATCATGAAATTTTCACAGAATGTAGATCATGATTTGAAATGAATTTAGCAACAAAAATCAAATGATTTGGAGTTTGCATGCAAATGTTATGGCAGTTTGAAAATCAGATTTCAAGAAAATCCAATTAAAAGCTGACTGTCACTGTTCATCCAAATTAAAAGTTTTGGCACAAATTTCCAGAAGGGTGGTGAACATAAAAAGTTTATGGTACACAGAGCTCCTAATGAGATGAACAATGAAATTTGATTCACCTCATTTGGAGTTAGAATGAATTTCTTATGATTTTTCAAAGTCAAGAAAATAGTTAAGTAAACTAAGATTTTTAGTGGAAGTAACATACTCAAAACCTATTCTACCATAAAGTAAACTAATAGAGGAATCCAACAAAATTGATTTCACTCCATTTGGAGTTACAGAGCAAAACTTATGCATTTTTCAAGTTAAAACAACTTTTAGTGCAAAATAAGTCTAAACCAAAAGTAAATCTACCAACAATCAAAACTGGTATAGTAACAAGCCTCAAAAACTAAACCAAAATAAAGTACACTAAAAATGTAACCCAACAAAATTTGAATCATCCAAAAAGGAGTTAAAATGAATTACTTATGCAATTTTGAAGTTTAAAGCAATTAACAATACACAAATAAATCATTTCGGAATATATAAAACCATATAATACTTTTCCTACTGACGTCGGATCTAGCCTTAGCCACTGACCCGTGCGACCCCAGATCAAAGGTTGACCTGGTCAACTTGACCCAATCCCCAGCCGAAAACGTCGAAAGCATATTTTGAAAAATACACTTTCCAATTACGAAGACACACTTTCGGTTTTAAGTGTATAGGAAATACGTTTTGCTTAAAAGAAAACATACTACACACTTACTCAACCTCTTAACCAGATATATGGGCCCACTCGTCAGTGGAATATCACGTCCTTAACTCAAACTAATCTGCGCTTAAGACAACGTTTAACATCTAATGATGACTCTACAGGGCGTGTCGGCGTCCGACAACGGAGGCGCTCTCGGCCACGAGCTCGCCCGACGTCTCACCGGCGAAGGAAGCTACGGCGGTGCCGGCTAATGGCCAAAATGGAACCTGCACGCTATTGCGCACCCGTGGACACCGGCGGTGAGGGTAATGGTGGTCCGACGCGGTGACGCAGCGAAGCGGGGCGGAGAGCTGCTACGGCTATGGCGAAAACTACAGCTCAATGACGCTTGGACCATGTTAGCGTGCGCGCGAGCACTAGAGGTGCTTAGTGACCTTACCGGAAGGACGCGGGGAGGATGAGCTGGACGGAGGAAGGCCGGCGACGTTGAACTGTGGCGGCAATGAAGGCTTCACCGAGGGGAGCTCGTCCTGAGCAAAAAAGAGAGAAAATGGGTGGCAGGTAAAGCTTAAGTGATGGCTTGAGATGGTGCTAGTGCGAGGAATTGCTTAGAGTCTCACCCTGCTGGAGTTAGAGACGATGGAGGTGCTTGCGGCCGAAAATGGGGAAAACTCAAAATTCCCGAGCTCCTGCGAATGATCCAACGAATAGATTGAGGGGAAAATTTCCTCATACTGTGGGACGCAAGATGACGTGGAAATGGGAGGAAGAGCCTCACTAGAGACGAAGATGGCACGGCGGAGCAACTTCGGGCGCGCTCCGGAGAAGATGGTGGCGAGCTCCGCGCCCTGGGGTCTACATAGGAAGACAAGAGCCTAAACTAGGCACAAAGGGGCGGTGAGGGACGGAGAAGGAGAGGGACGCATTGGAGCGATGCTCACCCGAGTAGAGAGCAAGAATGAGCTTCCCTTTCCTCGGCCAAAACGAGGAAAAGTGGGGGAGAAGGAGGTCTCGAGGAAGGGTGAAGCTCGGGAAAGAGACAGAAAGGGAGCGGCATCACTAGGCGAATGTCCAGTATTGGTCTGGAGAGGCGGTGGCTCACGACGTCACTGGCGCAGCTCAGGAGCTTGCGGGTGTGTGGCGAGTGAGCTCTGTGCGAGAGCCAGCGCGTCGAGGGAGATGGATTCGACAAGGGGGTCCCACCGTGTCAGCGACAGCGAGCGGTGCGAGTCTAGGTGTGGTTCAAGCCAGGTATGTTTAGTCGGTTCGGTCCAGTCAATAGGCTTGGGTCGGAGGTATAGTGCAGAGTTGGGTTTAAGAATAAGTCTGAGAGTTCTAGGAATTTTTACATAGAGTTTCGTAACTCCAAAAATTCTGAAATTTTTACAGGAGGCTCCTGACTCTAGTTACAATCTTGTATAATTTTTCTAGAATTTTTCATCCAATGAATTTATATATAGAAAAATCACAAGGTGCTGTTCTAGGGTTTGACTAAGGAAATGACCAGTTTCACTAGCTCTGTTGAAATAGTAAATAAAATCTAAAAATTATGAAATTTTTCAGAGGGGTCACTAAGAAGCTCTAGAAGCTAGGAAAATAATCCTAGAGGATGATCACAAGATTTGCTAAAGGAGTTTTCAAAGATTATGCTTCCTTCAATTGAAACATTGGTCTTTGAAATTAGTAAACCCCTGGGGAAAATTTCCAGAAAATTCAAATGACATCATGAGGCATCAAAAGTTTTAATTTCTCCTCATTTTCATACATTTGAAACACAAACCATTGTTTAGGATGTTACAAATACCTTATGGCTTTTGTCTTTTAGAATGGCCGACCAAGCCAAATATCGTTAAAGAATCAGCAGCAGAACCCTCACGATATACTCACAGGCAATCGACTGGGGCCCACGACCTAGTCCATGGCCTTCTTGTCTCCCAGTCTTGACGAACGCGCATCAGTGTCCATATATCCTTCTTCTTTTGTACTTACTGAATAATAACATTGAGTGAGTATCCTTCTTCTTGAGACCTAGCATTTTTAACTAACACATGTTTTAACAAAGTTCAGTTTTGTTGTAAAATACTGGAGGAGGCTCCAACCTCCGATATCACTGAGTGGCTCCATCCACCCAATGCTCATGTTCTTTCTCAGGTCACATCCCGTACTTATCACTGGTTCTCAACCAGGACATCTCAAATCTCTAGGCTCCAACCCTTATTTTCATTCCCTCCCACAAATTATTTTATAAAAATGAAAGCTACTTCAAGCAAGTTATCGGCACTGTCCATGACTGTGGGCACGGCTATCCAAATAGTTTTCTCAATCTGCAGAGTTTGTACACTTTACCCACAAGAGATAATCAACTTATAATATCTGTTTGACACACTTCCATCGATGTGCGACTAAAATGATTATCATAAGGCCTTTACAATGCCCCACCTCAATGCAACTGCACCTGCTAGGTATCACCTCCTTGGGCCACGCCCCCGGGAGGTCTCCCACTTGCACTATGTAGTTCGGTGGCTCCCTTACCCCTAATCCACACCACACACCCACCAATGGTGAACTTGCAATGAGGCAAAAAAATTAGTCAACCAGATCGTACTCATTATAGACTTGTGGTTTCACTACTTTTACATGAGAGGTCATCACAAGATCCGGGTCCTCGATTGACTTGGGCGGAACTTCTGTGATACCCCATTTAAGCAATTGAGTATGTTGGACCAAAAAGGCGACTAGGGGGGTGAATAGGAGCACGAACTCTTTTTCACTTTGATCAGATTCAATACCAATTTCACTCCAATAGCTATGGAAGCCATCAAGATCAATAAACAAGTACAGCGAAAGACTTGTATTGAATCCAATCCAAAACCCCAAAGCAAAGAGACCAAAACAAAGAAGGCTCAAACCCTAAAAACAAACTAGGGTTTCACTTAGCCAAAAGGTTGAGGGGGTGCAGCCAGCACCCACCTCTATCTATAGTGGAGGCTAAATCTTCTAGAAGAGTATTCCTATTGGGCACCCGTTAAGCCCACACACAAACGGGTTTAACTCATGCACGTATTTTAAAGCGTTGTCTTCATCTCCTCTTGACCTAATCCGCTTCTCCTTGCGCCGTGGGTTGGCAAAAGGTCACCAAGGCGGTATTTAGGTGAAATTACCAAAATACCCCTTCTCGATCTTTTTCCAAAGACCGAGTCTAATTTGCGTGAAGCACTTCCATGCTTCGCCACGTGTAGGTTGATCCAACAGCTTTCATCATGTCGGCAAGTCTCTCCCATCCAGCTCCCACCGAAACCACCATGGCACTTGCACTAACCCCCGCACCGCTTGATCCAACTCGTCGCACCGAACTGCCTGTTCGGTCATCCTTGTCCAATTTGCGCCATGCTTGACTTCACCCGGCATCCCCGATCGTTCTGGACCTCAGCTCTCCAAACCTATTCCCGATCATCATCGCCATTGACCGTCATTGACCTCTAAGCAACCTGCACAACAATAGACCAAGAAATCGATTTTGGGAACAAGTTCTTCACAACTTGACCCACGTTAGTCAAAACATGCATCATGCAACACATATGCATTGAAACCCATGAATATGACCTAACCAAACAATCATCGCCACCGAGTTGGCCAATGAAACAAGTGAAAACCGGTCAAACCGCCACTTTGGCCGGTCTGACCACCCCCTAGCTAGTATGACCGCCACCTGTTGGCTGGTCTGACCGCCCAGCTGGGACTTAGCCAAAATTCCTCCATGGAAATCCGAAACCTACTGGAATTTTCAAACCAATAGAACTTTTGCATGGAAGCTCTAAAAATTATGAGACCAAGCTCTGAAAAGTAAAATACTCACGTTTTCGCGCAAAGGCACAACTTGGTCCAAATGCAAGAGAAAGCAAAGGGAAAGACCAAGCTGGCTTCAGAATAGCATATGCAAGTGAGATCGAGCAAAAGAAAGCAAGAAAGCTTCAAATTCCAGAAAGGAGTAAAAAATCTCACTTAAGGTCCATATGAAAGAATAATGGTTCAAAATGACCTTTGATCATTGTGAGGTTCCAAGAATTGCAATTTAAGTCCTGAATTGAATCATTTTGCTCAATTTAGCTCAAACGCTCATTTTTCAATAATTTTTCATTTGCAATGAATATTAAAGTTGACTAATGGTCTATCTTAGTGAAGAATATCCTAGACTAGGAGCCATCCACAAACTCTTCCTAAGTTTCGACCAAAAGTTGATGAAAGGTATATCTTAGTGAAGAAGATCCTAGACTAGGAGCCATCCACAAACTCTTCATAAGCTTCTACTAGGGCGACAAATCTTGAGGTTCATGTCAGTTTTGACATGCAGTCCCCATGAGATCATCTGGATCATCAAATTATCTCCAAGTTCATGTCTTTGACATGTAGTCTCGTGAGAGTAGTTTGGTACATTTTAACCGCAAGACAATCTTGAAATTTGATTTTTTATTTTTCACAAGAGCAGTTTTAGATTCTCAAAGAAACAAGAAGCTCAAGTAGTGATCAATTCTAGATTCAAGAGCTAACAAAGCAATTTTGACAGGGCCAATGTCACAAAAGGAGCACTAATTGCGCAACTAGCTAAAACATCCACAAATTGCAATTTTTAGTTCAATTTGTTTTAAAGTTTTAGCTCATTTAGCAAAGACTTAGCTACACATGTGAAAGCATGATAATTCTAGCAAGTCAAAGAGCCAAACATGACATTGAGCAAGAATTGAAATACTAAAACTCAAGAGGGTAATAAGCAAAGCTTCATCAATTAAAGGGCAAGCGGTAAAGCTTATATTACAATGCATCTTTTTGTGTTTTTCATATGAATGCAATATGATACAATGAGATGCGAGAAAAGCTCAAAAAGCCTAAAAAGATTAAAAAAGATCAACAAGTACAAAAGAAGATCAAGAAAAGATCAGATGAATGAGGAAAGATCAGAAAAGATCCAACTCCCCCTTAAACCAACCCATAGGGATAAATTACCCCTAACTCACTCTTCAAGGTGGCAAACCTTGTTGGGTCTAAAGGCTTGGTGAGGATATTAGCTAACTGAGCCTCGGAATCCACAAAATGCAACACAATATCACCCTTCTCAACATGGCCTCTAAGGAAGTGATAGCGAATGTCTATGTGCTTGGTCCTAGAGTGTTGCACTGGGTTTTTAGCAATGTTAATAGCAGAAGTGTTATTACAGAAAAGAGGAACACTGGCAAATTTTAACCCAATATCCTTAAGACTGGACACCATCCACAAAATCTGACTACAGCAACTAGCAACAGCTACATACTCAGCTTCAGCAGTGGGTTGTGCAACAGAGGACTGCTTCCTAGACGACCAAGAGACAAGAGAAGTGCCTAAGAAGTGACAAGTGCCAGAGGTACTCTTCCTATCTAGCCGACAGCCCGCAAAATCAGAATAAAAAAACCCCCGAATGGACAAGGAAGAAGAGCAGGAAAACCAAATGCCATACTGGAGGGTAGAGTGAAGGTACTTGAAAATGCGCTTAACAACTTGGCAATGTGAAGTCCTCGGAGACGCCTGAAACCTCGCACAAAGGCAGGCCGCGAAGTGGATGTCTGGTCTTAAGGCCATTAGGTAAAGGAGAGAGCCGATCATGCTGTGGTACTCGCGTTGATCCACGGCTTCTCCTTCCTCGTCTGGATCCAAAACAGTCGAAGTTGCCATGAGAGTGGTGATCGGCTTGCAGTCACCTATCTCGAAGCGCTTGAGTGGATCCTTGGTGTACTTCGTCTGATGGATGAAGATCCCTTCCTTGCATTGCTTGATTTGAAGCCCCAGAAAATAATTGAGCTCTTCCATCATACTCATCTCAAATTCCCTAGACATGGTCTCAGAAAAACTGGAAACAAGAGCATGAGAGGAACCACCAAAGATAATATCATCCACGTAAATCTGAACAAGTAGGAAGTCATTCCCATGCCTAAGAATAAAAAGAGTCTTGTCTACCTTTCCCATCTCAAAATCATTATTAAGCAAGAAGGTCTTAAGTCTATCATACTAGGATCTAGGGGCTTGCTTAAGATCATACAAGGCTTTGGATAGCTTCAAAACATGATCTAGGTGCTTGGGATTCTCAAATCCTAGGGGTTGCCTAACATATACTTCCTCCTCTATATAGCCATTCAGAAAAGCACTCTTAACATCCATCTGATGCAGCCTAAAACCTTTAGATGCAGCAAATGCAAGTAGAATGTGAATTGCTTCTAATCTAGTAACAGGAGAAAATGTCTCATCAAAGTCTAACCCCTCAACTTGGCTAAAACCCTGAGCTACCAACCTAGCCTTGTTTCTAACCACAGAACCATCCTCATTTTGTTTGTTTTTGAACACTCAACGGGTTCTGATCACATTATGACCACTAGGAGGCCCTACTAGGTTCCATACCTTGTTTCTCTCAAAATTCTCTAACTCCTCATGCATGGCATTGACACAGCTAGAATCAGATAAAGTATGTGATATATCGCGGGGTTCAAAGGAAGCTACAAAAGCATAATGAGAGAAGAGACTCGGATCGTGATACCTGGAGTGAGTGACTCATTTATGAAGATTACCAATCATCTGATCCGGAGGGTGCTGCTTCTGAATGTGAAGTGGAGCGCCTGGGGGAGATAGCATCTCCTCAACCTCCGCAGGTACTGCTGATGATGAAGATGCAGTAGGAGCCTCAATTAGAGGTGAAGCAGTCATAGCAGGTTCTGGAGCTTGGACAGGAGCATCAGCAACAAGTGAAAGAGCAATATCGACTTCATCATCATCTTCTTCTACAAAAATGCTCTTCGTCTCCTGTGAATCACCTGAAATGTCTGATCTAGCTCCAGAGCTAGTCTCATCAAAAGTGACATTGCATGTCTCCTAGACAACGTTAGTCTCAACATTAAAAACCCGAAAACCCCTCGAATGAGCAGGATAACCCAGAAATAAACCATCAAAAGTCCTTGACTCAAATTTATCTAGGTTTCCTGTCTTGAGAATAAAACACTTGGATCCAAAGACTCGAAAGTGTGAGACAGAGGGTTTTCTACCAAAGCGAAGCTCATAAGAAGTCTTGCCCAAAAAAGGTCTCAAGAAGACACGATTTGCAATATGGCAAGCTATAGCAATAGCTTCGGCCCAAAACCTCCTCGAAGTGCTATACTCATCTAGCATCGTCCTAGCCATCTCGACTAAGGTTCTATTCTTCCTTTCCACAACGCCATTTTGTTGAGGGACATGTGGAGAAGAGAACTGATGCTCAATACCGCGCTCAGCACAAAAAGAGGCAAAAGAAGTGTTCTTGAACTCCGTGCCATTGTCACTGCGAATTGCTCTCAGGGCACCAAGGAGCTCAGAAGCCAAGTGAAGAACAAGATCATGATAATGATCAAAAGCCTCATCCTTCGAAGTAAGAAAGAACACCCAAGAGTATCTCGAAAAATCATCAACTATGACAAGAATATACCATTTGCCACCAACCGACCGAACCCTAGCAGGACCAACAGTATCCATGTGAAGCAACTGTCCTGGTCCGTCAGTCATGACCATAGTCAATGAAGGGTGTGAGGCGGCAACTTGCTTGCCATGCCTACAGGGCGCACATACAACATCCTTGACAGCTTTGAGTTTAGGCAAACCTCTCATAAGATCAAGGCTGCTAACTCGCGTTAGATGATCAAAACCAATGTGCCCCAAACGACGGTGCCAAAGCCAGACATCAGAAGAAGATGCAATCAAACACTTTAAAGATCCAACAAGAGATTCAGAAAAATCAGCTCCAAAAATTCTACCAACTCTAGAAATCCCAAAAACGAGCTCACCAGCTGAATCAAGCACCCTACAAGCATTCTTCTTAAATATAGTCTCATAGCCATCATCAAGAAGTTGTGAGACAAAAAGCAAGTTGTACCTTAGCTTGTCCACAAGAGCAACGTCCTTCAGGATGAATTTGTCATTCACCCTGATCAATCTCGTTCCTTCAATTCGCCCTTGTGTATCATCTCCAAAGGTAATGAAGTCATCACCTGTTGATCGCTTGAAGGAGGTGAACCATCTTGAGTCTCCGGTCATGTGGCGTGAACACCTAAAGTCGACAAGCCACGTGCTCTTCCTCTTTCCGTGGCGATCTTGAAAATCAAGGCACAAAAGATCGATGTGTCTCAATACTGGGGTTAGTTAAACATGACTCGGGAACCCAGTACTGAGACATACGTCTGCGAGTAGTATGCAAAGCAGAATTGCTATCCTTGACCTTATTTAAAGTTCTATCATGAGCAATGGTTACACGAACATGAGATGCATCCCGTCTAGGAACATGATGATGATGAGCATGTGCAACAAATCCTAGACCAGGTTTCTTCTTTTCTACGTGACCATGTCTCATAAAAGCTCTAGGTTGATGAGATGAAATTCTAGCAATGTTTTTCTTAGCGTTCTTCAACCTACGCCAACAGAACTCAACCAAATGCCCACTCTTCTTGCAATAGGTGAAATGGTACTTGATACCACTAGGAGAAGCACCTTTTGACTCAAAAGAAGGTTGGACAAACCCTGCAGATTTGAAAATAGTTTTTGCAGGTTGGGTTGTGAATTCAACTAAGCTATTTTCCAAGACCTGAATGACATTAGGCTTGGATTTGTCCTGGGCAGAGTTGTATCCTAACCCTTACTTCTTATAAGGAGTCTTAGACTTGTCTAGAATCATGTTTAACTGTTTCTTACCTTTAGAGAATTTTTCTAATTTGTCCTTAAGGTAAGCATTTTGTTTTTCAAAGTTAACACATGAATCACAAGTCTTGGCCTTAATGGCTCTAGCATGTTTCTCCTTAAGACAAGCAACTTCAAGCTTATAGGCTGCACTTGAGGCACAAGGGGTAGACTCAATTGTGTCCTTAAGCTTGGCATATTTAGCTCTAACTGCTTCTAAGATGTCTTTAACTTCATGTTCACGTTCTAAGAAGAAAGAGCAAAAGCTAGATTCAACATTACCAGAAGAGACCAACTTACTAGACTCTAAGCATTTTTCACAGGGAGCAGATTTAACATCAATTAGCTCAGTCCTAGCATTTTCAAGTTGGTGCAAAGCAATATCATGAGCAGATTGCAGTTTAGCAAATTCAGAGTGTAGAGCATGGCAAGATGAACATTCATTAGATTCAAGAGTCTTAGCATTTGCAAGTTCTAAAGTCAAATTATCTACTTGTGACTCTAAATCCTTGTTCCTAGCCATGGTAAACTCTAAGGCCTTATCCTGACTCATGAGTTGCTCAAACATGGTGTCGCATCTAGCAAAAAGACCATCATAGGATGGAGGTACCTCACTGTTGTCATCGGCGTCGATGGAGTCGGCCATGAAGCACATGCTGGTGAAGTCCTTGGCCTTCCCTTTTTTGTCTTGAGGGAGCTCCTCCTCCTTGTCCTCCTCGCTCCCGGAGTCCACATCACTCATGGATTGCTCTCCAAAAGCGGCAAGGACCCGGTGAGCGGCCTTCATGAGCTTGGCAGCATCATACTTAGGCTTGTTCCCCTGAGGCTTCTTCTAGGTAGGCTTTTCATCCTTGCGGTTGCCCTTACCTTTCAGCTTGGGGCAGTTTGCCCGGATATGATAGAGCTCTCCACACTCATAGCACATCATAGGGCCACCTCTCTTCTTGTTTCTAACATTGTTATAGGCCCGTGTGACTTTCTTGGCTAAAAGAGCTAAATCAGCCTCAGGAAGCCTCTCAAACTCTTCTTCATGGATCACAGATAAACATGCAAGAGAAAGACTAGAAGAAGACTCAGAAGAACCATCAGAAGTTCCTTTGAGAGGATCAACCACCAAAGCCATGTTATCCTTCTTAGGAAGACTACCTCTCTTGATGTCATGAGTCTTGAGCTTGCTATAAAGCAGCTCCAAAGTGAGACTAGAGAGATCGACGTTGATCTCCTCAATAGCAGTAGCCTTTATCTCCCACTCCTTGGTGTTGATTGCAGCCAAGAGGTGGGTGGCATTCTCAGATTGAGAGTACTCAATGTCTACAGCTCTCATCTGATTGATCACCTTGTTGAAGCGAGTAAAAACGTCATCAATGCTCTCGCTAGGACGCATCTCGAATTTGTTATACTCTCGCTTGTAGACTGTCTGGCGCATTTGCTTGATTTGGGACGATCCCTCATGGTAAGTTTCGAGGGTGTGCCAAATCTCATGTGCGGTCTCAAGGTTGCAAATCCTATCATACTCTTGTCTACCAAGCCCAGCATATAGGAGATTCTTTGCCTTATGGTTGTTTGCCAAGAGGGCTGCTGAAGCCAGTGAAGCAACCTCGGGCAAAACGAGCGGAGCTCGAACAACCTCCCATATAGCTTGTCCTTCGCTCTGAAGGAAGACACGCATGCGGTTCTTCCAATAGGCAAAGTAGAGCCCATCGAAGATATACGGCTCGGTAGAGTACTTCTCCATCGCCATGTTCAGTGACCGGTTAAGATCAAGATTGAACTAATCGGGCTCTCATACCACTTGTTGGACCGAAAAGGCGACTAGAGGGGGGGTGAATAGGAGCACGAACTCTTTTTCACTTTGATCGCATTCAAGACCAATTTCACTCTAATAGCTATGGAAGTTATGAAAATCAATAAACAAGTACAGCGGAAAACTTGTATTGAATCCAATTCAAAACCCCAAAGCAAAGAGACCAAAACAAAGAAAGCTCAAACCCTAAGTGCGGTCTAACTGGTGTGTATATGGTGGTCTAACTGGCGGTATGCGGGTGGTCTAACCGATCATGATGATGAACATGGAAAACAACCCAAGTTCAAGATCACAAAATGACCTAACTTTTGATCTACAAGGCCAAACTCCACGAAACTTGAAACACACCTTCTCAAGGATGTCAGGAACCTATACCAAGCAACGATCGTGAAGGTCTTTGCTAAAGTTCCAACCTTTTTCCGTTTGAGTGAAGGTTGTTCCAAAACCAAGTCAAAACAAAAAGATGATCTAGAAACTTGCTCGTGGGTGATTGATGATCAAGATGATCCTAGATGGGTTCCCACATGTCACAGGAAGTAAGATCAGGGCAAGAAACTAAGAGAAAACTCGCGGATCAAAGAAAGACTCAAAATCAAGAAATATAGAGTAAGAACACAAAAGAACTCATCTTGAGAAATCTTTCCTTGGATTGATTTGATATGATGTTGGTTTACAGCCACTCCATCAAGGAGGACAAAGACTCAACACATGAGCACGAAATCAAATCCAACTCTCTAGAACCCTAAGCTTCCACTTTCCTCTCTAAGCCCTAAAAACAAACTAGGGTTTCACTTAGCCAAAGGGTTGAGGGGTGCAGCCAGCACCCACCTCTATTTATAGTGGAGGCTAAACCTTCTAGAAGAGTATTTCTATTGGGCACCCGTTAAGCCCACATACAAACTGGTTTAACTCACGCACGTATTTTGAAGCATCGTCTTCATCTCCTCTTGACCTAATCTGCTTCTCCTTGTGCCGTCTTGCGCTGCAGATTGGCAAAAGGTCACCAAGGCGGTATTTAGGTGAAATTACCAAAATACCCCTTCTCGATCTTTTTCCAAAGACCGAGTCCAATCTGCGTGAAGCACTTCCATGCTTCACCACATGTAGGTTGATCCAATGGCTCTCATCATGTCGGCAGGTCTCTCCCATCCGGCTCCCACCGAAACCACCATGGCACTTGCACCGACGCCCGCACCGCTTGATCCAACCCGTCGCACCGAACTTCCCGTTCGGTCATCCTTGTCCAATTTGCACCATGCTTGACTTCATTGAGTTCACCCGGCATCCCCGATCGTTTTGGACCTCAGCTCTCCAGGCCTAGTCCCGATTATCCTCGCCGTTGACCGTCGTTGACCTCCAAGCAACCTGCACAACAATAGACCAAGAAATCGATTCCGGGAACAAGTTCTTCACAACTTGACCCACGTTAGTCAAAACATGCATCATGCAACACATATGCAATGAAACCCATGAATATGACCTAACCAAACAATCATCGCCACCGAGTTGGCCAATGAAACAAGTGAAAACCGGTCAGACTGCCACTTTGATCGGTCCGACCGTCCCCTGGCCGGTCTGACCGCCAAGCTGGGACTTAGCCAAATTTCCTCCCTGGAAATCTAAAACCTACTGGAATTTTCAAAACAATAGAACTTTTGCCTAGAAGCTCCAAAAATTATGAGACCAAGTGTAGTAGGATCTCCTCTCTTGCCTACACCCTCTATTTTTGGCCCAGCTCCAAAACTCAAAATCACTTCCTGGCCGGTCTGATCGATTTCCAAAAGCTGGTCTGACCGCCACTCATGGCCGGTCAGACCACCACCTTGGCCGGTCAGACCGCCACTAACCTGATAGCAGTTTGAACTTCACCGTACATGCGTGATTCGACAAACCTTCAACGCCATTGCCAATTGTATCATCATCCTAAGATTATGAGCATATCCCCATGATATCCACAGAGTAACTAAAAGAATTAAAAGGAAAATAAATGGATTTAATAGTGAAAAAATTCAAAATTTAGTGGATTGGGGAGAGTAGTGGGCCGCCGGCCCATAGCCCTAGTGGGAGAGCCCAGCATTAAGATGCAAAGGGGGGAGCCGGCCAAAACCATAGCTTTCTTTTCTTTTTTCTTTCCCTAGCCACCGGCTGCTTGAGCCTCTGCCTCCTTGCACCCTTTTCCCGAGCCTCCAGTAGTCAGCTCGCGTTGCCCTCTGGTGTGCATGCACGCACAGCACTACCGCACACTACATGCATGCTTGGTAGCTGCTGCGTGGCTGCACTGCTGTCGCCTGCTAGTTCTTGCATGCATTGCTTGTTCTTTTGCATGTGTTCATGACACTTATCACAATGGAAGGAGAGAGAAAGGGAATGCTGCTACTTTTGCTGCAGAGGAAAATGCAAGGAAGGCCCAGCAAAGAAGAGGAAGGAAGGAAAAGAGAGGGATCTCACGAGGATAATCAGTGATCCTCGTTGCGGTCTCTGGGGTAACGATCAAGTTTTTTTCCTCTGGTTATTTATTTTATCTACAGATTAAAAACGAGATTAGGGAGGGACTTAACAATTTCTAGTAAGGGGCAAATGATTAGTAGATTAGTTTAGTCTGCAGTATTGTTGTACTGTAATTTCGGGTACCGTATGGGCATAATTTGAGGATGCCATATAATATTTAATCATTTCGATTGGATGATTAAATTTTGAGTTACGAATTTTGTAATCCTACTGTCTAGAGACTAGTCGCCTTTTGGCAACATCTTGGTAAATTGTAGATTAAAATTAATAAATAGATTAATTAGGGTTTTTGCTTTACATAAAACACGTGGCTAACTATCTATGGATTCTAGAGAGTCCAAGAACACGAATTTTGGTCGGGTAGAACAGAAGTTATGATTTTAGAAAAACTATTGTCCAGAAATCAGTTGCCGCTGGACGCAGTCATGTGAAATTATTAAATTGACTTGGTTGCTGACAGAATTGAATTTTGGTTATAACTAGAAAGTTTCTGTAGATTCCAAAAATGCTTTGGTTTATGGTATTTGCATATGTAAATTCATTGATATGAAAATAGTAAACCTGGTGTCCAGAAGATGACAGAACTGTCTTTTGGGTTAAAAACGGAGGGTTAAATGATTTAATAAGGCATCGTGGCCAACTAAGAAGTGTGGGGAATTTTGTGTAGATTCCAGAATTGGTGTGGTTTGCCTTGATAAGACTTGGTAGTCAAAAGTTGTGTCGTTTTTTAGTATCGGGCCAGCAAGAGGTGGCTGACCGGTAAAGGGGGAGTGTGGTGGATTTGGGAAACGTGTAGGAGCGATGTCGTTTAAATATTGTTCTTGTACTACTGTATCTTGATATTGAGATTGGGTGTTTATTGTAGGAGGAGTGACGTCGAGTTTTTGTTATCTTCTAATCAAATCGTTCCTCGCTACTAGGAGAGGCAAATGCATGGTAGACAGCGATCAATGGTTGATCACTGTATTTCTTTATCACTCATTACCATTATTATTTGTGCTTATATTTTATTTTAATTGCAAGCAAAGCGAATAGTCATGAATTATTTCATATTGTTGGATATGAGAATGATGGTCGATGATGATATTGATGAAACTATGAATAACTGTGTATTCATAAGCATCATTGCATATGAGAAGGTGATCATGTTGATCACAACTCCACGGGAGTGGAGGAGGTCCCCAATCCTTGAGGAGAATGGGCTTGAGAGTAAACATTGTCGTGAGTGTCCGCTCACGCTATACCGGTATACGTGAAAGAAGTGCGTGTAGACATGTAGTGTAGAGATGCATTGAAAAGAAAATATTTGACGATTGTGTGTGAGAATAAAGAGAAGAGGATTGCATGAATGAGCCTGAAAATAAATATAAGAGAACAAGTGATGATAATGGTGTTATTGATTACTGTTGATTTAACAATATTCATTGTCTATTGATGTATTTGCTGAGAATTTTAGTAATCAAATCAAATCTGAGAATTTTAGTAATCAAATCCAATTGATTAACAACGTAGGTAACCTAATCAAATCGTTTTGGGTAGTTCATTGTAGTAGTCTTGGCTGTTGAAATTGGGCTTGTGTTTTATGCTAGATCCTTGGTTGTCCAATGTTATGTGTAGAACTCGTAGAATAATAGTGGATTTCGAATAGTATGATAATCATTGATAGAACCCTTTTGATGTAGTAAGAGTGCGTGATGTGAATTTCAAGTTGATTATTCTTAATAGATTGATGTGATGTGATTGTGGGTGAAGTCTATGTTAAGATGCATTGGAAATTATTTATCAAAGTAATTCTGTTGGTAGAGAAGATGGCTAGAGTATCTTTTTGTGGGTTAGTAGAGTCTCTCTAGATGAGTGTGGTTGTTGCTCTCGAGTTGAGTGCTGCTTTGAGTTTGCCAGTTAAGAGGAAGGAGTTAGTGTGATGATTTGGAATCTCGTGATTTGAGAGAAAGTTATTCCTAAAAAATTGAGAAAATAATATTTTCTCGGGTAGTGAAATGCTCTTTTGATTCTTGTTTGAGGCGTGTGTTTATGACAGAGGTCATTTACAATTTGAGTTGGCTTTATGTTGGCATGGTGGTTCTTTCCGGTTCAGAAAAATAAAGAAAGTGACTGATTTGGGCATTCGAGTGATTTTCGCATTTGGCTTATGTGATGTTTATTTGCAAACTGCTTACTTGGAAAGTGGAAAAGTTTTCATGACGAATCTTCGATTTTGGATTGGAGTCTTTGGGAGGGAAGTTGGTTATGAGTTAGTTGCATTGTGAATCATTTGTTTCAGTTGGGTTCTTTTTCTAAGAGAGTTGGTTTAAGGCGAGTTCTTTTGTGCGTCCCTGATTAAATAAGATGCTCCTTGTTAAGGTGAAGTGTTCGATTGAGAGATAGAACAAGGGTTCCATGTGTTATGTTCATGTTGTGTGGTTTTGTACGAAAGGGAAGGATAGCCAAGGTATTGGATCGTTTCCAGTATTTGCGGGAGTTTGGAAGATAGCATATCACTAGGACCCTCTCGAGTCCTAGCACGGGATACACAACATTTTGTATGATCCGGCGTTGAGGGAACACCTGATAGATCTGGAGTTTAAGGTTTTGTTAGACTCATCGCCCAACGAGTAAGATCTTACCTTCGAGTCCCGTCCGATGAGTGTACCTAGGAAGGTTGGACGAGTGTTGGGGCATAAGACATTGTATTATGTTAGTGTGTTGTGGTCACATCAGTCTGAGCGAGAAGCAACTTCGAAGTGGGAGTCTCGCATGAGCAAGAAGTACCCAAAGTTGGTATCAACGTGTATGTGTTAGTTGGTTGTTGTTTTAAGTTTTGTCCTTTCGAGTAGAATGACGCAAGTAGAATTCGAAGTCGAATTCTTTTTAAGGGGGGTAGAATGTGATACCCCGTTTAACCAATTGAGTAACTAAAAGAATTAAAAGGAAAATAAATGGAATTAATTGTGGAAAATTTCAGAATTTAGTGGATTGGGAAGAGTAGTGGGCCGCCGACCCATAGCCCTAGTGGGAGAGCCTAGCTTTAAGATAAAGAGGGGAGAGCTACTAGATAATTATAAAGAATTTTGGTAGCTTTTCATAGAATATTTAATCATGTCGATCGGATGATTAAATTTCGAGTTACGAATTTTGTAAGTCTGTTGTCTAGAGAGTGGTCGTCTTTTGGCAGCATCTTGGTAAATTATAGATTAAAATTAGTAAATGGACTAATTATGGTTTTTGCTTTACCTGAAAAGTGTAGATAACTGTCTAAGAATTCTAGAGAGTCCAAGAACACGATTTTTCATCAGGTAGAACAGAAGTTATGATTTTAGGAAAACTACTGTCCAGAAACCGGTTGCTGCTGGACGCAATCGTGGGAAATTATTAAATTGACTTGGTTAGTGGAAGAACTGAATTTTGGTTATAACTATAAAGAGGTAGATAAGTTTCTGTAGATTCCAAAAATGCTATGGTTTATGGTATTTGCATATGTAAATTAATAGATATGAAAATAGTAAACATGTAGTCTAGAAGATAATAGAACTATCTTGTAGGTTAAAAATGGGGGGTTAAATGATTTAATTAGGAATCGTGACCAACTAAGAAGTGTGGGGAATTTTGTGTAGATTCCAAAACTTGTGTGGTTTGCCTTGAAAAGACTTGTAAATCAAAAGTTATGCCGTTTTTTAGTACCGGGTTAGCAAGAGGTGACTGATCGGTAAAGGGGGAGTGTGGCAGATTTGGGAAACATGAAGGTGAGATGGTGTTTAAATGTTGTTCTTGTACTACTATAGCTTGATATTGATATTGGGTGTTTACTGTAGTAGGAGTAACGTCGGGTTTGTTGTCATTTTCTAATTAAATCGTTCCTCACTACTAGGAGAGGCAAGTGCATGGTAGACAACGATCAGTAGTTGATGACTATATTCTTTATCACTCATTAACATTATTGATTGTGCTTATATTTTATTTTAATTGCAAGCAAAGCAAATGGTCATGAATTATTTTGTATTGTTGGATATGAGAATGATGGTCGATGATGACATTGATGAAACTATGAATAACTGTGCATTCATAAGCATCATTGCATATGAAAAGGTGACCATGTTGATTACAACTCCACGGGAGTGGAGGAGGTCCCCGATCCATGAGGAGGACGGGCTTGAGAGTGAATATTGTCGCGAGTTTTCACTCACACTATACCGGTATACGCAAAAGAAGTGCCTGTGGACATGTAGTGTAGAGATGCATTGAAAAGAAAATATTTGACGATTCTGTGTGAGAATAAAGAGAAGAGGATTGCATGAATGAGTATGAAAATAAAGATAAGAGAACACAAGTGATGATGATGGTGTTATTGATTATTATTGATTTAACATTGTTAATTGTCTATTGATGTATGTGCTGAGTCGTGGACTCACGCTTGATCTACTATTGCTTTTAGGTGACCGTTGATGGAGTTTAGCTTGGGAGGGATTAGTGCATGTGGAATAATTATATACTCTCAAACTTGATTCATTTGTCATGAGAAACATTTACTTCATTATGATGGAATATCTTTTAGGACATGATAGATATTGAGTAATCCTAGATGATTGATTATGACTTGTTTATTCATTCCATGGAATTTGTTCTATTGGTTTTGTGCCAATTTTGGATTATTATCTTGCTATGCTTCTAGAGTTCAATTATTTATGATTGTCAAAACTTTATTCATATTTTATTATGACCCGTGGGCAGGCTTTGGTAATGAATTGCTTGCTGTAATTTTATTGTAAGTTGATGTAGATTAAATTGTTAGGGTAGTTTAGTGGCATTCCAGGCTCAGTGTTGAGCTGGGGTGTTACAACTTCCCCATACCCACTCTGTCGTGCTCTTCTCAACGCCCACCACTCTTTCCAGCTGCCCAAGTTGAAATCTGTTTTTGGTTTTCTTTTGTTTTAAAATACTTTTCTAGTTCAACATACCAATCAGGCTCCAACCTCGACTGCCAAAATCTGGTTTTATGCTTTGAATGTTGTCGGGGGGCAATTAATTGCCCTAATGTCAATTTATCTAAGCAAGGCTAAGCATGACACTTAGATACGAACTTAGTAACTAGTATGTATACCATCAGTTCTAAGGTGACAAAGGCCAGATAGTGTCCAAGTCAAGGATGTGAAGGTTATACTCAATTATCTTTAAGGTATTAGCTATGAGCTAAGTCAACTTATTTGTATGCATCATAGCAGTGCAATTTCATAATTTAAAACAATATAATTATATTTCAAAAGTAGGTTCAATGTGATCAAAGTATTAATCGCCTTGCTCAATGTTTTGATAACCGCCTTGCTCGATGTTCTGATGATCTTGGTCTCGACCTCGTTCTTGTGGGGACTGTTGTTCCATCATGGCTTCAGATTCTAACTACGCATAATATGATTGAACTCGAGAATGTCTGAAAGCATCCAAATGAAAGTAAACATATCTCGCATCATCTTGAAAGAAGGAAGCATTCTAGATGAAACTAAACCTACTTAGTGGAGTTGTAGAAGGAAATACTTCAGACGAAGTACATCTAAAGGAAGTTGATGAAGGAAATACTTCAAGCGGAATGAAGTACATCCAGGGTTATTGGGAATGGAAATACTTAGACCAAAGTAGATAAATCCAAACTTTACTGGTTTGGTCTAGTGGTGGGGTTTTGGGTTGATATTTAGACTTAGGGTTAGGTAACCGGTTGATTAGGAGTGAGGGTGAGAGGGATCGGGCTCTCGAAAGGTCCGCTGGTGTTAGGAGTTTAGACTCCAATGGGAAGGAGAGAATATTCATAGAAATATTCCTTATCGGGTACCTAGATGGCAGAGATCACCCAGTTAGATAGGACTCTCTAACCCACCTTCGGGTTATGAATTGTTCTACTACTGGGAACAGATCGCGATGGATGATAGCTAGAGTCTATACGATGTTGATTGACGGTGAAACTACTACCATCCACTTGGGGACTTACCACCACTACTCACACGCGGCGTCTAGCTGATCTAATGATTTATTTTGTTATTATTTCATATTTATCGAGGAGTTTTATGAGGGTCAGGTGAGACCTATGCATAAGTGCGGGGTTCATTTATGGTAGACATAAGCCTCGCCGACACATGGGACCTAGTTCACTTAATGACTCCTTTTATTATTTTATATTTATCAAGGAAGTTCCATGGGCCTTAGCTGGAACTTCCAAGCATTGGCTAGACATGAGTCTTATGTCTTCAGTGGTGTCTGTAGGTTTGGGTTTATCCTTGAGGTGATCTTTAGTTAGCTTCATTACTTGCTTGGCTTGGCATACACTAAAGTAACCTATCACCTTAGGCAAATCCTTAGCTCTGACATCTGCTAATGACTACTTCTGGTTAAGTAAATAATTACCTTACAAGGTCTATGGCTCTTGCCTACTAGCCTTCGCTTAGCGATTGACCCTATTGTCTTGATTCCTATCACTAGCTAGCACGTAGCTAGGCATAGCTACCACTAACCTTCATTAGGGTTTATCACTACTACATTTTACTTGGCATTTTATTCTAGATGTTGAGGTCAGACTCAGTTGCTTAATCAACTACTCGCATGGTTCATATGTCAATTGACATACATGTCTATACATATACTTTTATTCCCTCGCTTATTCTATGTCCTAAGTATATGTGAGCTTATGTCATTATGATTACCAGTTACAGCCTAGGTCTTTGGTGTCTTTGACACGACCACAAAACCTAGTTATGCTTGAGGCATACTCATCATATCGTGTTTTCATTGAACTGTGCTTTGTTGAATGTGCTACCTCTCAACTTAGTCATTGTTAATGACCTAGGGTTAATAGCCACCTAAGCATTCCTTACTGTTTATATGACTACTCCTTGTGTGAGGACCCCTAGGTTATCTCCGTAAGACCGAGACTAAGCATAGTCTTAGGGACATAACTCTGGGCCTCAAGTAAATGAATTCCAACTTAACTCCATCTAAGCGAGAGGCTTAACTGAAAACTAGAGCCCCGATGATCATGCGCGCTGCTCCTCTGCGAGCACTACATGATTGTCGGTTCCCCAACAAGCCAAGCACTACACTTAGTGAGTTAAATGGGAAGCCACGAACAGCGAGCATGAATTCATATCGGCTCCCAAGATCAATGACCAATATGCTCATACTCTCATACAAAGTTGATCACATCCATACAACAACCATACATTAATAGTTCAAAAGACATACATCATAATAGTTTAAGTCTACAACTATTACATGTGGCCGACCGACCAAATTCAAATAAGAATATAAAGTAGCAGCAGAAACAAGTAAATAAACCAAAAGACCAGAAGTGGTATGCCCATATCCCATCGGCAACCGACTGGGAGTTAAATGATAGCACTACTCGTCAGCGTCGCCTAAATCGGCGCTAACAAGCTCAACGGGTTCATTACCTTCCTCACCTGAAATTGCAGCAACCGGATTGAGTACAAAGGTACTCGCAAGTCTTACACAAATAAAAATTAGTTATGCTAGAGGTTGTTCCAAAGGATGGCACATATTGGCTTAGTTTGCAAAAGAGACGCAACAATTTACAACGTACACATATTAATTTTTCGAGTGCCATTTCGAAATCAGATTTGAAGTAGAAGTAAAGCATGTGAATAAGTAATAAATTGAATAACAAATGAATCATACAAATAGTAAAGTGGCTGCCCACTTTGATACAACAAAACGCATGAACATCCCATTCATGACGAATACCAAGTTGTACCCACAATTTTAATTCAAAGTCTAACAGTTAGCAGCCACAAACTCAAGCGATCGTCCATAATCGCGGACACGGCTATTCGAATAGATTTATACCCTGCAAGGGTGTACTACTTTTCCCACCCGACTCGATTAGCCCGTAAGCCTCCAGATGCCTCTGAAAATAGCACACTTCCTTTGGTATGCCGGCCGAGGAGAATCGAGATACGATCATTTTTGGTAAAAAAATCCTATTGAGTTAAGTCTCCCATGTGAGATGTTTACGTACCTAGTACAAGCGTCCGATAGCACTTGCTAGGGGGCTCACAAGTTGTACTGGAAAACATTGAGGTAATGGAAAGGTTAATTTGGTGCTCACCTGCAAACTATAAAAAAATTACCTCAGCTCCTTAGGAACATAGGGATTTCACGGTCCTTCGGTCCTTACACCACCATGAGACTACACCCAATAAAACCTTCCCCCTACTTAACCGTACAATACCCATATACCACGTGTGATAGCACGAGTTTTGCTTGAATCGTAGGTACCCAAAGTTCGGTCCTTAATGGTCCAAACAAGACATCCACATACCCAAATCGTGCACGAAGGCACCCTCACGTACTATCACTTGTCCAGACCCCAAAACTCATTTAAGATGACAAATTTTAGTTCTCAAAACAGATACGAAGATCTGGAATAAAAAGAATATAAGAGTTTGAGTGTTTCCCATAATTGTCGGGTTATTCCCGACGATCAAACTACCGTTCTAGACTTGCATGGCTAAGCAACTCGAACAATATATATAATTCACACAATCCTATCTTACGCATATGGTACTGGAGTAATTAGTTATTCAAGATGAACCTCAATGAATAGGATATAACTATTCTACACATCACAAAAATAGCGACATTAACAAAAATAGCATGCAAGCAATTATCATTGCACTAACTTAACCAAAACTGGGATCAAATATGATGCAAAAGAAAGTTCAAATGATGCTTGCCTTGCTGGTAGTCTAATTGCTCTCCCTTAGTGGCGTACAAGTCAATATCGATAGGCTCGAAATCTATATAAGTACAACACCGAATAAATATCGAGAAATACCTCAAAATTCAAAATGCTCAGAAAATGCATGATTTTTATACAGTAGCTAAGTCATGATTGTAGATGAATTTAGGTGAAAGAATTATTCTATTTGGATTTAGTATGTGAGAGTTATGAAGGTTTGAAAATCAGTTTTCTGGTAATTCCAATTTAATTCAATTCGGTTATTGTTCACTTAATTTAATTATTTGGCTAAAATTTGCAGAATAGTAGTGGGACAAAGGATTATATGGATAAATAGGGAATATTATTACCAGACCAAAATAGTTGAGTTTACCTCATTTGGAGTTTTCATGCATTAGTTATAAATTTTCTAAGTTACCAGCCCTTTTATATTGTAAAGATAATACGTTTAAGGATCATTTTCCAAACATAAAAATTTCTGCTACAGTGACATGTTTGAAACCAATTTTGTAATAAAGTTCATTAACAATGAAAATTATCAAAACTGATTTCAACCATTTTGGAGTTCAGAAGAATTAGTTACGTATTTTTGAAGTTATTCATATTTTTCAGTGTGTAAATTAATAGATCTTGGATTTTATAAAGCCTTTTAGACTTTTCCTACCGAGTCTTAGCTAGCCACCATCAATGACGCGTGGGGTCCTGTGAATAGTGCCATTTTTCGATTTAAGTTTTCGATTAAACCGTGCACTGACGGTGGGACCCAGCCGTCAGTGACCCAGTTCCATGAACCAAGTCCACAGGCGCATCAGCACAGCACATGGCTCTTAAGAACAGGGGCCCACATGTCAGTCTCTACTGCGTTTTACAAAATGCTTCTGTTTTCCGCGCGCGGGGCCCGCATGTCAGTGGCACACTAGTGCGGCTAAGACAACATTTAATAGATGAACAATCATTAGCTAATTAATGATGGTCATTTACCGTAACCTCCCAGCTACAGTGCTGGTCGGAATACGACAATGGGCCGAGTTCTCCCGAGCTCACCGCCGGCGATTTCGGCCACGGCGGCTCGAACTAAGGACGGCTACTGGTTCCTAATAGCATTGCGCAAGTTTGAGTGGTGGTGGCGACCTCTGAGGTGGCCCGTACCAGTAGCTAGCCGGAGCTAAGCGGCGACGGTTCTCTGACAACGTGCACAGCCTAAAGAGCTCCATGGCGTTCAAAAGCGGGTGCCGAGCATCGAGAAGGTATTAGGGTGCTATCTGAGCGCTGGGGAGAAGAGAAGATGGATGGAGGTGGCTGGTCGACGTTGAGGTCTAAGGTGGCGATGAGCTGCAATGAGGAGGGGCTGTCCTGGTGAGAGAGACAGAGAGTGAAAGGTCAAGATAGCTCCAGTGAGGCCCAAGGATGGTGTATAAACAAGGAATCGAGAAATGACTCACGCGACCAAAGATGGAGACGAAAAGGGCAAGGTCGGCCAGAAAATGAGATCCCTTCGAATCCACGAAGACCTGTAACGCATTGTCCTAATTGACTTAGGGGTTTTCAATGCCATGTTAAAGGACAGGAGAAGACGTGATAGATTGAGGATGAGACTCACCAGCGTTGAAGGTGGCACGGTGAGGTCCGCGGAGCGTGCTCTGGAGGACAGCGAGAGCTTGGATATGCTCTAGAGGCTACAAGCAACCACATGAGCTTAAGTTAGCTGAAATGGACATGGCATAGAACGTAGAGAAGGAAGGAAACACCCGGTTGAAGCTTACCCAAGTGTGGAGCTAGATTGTGCTTCCCTCTCCTCGGTCAATCGGAGGAGAAGTGAGGGAGAAAGAGGTGCTGGGGGCGACTTAAGCTCAGTCGAGAGACGGAACGGAGACAGCGTCAAGTGGCGAAGCTCAGGGATAGGTCAAATTGGGTGGTGCGGTCATGGCGTCGACTGCGCGCAGAAGGAGAACGCGGCCGTGTGGCACAGGAACCTGCACTCGCGCCAGCGAGGTTGAAGATGACTCCGACTTGTGGGACCGGTGTGGCAGTGGCACAAAAGGGCTGGGTCGGAGTGCGGCTCAGGTCGATGCAGTTAGGTGGTTGGGCTCAAACAGGTCAGCGTGGTCCGTTAGATCATGATTTGGACGGCTCAGATTTAAAGGGAGTTCGGACTGATCTGAACGGTTACAAAATCTAGACGGTTGACTTCTCATCGGATGGCCCACAGATGGTGCTTTTAGTTGGTTTGGCTGAGTCAGTTCGTCGAGTCGGACTTGAGCCCGAGAAACAGTGTCAGCCAATTAGGTCTTGAGGTTTGACTGAGAATTAAATCAGTTTCCCCACTTTGACCAAGTGTTAAAAATAGGAATAAAATTCCTAAAATTATGAAATAAATCATGGGGGTTCCTGGGAAGGTCTAGTATCCATAAGAATTATTGAACACTGCTGTTCATGATATAATGTGTATAATTTAAATTCAAACTTAGTGTAGGTCATTAAATTGTGTTTGAATTTTCTTAGGGTTTAACCCAGTCCCAAAAATTTGGAAAAAATTATATTAATTCATTATAATTAATATATTATTTGAATAAATTATTTCCCAGGGATGAACATAAGTTTTTGTTACTGACTTCTTTTGGTAATTCAATATGAAGTGTAAGTTTAATTCCTTTTTGAGATTTTCCAAGTGTAATAAATAATGCAAAAGTTTGAAAACAATGATGCATGCTCATGAGATGCATAGTAATCCGCTTTGTTAATTTGGGGATGTGACAAACCTCCCCCCTTACAAAAGATCTCGCCCCGAAATCGTGGTAGGGTGGAAGTCAGATAGAGAGGTTCTAAAAGAAGATACATCATCTGTTGTTTTGATTTCCTTCAAAGATTGTGCTAAGATACCTTACAAGGTTACAAAGAATGGTTATCACATTTTCCTTACCTTTGCTTTGTTTAACCTTGCCTTTCTTGATTCGAAGGCACTTCAAGGAAAAAGGTTAGGATATTCCTGTCGCAATTGATCTTCACGTTCCCAAGTAGCCTCATCTTCAGTATGATTACTCCACTGAACTTTGATGAACTTTGATGAACTTGATGTTCTGATTCCTCGTCTTGCGTTCCGTTTCTTCAAGGATGTGAATCGGGCGCTCCCGATAGGAAAGATCGGGTTGCAAGACGAGTTCTTCCAACTCGGTGGCTTCGGTTGGAACACAAAGACACTTTTTCAATTGCGAAACATGGAACACATCATGTACATCTGAAAGTGATGGTGGCAACTCCAATTGATAGGCCACCGATCCCAATTTTGCCATAATTCGAAATGGCCCGATGTAGCGAGATGCCAATTTGCCTTTGACTTGGAAACGATGCATTCCTTTCATCGGAGAGACTTTCAGATAAACATGATCATCCACCTCAAAACTCAACTCGCGATGATGACGGTCGGCATAAGACTTCTGACGAGATTGAGCCATTCGAGGTCACTCGCGGATGACATGGACTTGTTCTTCTGCATCCTCCACCAAGGTTAGACCACAGAATGGCCTCTCCCCAGTTTCAGACTAGTTCAAGGGTGTCCTACAAGCTCTCCCATACAATGCCTCGAAGGGTGACATTTGTATGCTTGATTGGAAGCTATTGTTGTAGGAGAACTCCGCAAACGGTAAGCATTTTTCCCAATTCTTGGTATAGGACAATACACAAGCTCAAAGAAGGTCTTCCAAAACTTGGTTCACTCTATCGGTTTGTCCATCCGTTTGTGGGTGGTAAGCGGAGCTGAAAGATAGATTGGTCCCCATTGCTTTATGTAAGAATTTCCAGAAATAGGATGTGAACTGAGGACCTCAATCTGAAACTATCACCTTTGGCACACCATGGAGACAAACGATCCTTGAAATATAAAGCTTTGCTAACTTGTACCCGTGGTAGGTGGTCTTGATAGGAATGAAATGAGCAACTTTTGTCAGACGATCGACAATCACCCATATAGAATCAGACCCAGTTTGAGTCCTCAGAAGTCTCGTGATGAAGTCCATACTGACTTCCTCCCATTTCCACTTAGGAATAGGTAAAGATTGATGAGTACCTGCTGGTTTCAAGTGCTCAGCCTTGACTCTTTGGCATACATCGCATTCGGCAACATATTGCGCAATCTGCCGCTTCATGCGACTCCACCAATGTCTCTTCTTCAGGTCTTGGTACATCTTGGTATTCCCTAGGTGAATAGAGAACTTGGAGTCATGAGCTTCTTTGAGAATTAGTTCTCTCAAGGTGCGATCAAACGACACCACCAACCGGTTTCTGAACTATAGGGTGCCTTGCGTATCTTCGATGAAGCATTTGGCCTTGCCTTTCTTCATTTCTTCCTGGATTTGTGCTACTTCCATGTCAGTCTTCTAGGCTTCTTTAATTTGGTCCTCAAGTATGAAATTCACACTAAGGGCAGCAAGAGAACCTTCTTCAATCATCTCTAGGTGCAGACGTTGCATTGCAGTACACAAGCCTGCCAAAATGGGAGTTACCGATAAACAGTTGCATTGGGATTTTCTGCTCAAAGCATCGGCTACCACATTAGCTTTCCCTGGATGATAATGGAGTCCCATATCAGTCTTTGATCAACTCAAGCCACCTTCTTTGCCTCAAGTTCATATCATCTTGGGTGAAAATATATTTGAGACTCTTGTGGTCGGTGTAGATCTCGCAACGATTACCGATGAGGTAATGTCGCCAAATCTTCAAAGCATGGACTACAGCTGCAAGCTCCAAGTCATATGTGGGGTAATAAGCTTCATGAGGTCTCAATTGCCTCGATGCATATGCCACCACTCGGCCCTCTTGTATGAGCACACAACCGAGCCCGTGGCGAGATGCATCACAATAAATGTCGAAGCTCTTGTGAATATTTGGCAAGATGAGCACTGGAGCTTTGGTTAGACATTCTTTTAAGATCTAAAATCGACGCTCACATTCTGCTGACCATTCGAACTTCTTTTCTTTCTTTAGGAGCTAGGTCATTGGTTTCACAATTTTTGAGAAATCCTGGATGAATCTGCGGTAATACCCCGCAAGTCCAAGAAAACTTTGAAAGTCGATGACGCTCTTGGGTTGTTTCCAATCAAGGACATCCTGCACTTTGCTTGGATCAACAGCGACACCACCCTTGGATAGCACATGACCCAAGAAACTAACTTCACGAAGCCAGAACTCACATTTACTGAATTTGGCATACAGTTGATGTTGACGAAGCTTCTCCAAAACAAGTCGCAAGTGCTGCTCGTGTTCTTCATTAGACTTGGAGTAGATAAGGATGTCATCGATGAATACAATGACAAATTTATCCAAGTACTCCATGAAAGCCGAATTCATGAGGTTCATGAAGTATGCTGGTGCATTAGTCAATCCGAAGGACATGATAGTGTACTCGTGCAGACCGTAGCGAGTCGAGAATGCTATCTTCGGTATGTCTTCAGTTCTGACTTTGATCTGATGGTAGCCCAATCTCAAGTAAATCTTGGAGAAAACCTGAGCTCCATTCAATTGATCGAACAAATCATCAATCCGCGGAAGTGGATACTTGTTCTTAACGGTGACTTCGTTCAATGGACGGTAGTCAACACACATCCGCAAACTCTTGTCTTTCTTCTTGACAAAGATGGCCGGGCAACCCCAAGGTGAGGAGATTAGCCTAAATAATCCCTTATCTTGAAGTTTCTTGAGTTGTTCTTTCAATTCTACCAACTCATTAGGAGGCATCTGATACGACAATTTTGAAATTGGCGCGGTACTAGGTGCAAGCTCGATGACGAATTCAACTTCACGATCAGGGGGCATCCCTGGGAGTTCTTCTAGAAATACATTTGGATACTCACATACCATTGGTACTTTGTCCAATTCAAGGGAGGTACCAGCTTCCAAGGCATAGAGATGAGAATTGCCCACTAAAGGTGCAAAAATGACTTGATTGCCATCTTCACTTATGATTGAAATAGAACGTTGAGCACAATCAATCTTTCCCTGATTTTTGGACAGCCAATCCATCCCTAAGATCACATCAATACCCAATGAATTTAACACAATTAGATTTGCCAAGAAGTTAACCCTTTGAATTTCCACTTTTATGTCCCGGCAGACTTGATCGGTTTGCAGAACCGATCCTGGTGACTGGATCAAATAAGGTGACTGAAGTTTATGAATTTCAAATTGATTAAGTGCAGCATACTCCTTTTTAATGAATGAATTAGATGCTCCTGAATCAAATAAAACTGATGCTGGACAAGAATTTACGAGAAGTGTACCCAAAACGACGTCTGGAGCGCCGCTTGCCTCTTCGGCAGTGACATGGTTCACTCGGCCACGTGTAGGGACTTGAGGAGGGGTAGGTGCTTCCCGCGGAGGTGGTGAAGGTCTTGCCGCAGCTGGAGGTGGTGTAGGAGCTCGATAAGTCTGGGGCATCCCTCGCTGCCTGGCGAGGCACTGATGCGCATAGTGACCGATGCGGCCACAGTGAAAACAAGTGACATTGGGCCTGAACGTGCTGTAGTTTTGGGAGCCTTTGCCCCCATTAAGCTTTTGTAGCTCACACAGAGAAGGTTGTGGAGTCGTTGTTGGAGGTCTTGGTGGCACCGGTGCTTGAGAACAGTCAGTTGGGATGAACTGGTATGTTGAGAAGGGACATTGGGATCCCCTATCAATGGATGCTTGAAGATCTTGATCAAGGATGGTAAAAGCTTGGCGTTTCTCTAGGCAAAATATCGCAAAATGTCCCGGAGTGTTGCAAACAAAACAAATAAGTTTCCTGCCTTTATGGGATCGGTTTCGATACTTCTTTCCGGGTGGCCCTTGCATAACTTCTTGGCCAGAGGTTGCCTTGGTGACGGCTGCATGGAAAATCCTTCATTGAAGTTCGACCAACTTGGTGATCATCTGGTGTAGATGACACTCCCTGGGACAGTGATCGTGTCCTTCGCAGAGAAAACAAGTGACCTTGATAGTCGGGCAACTTCCTAGTGAATGGTCTCCGTCGCAGTTGGGACAACTTATAGTGCACTGGTCGATGTAGTGTCCTTCCTCACCATAGCGTCGATAGACCGTGGCCTCCGCCATGGTCCTTTTTAACTCCCTTAGTTCGCATTGGTGGGCGAAGTGCCCCACCTTACCACAGCTTAAACAAACACATCGGGTTTGCTACTCTTCGGGGCAGCGAGAGTCATAGTGTCCTTCCTTGCTGCATCCAAGACATGAGACAGTGTGTTGAATCCCAGGGGATGGTGACTTTTCCCTTGGTTGAGTGCTAGAAGGAGTACTAGGTCCTGCCATCCTATTGTTAAACGGATGGTTAGATGACGACGAGAGATACACTCGATCGAGCGTGGAACTAAAATCTGTACAGCAAGGAGAAAAATCTTAAATTATCATGCGATATGACAATGTATGCACACAATTAACACCAAAAGAAGACACAAAGGCACAAAGGCCATCATAAGATCCAAAGAAGAAATTTGTAGTTTTCCGGTTGCAAATACATCCATATAGGCTCGTAGGCCAAGAGTAATTGCCCGAAATCAAAGTTCTTGCAAAGCAACCACAAAAGTTCAACAACTACAAACCTATTACAAGGATCTAGAGATACACGCTTGCTGGACCCGAGAGAAACCTACTGATATACGAGCTTGACTCCTTGGTCCAAAGTTGGGCACTTGCCCTGCCACTTCGGAAATACGGTACTCTGGTGGTGCAGATGCATATAGAGAGACCTTGTTCTCCCCATAAAGCACATGTCGGTCCACAAGTCGCATGTTGCATAGGGGTTGCAGACGCCCTTGAGCCATGGTGAGATGAAGCCGCATCTCCCATAACTCATGCATAGTGCAATGATGAATTCGATTCATGATGTGAATCAATCTTGCCAGCTGTCGTACTTGAGTGTCTTCCCCAGATTGGATCCTGGCAAAAGTGTTCACTTCTACGCCACGTGCTTGCATGGGAATGTGGTAGTATGGTGGCTGAGCTAACACCATCAAGTCATGACGAAGATGGCTCATGGCCACACGAGCCACTTCCTGCAATGTCGTGGCCTTAGAGGTGCCACACGCCTGGAATCCGTATGGGGTACTCCCTGTCACGAGTCTAGCAATGATATTGATCACTGCCAAATATTCCTCCATCCCTGGTCCTTGATCCTGACGGTAGATGGAGTATTGGGGTTGATAAGTGAAGTTCGCTTTTCACATTATATCTCTAGAAGCGCCGGGTATTCGTCCACATCTTCAGCTTGGGTCACCCTAAATAGGTACTGAGGACTCATCCAAAGACAGAATGGCAAGATGAGTTAGTTTTGTAAATCGAAACAAGAATAAGGTGAGAAATAATACTAAGATGGATAAGGAATAAAAAGATTCATAACTTAGTTTTTCTCAAATTAGTTTGATATTTCAAAAATAATTTTAGACCAAAGGACTTGCTAAACTTAACACCAATGCTATCTCTAACTTACAGTCAGTATGGCTCTGATACCAACACTGTGAGGACCCTCGGGTTATCTCCGTAAGACCGAGACTAAGCATGGTCTTAGGGACAAAACTCTAGGCCTCAAGTAAATGGATACCAACTTAACTCCATCTAAGTGAGAGGCTTAACTGAAAACTAGAGCCCCGACGATCATGCGCGCTGCTCCTCTGCGAGCACTACATGATTGTCGGTTCTCCAACAAGCCAAGCACTACACTTAGCGAGTTAAATGGGAAGCCACGAACAGCGAGCATGAATTCATATCGGCTCCCAAGATCAGCGACCCATATGCTCATACTCTCATACAACGTTGATCACATCCATACAACAACCATACATTAATAGTTCAAAAGACACACATCATAATAGTTTAAGTCTACAAACTATTACAAGTGGCCGACCGGCCAAATTCAAATAAGAGTATAAAGTAGCAACGGAAACAAGTAAATAAACCAAAAGACCAGAAGTGGTATGCCCATATCCCATCAGCAACTGACTGGGAGTTAAATGATAGCACTACTCGTCAGCGTCGCCTAAATCGGCGCTAACAAGCTCAACGGGCTCCTAACCTTCCTCACCTAAAATTGTAGCAACCGGATTGAGTACAAAGGTACTCGCAAGTCTTACACAAATAAAAATTAGTTATGCTAGAGGTTGTTCCAAAGGATGGCTCATATTGGCTTAGTTTTTGCAAAAGAGACGCAACAATTTACAACCTACACATACTAGTTTTTCGAGTGCCATTTTGAAATCATATTTGAAGTAGAAGTAAAGCATGTGAATAAGTAATAAATTGAATAATAAATGAATCATACAAATAGCAAAGTGGCTGCCCACTTTGATACAATAAAATTCATGAACATCCCATTCATGACGAATACCAAGTTGTACCCACAATTTTAATTTGAAGTCTAATAATTAGCAGCCACAAACTCAAGCTATCGTCCATAACTGCAGACATGGCTATTCGAATAGATTTATATCCTGCAGGGGTGTACTACTTTACCCACACGACACGATTAGCCCATAAGCCTCCAGATACCTCCGAAAATAGCACACTTCCTTTAGTATGCCGGCCGGGGAGAATCGAGATATGATCATTTTTGGCAAGAAAATCCTATTGAGTTAAGTCTCCCATGTGAGATGTTTTCGTACCTAGTACAAGCGTCCGATAGCACTTGCTAGGGGGCTCACAAGTTGTACTAGTGTAACATCCCAAACAATGGTGTGTATTTCAAATGTATGAAAATGAGGATAAATTAAAACTTTTGATGCCTCATGATGTCATTTGGAATTTCCTGGGAATTTTTCCCTAGGGTTTCCTATTTTCTAAGATCAATGTTTCTATTGATGGAAGCTTTAGTCCTTGAAAACTCCCTAATAAAATCTTGTGATAATCCCCTGGAAATATTTTTCCTAGATTCTAGGTCATCCTAGGAACCTCTCTGAAAATTTTCATAATTTTCATATTTTATTTGCTATTTCTAAGAGGCTAGTCAAATCAGTTTGACTCTTGGTCAAAACCCTAGACCAGCAGCTTGTGAATTTTCTAGAGAGCAATGCATTGCATGAAAATTCCTATAAAAATTATACAAGGTTTTTCTCTGATCCAGAAAGCTTGCATAAAAATTTTAGAATTTTTGGAGCTTCGGAGCTATGTCTAAAAATTCCCCAAATCACCTCAGCCTTATTTTCCCAAAAATCAGTTTCACTGTTGGACTGACTTGAACTAGACTCAAGTCCGACCCGAGCCGACTTGGCTCGGCCGAGTCACCTAACCCGCACCTCACGTAAACCGTCCGATCGTGCATCAACGGCTCTGATCGCATACCGCTTCGGCCTGGTATGAAAATTCTCGCGTGTTGTCAACCATTTGATCTCGATCCAACGGCCCACGCTAACCCTCTTCACTCGATCTCTCACGCGCCGCTGAGTCACTAACACCGCGGGCCCCACCGGTCAGCTGCGTCTTCCACCTCTGCGCCCGCGCAGAAGCCTCGCGCCACGCGGCCGTGCCGCTCTGCCTTGCTCCGTTCGCATATACAAATTTGATTCACCTTCCCAAGCACAACCCTTCAGGACACCGTTGTACACCTCCGACATGTTGGTCGTCATGATTCCGTACCATGCACCACCGGTGTCATGCAGCAAAGACCATTTCTCTAAGTCGGGTGCGTGCGAGTTTACCCACTGTGTGAACTCCCCAACTCTGACAGAGCCTCCTGTCGCTGCCCCTGCCTCCGCATCTTGGGAATTCCTTACATGCTTGCTATTATCCTCGTCCAACTATCTCCACACGGCGTCGAATTTGCACCATCGATTCGTCAGGTCGTTCCACTAGAAGGGAGGTTGTGTCCCGTTTTGCATCGTGGTAAACGCGGACAGCAACCCAGCATTGCGGTCCGAGATGACGCACACCTGGGCGGTCTTGAACCACCGCCCACTTCACGTTTGCAAGGAACCACAGCCAACTATCCGTATTCTCGCTCTCGACAATCGCGAAGGCCACAGGGAGTAACTGGTCATTCGTGTCGGCTGCTACCGCAGTGAGGATGGTGCCCTTGTACTTGCTAGTGAGAAAGGTGTCGTCCATCGACAGCACAGGACGATAGTACTTGAACCCTCCAATCACCTGGGAGAAGGCCCAGAATACCCTGTCAAGGATAAAACAATTCGGCCCTTTCATAGGATGCACCCGGTCCAGCTTGTCAATGTATGTCTCGGGATTCGACTCTGCAATCTGATGGAGCATTCTTGGGACAAAGTCATAGGCCTCTTCGTATGTGCCAAACATACACCCTAGGACCTTCTGTTTCGCCTGCCACACCTTGTTGTAGCCAACCGGGAAGCCCACCGTATTGGCAACATCTACCAAAAGTAGCTTCGGCGAGACAGATACATCAGCTACGACGACGTGGCTTATCAGCTCCGCAATATATGATGACATCAGGTTGCGGTGCCTATGAAGTGGCTCTGCAAGCTCGCATGTGTGATCCTTCAACACCGTTATGCGGAAGTCCATGGCAGCACTCTTGAACCGTTGCGCATGAACCTTGCCAGGGCAAGATCCATCCATACACTTGAAGATGTAGGTGTCAGGGTTGGACCTGTGCACCCGATACGTCCGGCTAATGTTGACGGCGTATCTGGCAATGGCCTGCTGGGCAGCGCTCTTATTGGGAAAGCGCTGCCCTAAGAGCAAAGTATCTTCATTGAACCCCCACTCGCCTCCTCTGGCTACAGCAGAACCAGGGATGTCGTTGCGATGTCGTCTAATCTAGACGAGACATACGCAACGTCGGTGGTCACAACACCACCAAATACACCTAATGTAGCAACTTCTCCATCAGACTCCTCTCTAGAACTAGCTGTATCCACAGCCTCCTCCTCGCTTTCAACCTGCTCGGCAAAGTATTCGTGGCAGTCAATATGAGCTGCCTACCACCTTTCCACACCTTCGTTCAGCTCGCAAGCCTCCGCACGCCTCCTCAAGTCTCCATCACCCACTTCCTCGCCCACATCTCCGCCAACAGCAGCGTCTGCATCAACTCCACCAGAAACCACCCATGGCAGATGATTCCGTCCTCTCCACAAACTGGACATACACCATCAGCCTGGCGTATATTGTAGTGGCGGGGTTACACACAACCTCCATGTAGTTGGTCCACGAAGTGTCACTGCTCACCTTCATAAGTTGCCAAAAGGTCTGATCTTCACCACCCAATGCGGAATGAACACACCTCCTTAGCTCGCATAGACTCATGTCCTTCAGGCCTGGTGCCTGGATCTGGGTCCGGTCACAATTTGACAGGTCCGCTCCGTACGGCCCGTCGCGTACGAGATCATTGCCATAGAACACGAACAAGTCTTGAATCGACATGTTCAGGGAAGACGGCGTTAGGTTCTACGCGCAAAACGACAAACATAAATAAATAAATAAATACAATTGACTATGTGAGTATTAACTAATAGACAAAAATAGCAGAAATGACTCTACTGTATCACGAAACCATGTGACGTTAGTATCAAATACCAGATTGGATTAATTTTGCTCCTACTAATTCACATTTAGTTGAGTATTACAGGATTCAATTCTATATATGGAGTTGAAAATAAAAACACAGGACTTAAATGGGTAATCAAGTAACAAAAAATATTAATATATTCTGCAGTTTGGCTATGTGTGACTTCTTCTGCTCTTGATTAATCTTTCCTAAATGTATTTCATACTTCTATTTCAATACTAAATAATATCCCACTAGGTCGAATGGTTTGCATAACTACACAATATTATTTTATTTAAAAAAACAATTCAAATAATTTGTATATTTACATGGTTTCAAAATATAGATTTTTCGCCCCTAAAAAAAATATGCTACCAACCTCTACTTTTATCTCACGCAGCATCAGATAATGACAACATAGTTATATGCTATCGCATTAGACCTTTCTATACATGTTTCTTAGTCTTGGTCTACCTATTTAGATTAGCTTCCGCTCAAACAATACAATGCATGTGCCTACAAGCTCTACCTCTTCTATTCCACACAACATCAACTATCTATACCATAGTTACAGACTGTCTGTTACTCACATTAGGCATTTCTATAGTCGTTCTCTACTTTCTCGAGTGGTTCACTTGTTTCACCATTACGGCAATAATACACACTGCCCTCTGTTCTAATAATTTGTCAATTAACATGATTTCTACTGCATGAAGGATTACTATATTTACGTGCTAATTAACTAACAATGATATCCACATAAACTAAATATTTAAGTCAACTAAGCATGGTTACTTAACACATTCTACACAATCAAGAAGCTATTACAGTAATAAAAAAATAACTACGCTACTTGCATGTGTACTTATGTAATAATGACATGACCACTAAGTTAATTACAAGCTAATCAACTAGCTAAAAATATAATCGCATGTCCATGAAAAATACATTTTCTTGACGCTCGCAAGCCGATCTACAACTTATACAATTGCGAAACCTCTAGATTCAAATTGAAAACCTCCCAAAATGCAACTCAAAATCACCTTCTTTTCCTCCTCTCAGTCTCTCCTTCGTGGCTGAAAGAAATGCAAATGACAGAATGACGAAGCGACGATGGACGTTGGCTTCTTATCTCCACTAGGTGCTGAGGACCGAGTGACGCACGGCGTAGGCGGACGGCCACATCGAGGCGAGGTAGTGCGGCTTTGTGGCAGGTGGTATGCTGCAATGGGGGCCGCCTCATCTGCGCTCGGCATCATGAAAGCGCACGATAGGAGGGCCACGTCGTCCTGATGCTCCTACGCTTGCCCATTGCGGAAGGAGCAGCAGCTCCTGCGCTCGGCGACCGCGGAATGTCGCCGGGCCCGCCACCTCCCGCGCCAAACGTTCGCTTCATATTTGGCGCGATTTCTTTGTGATGGTGGTAGCTTTCACGCTTCGGCGATGCGGAAGGAAATATCGGCCCCGGCGATTCCGCACTCGTATGGGGGCTAATTGTGCAAATACAGTGGAAGGGGGGGTCATTTTTGCAATTACGTGGTGCTACAGGGCCAAATCAAAAAAATCCCGAAGTAAGACCGTTTAATATATGTATAAAAAAGGGATTGTATTCCCTATAGCCGCTTGGTTTTTTTTTCCTGAGAAAAACAGTCAGATTTCCCATCCATCCGATCTCAATCTGATGCTCCACATCGAGCTCCTCTTTCCATCATCAACCACATCTAGCCGACCCAGGCTTGAGCGCACGTCTGCTCAACCCCTCAAAAACCCTAAGCGCTGCCACTTGCGCTTCCCTCCACCCCCGCCGCCACCTAGTGCAACTCTGACTGGTCTTCCTCAAAATCCGGGCCACCGCTGACCGTTGGTCCTCCGCCACCCTAGTCTTCCTCTAAATCTGGGCCCCACTGAACCCAAACCCCTAACACGGTGAAGCCTAACCCTCTAAATCAGAAAAGGAACAAATTTTTTTAGACGAGAAAAGGAACAGTTAACCGTAGATCATGCTTCCATGCTTTTCGCTCCAATAGACATGCACAAATCGTAAAACACTTCAAAGGGGTTAGCACTCACCCACCCTAGGTTCATGCTTTAATATTTGTGCAATGCACTATTGGGTGAAGCATAGAATTACCTCCCAAAAAAGATGAGTGAAGCATAGGCTTACCTCCCAAAAAGTTATCTTTTTTAACAACGCATACATCAACTATAAAAGATGTTACAGTGAAGCGCTGGCTGTCCAAAAAAAAAACTAATTTGTCATGTTTTATCTGTAATCCAGTAATATTCAGCCCTATCTTGTCAGCTCTCAGTTGCTGCCTGGTTCCTCGCAATTACGGCATTCCGGCCGGCATATCTCGAGATGGAGTTTAAGTTTCTTTTCTAGTTGGGGATTAAGACCTGGCATCAAATCCACTAAAAGTCTAAGTAGCTTTGTGAATTATTTCAAACCACCATAGGTAGACCCATCCACTTATTTCTCTGCTGGCCAGGCTTTTGTCCACATCTACGTTTGATTTTTGAAAGAAAAAAAAAATTGACTCCGGAACAAATCCTGGACCCAGCCAAGAATGCTCCAGATTGGCCAGCCGAAATTTCCCCTGCGAGCTCCTTTTTATTTGATTGAGCTCCTTCAACACAGATGGGAATGCATATCTACCGTTGATGTATGTCAGCATCACCGGTCTCCGCAGCACCAGGATACAGACCTCCTTTTTACCCATAACCTTTATCTACAGCATTGGAACCAACATCGGGCTTGGCATAGTTACGAGGTTCCCGTTCTATGGAGTCGACCGTCCACAGTTGATGTATCAGACTCGACCGTGTCTTTCGTAGCATGCATTCCCATCTGTGTTGCAATTGATTCTGTAAGCTACGTGTCCGGTGCATAGAAAACAGCCTTCGGTCTCCCAACCTTACTCATGGCAACCTTTCGGCCGTCCAACGACCTATAACGCTAGTCCTTACTCCCACCAGGGCTAAACACTTTGGATCGTTGCAACTTGATCAGCTAGGTGCAAATGTTTGCCTCAGAGAGTTAGAATTCAGGCCTATCTGACCACTGCTTTATTCTTGTTGGTCTGAATCTTGACTCTCACTGTCCACTGGGAGTGTATACTAGCGGCTGCATGCATCTCTCCTTTCTTTTCTACTGGAGTGTACTTTTTTTATAATGGAAGAGAAAACTATAATGTCCCAAAATTTGGCTTTTTAAAAACCTTTTGAGTAGTTTAGGTCCCTGGAAAAATTTCACCAATTTTATTTGAATTAATAAAGCTTAATTGGGACTTTCATAAATCAAAAACAATTTAATATGATTAATCTCAACATCAACTATTATCAAAACTATTTTATTTGGATTCTATGTGCTTGGATATATTTTTTAGAATTTTTCCGAGTGCATTTGCTAATTTCTATTTGCTATTTGTGTTTACTGCTATTTTCAAAAAAGAAAACTAATTAAATCTCAGATTAAAATCTTTGGGCTCATTTCCATTTTCTTTGGCCCATCTGTTCTCCTTTCGGCCCGGCCACCCCTTTTCTTTTCCACGCAGAAGTCCAATGGCCTCGGCCATCTTTCCGTCTTCGCCCATCTCCCTTTTGGTTGGGCTGCCATTCCTCTCTCTCCCGGTTAAAGCCCAACACCAGTCGAACCGGATCGCCCCTCTTTTTCCCGTGTGTGCCAAAGCCAGCTTGGGTCGCACCTTTCTTTTTGCTTGTGAAGCCAGCTGATCCCGGCCGTTCCTTTTTCTTTGCGCCAAAGCACCAGCCCGCCTCTTTGCTTCGACCGCACTTCCTCCCTTCACGCGCTAAGTCTTGGCCCAGCCTGCTTGCTTCACCCACCAGCCCAGCCGCCCCTCAAGCCTTAGAGTGCAGACACGCCACAAGACGCGTAGCGTTTCAATCGCTCAACCTAAGCGGGCCACGCCCACCGCCTGCTTCGCTCGAGCCTTGACCGCTTCCTCTTCGCCCGATCAAGGCATCGATCGCTCGGTCCGGCCGGCCGCCCAACCCTAGGGTTTCACCCGGGCACGCAAGTCGGCCACCGCCACTGCACGCTTAGCCGACGCGGCTTCCGCCGCCACCTTGGAGTCCGAGCGCCGCACGCCACCCGAGCCTATAAATAGCCTCGGTGATCCTCAACCCGTGCTCCCCTCGTCACGCCACCTTCGAAGCCCTAGGCGCCGCTGTCGGAGAAGTCGTCGTCGCGCCGCGCGGACTTGCCGGGTTGAAGTTGAACTGCCACCGCCATTAACGCCGATTTGGAGCTCTCGCCGCCACCGATTTGGAGCCCCTCCGTCTTCGTCGGTGCCCCTCTCGAAATCCCCGCGCCGCCCGCGTCATGGTACCGTGGTCGCCGTCATCGAGCCGCCACCGGAGCTTTGTCCTGTTTTGATCCGAAGCATCTCCGCCTTGGTTCGTTGCGCCGTCCTTACGCCCGTCAGTGACGTGCTCGACCTCACCCGACCCCGCCGGAGCCGCCGTGCCTAGCGTCGCCGCCACCGTCGGAAGCTCCACCGAGTCGCCTCCGCCGGCATCCTCCTAAGCCACCTTGGTCACCACCTCGCTCTGCTGTCTCCCTTCTAGGTAGGGCCCCTGTTCTTTCTCTCTCCGATTGATGCCATGTCAGCACTGCTATGTCACATGCCACACATGCCACATCACCACCTTGTCCTCCGTGGCAGCCACCTAAGCGCTATTAGTGTCCACCTAACCAAACCCTAAGCCGAAACCGTGTGGACATGGTTCACCAAGAACCTAGTCTATGATATACGGACCCCGTATGTCAGCCCAGTTCCATGCACCTAATCTACCATGAATCCAAACCCTAGCCCGTGGACTTGGTATGTGGACCAATGGCCCACCTGTCATCCGCTTTGTCCTTTCGAAAATTCATTTAATTTCTGAAATCCAATTATCCAATTGATCCCACATGTCATCCATTGATTTCATATCTCTCCCACTTACCAGTGGACCCCACTTGTAAGTCTCAAATTCTTTTTATTTATTTTAATACAAAGGAATATTTTTTGAATATTCTTTTCTCTCTCAATTTCATCATTCATGTGATTCTTCCGAGGGTCATATCTTTTGCATCCGAACTTCGATTGAGTCCATTCAAATTCTTAAATTCATCTAAATTTTAGATCTATTTATTTGAGATTTTTACTTAATTTTTGGAGTTTGTTTATTCTCTATTATTTATTTATTTGGTTTATTTGCTTGTTTGCGAGTAGACATTGATACTGCGAGAAGTGCTGATCAAGAAGGAGCTGAAGATCAAGGAAGTGGAAGATTAAAGATTAAATAAGATCATCATTGATATAGCAAGGCAAGTTATACCTTTCATCATGTTGAATCCCAGTTTTCTAAAATTACTTTGATTCAAATTATTGCATTTACTTTAAGTATTTATTTAAATGCTTTTGGGTGTAGTTATTATCCAATTGGTTATATCCACCTTGTCTATTTGTTATGTCATTATCTTTTGTTACCCTAGATTGGTTTATTTAGTTGGTAATATTGTAGCACCAACGTGGGTTGGTTAGCGAGTAGATTGCTTAGCCATGCCACGAGTCATCATCTCATGTGAGTTGCAAATATAAACTTGACTAAGTGATTATGGAACTATGTGATAAAAACTGTGTGTACTGTGTGCTATTACTCGTTGATGGCATGTGTTGCACTTAACCAACAGGGTGGGAAAGGATTTAGACTAAGGCAAGTGGTGGATACTGTGTGACACTACTACAAAACAAAGCTATAGTAGGCGGCCCATCACGCAGCGGTTTTATGGAACCGTCGTGTTGGGTCTCGAGATGAGGCATTAGCTCGCGGTTTATCACGAGCGGTTACATAAGAAGCGCTCGTGATAAACATCTATCACGAGCGGTTTATTAATAGAACTGCTCGTGATATATCACAACAGTTCTCTTCACAAACCGTCGTGATTAGCTGGATTATCGCGCAGCGGTTCTCATTAGAAACGATCATTAATTATCACGCAGCGGTTTCTAATTAGAACCGCTCGTGATTAGGCTGGATTATCGCTGCACGGTCTTATTAGGAACCGCTCGTGATAATCAATGCACGGTTTCTAATGAGAACCGCTCGTGATAATCGATTATCATAGACGGTTCTAATTAGAAACCGCTCGTGATATCTGGCATTATATAAATTGCGCCGACACATCCTTTGCCACACGCCGCCGCCTCGCCAAGATCGCCTTTGCCGCATTGTCGCTACCTCTGGCGCTCTAGAGCAACCCTGCCTCTGCCGCAACCCTGTCGCTGCCTCTGTCGCAACCTTGCTGTTGGCTCCACTCCCCCATGTGCTACTTCCTTGCCCTAGCTCTTCCAACACCTGCGGCTCCTCCCCTGTTGCGCCAGCTTAGAGAGAAAAAGGTTGGACCCCCTACCCCTAGCGCCTCCTCCACCCCGCTGCCTCCTCCCCCATTGCGCCACCTGCACCTTGTTGTGCCTCCACTCCCATTGCGCCACCTTAGAGAGGAGAAGGAAAGGAGAGGAATCGTATTTTCTTCATGAGCTCTGAGGGTAATGATCTATAACCCTTTATGTTTGCTATAAATTAATCGCTAATCAATTTAAGTATGTTTGGTAAATAGGAAGAGTACATACTTGCGGTTTATTAATCTAATTTGACACTAATTTGTTACATGCGTAGCGTAGATGGACCGAAATTGGATGTACAGTGTGAACCGTGTGAGTCAAGAGTACATTAATGGCGTGGTTGCTTTTAGAAGAGCCGCCGAGTAGGATATGTTGAAGAAGGGGATAAATTTTATGTACTGTCCATGCATTGATTGAGGTAATCTGAAGATGTTTAACAACTCGGCACAGATCGAAGCGCACTTGATTTGAAGGGGTTTCAAAAAGGGTATACATGTTGGACCAGTCACGGTGAAGAGCAGATTATACCGGAAGTTAATAATGACGACAACGCTGAGGAAGTCAACGATATGCCGAATGTGGATTGTGCTTTTGATGAGGATAGGTCGCACGATGACAATCTGGATTAGATGCTACGCGATGTAGAAGAGAACTACAGTGAGAGAGAGTTTTGTAAATTCGAGGGCTTAAGAGAGGACTCGGTGAGACCTTTGTTCCCTAGCTGCAAGCCGGAATACACAAGGTTGTCAACCATGATTGAACTGCTTAAATTAAAGGCAAGCAATGGTTGGTCCGATAAGAGTTTTACAGCGTTGTTAGGTCTCCTAGCGGACATCCTTCCAGAGGGAAACGTGTTGCCCAGCACCACCTACCAAGCAAAGAAGGTTCTTTGTCCATTGGGAATGGAAGTAGAAAGAATACATGCATGTCTAAACGATTGTATCCTCTACCGTAAAGAGTATGCAGAAATGCATGTATATCCCGTGTGCAAGGCATCCCGATACAAGCGTCAAAATACTGCTAAGGTGAAGCAAGGACCTCCTGCTAAGATGTTGTGGTATCTGCCTGTGATCCCACGTTTGAAGCATTTATTTGCGAACCCAAAGGAGGCAAGATTGGTGCGTTGGCACTCGGAGGGGAGCGTAAGAAAGATGGAAAGCTAAGACACCCTACTGATTCTGCCCAGTGGAGAAACTTCGATCGGAGCTTCGAAGAGTTTAGTGCAAAACCGAGGAACATAAGGTTAGGGTTGAGTACAGATGGAATGAATCCTTTCGGTAACATGAGCAGCCGACATAGCACCTGGCCTGTGAATCTATGCATGTACAACCTGATGAGGACATCACTCGTTCGGATACACGCACTACACAACATCCTCCAGATCCGGTCGGTCCTATGACAAGAGCTCGAGCACGTCACTTAAATTATGAGGTGAGCTCGTTTCTAGGTGCTAATAATTTATCTATGCAGAATGGTATGCTACCTAATAATTGTGATCTTCTGCTACTTAGGAATAATGGGGAGGATCCAAACCAAGTTCCCAAGGTCTACGACCAGGTGTACCCACTCTACGACCAGATCTGCCAGATCTACGACCAGGTCTTAAACCCTACGACCAGTCCTACGACTCCTACGATCAATCCTACGACCTGTGCCCACGACCGATGGCGACCACGTTGGGTGTTAGTCAGAGACATGGAAATAAGGTGCTGTGTCACCGTTTTGGGCCTAATAAGGCCTTGTAAGCGTGTCGAGGTCAAAGCCCAAGATGTGCATGCCGCTGTAGCACAACCCTAGGTCGACCTCCTCACGTCCCCCCCTATATATGTGCAGTAGCCGCCACTGTTTAGGGGTGGGTTTTTCTTAGATTATTCTGCCACTTTGCAGTTTCGCCGCTTGTTCGGTTTGAGGAACCCCACTTGTGAACTTCATCCATATTCGCAATATATTTCAGATTGCATCTACTGTGTTCTTGTGAGTTGCTTCGATTGCCTGCAGGAACCATAACCCTCGTGGTAAGGTCGATCGCGTGCAAGCGTGGTTGATAACGCATATCGTGCGGGTGTAGCGAATTGCGAGGTGAAGATCTGCGGGTCGAAGCCTCAAAGCGCCAACGTCCTTCACGATTTAAACAAATCGAACCTATCGGAAGATCGCCACCGTGATTCATCAAGTGGTATCGAGCACCAAAGTTGCCCGTTAGGTAATTTCATTGATCCCTTTTGTTAGTTGTTTTCATCACCTAGAGTCCGAAAATTGCCCCACAAAAGTTTTAGATCTTAGTTCTTCCGCCGTCCAAACCACTCTGTGCCTTTCGCAGTGTTGTGTTTTCGCCTTTGTTGAATTCGAGTCCATCGTCGGTGTCTTTGTTCTTTGGTCTAGTCGCCGTGATCTAGTTTCTAGCGCCGAGTCTTTGCTGTTTTCGGTCATCGTGTATCTCGGCTTGCCCTTGGTTGCATCTGTTGTTTTGTCTACTATAGCCGAGATCGTGTCATCACCCTCATCCCACCACGCACTCGTTTCGACTTCCCACCAACTCGAGTTCGACCACCTGATCGGATACGACCACCCCCTTGAGTTCGACCACCCGGTTGGATTTTATTACCTTTATACCCCTGCTCTCCGGAAAAAGTTTGTGACCTATATATATCCCCAGACCCAGAAGAGGGTTTTGAAGAGTTGTGAGTCAAGGTCACTTTCAAAAAAAAAAAAGAGAGGAACCCTCGGTTGGGTTTGGCGACAAAAAAAAGAAAGAAAGAGAGAAGCAAAAAAAAAAGAAGAAGAACGAAAAAGAGACCACCCCAGTTGGCTCACGACCACCCTCATTTGGTCTACGACCACCCTCGTGTGGCTCACGACAATCCACAGTTGGTCCACGACCACCCACAGGAGAAATCGGTTGCCTTGCAATTTTGTTCTTTTGTGCTTGTATTTCGCTTGCTCGAGCTAGTTCTAGGAACGTTTGGGCAAAGAATCGTGGCAGTACCGTGGACTTTGATTCAGCTTTGCTAATCTGTTTTCATTATCGCTATTCCTTGCTACAAAATTTTACCTATCCGAGCTCCACATACTTTTATTTGATTTGGATCCTCGCATTCGCCATCCGCCTTGTGATCGTACATCCCACCTTCTCCGATCATACCACCGCCGCAATTGGTAAGAAATTCATAAGAGCTTGGTAAGATGCTTGAGAGTGTGTGATCCCACCTCCCACCACCTAGTAGTTGATAGGGATAATATCTTTGTGTTGTCTTTTGTCTTCTACTAAACATGGCAGGTGAGGAATTGGAGGCGCAAGAATATGTTTTGAGGGGAGAGCTCACAAGGGTGTTGGATGAGCACCGCCATGCTATTAATGACGACATTGATAGGAAGTTTGCAGAAACAACTGCTACACTGCAGCAACTCAATGATAGTATCGCAATGCTCAACACACGCATTGATGGTTTGGCCAATCAACCACCGAACAATGGGCGTGTGGGTCCTCATGGTGCAGCCCATGACCGTGAGTTTGACAATGGAAATGAGATGCACAACCACGATGCCTTTGATGCACGACAACGGAACCGGTTGAACTTCAACCGTCAAGGTATGAGAGGTAATAACATTCAACAACATAATGCACGTGTTAATGATGATCCATATGCTAAAGTCAAGTTCACTATACCATCTTTTGTGGGTGCTTATGATGCTGAAATGTATCTAGATTGGGAGTTGACGGTAGAACAGAAATTTAATGCTCACTTAGTTCCTGAAGTGCATAGAGTTCGGCAAGCCACAAGTGAATTTAAAAACTTCGCCATCATTTGGTGGAATAGAGTATGTACTGATGGATTAGCGCCTACTACTTGGGATGCTTTAAAGGTTGCTATGCAAAACAGATTTGTTCCACCTTCTTTTAAACGTGACCTGCTTAAGAAATTGCAGCGCTTAAACCAAGGCAATAGATCCGTAGAAGAATATTATCAGGAGCTACAGATTAGTATGTTGCGTTGTAATGTTATTGAGGATGAAGAGACTGCGATGGCACGTTTTTATGGAGGATTAACACGTGAAATTCAGGACATAGTTGATTACAAAGACTATAATAGTGTCCCTAGATTGTTTCAACTTGCATGTTTGGCAGAAAAGGAATTGCAGGGATGACAACAGAGGCCAAGGAACAATTTTGGAAGCACGTCTACACCAAGAACAACACCAGGTCAAGTTAAAACAGTCCCACCTTCGGCTACACAGTCTGCTGCCCCCTCCTCGAGTAGGGCGCGTTCATGAAGACCTCCGACACCATCACATGCACCCGAGGTAAGCAAATCTACTAGTGTGCATGCCCCGCCAAGAGTTCTTCTTGGTTGCTTCCACGGGCGACGTTCGGGATTATTTGCCACCGTTGTAAGGGAATGGGCCACGCCATGAGGGATCGCCCAAGTCGTGAGCATACCTTGCCACCGCAGACGGAGGTTATGTAAGTGCTAGTGATATTGAGGATGAATATGTACTTGCGGCTAACATTGCGGTGGAGGAGTCAAATGCAGATAAAGTGATCTTGATGATGTGGAGGAACAAGTAGTCTGCTTTGTTGACACCGGAACCATATGAGCCTTGTTGCACAACGAGTCCGAGCGCACAAGTGGAGAGAGAAGAGCAAAATCAACGGCACAACTTGTTTCAAACCAGATTTCTCGTGAAGGAGAGAGCCTCGCAGAGTAATCATTGATGGGGGGAGCTGTAATAACCTTGCAAGTTCTGAGATGGTCAAGAAGCTTGGCTTGGCCACACAACCACACCCACATCCCTACTACATCCAATGGTTCAATTCGTGTGGTAAGTTAAAGGTAACCCAAGTTGTGAGAGTGCAATTTTCAGCTGGTAATTACAAAGATAGTACCGACTTTGACGTAGTGCCTATGCAAGCATGCTCTTTGTTGCTCTAGAGGCCTTGGATATATGATAATGATGTTTTGCACCATGGTAGAGCTAATACCTACTCATTCTCACATAGGGGTAAGAAGATTTGTTGTTGCCTTTGACACCAAATTGAAATTGTGAGAGATGAAGTAGAGTGTGCTAAAAATGAAAGAAACACCAATGAACATGAATCTGAAAATCAGCAAGTAGCCAAACGTGTTTTCCCACCTAAAGGGGAGGAAGTGACGCCTAGTTCTAAGTCTGAGGGAATAAAATTGAAGGGGTGTGTTATGCTTGCCACTAAATCTGAACTTGCTGAAATTTGTGATAATGACCTGCCATGCTATGTTTTGATATGCAAAGATGCTTTATTTTCATTTGAGGATATATCTAGCTCTTTGCCTCTGCTTTGTTGCTAACCTTTTGCGGGAGTATGTGGATGTATTTCGGTGAGATACCCCGGGATTACCACCTATTCGAGGGATAGAGCATCAAATTGATTTGATTCCGGGAGCGACTTTGCCAAACCGTGCCGCATATAGGACCAATCCAGAGGAGACTAAGGAAATTCAGCGACAAGTCCAAGATCTTTTGGACCGTGGGTGCGTCTGAGAAAGCCTTAGTCCTTGTCTTTGTTCTGTTCTTTTGGTTCCTAAGAAAGACGGTAGTTGGCGATGTGTGTTGATTGTAGAGCCATTAATAATATTACTATAAGGTATCGTCATCCTATTCCTAGGCTAGACGACATGCTTGATGAGTTGAGTGGTTCTATTATTTTCACAAAGATTGACTTATGGAGTGGTTACCACCAGATTAGAATGAAATTGGGAGATGAATGGAAGGCGCTTTTAAAACTAAGTTCGGACTATATGAGTGGTTAGTGATGCCTTTTGGTCTAACTAATGCACCTAGCACTTTTATGCGATTGATGAACGAGGTTTTACGTCCTTTCATTGGAAAATTTGTGGTGGTTTATTTTGATGATATCTTGATTTATAGCAAGTCACATGAGCTACACTTGAATCATATACGTGCTGTTTTTAATGCTTTGAGAGATGCACGTTTGTTTGGTAACCTCGAGAAGTGCACCTTTTGCACCGATCGAGTTGCGTTTCTTGGTTATGTTGTGACACCACAGGGAATTGAGGTGGATGAGGCAAAGATTGCAGCCATCCAAAGTTGGCCGACACCTACCACTGTGACACAGGTGCGGAGTTTCCACGGCCTTGCTGGATTCTACCGACGTTTCGTGCGGGATTTCAGCACCTTGGCCGCACCATTGAATGAATTGACAAAGAAAGGAGTGCCTTTCCAATGGGGGCCTGCACAAGAGAAGGCATTCAACTTATTGAAAGAGAAGCTCACCACAGCACCCCTACTCCAACTCCCTGATTTTGGTAAGACTTTTGAGATTGAATGTGACGCTAGCGGGATTGGGATAGGTGGTGTATTGATTCAAGAAGGTAAGCCGGTTGCATATTTCAAAGGAGAAATTAAATGGGCCTAGTCTGAATTATTCTACCTATGATAAAGAATTGTATGCTTTAGTTCGTGTGCTTCAAACTTGGCAACATTATCTATGGCCCAAAGAATTTGTTATACATTCCGATCATGAATCGCTAAAACATATTAGAAGTCAAGCTAAACTGAATAAACGACATGCTAATTGGGTAGAATTTATTGAGTCGTTTCCATATGTCATAAAGCATAAGAAAGGTAAGGACAATGTGATTGCCGATGCGCTTTCTAGACGTTATACCATGTTATCTCAACTTGATCATAAGATTTTTGGTTTGGAGACCATTAAAGATTTATATGCTATTGATTTGGACTTTAAAGAAGTGCTTGAACATTGTAAAGGAGGGAAAACATGGAATAAATATGTGCTGATTGATGGTTTGGTCTATCGTGCTAACAAGCTATGCGTTCCAGCTAGCTCCGTTCGTCTTTTGTTGTTGCAGGAGGCGCATGGAGGAGGTTTGATGGCGCATTTTGGAGCAAAGAAGACTGAAGATGTGCTGGCCGCCCACTTCTTTTGGCCAAAGATGAGGCGCGATGTCGAGCGCTACGTGGCTCGCTGCACTACATGCAACAAAGCTAAGTCCCGTCTCAATCCACATGGACTTTATATGCCTCTTCCTATTCCTAGCGCCCCTTGGGAGGATATTTCTATGGATTTTGTTTTAGGTTGCCTAGGACAAAGAGGGGAGGGACAAGATATTTGTAGTAGTGGATCGGTTTTCTAAAATGGCCCATTTTATACCTTGTCACAAGAGCGATGATGCCACAAACATAGCTGATTTGTTTTTCAGAGAAATCATTCGCTACATGGAGTGCCCAATACAATTGTCTCGGATCGCGATGCTAAGTTTTTGAGCCACTTTTGGAGATCACTTTGGAACAAATTGGGGACAAAGCTACTATTTTCTACTACGTACATCCCCAAACCGATGGACAAACAGAGGTTGTCAACCGCACGTTATCCACCATGTTGCGGGCTGTTTTAAAGAAGAATTTGAAGATGTGGGAAGAGTGTTTACCGATATTGAGTTTTCTTACAACAGGTCGGTACACTCTACCACCAAGGTAAGTCCATTTCGTAGTGTATGGTTTTAACCCCATGCTCCTATTGATTTACTACCTTTGCCTACCTCTAAAAAAATTAATTTAGATGCTAAGAAGCGTGTTGAATTTGTTCTTAAGTTGCATGAAACAACTAAAGAGAATATAGAGCGTATGATTGAAAAGTATAGAGTTCTTTGGAAGTAAAGGTAGAAAAGAAATAAAATTTGAACCGGTGATTTAGTTTGGGTGCATTTGAGAAAGGATAGGTTTCGAATTAAGAAAATCAAAGTTGATGCCTAGAGTGATGGACCATTTAAGATAATTGCAAAGATAAATGACAATGCATATCAATTGGAGCTACCGCAGATTTTGGGGTTAGCCCTACATTTAACATTTCAGATTTGAAGCCATACGTGGGGAAAGAAGATGACCTTGAGTCGAGGACGACTCCAATTCAAGAGGGGAGGATGATGAGGACATCACTGCTCGGATACGCGACTACACAACATCCTCCGGATCCGGTCGGTCCTATGACAAGAGCTCGAGCACGTCACTTAAATTATGAGGTGAGCTCGTTTCTAGGTGCTAATAATTTATCTATGCAGAATGGTATGCTACCTAATAATTGTGATCTTCTGCTACTTAGGAATAATGGGGAGGATCCAAACCAAGTTCCCAAGGTCTACGACCAGGTGTACCCACTCTACGACCAGATCTGCCAGATCTACGACCAGGTCTTAAACCCTACGACCAGTCCTACGACTCCTACGATCAATCCTACGACCAGGCCCACGACCAGTGACGACCACGTTGGGTGTTAGTCAGAGACATGGAAATAAGGTGCTGTGTCACCGTTTTGGGCCTAATAAGGCCTTGTAAGCGTGTCGAGGTCAAAGCCCAAGATGTGCATGCCAACAGTAGCACAACCGTAGGTCGACCTCCTCACGCCCCCTATATATGTGCAAGAGCCGCCTTTGCTTAGGGGTGGGTTTTTCTTAGATTATTCTGCCACTTTGCAGTTTCGCCGCTTGTTCGGTTTGAGGAACCCCACTTGTGAACTTCATCCATATTCGCAATATATTTCAGATTGCATCTATCGTGTTCTTGTGAGTTGCTTCGATTGCTGCGCAGAACCATAACCCTCGTGGTAAGGTCGATCGCGTGCAAGCGTGGTTGATAACGCATACGATCGTGCGGGTGTAGCTAATTGCGAGGTGAAGATCTGCGGTCGGAAGCCTCAAAGCGCCAACGCCTTCACGATTTAAACAAATCGAACCTATCGGAAGATCGGGCCACCGTGATTCATCACAACCTTCCTCCTTGGCTGTGTATGAAGCAGAAGTACATTTTGATGTCACTACTTATCCAAGGGCCGAAGCAACCTGGGAATGATAGTGATGTGTACCTAGCACTATTGCTGGAAGATCTTGTGACACTGTGGAACGAAGGGGTACAGGTATGGGATGCGTACAAACAAGAGAACTTCACTTTACGCACCATGTTGTTCTGCACCATCAATGATTTTCCTGCCCTTGGTAACCTATCGAAGCCAAGAAAAAGGAGCCAAAGCCCGTCTCAAGACCGCTTAGATGCTACGGAGAGTGTATGGCTGAACAACTCGCGTAAAACTGTGTATATGTGTCACCATAGGTTCCTTCTCAGGAGTCACCCATACCGCAAGATGAAGAAACAATTCGACAGAAATAAGGAGGACGGTTCAGCTCCAAGGGCTTTTAGAGGGAAAGAGGTCTATAATATGGTTAAGGATATTGATGTTGTACTTGGGAAGGGACGTAAATTAAGAACCCGTGAGAAGAACATCTACAAGAAGCGGTCAATTTTTTGGGACTTGCCTTATTGGGAGCACTTAGAAGTTCGCCACTGCATCGACGTCATACACGTGGAGAAGAATGTATGTGATAGCTTGATTGGTCTCTTCCTGAACATTAGTGGCAAAACAAAGGATAGTGTTAACGCACAGCGTGACTTGGTCGATATGAACATAAGGACCGAGTTAGCACCGAAAGAGACTGATATAGGATGAACGTACCTTCCCCCAGCTTGCTACACTCTGTCCAAGGCCGAGAGAAATGAACTGTGCCAAAGCTTGCGTGGTGTGAAAGTCCCATCTGGTTACTCCGCTAACATTAAGAAACTTGTTTCTATGCAAGATTTGAAATTAATTGGTATGAAGTCTCATGATTATCATGTGCTGATGACACAAATGCTTCCTGTTGCAATTAGGAGTATCTTGCTAAACAAGGTCCGAGTGGCAATCTTGAGGATGTGTTATTTCTTCAACTCAATTGCTCAGAAGGTCATCGATCCCCAAGGACTAGATGCTCTACAGGCTAAGGTGGTGATGACTCTATGTCATCTTGAGATGTATTTCCCTCCGTCATTTTTCGATATCATGGTCCATCTCATTGTTCACCTTGTGAAAGAGATAAAGATATGCGGCCCTGTGTTCCTACATCATATGTACCCGTTCGAGAGGTACATGGGAATTCTCAAGTCCTACGTACGGAATCGATCTCGACCAGAGGGCAACATCATCGAAGGTTATGCAACGGAAGAGGTCATTGAGTTCTGTGTTGACTACACGGCTCAGGTGGATCCGATAGGTGTGCCTCTATCTCGTCATGATGGGAGACTGGATGGTAACGGGACCATCGGAAGGAAATCAATCACTCCCGATCTGGATACATACGCTCAAGCCCATTTCACGGTCTTGCAACACATGACCCAAGTGTCCCCGTACATCAACGAGCACAAAGACATGGTACGCCAACAGAATCCAGACCGGTCGGAGGTTTGGATCATGAGAGAGCACAACCGTCGGTTCAACGAATGGCTAAAGATGCGAATCACTGGGAGGTCATCAAATGATGATACGCTACTATGGTTAGCACAAGGGCCACAATTTACAATTGTCACATGGCAAGGATACGACATAAATAGGTACACATTTTATATGGCAGCTCAGGATAGGAAGAGCACAGTCAAGAACAACGGTGTCCGCATAGATACATTCAGTACCGATGGGCTGAGGAGCTCCTACTATGGGCAAATAGAGGAGATATGGGAGCTCGACTACGTGCTTTTCAAGATCCCCCTATTTTGGTGCCGTTGGGTCCATCTCCTACAAGTGAAGGTCGACAAGTACGGGGTTACTACCGTGGACCTCGAACATGTCGGATACAAAGACGAACCATTCGTACTGGCTAACCAAGTTGTTCAAGTCTTCTATGTAACTGACCCGGCAAATAAGAAGCGCCACGTAGTTCTTCAGGGAAAAAGGAGGATTATCGGAGTGGAGAATGTAGTGGACGAGGAATAATACAATAAATTTTACGAGTTGCCTCCTTTCGAGACGGCGTTAGGCTCGAGGAAGAACCTAGTGAGGAAGCTAGCTATATGCGCGTCGATCATCACGAAGGGCTATATTTTAATTAAGAATTTACTCCATTGTAATTAATTTATTCCATAACATGAGACATGTCAATATGGACTTGCCATGTGTTATGGACTTGTAATCTCTTATATATTCTGATGTCAATATGGAATTGTCATCTCTGATTTTGATGTCAATGTGGACTTCATTGTAATGTGGAATGATAATATTATACGCTTGTAATAAACAGACGATAAAAAGACCATATCCTTTTTACATCACAGACGATAAAAAAAGGATTAGCGATCCTATCTTAGCCTTCAAATATTCATAAGCCTTCTCGTTGGCTTCCGTGGTGGCGGGATCAGCGACTGTTAGGTCAAACGCCTCCACCTACGACCTTGCACGCTCGATTCGCGCTAGTAGCCGTTCGGACTCCGCAACCAAGCCCCATATAGCCCAGAGGCCATCAGCCCTGGTCTCCTCCGTCTCGGCCAGGTCGACCCGCTCTCCTGCAATTCGGATGTCGTCCTCGACTCTTTGGGCCGCATCCTCGGTGCGGACCAAGTAGTTCCATAGGACAATCTCCACGATGAGGTTTACTCGCTGGATGCTGCAAACCCTTGCATTGGTCCGTCTAAGGAGGAGCTCCAGTAGATAGATGATGGCCGCTATCGGAGGGCCTACAACAGATGACATTGCGAATGGAAAGCTTGTCTGCAGCTTGGGCTAGGTTGCGACCAGAGAGGTGCGAGTAAAGAAGCACAAGGTAAGCCAATACAGCTAGCACGAGAGGGGAAGCCATTTGGAGTTTGTGGAGAAAAGGGATCAAGGAGGTTGTGTGAAATCCATTGTAGAAGGGGGTATTTATTTATAGAAGAAGTACTAAAGCCGGAGCAGGAGACGAAGGGATATTTGGGAGCTGTAGCGATGTTGGAAAATGAAGAAACAAAGCCGTGCGATCGTGAGACGAAGAGACACACACGGGAAAATGAAGAGACTTGTTGATTTGTCGGTGGGATGTGAGGTTATCACAAACGGTTCTATTATAGAACCGTCTGTGACAAGAAATCACAGACGGTTCTATTTAGAAACCATCTATGATATGACTTTTTCACGCACGGCGGTTACATTTAACCGCTGCGTGATAAACTCCATATCACAAACGGTTCTGTTAAAGCACCGTCTGTGATATGGAAGTATCACAGACGGTTCGTAAACAGAACCGTCTGTGATTTCTTACCATGGACGGTTCTTTAATAGAACCATCTGCGATAGCCTTTTTATATGGAGGGAACCGCTAGGGTTTTGCTCTTACTCGTCACTTCCTCTCCCGCGCCCCTTAGGATCTCGCGTGCTCATTCGCCTCCTCTAGGGCTCGCCCGTTCACTCCCCTTAATCCCTGGCCGCCACCGCCGCCTACGACCTCGGCGCCGCCTCCCCCTCCAGCGGCCTCACTAGTCCCGCACCCCTTAGGCTCTCATGCGCTCGTTCGACACCACCGTCCTCGATGTGCGGCCTCCTCCGACTCTAGCCCGACGAGCGGCCGCCTCCCTGCTCCGACTCCAGGCCAACGAGCGGCCGTCTCCTCCCTCCTCCGGTGCAGCCCATCGCCTCCTCTTCCACTACACATCACCATCCTCCTCTTCGGCCTGTCACTGGCTCCCTCCTCGTGCCAGCTCCAGCGCCTCCTCCGGTACTCCCTCGCGCCTCCTCTGGTATACCACTCTACTCGCTCTATCCCGCTCCCTCCCTTGCTCTATGATGGGTTCTGTTGATGCTCTATGATGATAGTCGAAATCTGAAATCAAATAGATAATTTGAAACAGACTTGAGCTTAATCATATTGCTTTGTATGGTCAATTATAATTGGTAGCCTTTATACTTTCTGTTGTCAGTTATAGCTGAATTAAGATTACACTTGTATGTTCTGTGATCTGATTGATCTTCTGTGAGATATTTGCATTTCTATTCTCAATATGTAAATTAGGCTTATTGTTGATAAAAATTTGTGAATTATCTTGAAGGCATATGATCAGATGTTCTGTTTACAGAATGCTTTATGTGTTGTTTTTGTGATTTAATTTCACTAAGATAGTTAAATTGTAATCTGTTGACTGAAAGTTTAACTGCTACTCTGAGATAACTTGACATATGAGAAAGTTGTAGTTTGAGCTCAAGATCTGTTTTGTAATTATCAAAATTGATTGGTGAAGAGATTTTGACAGAGGACTGAGATTGCAAAGACTATGTCTTATGCAATTAGTCAACTGAGAGCAATTATGCAATCTTATTTGCTTAGCTTTATGCTGTTTTTAGTTGTTCTCATAAGGAATATGTTGAGCATTAAACCTTTGCTTAGCATTTCTTCGTCGATCCTAACACACTTGAGTGTACCTTTGCTTCATGCCAATCTGTGATTGGTGGGTTCTTTGATCTGCTCGGTGATGAATTGTCATAGAAAATGAAATTGAATGTGAATTGGTATATAGATTAAGCCTTGAGTTGTAGATTGTCTAGCTGATTCCTATAACTTTGAGCAATTTATTTCAACCTGTTATACCTGCTGTTCTTGTAGCTCTATCATTCAGTTCTTCTTGCTGTTCTGTATCTTTTCAGTTTCTTCTTTTTGTTATCCGTGTATTTAGTTGATCTCTACTCCTGTGGTCCAGCGTAGGTTAAGTTGAGTAAATTTGCTTGAATCAAGTCAGCGAGATGTTAGAGGCACCGTCTTCGCCGCCGTCACCGACGCCGCCGATGACAGAGGCACCGTCTTCGTCGCCTAATCCATCGACGATAATGATACGGAAGCGAGATGGCAGAGGAGAATCGAAAATGCCTGTGGGCCGACTGGTCATCACGGAGGTTAGCGACTTTGGGGTCCCTCTGAGACCCAAGACATCAGCGGCGAGATTCCAGACCATCTGCGGGATACTTGCAAGGAAACGGGTCCCCATCACCACACCAAGGTGGAAGGATCTGACGAAAGAAGCGAGAGGCGCGCTGTGGACAGAACTTTCAAGCAAGTTCACTATCCCAGAAGCAGACATGGCACGCGTGGAACGGACGGTGATGCTCACGATCGATAAATCGTGGAGGACCTTCAAGAGCATTCTTGTCACGAAGTACGTGAACACGGGTCAGACGCCCTTTGCGAAGTATGGATTCTTGACGCGGGAAACATGGGACGCCTTTGTGGATATGAAGACGACAGCCGAATTTAAGGAGGAAAGTGCGGCACACAAAGCTCTCCAGACACGAAACACTCACCCGCACAGACTCGGCACCGCTGGGTACGCGGGTAAATACGAGGAATGGGCGGCGGAGGAGGAGAACGCGTTTCCTGATGTCACAGACCCGCGTTCCCTAGCCTAGTTAAAAGCGAGGGCAAAAGTCTTGTCTTCGGGCAGCATCTCTTTCACAAACCCGGCAGACCAGGAAGTGTCTGAACGTGTGGTAAATATGTTGAACTACCTAGTTGTTAATAAGTCCATAACTTCATAGTGTCTATAATAACATGATGACCTCTCGCAGCATGAATTGTCTGCCCAAACTTCCCAAGGCTCCTTCCAAGTAGACAGGGAGAAGGGTATACTATCTACGGCCCTGGGAAACAAGGAGCCCCCGGGTCGCATGCAAGGCCTTGGGGTTAACGTACCTTGGAGTCATGGATTCGCAGACGACTACTGCACATATAGGAGTAGGAAGAGATCCAAGGCTGAGCGCGAGGACCAGTTGGTACAGATGATTACTGAAAAATTTGAAGTAAAGCTAGCAGCATTGTAGGATCAAATGAATCAACTCCTGAGCCAGTCGCAAGCCGCCCCTGTTAATTTGGGAGCCAGTCCTGCTCGACATCGGAGTAGCATCGCGTCGACGCATAATTCTGAACATGACGACGTCCAATTACCGATAGACGACATCAAGGTAATGTACATCTATGGAATGCACCAAAGATAGACCTATAGGACGCCTTAGCTAATTATGTATCGTTTTGTAGGGGTCGATGCCCTGCAAGCTCCAAGTGAGGATGGATGGGTCCCTTTCTATTGAGGCTGCGCGGGGGATGGTGTATCCATACCAGAAGAGCGCAAAGACGACGGTACCAGTGGGCGCAGGTTACGCCAGGGTCGAGGTGGATATGGTACATGGTAATTTCATGGCCGTCGCGCTGAAGATTTGCCTGAACGAAGAAATCAGAACACTAGGGGATGCCGTGCATACTTTTATCGAGTGGCCCAAGAAGGACATCGCCCTGGACCCAGTAGTGCCACAATCTGGACACGACTATTCCTCTCCAACGGGACCCTCGATGACTCCACCTCATATTTCAGCTTAGAAGGCCACCTTACCGGTTCCCATGGAGAAGACGCCGAAGGAACAACAAAAGCATGCCGCCGTATTGGGTCCCGAGTCGTCTCGCAGGAAGATGCTGCCAATCCTTAAGGCCAAATCGAAATCGACGAACGTTAAGGCGCCTCCCAAGTCTGAGAAGTATGGGAAGTCTGTGATATCCAGGAACTACATCATCGGAAAACCGTTGTGCTCCGACATAGTATTAATGCACGCTGGATATGCTTGTCAGGCTTTACATGCCTGGTACTTGGAGAAGACCCAAAAGAAGGGGTGCGATACTGGAATCACCGTCAGATACGAGCATAAGCATTTCTTCAACGGGCCGGGCAACTTCGTCGTGGGCTTCAACAACTTATATGACCTATTCAACCTCGTTGGCCTCGACGCCTCGCTTCTACGATGTTGGACACTGTAAGTGCGTACAATCAAGTTCTACATTCACGTAATACCGATAAATATCACAACTCATTGCTTATGTATAGATACATGATGAAAAATGTCCGGGAATGGAAAGAACCGGTGGGTTTCCTCGACCCACATGTGGTATCGTTGCAAACCATCCAAACAGACTCGTTCTTCGTCAAGAAATACATAACAAAGTCATTGCTTTGTCAGAAGAACATGAAGTACATAGTGGCGCCCTACAACGAGGGGTAAGTGTCACTACTTGCTCTACAAATTTCATTTGTACTTTATACGCAGCACGAACTTAGGTTTAATGACTATAGCGACATACATGAGTAGGTACCACTAGATCCTCTTAGTCATTATACCAAAGAGGAACCATGTGATATACCTTGATTCCCTACTCCGCAGCAAGCACAATTTCAACATTCTGAGAGGAGTACTCGAGAGGTATGCTCATTTCCTCCATACATAACTCTATTGTAGTCTTTATTCGTTTGAAATGGCCGAGGATAACTTTTTGGAATCATGTAGGTCGTTCATCGATTATGTTGCCAACAAAGGAATATATGATGGAAAGAGCGCCGAACTAACACACAAGATGAATTTTTCGGTACGCGCTACAACACGATAATCCTATATCATACTTCATAATAACGCGTCTCGAACTGACTATACCTATATATGTAATTCTATTTTTGCAGTGCCGCCAGCAAAAAGATGATGAGTTATGTGCAATCTACGTTTGCTATCATATGCAGCTAATCTTTAGAGCTAAGAAGAAGGATCTCGAGGTTTGTCAGTCTTGAAATAATTATTTCCTAATTATAAATTTAAATATATATAGCTTACCACTTTACTCTTGCTAGCGACAGGCCTTGGATATACAATTAGATGGACTCATTGCGGAAGAGATCAAGGACATTCGAGGGAAGCTCTGCACCTTTATCCTATCAGATATCATTAAGGACACCAGAGAATTTCACTCTATCGCCAACTTAGAGCATCACCCCGCCGACACCTCTCAACCACCTGCAAACAATTAACTCAATTGTAATCCAATTGTAACTATAGTGACAATACTTGAACAAATGCGATCTTTTGTAATTTATTTTGAGTAATGATCAGTTTGAGTTTGTCAACAATTGATTATCTGTGATGTATCTGTTTTTCTGCATGCTTGTTTTCAGAGGGCATGGCTAGCAATTCCTAAGGCTAGCCAAAAATCAGCAAAAATGTAGTTAGGATAATGAACTATCACAGACGGTTTTTCGGTTAAAACCGTATGTGTAGGCATAGTATCACAGACGAACAAATACAGACGGTTCGGAAACCATCTGTGATGACGGTTCCAAACCGTCTGTGATGGCATGATCCGTAGTAGTGTGAATTAGTGGAACTATGTAAATGGGAATAATAATCTGTGTGTCTGAGTTAGAAATTGGAAGTCTTGCCTTGGTCAATTAAGGACTTAACTTTGTGCGACATTGAACTGAGCCTTACTGTACGACCGCATGCCTGGTATGGGACGGACCTAACTTAGTAAGTTATGGATTCTTGACATTGATTACTCAGGTAGTAGGTTAGGTTGTGTGAAAGGGTGGAGGTGTGTGCTACCAAGTAGTCGCATCGCGGGACGGTTCGCCGTTTCCCTATCCAACGGTGTGTGTCATACCATCCACTATGTATAGTTTTGTATGACGGTTCGTAAGCATACTGGGGGTATCAATGCTTGAGATGAAGTTTCTGAAAGGTTTTGTTGTGAACAGCTCTGTACAAGTTGATTACATCTTATAGGTAAAGTGTACAAACTCTGTAGAGTGTAAATCAATCTATTCGAATAGCCGCATCTGCGGTCATGGACATGCTCGGGGATTTCACACGAAGGGTAGATTTTCATAAAACTCTTGGGAAGGGAGCTTTGTGATGTACGTCATATGGCTATGTGAATAATTTGATTAGGCTATGTGTCTTTGTGAAAACAACTGATAAATTATTATTGTCTATTTGTTTTAAATTATGCTTTCAATCTATTATTCATATTCAAATTGCAAATGTTGCATTTTTGCAAAATAACCACAGAAGTCATTCCTTTAAAATAAGTCATCATGTATACATTGCATTCTGTGGTATGACTTGCAAGTACGGTTGTGTACTCATGCTTGCTATAATCAATCAACAGAAGTGGAGGAATCGTCAGTCAACAAGGTCTACTTCAAGGATCGTAGAGAACTAGGTCGCGCTACCCCCAGTTGATTGCCTGTGGGCATATGGATGGGTTTCACTGAAGTTATTCCGTTATGTTCCGCTGCAGCTTAATTGAGCTATTGTAAGCTTTGACCTTAAAATCTTTACTCTGATATTTTTTGTTATTTGCCTATTTATTAGTCATCTTTGTATATGGAAATGATATTTCACTGATGTTGCCACTGTGTGCACTAGCGTGATCCTGGACTAGTGCATTATACACAGAGGGTCCATAATTGTATTTTTGGGTCCCGACAGAGGTGGTATCAGAGCCATATTGATTGTAGGTCGTGACCTTAGTTAGAATGGCCATCTTAAGGAGAACTTCAAAACTTAATTTACAAATGAAAACCTTAATGATGTGCTATTCTCATCTTGTCTAGCTTCTACACTCTTCCAATCTATTCATTTCTCATCTATATTCTTGCTCACCGTTTTAAGTATTAAATTGGACTCTCTCTCCTCGTAACTCCTATAGTTGTCGTTTCTGTACCAAATGTCTCGGTGGATGCCCAAGAGCTGTTTTCAGCAACTCTTCGAAGACCATGCAACCACCAACAACATGTCAATATCTCCCCATGTGTTCAAGACAAGTTCGTCACAAGAATTGAAGACCAAGAAGAAGTCCTACGTCGCCCCTGCCTTCTCCAAGATTCGCCTGCAAGGATCGCAACCAGTTAGCGTTTGTTGAAGACCGAGACCGGTTCAAGTTTCTTCGGACCAGCCAGATAGGATAAATCAGTGTTGGTTCCTCCCGTGTGTTGAGCCAAGTCACCCAGTTAAGTTAGAGCTTAATCGACTAGACGATTAGATTTCGTCTTCTTTCTCTTGTGTGTAGTTTGTCTGTGAGTTTTGTGCTTCTTAATAGCTCTCCGGGTATTTGTGTGTTCCTTGGGTTAAACCTGCTCCCCTTAGTAGATTGTCTTCCCTTACCTTATGTTTTTCCCTATCATCTATAGCCCTGGTCAGCCAGCAGATGAAGAGCTCCAGTGAAGCCAACCTTGTCAGTAATCTTGAGACAGTCTATGCCAGCTCAGATCCCGTCAATCCTAGTGGATAGCTATCAGTACCAAGAGTAGCAGATCCAGTCATGGAACAATTCTTGGTAGCTCAGACTCAATTCATGAACGCGGTGATGCAGAACATGAACAACATAATGACATAGCAGAATCAGACCACCGCTACCTTAGTCAACTTGATGAATCAGAATAATCAAGCAAGCCGTCGCACCGTCGCCAATGTCAACACCAGAGCATACGTTAACCAGCAACTATCTCTAGTGCCAATAGTGACACATCAAAACATGAGCCAGTTACCTGCCACCCAGAATCAGCTCATGCAAGCGACAATTCAACCGTCGGACAATAGCAATGTTTGCAGTAATGCACAGTTTGTTGACATCCCAACGGCATGCCCTTAGTTCAAGTTTGCAAGGTTCATGATGACCAAGCTGCTCGTCTTTGAAGGATCAACCGCACTCAAGGATGCAGAATCCTGGATTCGCACCATAGAAGAAAAGCTAATTATTGTTCAATGCAACGACAATGAGAAAATTCTCTATGCCGCTCATCAATTAGAAGGAGCTGCATTAGATTGGTGGGAAAAATTCTGTGCCGCCCATCGTATGCAGCGGACCATCACCGTCGAGTTCACCACGCGCCATCAACGACATCTGACGTCAAGCAAGAGTGATCAAGAGAAACCTGCTATTCCGATATCCTACACCAAATCTAGCCGTTGCCATTTGAAGTGCTGCCAACCAGATAAGTCAGAAGATTGTGCATGTATCCGTTGTGGAGAAATAGGCCATAGCGCCGATGAGCACAATATCAATTGTTCCAGTTGTGAAGGAAACCATTCCGTTGGAGAATGTCCAATGAGCAAGATCATATGTTTCTTATGTGAAGGCGATGATCATTATCCGAGTCAGTGTCCTATGTATTCAGTGTTGACTTCTGCAACACAATGTCAGCACGAGAATTTCCAAGCCGCTATCAGAGCATTAGCAAAAGAAGGCAAACCGTTGTCAGTGCAAGATTTGTTAGATAAAGAATCACAAAAGCAGAATATTGACCTTGGCAAACCACCTCAAAAGAGAAGCAAGCCAGTATCGTCAGTAGTGTGTTTCGAGTGTGGTAAGAAAGGCCACTATGCCAAGCAATGCCTTGCAAAGCATCAAGCTTCGACCTTTAAAAGGGATAGTTGTTCTACCATAGTATTGCCAGGCAAGTCACAACGTCCGTCACGTGTTTGTTACAGTTGTCGTAAAGAAGGTCACTACATCAACCAGTGTCCTCAGAAGAACCAGTCACTCACTCCAGAGGCAAGAATGCCAAAAGTTGTGTCAGTCAAGATGGTAACTCCCAGAGCAGGTGGTAACACAGCAAGATCTGTGTGTCCAGCGAAGCAGTCAAAGAAGAGAAATTTGTGTGATTATGTTACCAAGAAAGCCTAGATTGGTGATACCAGACAATGCAGTGTCATGCCTTTGTTAGTAGCAATAAAGTTAGAGAATCGCTGTAACATTTCCTCTATTGGAGAGCAGAAAAGTAGACATCTTTGTATGCAAGTTATGAAGAAAAAGAATTATTGGATATTAAAGTATTGGATACCTCTCTAAGCATATGCCATTGCAAGTCGAGTAATCAAGCTTCGAGTCAAGTTGCTTGAAGGCCGTAGAGCCGTAACCATGGAATGTGATGTTGAATTACAACTCATCATTTTGCATAGCAGTGAGATAACCATAAAAGGTTGAAGAATCTAACCATTGGATAATGTCCACATCCACAAGAGAGTATGCAATTGTTATTGCACATGATCAGTGCAGCATGCAACCGTATTAGAAGTCAGGTTTGTCTTTGGCTTGATACCTCGGATCAACTAATTTCAGAAGGAATTACATCAGAGATGAACTATGACAAAAGTTGTTATAAGAGTTTACAGAAATGATAGAGTAGAGCAGATAATTTTCTCAGATTTAGGCAATGTCAAATCAAGTTCTTCCGTTTGTCAAGCACCAAGGTGAGCTGTTATGATGAATTGTTAGCACAAGATGTGCGAGAATTTTAGTTTCTCCAGGAGCAAATCTTCAGGACCTCAGAGTCAGCTTGTTTGAGTTTGGAGTAAGAACTTCAGCTTTCCCCAGGATTTTCTGTGAACAAGATAGTGTCAGTTGAAGATCAGTGAGACATTCGTTTCAAGATAGCCAAGACCCTCATCATTGTAAAAGGACTAGTTCATCCAAATCGCCAGAAGTGAACTGAGTCAGTGAGAATTTCAGAAGAGATCAATCACAACTCCAGTGCTCATACTGCTAGGTGCTAGAAAGAACCTTGATAGCTTTTATCACAGAACATCCAAGAATTAGTGTGGTAAGAAGTTTCGCATGCACTTCATAACAACTAAAGTTTCAAGCAGTGAATTATCCTAGTCGTAGTTCAAAGTTTGCTGTCGTGAAGAAACAAAGATGGTCATTGGATTGACAACCATAAAGTTGAAATCCATTCCCTCAGGTTAGATCAGTATTGTAGCAGATGCTTTGAATAAGAATAGCTACCACAAGAACTTGTTGATCAGCAAGGAGCCAGCTAAAGTTACTTGTGAAAGTTAGAAGTTGAGTATTGAGTCAGTTTCAAGAGGATATTTGTGTTGGGTCACGGGGTAGGCTACGATAGCTACAAACAAAAATTCTACCACGCGAACCAAGATGCCAAGCAAGTAGATGATCACGGATCGTTACCAAGCAATCTGAGCGGCGGAAGAAGGGTTGGAGCGGCTGGTCCAACGAAGAAGCGTCGATGTAGTGGTCGAGTCGATCATCAACGTCCGACAAGTCGATGAAGTGGTCGCGATCGATCGTCTCCTCTAGCAACGTCTGCGGTTCCTTGTGAAAATTGCGGATCGTCCTCAAGCGCAACAATCGTAGTAGCGCCTCTACGGTATCCACACGCCCGGGAAGGAACAACCGAACGGCGGTGTGCAAAGACCAAATCGCACGGTGGAGCTCTAAGGAAGATGGCGGCTAGGGTTTGGTGGTGTTTCACGCATCCTTCCATGACCTCATGCACCTCCTTATATAGTGCTCGTGGCGGATCCTATCCGGACACGTTTTAATCGTATTCGTATTGGTTTGTTCCAACCCGTTAAGTGTGTGACCACAGAGGTTCATGTGTAGTTCGGTTGTGACTTGGAAACCGTTTCGATCACGAGTCGAAGCGGCTCCTAGCGTAACATATCGATTCCGAATACACACAAATTATATCGGACGAACCTTAATGCAATATGATCTACGACTAGATCCTCATCACTTATGACTAGGTCCTATCTCTATCTGACCGGTTCAGATTTGATCACGACCAACTCGTAACTCCTTACGACTTGGTTTCGACCACTCTGTGATTACGTTCGACCGGTCTCGACTTGCTTGTATCTCCATACGACCGATCGTAGAATCGTCGAACTAAGCATTCTACTCGTGTATACTCCCTTTGCCTCACGATGTCCGATCGAACTCGGTGAGATGTTGTGTCATCCATGGATCTGTTCAATACTTTCTCGATCGAGTGTCGATAACTTTTACGTGGTGAACACTTCGACTACTAGTGGCATGGCCATGCACTTTCTTTATCCGATCTGTGAGGGCCCGAGACATCTCTCTGTTATGTTAGGAGGGCAAATTCCATATCCGACCAGTCACATTCCTCTCCATGTTTGAGCGCATCTAAAGCTACCTTTATAACTACCGATTCACGGTGTAGCGTTTGGCAACCCCTAAGAGTGCTCTTACACATGTAGGAAACCATCTTGATCTCGGTCTAAGGATTATACATCATCATTGCTTGAGACTAACTAACGACACATAGATTCATAACAATCTCAATAGTGTCTCAATGTGGGTCTTATCCAACATCATGTTCTCTAACATGTGTCCATATTATTGGTTTGATATCTCCATATCTATGACTCGTGAAACATAGTCATCAACCAATGCATATGCTAGTCTATTCATATGTGTCCTCATATGTTTACGACCGAGGATCGTATAAGAATAATTATTGCGAAATATAGAGTTTCACAACCAAGTCACATACTTGATAATAAATATTAACAATATTATTCTAGGAACAAGATAACACATTATCCAATGTCATGAACATAATGAAATGTAATCATCTCTATGATTGCCTCTAGGGCATATTTCCAACATCTCCCACTTGCACTAGAGTCAATCATTTTAGGTATCTAATACCGATAGCTCTTGTGTGTGCCTCATGCTTTGGCTGTGTGAGAGGCTTTGTCAACGGATCAGCAATATTTAAATCCGTATAAACTTTGTGTTGGAAATATGCCCTAGAGGCAATCATAGAGATGATGATATTTCGTTGTATCCATGATTTAATAAATGTTCCTTGAATATTGCCTTTGTGTTGATTAACAAGTATGTGACTTGTTTGTGAAACTCTTCACTTGTATGGTTATTCTAAAGATTGTCCCTAGTCAGAGTTCATGTGAGGACACATGTGAATGATGGATTAGCACATGTATCGGTTGATGACCATGTTTCACATGTGTCATAGACATGGAGATGTCAAACCAATAATGTGGACACATGTTTAGAACATGGGGTTGGACCGACCCAACATGAGACATAACAATTATACTTATGGTTCTCTCTACACAATGTGTACACCTTGTCCTTAGACACGAGATTGTGCATGTACTTGAGATGTGAATCGACCTACTTAGGGGCTATCAAACGCTACTCCGTAACAGGGTAGTTATAAAGGTAGCTTTCGGGTTTGTCATGAAGCATGCTGCGAGGCATGGTCAGTCGAGATGGGATTTGCCCTCTCTACCTGAGAGAGATATCTGGGCCCTCGAGTGATCGGATCCAGAAATGCATGGCCATGCTACTTAAGGTTAAGAGTTAACCTAGTAAGGGATTCCGAATCACAGGATCGAGAAAGAGTGGTCAGCTTGGAGCTCGACCGAATATCGTGAGGCAAAGGGATTGGCATGTACATAACGTTGTGATGGTTCGTCCGATATGATCTTTGTGTACGTTTAGGAGTTGGCACGTCTTGCTAGAGACCGCTACCAACTATTGACCAAGTATGTATACTCGCGTCATGTCTAAACATACGTGAACCTATAGGGTCACACACTTAAGGGGCTGAAGCCTAATTCGGATTGGATCCGAACTAGATCAAGCATTGAGTCCTAATGGGCCTCTATTAGTAGAAGCCCATTGTAAGGACGTCTATAAAAGGAGGGCAAAGGCTTATGTGTTTCATGATGAGTTTTTCGTGACACCATCAAACCTCGCCGCCACCCTCCCACGCCCTAGTCGCCACGCGATCTAGTAGTCCGGCGGCGACGCTTCCTCCCGCACGTGTGGATACCTTTGAGGCGCCTGATCAGTAGCGTTTGGACGAACCGCAAGAGAGGAGTCAGACGTGGGACGCCGCGACGAGGACGAGGAAGTAGTACGACTACTCTACCCGACGTGTTGCATCAACTTAGTACGACTACTCGCCTTGACGGTTGCATCAATTCCGCAAGACTTGGCGTCTAGTGGTAAGACCGTGATCTATAACTACAGTGATCTTGGTTTACGGGTAGAATTTTTATTAATTTGCGCTAGTGTAGCCTACCCGTGGCCCTTCACTTTGCATATCTTAACATCTCCTCTATCCACCAATTCGTGGATAAGATGATAACGCCTGAGTATGTGTTTGGACTTCTGATGGGATCTAGGCTCCTTAGCTTGAGCAATGGCTCCATTGTTGTCACAATAGAGATCCATTGGGCTCGAGGCACTCGGAACCATTCCTAATTCAGTAATGAAATTCCTTATCCAAACACCTTCTTTGCGACTTGAAGCGCAATGTACTCACCTCTGTCGTGGAATCAAGAACCGCCTCTTGCTTGGAACTTTTCCGACTCAACGCTCCTCCATTCAAAATGAATACAAAACCAGATTACGAACGATAATCATCTTTGTCGGTTTGAAAGCTCGCATCGGTGTAACCATTTACAACGAGCTCTTCATCACCGCCATAAACTAGGAACACATCCTTAGTCCTTCTTAAGTACTTAAGAATGTTTTTCACAATTGTCTAGTGACCTTCACGGGATCACTTGGTATCTCGCCAGAACACTTAGAGCATATGATACATCTGGTCGTGTACATATCATGGCGTATATGATAGATCCAATGGCCAAGCATATGGAATATCACTCATTTTGTCTCGCTCATCGGTGGTCGAGGACACCGATTCTTGCTAAGATTAATGCCATGTGCCATGGGCAAGAATCCTCTCTTGAATTTTGCATGTTGAACCGATTCAACACTTTGTCTATGTACATTTCCTGGCTTAATCCAATTAGCCTCTTAGATCTATCTCTATAGATCCTTATTCCCAAGATATATGCTGCATCTCCTAAATCTTTCATTGAGAAACTTTTTCTTAATGAAGATTTAACAGATTCTAACATTGGAATGTCATTTCCGACCAGTAGTATGTCATTTACATACAAGATCAGAATAACAAGTGCACTCCCACTAACCTTCATGTAAACACATGGTTCTTCTTTGTTCTTGACGAAACCAAACATTTTGATCTCCTCATCAAAACGTATATTCCAACTCCGAGATGCTTGCTTCAACCCATAAATGGACTTTTGAAGTTTGCATACTTTACTAGCATTGTTTGGATCGACAAAACCTTCAGGTTGTGTCATGTACACATCCTCATCTAGGTTTCCATTAAGGAAAGCTGTTTTGACATCCATTTGCCATATCTCATAGTCGAAATATGCAAAGAATTGCTAGAATGATCCGAACAGATTTAAGCATCGCCATCTTGGTGAGAAAGTCTCATCGTAGTCAACTCCTTGAACTTGTCGAAAACCTTTTGCGACTAGTCGAGCCTTATGAATGTGAACATTTCCATCCATATCAATCTTTTTCTTATAGATCCATTTGCACTCAATGGTTTTGACACCATCAAGTGGATCGACCAGGTTCCAAACCTGATTTTCTCTCATGGAATCTATTTCGGATTTCATGGCTTCAAGCCATTTCTCAGAGTCTGGGTCCATCATCGCTTCCTCATAAGTCTTAGGCTCACCATTATTCAATAATAATACGTCATGCCCATACCTTGTAGGTAATTGACGCGGCCTTTTTGATCTACGTGGGGCTGGTGCCTTATCTACAGGTTCAACAACAATTTGTTCATCCAGTAGAGGTTCAATAGGAGTTGAACACTTTCAGATGTTTCCCGAATTTCTTCGAGTTGCACATTTCTCCCACTGACTCCTTTTGAAAGAAACTCTTTCTCCAAAAAGACACCATTTCGGGTAACAAAAACTTTGTCTTCTTCCCGGTTGTAGAAATAATATCCTTTGGTTTCCCTAGGATATCCTATAAAGAAGCATTTATCTGATTTGGGTGTGAGCTTATCAGACGTCAAACGTTTAACATAGACATCACATCCCCAAATCCTTAGAAAAGACAAACTAGGACTTTTCGGTCCACATCTCATATGGTGTCTTATCTCTTGATTTAGATGGTACCTTATTTAAAATGAAAGTGGCGGTTTCTAGAGCATAACCCCAAAAATACAATGGCGGATCTGATTGGCTCATCATTGATCGAACCATGTCTAACAAGGTCTGTTCGCCACTCGGACACCCCATTCCATTGTGGAGTGCGGGTGGTGTAAGTCAGGAACAATTCCACATTGTTTCAAATGATTACCAAACTCATGGCTTAAAAACTCACCTCCACGATCAGATCGTAAAGATTTGATTGTCTTGCCAAGTTGATTATGTACTTCATTCTGGAACTCCTTGAACTTTTCAAAGGATTCCGACTTGTGCCTCATTAAGTAGATATAACCATATCTACTATAGTCATCGGTGAAAGTAATGAAGTACTAAAAACCACCTCTGGCTGTCGTGCTTATTGGTCCACATACATCAGTATGTACGAGTTCCAACTGGTCGTGCGCCCTTTCACTACGACCAGAGAAAGGTGTCTTGGTCATCTTTCCGACCAGGCAAGACTCGCATGTTTCAAATGATTCTAAATCAAATGAGTTTAGAGTTCCATCATTATGGAGCTTTTTTGTAACAGCCCAAAATTTCAATTTTGGTTAAAGTTTAAAATTTATTTGAGTTTGTGAATTTTCTGAAATTTTAAAAGCTTTTTCCTAAATGTTTTAAACCTAAAATAATCTAATTACAAAATTTATTATCAAGTTTAAGTTGGGAATAATTTTATTAAGTCTAAAATGTCTCTAAGGATTTATGAGAATTTTTGTAGAATTTTGGACTCTTTTGCTATTTTCTAAGTCTAAAAGGAATTAACCAGATTATTTAAAATAGAAAACTAAAAGAAAACTCTTATCGTTGCTTGGGCGAAACCCTAGCTCGGCCACTTCCTCTCTCCACGCTGCATGCCAGGCCGCCCACCCGCGCCCATCTCCTCACCTTCCACTCCCTCCTCCACCGTCGGATGCACATCCGACGGCCCACATCGCTCCACGCCGCCCCCTTTCCTTGGCCACCGATTTCAAATCCAACGACCGCCACCCATCTTCCTCCCCACCTCCTTCCACCTCTAACCGCCGCACAGAACCGCCATTGCCGCCGCTTGGGAGCTTCGGGGCCACCTCCCCCAACCACCCCGATCTTCGCGCGTGCGCTGCGCACGACGACGAGCCGCCCCTCTCTCCCCTCTTCTCACAAGACGACTTCGGCCAAGACGCCGCAACCGCCGCCGCCACGTCCTTGCGCGCGATCTCCTCCTCCCCTCCGCCCCGGCCCCTATAAAAGGGAGCACCGGGTGCGGCTCTTCCTCCTCAACTCATTTCCCCCATTCACTCCTTCTCCCGAGCTCTCTATTCGACGGAATCGGAGCTCCTTCACGCCGGCCACCGCGCGCTTCAACCGTCGATTCCGCCGCCGTAGACGACGCGTCCTCGCCGCCACCACCATTCGCCTCGCCTCGACAGCTGCGAAGTTCTTTGCGCCCCGCCTCGTCGGAGGACCCCGGCGCAGAAGTCGCCTTCAACCGTAGCGCCGCCCGATCTTCCTCGCCGCCGCCACCTCGTCCCCTCCTCGTCGCGTGGGTGGCGCCTAGATTCACCGTCTCCTCCTCTTCCTAACGACGCTCACCGCCGCCGCAGCATCAGAAGCGCCGGCGACCCTAGGTCCCCGCGCCGGCGCCGCCCTCGCCACCGTGGCCTTGCCACGCGTGCGCCACGCAAGCGCCACGAACGCGCCACATCAGTCCAGAGCCCACGTGGTTGCCTACGTGGCAGCCACGTCGCACACACGCGCCACCTCCCCATGCGCCAAGCCCCGTGGACTTGGTCACATGGACCGTGTCTATGACACGAGGCCCCATTGTCCGTAAATCATTTTAAATTAAATTAAATTCCGAAATTCCCTTTCTTTGGCGTCAAGATTCGCATTAATAGATTTTCCTTTAGAAAAATAATTCGGGAAATTGTTTAAAAGGCGATTTAGGATTTAAATTGTAAAATTCATAACTTATTCATCCTAGCTCCAAATTAGATGATTCAAATTGCTAAATTCTTAAAAATTATTATCTAACTAAATAAAATATAATTATTCAATTTGGAGTTCATTTTAGATCTGTTTTAGAATTTAGAAATTTATTTAAAATCCAAATTTAGATCTAAATTTGTAAAATTCATATCATCGATTTCGACTCCAAATTTGTTGAATTAAATTTCTAAAATTTTGTAAAAAGATTTTCTAGCTTCATAAATTAAAATTTGTTTATTTGGAATTAGTTTAAATCATCTCTATTAAGTTAAAACTATTTAAATTGCAAATTTAGAATTTAAACTTGTAAAATTCATATCTTTTATTTCCTAATTCCAAATTTAGTGTTTCAGACTTATAAAGTCTTCTAAAATTATTATCTAGCCAAATAAAATATAATTATTTTATTTGGAGTTAGTTTAAACTATTGTCTTGTTTTTATTGGAATTTCAATTGATTGTCGTATTTTCACGTTTAGATTACGACGATTCCGGGGAATTTGATTCTTCCGAAGCTTTAGAATTTCAAGACTTCAGCGAAGGCAAGTTACACTTTGACCATGTTGCACCTACTATTTTAAAGTTATTTAATTCAGTTTTTAAATTATTATTGCATGCATATTTTTAGTCAATTATTTTAATACCCTGTTTAAATGCTTAGTTATTCCAATTGTTATTGTATGGCCAATTTTGTATATTGAAATGCCATCCCTTGTCACCATAGGTAAAATTGTTTGGAAATGCTTAGCAAATGTTTAGACCATGATTTTGAATTTGGGAGGATTTAGCCAAATCATTACAACTTGTTTAAAATCAAATCTATGGTATTGTTTTACCATAGAGAGTTTGTAAAGGTGGTTTACACTAAAATAAAACTAAAACGGTTTGGACTTGGGCGAAACGGATGAATGGTGGGTGCAGGTTTATGCACGGGTTTAATCTGGTTAGGATTAACACCCAGGGTTTGATTTTGAACGACGCCCAAGTCGATTAAGGACCGGTCTTGGAGCCGCATCTTGCTATGCCCTACCGTACCACCACACGTCTTGTCTGGGCAAGACTTGGCTTAATAATTTGGGATACCTCGTAGATATTCGTGCCATTTTGTATGAGTGGGTGTTGGTTAGACAGTAGTCCCACCTGGCGCAAGAGGGGGCTCCCGGAGGATGGATAGTCCAATGGGAGCGAAACCTTAGCGGGCATGAGTTCTTTGGGGTAGATCATTGTAACGGCCTCGTGATAATTGCTTTGTCACACGCCTTAGGAAGCGTGGATTGGCCGACACAAGGAGCAAATTATCTCGTGTGGGTAAAGCTGTACAAACTCTGCAGAGTAGAAACTATTCGAATAGCCGCGCACGCGGTCATGGACATGCTAGCAAAGCCACTTTGAGTTAGACTTGTTTTTGGTTTTAAAATGGTTTCAACAGATGTTTTCAGGATGGTTAGTCCTGTGGGAAAAATTGGGCGGTTAGCCATTGTGATTGGAGGATATCCATCACCTTTCTTGGAGGTTATCCACATTATTCAATTGTCATTTAAAATATGATTTTAATTAATGTTTGAAAATGGCCTTGCAATCTATTATGATTATTTAAATTAAACTGCTGCTTTACGCAAAATAACCCTACCAATGTCCTTTGTTTACCTTATGCATGCATTACAATTCCATATTGGGTGTAACTTGCGAGCACGGTAGTTGTGCTCATGCTTGCTTTATGCAACAAAATTTCAGGAGAAGACTATTATCAGGACGGTGAGGACACCGACGCCTAGGCTACGCCCCCAGACGATTGCCTATGGCGGATCGTTCTGGCCTACTACTATCTTTTTACTTCCGCTGTGTTATTTACTTCTTTATTTGGCTTCATGCCTAATTGTATCGAACTCTGATTTACTATTAATGAAATGCGAGATTTGGTTATGTTATCATTTTTGTAACTGTGTACACCGGAAATCCTGGACTAGTGTATGAACACAGAGGGTTCGGGATCTTTCGTTCCCGGGTCCGACATTTTTCATGTGTTTCTCACTTATGTGACCCAAACGACAATGCCAAATAAAAGTGGAATTTATTTCATTAGGCCAAAGCCTTTTAGCATTAATATTATAGACTGATGCGTCATCAAGATTTAAAATAAACAACCCATTCAAAATAGGTGCATAGCCATAAAACACTTCATTCAAAAATATAGAACAACCATTATTCTCTATAATGAACTTATAACCCTCTGCCATCAAACATGAGGCAGAGATAATGTTTCTACTAATGGCTGGAACGTAATAACAATTATTCAATTCCATAATAAATCCCGAAGGCAAAAGTAGTGGCATAGTCCCGACGGCTAATGCCAACAACCTTTGCTTTATTCCCGACGCGAAGATCCATCTCGCCCCTTGCAATCATCCTACTTCTTGTTAGACTCTGGATCGAATTGCAAATATGAGCAACCGATCCGGTATCAAATACCCATGAGTTAACAGAAGAGTTAGTAAGAAAAACTTCTATAACATTAATACCTGTAGTGGAAGTTTTAGTCCCACCATTCTTTTTCTGATCAGCCAGGTATTTCTTGCAGTTCCTCTTCCAGTGGCCTAGTTCTTTGCAAGAAAAGCATTCATTCTCTTGAGTCGGGCGGACTTAGTCTTGGGTTTAGGTTTGTCGGTTTGGATCTCATCCAAACTTTAGCCTTGCCCTTTTCTTGACCCAAGTCTTAGCCTTCTTCTTGAAGCTTGTACTCTTTTGCACCATCATCACATGATTGTTGCATTTCTTGATCTTGCCCTCTCATTGTCTTAAGCATCATATGCGATTCGGTGAGATTCTTGTCTAAGTTGTTCATATGGAAGTTCAAAATGAACGGCCATAGCTTTCGTGAAGCGAAGCAAGAATCAAATCTGAGCCAATTCTTGGCTAAGTGGAAAACCAAGTTTTTCCAAGCTCGTGTGTAACCAACCATTTTGATTACATGAGGGCTCACCGAACCACCCTCGGCTAGCTTACATCCAAACAAGTTCTTTGAGATCTCATATCTCTCAGTTCTTGCTTGTGTCTCAAACATGCCTTTGAGCGCTACGATCATATCGTAGGCCTCTAAGTTCTCAAACTGCTTCGAAGGTGCGAGTTCATAGCGGCAAGCATGAGACAGCTAACATCAAGGGACTCATCACATGCCCTTTTATAGGCGCTTTAATAGCAAAGAAGAAGACTACGTAGGCACTTCTGGAATTGGTTCTTCTAGAACATGTTCCTTTTTATCTTGCCTGAGAACAATTCTCAGGTTGCGGGACCAATCCGCAAAATTTGTTCCATTAAGTTTTTCTTTTTCAAGTATCGAACGTAAAGCAAAACTGGATGTAGGTCTGCAGCTTGGTGCCATGATCTACAAAAATATATGCAAAACTAAGACATATGTTCATTAAAGTAACTTCTATTAAACAATTTAATAAAGATACTCCCACTAAACACCATATCCTCTTATGACATTTAATGATTCAAGATCCATAATCATTAATCAACTAGTGAGCTTTGGCTTCACCGCTAGAAGACTAGTGAAAACGGTAAGCAACCTTTGCTAATCATATCCACTATATGACTCTTGTTGTTGGGCAGCATCTGTATGCTTAACACCCAACCTTTATGCCCCAAGGTCCACAACTGTTATGATAACCTTGTTAAGTTGAACCAATGCCGGTAGCGTAAGTGTCGACACAAACCCATCTAGTCAAGGAGAGTTAATGGCACTCTGCTTTGGCAAGACCTACCATTAAAAATACATGACTTTTGATGGTGCGGCATATTTGGGAGGGCATCAATTTAACTTAATATTAAGTAAGGGAATTTTACTTCTATCATGTTAAAAGCAATTAAAGCAAAATAACATGTATAGAAATAAATGAACAGAAATGTAAAGGCATTCACAGACAATCAAATTGCATTGTGATATAGCATGACCCTTCTTCATGGTAATCTCCATCACCATGCATCCTGTTCACCATGTCTTCAAGTGGTGGACTCCTCCAAGCACTCTCACTAAGCCATTATTTCTAATAGCACTAGTAATGAAACACAAGGAGTAAAGAAGCATCACAAGTCGACACGCAGGCCGTTATACAATTATAGACAGCCTTGGGCTGCAATTAATATGACACGCAGGTCATGAAAATTACAAGCATACATGCATCTCATACATGAAACAGTATGGGTCATACTATTCACATCAAACCCTGCAAAAACAAGTTATGCACAGAATCTAATTCTAACGGACGACATGAGCACACACTACCTATAGCGCGCGGTACGAATACCCAGCACGGCGGTCCCGCTATCCGAGCCTTGGAAATCATCGGGTTAATCAAATTAGCCCTATTCCGAACCAATCCGATCAATGCCTTGATACGACCACATACTGCGGCATACTCCGATGGCGGAATTCGACCGGTAGGAGTGATATGCGATGCCGTCGTGGACAAGTGCAATAAACCATCTGGTCCTTATAGCTCATACCTCCTCGTAAACCCATCTACTACCACCGAGAAACCGATCGATCTTATCGACCAGGGTCTAGGTCGTTCCATCTATATGAACTGATCTAGGTTACCAAAATCGACCAGTAATAGATCCAATCTACTACTACCATATATCAAGTATATGTGATCGATCCAGATCAAAAACTACGCAGGATGGCTCTGATACCACTGTTGGGTCACGGGGTAGGCTACGATAGCTACAAACAAAAATTCTACCACGCGAACCAGGATGCCAAGCAAGTAGATGATCACAGATCGTTACCAACAGAGCCAGCGAGAAGCGGAAGAAGGGTTGGAGCGACTGGTCCAACGAAGAGCACGTCGATGTAGTGGTCGAGTCGATCGTCAACGTCCAAAGAAGTCGATGTAGTGGTCGCAGTCGATCGTCTCCTCCAGCAACGTCTGCGGTTCCTTGTGAAAATCGCGGATCGTCCTCAAGCGCAACAATCGTAGTAGCGCCTCTACGGTATCCACACGTCCAGAGAAGGAACAACCGAACGCTAGTGTGCCAGCACCAAATCGCACGGTGGAGCTCTAAGGAAGATGGCGGCTAGGGTTTCGGTGGTGTTTCACGCATCCCTTCCATGACCTCATGCACCTCCTTATATAGTGCTCGTGGCGGATCCTATCCGGACGCCGTTCTAATCGTATTCGTATTGGTTTGTTCCAACCCGTTAAGTGTGTGACCACAGCAGGTTCATGTGTAGTTCGGTTGTGACTTGAAACCGTTTCCGATCACGAGTCGTGGCGGCTCCTAGCGAACATATCGATTCCGAATACACACAAATTATATCGGACGAACCTTAATGCAATATGATCTACGACTAGATCCTCATCACTTACGACTAGGTCCTATCTCTATCGACCGGTTCATATTTGATCACGACCAACTCGTAACTCCTTACGACTTGGTTTCGACCACTGTGATTACGTTCGACCGCCTACAACTTGCTTGTATCTCCATACGACCAACAGAATCGTTGAACTAAGCGACCTACTCGTGTATACTCCCTTTGCCTCACGATGTCCGATCGAACTCCGGTGAGATGTTGTGTCATCCATGGATATGCTCAATACTTTCTCGATCGAGTGTCGATAACTTTTACGTGGTGAACACTTCGACTACTAGTGGCATGGCCATGCACTTTCTTTATCCGATCACAACGAGGGGCCCAGAGATATCTCTCCTGTTATGTTAGGAGGGGCAAATTCTATATCCGACCAGTCACATTCCTCTCCATGTTTCAGAGCGTACCCGAAAGCTACCTTTATAACTACCCAGTTACGGTGTAGCATTTGGCAACCCCTAAGAGTGCTCTTACACATGTAGGAAACCATGCTGATCTCAGGTCTAAGGATTATACATCATCATTGCTTGAGACTAACTAACGACACATAGATTCATAACAATCTCAATAGTGTCTCAATGTGGGTCTTATCCAACATCATGTTCTCATAAGAATAATTATTGCAGAAATATAGAGTTTCACAACCAAGTCACATACTTGATAATAAATATTAACAATATTATTCTAGGAACAAGATAACACATTATCCAATGTCATGAACATAATGAAATGTAATCATCTCTATGATTGCCTCTAGGGCATATTTCCAACAATTTGTTGAACCCTAGAGTCAAATGGATGCTGGAAAATCAAGCTTGACCAGACATTTTTGTCAAAGAAATTTGTCGTTTCATTTCTATTAATATCACCGAGTTTGGAGACTGTCTAGCAGAGTGGTATACAACAGAGGTTGTATACGACAAAGATGGTATTCACCGAAATGGGTATAGTGTCAGATCAACCAAGATGATCAATTTGCACGATGTGCCAGAAAGGTTAGCGTCAGACCAAAGATCCTAGTTTACTTCGTGTTAGCGATAGCGTGTGTATGAAGCCTTGGATGCTTATTTCAGTACTGTGTATCACCCTGAACCAGCGGACATATTAAAATATTAATTAGTTGTGCCTTACTGATGGTACCAGGTCGAGCAAGTAAGTGTTCTATGCAGGGTTCCCCGACAGCACCAGTTGTCAGCTAGTTCACAGTTGTCACCATCTGAAATTCACAGTGGTTGATCGTAAGTCATTGCTCAGCTAAGGACAGATCAAATCAGAAAGTATGTGGATTTTTGCATTAACCATGAAGCAGAAGACCAAGAGTCTTTAATCCTAAAGGGATTGTAAGTAGCTTAGTTAAAGCAGAAAAGCTACGCGGATTATAAAGATTATCACCCTCGCAGCCATGTTCATCCTTAGGTTACCTGTTGAAGATCTGTGTTAAGGATTGTACGACAAAGGTGACAGAGATGTATCAATCTGTTAGATTCTGAAGCTCAGAAGAAGAGTTAATTGTCAACCTGAGTTGCCAGTCAGCAGCAGAATCTCCTCAAATCCAGAAGTGTCTTCGAGAACCGATCAAGCAGCCCTATCAGAAGCAATCGAGTTTCCAGATGCCTTCCTGCCAAGAGCCAGTCTATCAAGTTTTCGTTGAAGCGAGAAGTTCAGCAAGAAGCAAGACGTTGTCCCGTAAGTGTTCAGAAGAGCAATTCCGTCAAAGTCAAAGCAGTTCGAAAGCAAGAAGAGAACCCGAAGGGTGAGTTCTTTAACCTATTCTATAGCCAGCCTGAATCTCAGGGACAAGATTCCTTTAAGGGGGGAGGTTTGTAATGTCACAAAATTTGGCTTTTCAATAGCCCTTTAAGTAGTTTAGGTCCATAGAAAATTTCACCAATTTTATTTGAATTAATAAGGCTTAATTGGGACTTTCATAAATCAAAAACAATTTAATATGATTAATCTCAACATCAACTATTATCAAAACTATTTTATTTGGATTCTATGTGCTTGGATGTATTTTCTAGATTTTTTTTCGAGTGCATTTGCTAATTTCTATTTGCCATTTGTGTTTACTGCTAGTTTCAAAAAAGAAAAGAAATTAAATCTCAGATTAAAATCTTTGGGCTCATTTCCATTTTCTTTGGCCCATCTGTTCTCCTTTCGGCCCGGCCACCCCTTTTCTTTTTTGTGCAGAAGTCCAATGGCCTCGGCCATCTTTCCGTCTTCGCCCATCTCCTTCCTTTTGGTTGGGCTGCCATTCCTCTCTCTCCCGGTTAAAGCCCAACACCAGCCGAACCGGATCGCCCCTCTTTTTCCCATGTGCGCCAAAGCTAGCTTGGGCCGCACCTTTCTTTTTGCATGTCAAGCCAGCTGATCTCGGCTGTTCCTTTTTCTTTGAAACAAAGCACCAACCCGCCTCTTTGCTTCAGCCGCATTTCCTCCCTTCGCGCGCTAAGTCTTGGCCCAGCCCGCTCACTTCACCCACCAGCCCAGCCGCCCCTTAGGCCTTAGAGTGCCCGCACACGCATGCGCAACGCGCGTTTCCAGCCTCTCAACCCCAGCGGGCCATGCCTCCACCGGCCCGTTCCACTCAAGCTGCCAGCCCGCTTCCACTCGGCCCGACCGCGCCGCATCGCTCGGTCCAGCCAGCGCCGCTCTAACCCTAGGGTTTCACCCAGGCCCACAAGTCGGCTGCTACCACCGCAAGCGTAGCCGACGCAGCTTCCACCACCGCCGTGGAGTCCGAGCACCGCATGCCACCCGAGGCTATAAATAGCCTCGGTGATCCTCGATCCACGCTCCCCTTGTCACGCCGCCTTTGAAGCCCTAGGCACCACCGTCAGAGAGGTCGGCGCCGCACCGCACGGACTCGCCGGGTTGAAGTTGAACTGCCGCCGCCATTGACGCCGATTCGGAGCTCTTGCCACCACCGATTTGGAGCCCCTCCATCTTTGTCGGTGCCGCCCTCGAGATCCCCACGCCGCCCGCGTCATGGTACCGTGGTCGCCGTCATCGAGCCGCCGCCGGAGCTTTGTCCCATTTTGATCCGATGTGTCTCCACCTCGGTTCGTTGTACCGTCCTCACGCCCGTCGATGACGCGCTTGACCTCACCCGACCCCGCCGGAGCCGCCGTGCCTAGCGTCGCCGCCACCGTTGGAAGCTCCACCGAGTCGCCTCCGCCGGAGCCCACCGCCGGCATCCTCCCGAGCCACCTTGGTCGCCACCTCGCTCTGCTGTCTCCCTTCTAGGTGGGGCCCCTGTTCTTTCTCTCTCCGATTGATGCCATGTCAGCACTGCTATGTCACATGCCACACATGCCACATCACCACCTTGTCCTCCGTGGCAGCCACCTAAGCGCCAGCAGAGTCCACCTAACCAAACCCTAAACCGAAACCGTGTGGACATGGTTCACCAAGGACCTAGTCTATGATCTACGGACCCCATATGTTAGCCCTGTTCCATGCACCTAATCTACTATGAACCCAAACCCTAGCCCGTGGACTTGGTTTATGGACCAATGGTCCACCTGTCATCCTCTTTGTCCTTTCAGAAATTCATTTAATTTCTGAAGTCCAATTATCCACTTGATCCCACATGTTATCCATTGATTTCATCTCTCTCCCGCTTACCAGTGGACCCCACTTGTAAGTCTCCAATTCTTTTTATTTATTTTAATCCGAAGGAATATTCTCTTAATATTCTTTTCTGTCTCAATTTTATCATTTCATGTGATTCTTCCGAGGGTCATATCTTTTGCATCTGAACTTCGATTGAGTCCATTCAAATTCCTAAATTCATCTAAATTCTAGATCTATTTATCTGAGATTTTTATTTAATTTTTGGAGTTTGTTTACTCTCTGTTATTTATTTATTTGGTTTAATTGCTTGTTTGTGAGTAGACGTTGATACTGCGAGAAGTACTGATCATGAAGGAGCTGAAGATCAAGGAAGTAGAAGATTAAAGATTAAATAAGATCATCATTGCTATAGTAAGGCAAGTTATACCTTTGATCATATTGAATCCCAGTTTTCTAAAATTACTTTGATTCAAATTAGTGCATTTACTTTAAGTATTTATTTAAATACTTTTGGGCGTAGTTATTATCCAATTGATTATATCCACCTTGTTTATTTGTTATGTCATAATCTTTTGTCACCCTAGATTGGTTTATTTAGTTGGTAATACCATAGCACCAACGTGGGTTGGTCAGATACGAGTAGATTGCTTAGCCATGCCACGAGTCATCATCTCATGTGAGTTGCAAATATAAACTTGACTAAGTGATTATGGAACTATGTGATAAAAAAAACTGTGTGTACTGTGTGCTATTACTCGTTGATGGCATGTGTTGCACTTAACCAATAGGGTGGGAAAGGATTTAGACTGAGGCAAGTGGTGGATACTGTGTGAATTGGTGGAACTGTGTGAATGGGAATAATAATCTGTGTGTCTGAGTTAGAAATTGGAAGTCTTACCTTGGTCAATTAAGGACTTAACTTTGTGCGCCATTCAACTGAGCCTTACTGTACGACCACATGTGGCATGGGACGGGCCTAACTTAGTAAGTTATGAATTCTTGACATTGATTACTCAGGTAGTAGGTTAGGCTGTGTGAAAGGTTGGAGGTGTGTGCTACCAAGTAGTTGCATCGCGATACGGTTCACCGTTTCCCTGTCCAACGGTGTGTGTCATACCATCCACTGTGTATAGTTTTGTATGACGGTTCGTAAGCACACTGAGGGTATCAATGCTTGAGATGAAGTTTCTGAAAGGTTTTGTTGTGATCAGCTCAGTACAAGTTGATTGCATCTTATTGGTAAAGTGTACAAACTCTGTAGAGTGTAAATCAATCTATTTGAATAGCCGCGTCCGCGGTCATGGACATACTCGGGGATTTCACACAAGGGGTAGATTTTCATAAAACTCTTGGGAAGGGAGCTGTGTGATCTACGTCATATGGCTATGTGAGTAATTTGATTAGGCTATGTGTCTTTGTGAAAACAACTGATAAATTATTATTGTCTATTTGTTTTAAATTATGCTTTCAATCTATTATTCATATTCAAATTGCAAATATTGCATTTATGCAAAATAACCACAGAAGCCATTCCTTTGGAATAAGTCATCATGTATACATTGCATTCTGTGGTATGACTTGCGAGTAAACAGTATACTCATGCTTGCTATAATCAATCAACAGAAGTGGAGGAATCGTCAGTCAACAAGGTCTACTTCAAGGATCGTGGAGAACTAGGTCGCGCTACCCCAAGCCGATTGCCTGTGGGCATATTGATGGGCTTCACTGAAGTTATTCTGTTACGTTTCACTGCAGCTTAATTGAGCTATTGTAAGCTTTGACCTTAAGGTCTTTACTCTGAAATTTTTTGTTATTTGCCTATTTATTAGTCATCTTTGTATATAAAAATGATATTTCATTAATGTTGCCACTGCGTACACTAGTGTGATCCTGGACTAGTGCATTATACATAAAGGGTCCGGAATTGCATTTTTGGGTCCTGATAAAAACTCTCTCGGTCTCTGCATCAAGGATGCACATAACCTAGTTTATTACAGAGTTTAAAGTACCAAAATAACCAAAAAGTTGAAAGGTGGCTCGAAGCCTTACAACCAAATGACGACTGAAAATTAAACTCAATCTTTACAAATCCTGTGACTAAACCGCCACCCATAAATGTTGAAGATTTGCTTCGCCACATATTCCAACCTGGCACTTCTGGCCAACATGGACTCCTTCTGCGCCGATTTCTGCGAAATTGCCCAAGCACACAACCAGTGCTCACTCAATAAGATAACCTGGAAGGGATTAGTGATAATCTTTTTTGTCAAAAATATAGCATTCCGATATAACCAAATAGACCAACATAAGACACTAGCTCCCATTAGGAGTTGTGTCTTTAAATTTTTTGGAATATCGGCTAACCAATTCCCAAACATGTTGGTTATACTCGCAGGAGGAGATAAATTAAACGCACATTGAACAGCCCACCATGCAAGACGTTAAAAGGGGCTGTCAATAAAAAGATGCTGAATTATTGTCGTACCCGGATTTCGCAATCCCGATTCCTCTATGAAAATACTGTGCTATTCCCTGGATCAGTAGATAGCACTCACAGGCACATTGCTGAATCAATTCGTACATGGCATAAATGAAACCATACCATTCATTTATTTAACACATCAGAGTTTACATAGACCCTATCGGGTCAATTTTTACAATAAAGGCCGAACAGGCCAAATTGATTACATTACAAAAGTAGTGAAAGCGACAACGGAAGCATAAGGGGGAGAGCACATCTCTCCATAGGCAAGAGACTAGGAAAACCCATGTGTGTCCGATATTACCTGAAAACTCAGATAATATGGGATGCACGCAAGCACCGACGGAGTTAACTAGACTAAGGCGAGACTAGAACAGCTAAAGACTAAACTATGCTTCATCATCTTCTGGGCCTCCAACTTCTGGATCCTTGTAATACGTGTAATCTTCAGGATTTCCTGCTTTTGAGGATTTTGGGGGAAAAAGTGAGAATGAGCACAACTTTCGTGCTCGCGAGCCAACACACAAGATGCAATAATATACATGCAAGGCTTAATATACATGCAAGGCTTAACAAGGATGGCTCGGGTTCTTTTATTTGCTAAAGCAATGTTTTCAATTATCATAATTACAAATTCCTATCACTTAGCATTTTAACCAAATTGCATTTTATTAAAGAGAGTAATTGTGCAATATTTAATAACAGCAGAGGTTCCCTCCGTTGGAAACTCTACCTTATGCTTCTTTTGACTAGAGCTACCTCCATTTATTAACACCACTGAGTTCAAAAACCCAGGAAAATCCAATCTCGGGGCTAGGTGAACCCACCACAGTTTTCATACCACTCACAAAGGTTTTTGAAATGGAACTAACTCTAGTTAAGTTCCCATGTCCGCCTTTGACCGTAGGCGCGGCTGTTTAAATAGTTTAGACTCTGCAGAGGTTGTACACTGTACCCACAAGAGATAGTCATACTCGTTACCCCACATGATTCCTTAGTCATGTAGTTGAGCGACTGTCACAGTAACCTTTCAAATTACCTCGCCCTTTCTGTCATCTCACCCATATGGGGTGTTCTCATTTGTGGTGGGCCTTATAAGTTGTGCGGGATGTCTACCACCACCACTAGCGTAGCTGGCAGCTTCACCATCGGTGTCCCTTCCCAGCTCATGCTTGCACGTCTTCACTCCTCCATCAGTGAAATGACTTTCAGGGTCTAATAAATTTACTAAGCCAAATTGCACTTTGCAGTCTTGTGGTTGTACTTATTTTACACGGGAGGTCATGACAGGATTAAGTCCTTAGGGTTATCTGGATAGTTTATTCCATATACCATTCACAATCAACATTCTTTAGGTTACATTAGCACCCACCATTATATCGTCCATCATATTATCCGCCCAGATAGTAACAGCAAGTTATTAGGGTTTTTGATGAGTAAAATACATTAACTCAACCATCTCAATCATTTACCCACAATGACTGCCCAAAACCACATTCATGTTTAAAAGATGATGACTGGGGCATTTAACACCCCGGTACTTAAGCAAGACTAGCATGTCGCTTAAGTATAACCTATAACTAGTAATTACCATATATTTACTAGGGTGACAAGGAATAATGGATTCAATTATCAAAGGATGGCATATTAATTAATTAATCATCAAATGGGTATTTAACTACCTTAAGCTTTAACATACATTTGACTAAAGAATTAAAGCACACAATTTTGGTGATTTAAATGAATATAATTTACATAAAATATAGTATCAATATGATTAAAGCATTGACTCACCTCGGTTATAGGTAATAAAGTCTTGATAATCTTGTGCTTGATCAAGTTGAAGATTTCCCACGTCTTCGAATCCTAATTAGACAAATGTACCGGAAAAGGCACAAACAAGCAAACAAAATAAATAAATATAAAAGTAATAACAAATGAACTCCAATTTAAATAAGACCTATGACATTAGCAACATCTTGAATTTATAAAATTTTAGAGACAAATTTCATAATTTTGGGAGTTACGACGAGGGAGAACGAAGCTTTCGAAGTTGAGCTTGGAAATAAATTAAAAGAAAAAGGGAGAGAGAGAGGATTGGTGCACCCAATAGTACATGGACCAAGTCCATATGGCTTTGGCTGCCACAAGGAAGGGCTCGGGCCCACTTGTTAAAGGGAGAGAGAGGGACAAGAGCATATGACAGTTGGGGCCCTAAGCAAATCAACTCATCCCCATTTCCTTTTCTTCGGCCACAAAGAAGGGGAGCAGAGGGCGGTGCGGTGGCTTGAAAGCGGTGGCGGCGGCGGCGAGCGGCGGTGCAGGGAGGCGGGCGAGCTAGAAAAACAGGATCCCATGGGTTTGGGGTCCCCATGAGTGGCGGCGACGGCTCCGGAGAGGGGCGGGTGCGGCGGTGGCGTGGCAAGAAGGCGGCAAGGCAAGGCTGCTTGGAGGCGAGCAAGTCGGTGGCGTGTGGCGAAATCAACAAGACGCGTCTGAGCTCTGGCGTGGGCGTGGGAAGCGAAGGAGGCTGGGAAGCTTGGGGCTAGCTGAGGTGGTCCGACGGCAGCGACCAGGGTGGAGGAGAAAGGGGTGGCATGGGCACTCGGGTGGCAAGGGCGCTCATGCACGACAGTGAACATGAGGGCGCGTAGAGGGAGCCAGGAGGTGGCATCACACGACAACTTTGGGGGCCAAGCGGGTGCGAGCCAACACGAGCAGCGTAGGTAGGCAGCAGGGCTATGACGCGGGCATGGCAATGCTGGGATGGAACCAGGCGGCACCGGCGACGTCTTGGGGGGCCAAGGTTGGTGGCGGAGGCGACGTGGCAGGGGAGTAAGCGGGAGCAGGTGGTGAAGCATGGGGGCTGGCAGGGAGCGGTGTGTGCAGTGGTGGTAGAGGGAGCACTTGAGTGGCAGGGACGTGGTGGTTGGGTGCTCTGGGAAGAAGAAAGGGGCAGGGGGCTCGGGCTAACAAAGGCCGAAAGAGGGGAGGAAAGACCGGCTTGGGCCGGGCCAAAAGGAAGAGAGATGGGCCAGGGGAGCTGGGTCAGATGGGCCAAGGAGGGAAAGGAAGAATGGGGGGCCCAAAGGAGGTGCTGGGCTAAGCCCAAAGAAAAAGAGGGGCAAGGTTGAGAAAAGGGCCCAAAATGGAAAAGATGAATTCAAAATCCAAATTTTGAATTCGGGAATTGCCAAAAGGTATGAAACACAAACCCGAGCTTAGCTAGAAGCTAGAAGTTTTGAGAATATAAGCTAATTTGAAATACGAATGAAAACCGAAAACCAAAAGTAATTACTATTCACCATTTTCGAAAACGGGACGTTACAATTATTTCCTCTTTAATACAGAAACGACACTTTTTTGCTTCCCCTCCAATTTCTTTTGAGCAGGTTATCTTTAGTTAATACTACCCATCTTTTAAGATATCATAGGAATATTTTCACTTTTAAATGAATTTTAATTAACCAAAAAAATTGCTAATGGGGGCTCGATAATTTCCAATTAGTGCCACATATAAAGACCGTACCGAAAAAAGTCCAAACTTATTAAAATGCCACCTAAAAACATATTTTTGAGAGCTCAATTATAAATTGGCAATTCTCAAAATTAACTTATTCCAAGCATGTAACTTAGGCCCAATAATAGATCTTCGAAAGAAATATTTATAGGAGCCGATCTCAGAATATTTGCCACTGTATCATCCTTTTTTCTCACCACATTATAAAGGATTGGATATTTTCTTTTTAGTGGGGAGTCTTGATGAGAACAGTGGCCTGATCTTCTGATAGGTTCAATTGATTTCGTCATGAGGACGTTGACGTTTTGAGGCTTCCAACCCGCAGATCGTCACCTCACAATTCGCTACACCCGCACGACTATCGTTATCGACCACGCTCGCACGCGATCGACCTTACCACGAGGGTTATTATTCGTACAAGCAATCAAAGCAACTCACAAGAACAAGGAAGATGCAATCTGAATTGTATTGCGAATATGGATGAAGTTCACAAAGTGGGGTTCCTCAAACCGAACAATCGGCGAAACTGCAAAGTGGTAGAATAATCTAAGAAACCCCCTGACGAGGATTAAAACCTCTATGTATTATTTTAATACATAATAAAAGACCATACGTCTTCATGGTCGTAACCCTAAGACTAACGACCTCCACTGGTCGTTAGTATTCTAAAGGTTACTTATCGGGTACCACAGTGGGATGAGGCTTTGTGCCTAATCCCGACGAGATAACCGCCGTAAAATTACCGAATCGGTATTTCTTATCGTATGATGAATGGAACACATGTTATACGATCCATTCCACGCGATGGTACAACCACGAGACATCGACTATTAACCACCCTATGGTTAAGCTCTTCACAGCAACCGCAAGGAAGTTATACGTTGCTAATCGCTCCACCGTTCCGACCGATCGTAACGTTTCACGAGGACGTCTTCTCCAGAAGATGTCGCCACCTCTTCGGAAGTTATTTAAAGGTGAAGCGACAGACACAAATGATACACAAGAAGACCAAGACCAACAAAGACAAGAACAACGACAGTTCAACAAGAATACACGAAGCCTAAGCGGTGGAATTAGAAGCTAGATAATCGACTTAGACTCATATTCTAAGTCGACACCCGATTAGACATTCCCCATTCGGTGTAATTCAGGGTAGTACTTAGCCACATCTTGTAAAACCCAGTTCATATCAATAAAGAGCGACCCCCATTCCATTCCAGGATATTCCACGTCATTTTCCTCGTTCATTTTCGTAAGATCAGCGACTTGATCGTCGACACCCCCCCCAAACTATGATGGCAACTGTATATATATAGGGGGATGTGAGGAGGTTGACCTAGGGTTGTGCAGCCGTGGGGAGAGGTGTACACAACCTGGACTCCGATCTTGACACGCTTACAAGGCCCTATTATGCCCAAAATGGTGACGCAACACCTTATTTCAATGACTCTGACTAACTCCCAACAAATCTAAGTGTGATACTAGATCCATTGAAATGGGCTCGTCATAAGCTTTCCGGCAAGTCCAAGAACGCCTCAATTGGACTCTGTATGCAAAAGTTATGCCCATTTTATTGACATGTTGTCCAGAGACTCCGAACCGAATTTGGAGTCCGACTTGAGCTCAATCTTGAATCCGAGTAGATTTGGCCTGCGAGGGATGACCAGCACAAGAATTTAGTAGCATCCCATCCTTTACCAAGCAAGTATGGACAGTGAGTAACAAGTTCACCTAATGGTTTAATTGTCGTGCATGTGCTCTTGTAATTGGTCCTTGTATGTCTAGAGGAGAAGTGTTGCACGTATCCGAAGGAGTGATGTCCTCATCATCCTCCCCCTCTTGAATTGGAGTCGTCCTCGACTCAAGCTCATCTTCTTCTCCCAAGTATGGCTTCAAATCTAGAATGTTAAATGTAGGGCTAACCCCAAAATCTGCAGGTAGCTCCAATTGATATGCATTGTCATTTATCTTCTCAATATCTTAAATGGTCCATCAGCTCTAGGCATCAACTTTGATTTTCTTAATTCTGGAAACCTATCCTTTCTCAAATGCACCCAAACTAAATCACCCGGTTCAAATTTTATTTCTTTTCTACCTTTACTTCCAGCAACCCTATACTTTTCAGTCATACGCTATATATTCTCTTTAGTTGTTTCATGCAACTTGAGAACAAATTCAGCACGCTTCTTAGCATCTAAATTAATTTTTTCAAAGGTAGGCAAAGGTAGTAAATCAATAGGAGCACGGGGGTTAAAACCATACACTACCTGAAACGGACTGACCTTGGTGGTGGAGTGTACCGACCTATTGTAAGTAAACTCAATATGCGGTAAACACTCTTCCCACATCTTCAAATTCTTCTTTAAAATAGCCCGCAACATGGTGGATAACGTACGGTTGACAACCTCCGTTTGTCCATCAGTTTGGGGATGGCACGTAGTAGAAAACAGCAGCTTTGTCCCTAATTTGTTCCAAAGTGATCTCCAAAAGTGGCTCAAAAACTTTGCATCTCGATCCGAGACAATAGTATTAGGCACTCCATGTAAGTGAATGATTTCCCTGAAAAACAAATCAGCTATGTTTGTAGCATTATCGCTCTTGTGACAAGATATAAAATGTACCATTTTAGAAAATCAATCCACTACTACAAATATACTGTACCTCTCCCTCTTTGTCCTAGGTAATCCTAAAACAAAATCCATAGAAATATCCTCCCAAGGGGCGCTAGGAATAGGAAGAGGCATATAAAGTCCATGTGGATTGAGACGGGACTTAGCTTTGTTGCATGTCGTGCAGCGAGCCACGTAGCGCTCAACATCGTGCCTCATCTTTGGCCAAAAGAAGTGGGCGACCAGCACATCTTCAGTCTTCTTTGCTCCAAAATGCGCCATCAAACCTCCTGCAACAACAAAAGACGAACAGAGCTAGTTGGAACGCATAGCTTGTTAGCACGATAGACCAAACTATCAATTAGCACATATTTATTCCATGTTTTCCCTCCTTTACAATGTTCAAGCACTTCTTTAAAGTCCAAATCAGTAGCATATAAATCTTTAATGGTCTCCAAACCAAACATCTTATGACGAAGTTGAGAAAACACGGTATAACGTCTAGAAAGCGCATCAGCAATCACATTGTCCTTACCTTTTTTATGCTTTATGACATATGGAAACGACTCAATAAATTCTACCCATTTAGCATGTCGTTTATTCAGTTTAGCTTGACTTCTAATATGTTTTAGCGATTCATGATTAGAATGTATAACAAATTCTTTGGGCCATAGATAATGTTGCTAAGTTTGAAGCGCACGAACTAAAGCATACAATTCTTTATCATAGGTAGAATAATTGAGACTAGGCCCATTTAATTTCTCACTAAAGTATGCAACTGGTTTACCTTCTTGAATCAATACACCACCTATCCCAATCCCGCTAGCGTCACATTCAATCTCAAAAGTCTTACCAAAATCAGGGAGTTGGAGTAGGGGTGCTGTGGTCAGGTTCTCTTTCAACAAGTTGAATGCTTTCTCTTGCGCAGGTCCCCATTAGAAAGGCACTCCTTTCTTTGTCAATTCATTCAATGGTGCAGTAATGGTGCTGAAATCTCGCACAAAACGTCGATAGAACCCAGCAAGGCCGTGGAAGCTCCGCACCTGTGACACAGTGGTAGGCGTCGGCCAGCTTTGGATGGCTGCAATCTTTGCCTCATTCAACTCAATGTCCTGTGGTGTCACAACATAACCAAGAAACGCAACTTGATCGGTGAAAAAGGTGCACTTCTCGAGTTTACCAAACAAACGTGCATCTCTCAAGGCATTAAAAACAGCACGTATATGATTCAAGTGTAGCTCATGTGACTTGCTATAAATCAAGATGTCATCAAAATAAACCACCACAAATTTTCTAATGAAAGGACGTAAAACATCATTCATCAATCGCATAAAAGTACTAGGTGCATTAGTTAGACCAAAAGGCATCAAAGGCATCACTAACTACTCATATAGTCCGAACTTAGTTTTAAAAGCAGTTTTCCATTCATCCCCCAATTTCATTCTAATCTGGTGGTAACCACTTCGCAAGTCAATCTTTGTGAAAATAATAGAACCACTCAACTCATCAAGCATGTCATCTAGCCTAGGAATAGGATGACGATACCTTATGGTAATATTATTAATGGCTCTACAATCAACACACATACGCCAACTACCATCTTTCTTAGAAACCAAAAGAACAGGAACAACACAAGGACTAAAGCTTTCTCATACGTACCCACGGTCCAAAAGATCTTGGACTTGTCACTGAATTTCCTTAGTCTCCTATGGATTGGTCCTATATGCAGCACAGTTTGGCAAAGTTGCTCCCGGGATCAAATCAATTTGATGCTCTATCCCTCGAATAGGTGGTAATCCCGGGAGTATCTCAGCTGAAAATACATCCACATACTCCTACAAAAGGTTAGCAACAGCAGGAGGCAAAGAGCTAGATATATCCTCAAGTGAAAATAAAGCATATTTGCATATCAAAGCATAGCATGGCAGCTCATTATCACAAATTTCAGCAAGTTCAGATTTAGTGGCAAGCATAACACAACCCTTCAATTTAATTCCCTCGGACTTAGAACTAGGCACCACTTTCTCCCTTTTAGGTGGGAAAACACGTTTTGCTACTTGCTGATTTTCAGAATCATGCTCATTGGTGTTTCTTTCATTTTCAGCACACTCTACTTCATCTTTAAAAATTTCAGCGGGTGTCAAAGGCAACAAATTAATCTTCTTACCTCTATGTGGGAACGAGTAGGTATTAGCTCTACCATGGTGCAAAACATCATTATCATATATCCAAGGCCTATCGAGCAACAAAGAGGATGCTTGCATAGGCACTACATCAAAGTCGGTACTATCTTTGTAATTACCAGCTGAAAATTGCACTCTCACAACTTTGTTTACCTTTAACTTACCACACGAATTGAACCATTGGATGTAGTAGGGACGTGGGTGTGGCTGTGTGGCCAAGCCAAGCTTCTCGACCATCTTGGTTCTTGCAAGGTTATTGCAGCTCCCTCCATCAATGATGACTCTGCAAGCTCTCTCCTTCACGAGAAATCTGGATTGAAATAAGTTGTGCCGCTGATTTTGCTCCACTTTCTCCACTTGTGCGCTTAGCACTCACTACGCAACAAGGCTCACATGACTCCCTGTGTCAACAGCAGCTACTTGTTCCTCTACATCATCAGCATTGACGAGGATCTAATAATCCTCATTTTATCTTTTATCTATAATTCTTATTATGGGTAAATATGATGTCATGTGGTCCCTAGGTATACCCCTTATATTTACAAGGGAGAAGCCTACCAGGTGGTCGTAAGTTCTTCTACGACCACCCCCATAGTCGTAAGTCTTGCTACAACTACCTTATGGTCGTAAGTTCTTCTACGATCACTATCCAGTCGTAAGTTCTTCTCGACTACCTCATAGTCGTAAGCTCTTCTCGACCGAATGTGTCACCACGACTACCTTATGATCAATAAAACCTATAGACGAGTGGGTCCAATTGATTAAGGAATTCAAGCAGTCAGCATACGGTGTTACTCTACGAAGTAATTGTAACATCCCAAGTGTATAATTAGGGTTATTCAAGTATAATTATATGTGTAGAAATTAAAACTTTTTCTCACATCTTGAAAAACCCTAAAATCTCATGTGATTCGTGTCCAAGAGTTGTGTAATCTAAAAACACAAAGCTCTTGTTGACCAAAAGTCAAATTCATTTTCCATTTATCTAAAATCTTGTGCCAATCAATTGGAAATATTTTCCTTGGTCCAAAAACTGATGTGGGACCCTCTGAAAAATATCACAAGTTGTAAAACTAGTTTGATAAATTTTGGAGGTAAAACAATCCTTTAAACAACCTTAATAAATTTCCTGAGAAAAATGCATTGCATAATAACCTCTGGAAAATTTCTGTAAGGTTAATCATGTTGTCAGCAAGCTCCAGTTAAAATTTCATCAAATTTGGAGCTCATTTGCTAGCCCAAACAATTACGCAAAGTCTCAATTGTTTAAAAGTTCAAATTCAAAAACCTCCTTTGTTCCTTGGGCTAGCCATGTTCAAAACTGGTCCGGCCCAACCCCTTTGGACCTCCTCAACCAGTGCCGCACCCCACAGACCTCCTCTCCATTTAATCAGTGCGTGACTGTTGGATTCACATCCAATGACCCACGACCTCCTCATGCTAACACCGCAAAGACCTTCCCACCTCATGAGGTCATAGCCACTGGATCAAAGATCCACGGTCACGACCTCCCGTGTGTGAAACCTCAAAGACCTCCTCGATTTGTTAAACCATCGCAATGAGGTCATCCCATTTGTTGAGGTCGAGCCGTTGGATCAAATCCAACCGCCACGACCTCCTCCTCAACATACTCAGTCAGGTCCTCCCACCTGCGTGAGGTCTTGGCCCTTGGATTCAAGATCCACGGCCCTGACCTCCCCTCCCTGTTAAAACCACTTAGACATCCCACCTACGTGAGGTCATAGCCCTTGGATTAAAAATCTAAGGCCATGACCTCCCTTGTCTTTCTCTGCCTTTGGATCTCTGCTCAACGCACGAGATCAATGAGCCGTTCGGACCACCCAATATTGACCATTGGATTTACATCTCACGGTCGCTAACAAATGGGCAGTTCGGACCATCGCGTGAGCCCTTAGATCCAAATCGGAGGGCTAAGACCTCCTTGCGCCACTGTGCAGTCCTCTGACCTCCCTTATTCACTTTGTGCGTATTAGACCTCCCCATGGTCGGTGCCCTTGGATTTACATCCAAAGGCCATGACCTCCCCTCATGTCTTTTGATCGCGTGCAGTAAGTCCTCATTGGAGGTCCGACTGCTGGATGGAGATCCAACGCTTTGGACCTCTGCTCATTTCTCACGTGCGTTTTCACGTTAAGTGAAATCGTGAGGCCATGACCTCCCCACGTTTGATCGTGTGGTGGGACCTCCTCCCACCACTTAAAACATAACGGTTCAAAATGGGATCCGATGGCGGGACCTCCTCGAGGTCTCATCCAATGGCCACTAGGACCTCCCTGTTCTTCTCCTTCCTCTAGCGCGTGGGAGCTTCGGCGATGCATTTAATGCATGTCCGGCAGGAGGTACTGCTCAATAGACTTTTCTTGACCGCATTTAATGCGTGGTCGACTTTCGCCTCAATGGTCACCGAGCTCCTTCCCTTGTCACCCCATGTCTTGTCCACTCCATAGACCATGCCATGGGCCAAGCTCACCATGAGCTTAGCGGTGGTCTAAGACCTCAATTGCCCTTGGATAAAACCACCTCCACGGTTTTCCTGGCTTCCTTTGCACACCATTATCACTTTGCTCACACCTCTGTGCTTGTGAGCTCTAGACACCAAAGTTCCTTGGCCGCCTTTGCTGGAGCTCGAAGCTCCTCGGTGGGCAAGGGTCATTGGAGAATTTTTCTCCCTCTCCTTGCTTCCATTGTGCCTTCCTCTGGGACCAAGTCCTAACTAAGTTGTTGGACATTTGCAGAGGGGGACAAAGTGGAGCTTGGAGCTGGAGCTGAGGCTTGGAACTTGGACTTGAGCAGCGGAGCTCCCCATCTTCCCCAACTCAGGCCAGCACCATCCCCGACCTCCCCGGCATCTTAAGGACCTCCATGTACCTCCTGATAGTCCTTAGTGCTGGCACCTGCGTGTATGTTGCTTCGGAGCTCTTATTTGGCACACGCTTGAATGTCGCGGAGCATCATTTTGCGTTCAAAATTTGGCCGTGTGATCTCCTTCGTTGTCCTCTCGGCTCATGCGGCGTTCAACGCCGTCGTCGCCGCCGAGAGTAAGCTCATGGTGTGCGCAACACTATTGCGCACGATGATGTCCTTGGTTGTCGCATGGCGAGGTCCGCATCGCCGCAACAACCATTTCTTCAAGCTTCGGGATGTTGTCGGATGTCGGCGTGTCGTTGTCATTTTAGGACCAAGATCCACGGCTTTTATGGTGCTAATCATTGCCCAATCTCGCAATCATTGGCGTCTTAACCGCCTTAAATCCATCCTTTAATCGTGCATTAAAGACCTCCAGCGCACGGACCTCCTCGTGGTCCTCGCGCTTTAATGCCCTGTCTAAACGCACGCGGCGCGAAGTTAAGCGCTGGAGTGCAGGGCGTCGAGACCTCCTCCGAGGAGATCTGGGCGCCCAAGACCTCCCCTTGCGCGATCTCGACCATCCGAGACCTCCACGGAGGTCTGAAGGTTTAGATCTCACCGTTAAGGACCTCCCTTTAGATCTGGTCCGTTCAGGACCTCCCCATCATCGTTATGGTTCGTTGGATCCTCAATCTCGGCCACGACCTCCCCTTGCCTCGCGCATGTGAGTTGTTAGGAGGTCCAGACCTCTGGACCTCACATGTGCGTGCGTGTTGATCTCTGGGAGGTCTGAGCCGTTGGATCTGTGATCGTGGCTCACGACCTCCGTGTCTTTGTGAGTTTTAGAAATTCCGGTGAAGTCTTAGTTATAAACTAAAACAAGGTATAAACTTTAGAATTTCATATCTTTTTCATTTTAAATCCAAATGAGGTCATTCAAATTGTGTTAGCTCTGTCTTGAACTTGACCTTAATCCAAAAATGATTGTAAGTTGAGTTCAGCTCCAGAGCACGCTTAGCCACTAGGTTTTAAAACTAACTTTAAACATACATTCAAATTAATGCTTAACTTGTAAAAATTCATAACTAATGCTCTGTAGATTCTTTTTAAGTGAGACCAACTTTGTTGGTTTCCTCTAGTAATGAACTCACTGTGAAAATTAGTTTTGAGCTTGTTGTCTGTTATGAAAATGAGGACTTGTGCATTATAATTTTGTTCAAGTTCTTGTTTTGAAAAATTATAGAGATTGCATAATAGCTCCAAATGAGATGAAATCAATTGTGTTATTCATCTCATGAGGTGCTGGTTTTACAGTAAAATTTCAGCCTCACCACTTTTCTAGAAAATGTTGCCTCATAATTAAATTAGTGAATAGTGCAGTTTGGTATTTTTAGGGCTGAGCAGAGTTGTTTTGCTCATAACTTTTGCATTGAGAATCCAAATCCATTGGTTCTTGTTGCTAAATTCCTAAAATCCTCCTCTTGCTGCAGTAGAAATTTCAGGGATTTGGAGTTCTGTTGCTGTGTTGTCTTTGTTGTTTTTAAATCGTTCTTATCGGTTCTTTATTGCTTTTTCCGTTAGGGTTCGACATTTGTGGTGATCCATAAGCGACCCTCCGCAACAATTTGACCAGCAGCAAGGCAAGCAGTTTGACCATTTCCATCATGTCCCATTACTTTAAAGCTTACTACTTTGTTTTACTTCTATGTATGCATGCTACTTTGTGTTAAATGTCGCTAGCTTCCCTATAGTTGCATAATCTGTAGGAATTGTTATCCTCTACTACCAATGAGCCTAGGTTATTCGCTGTGGTTTGAGCTCGTTGGATGAGCTCTTATCACTTAGTAGTTGCGTTAAAGCTGCTTAGACATGCTTAGCTATCGGTAGTAATGGGCGATCATCGACATAGTCGATGGTCTTGATCACACAAGTATAATTATTCCTCCTATATGTCCAGCACTTGTGCTTTGATTAATTGTAAAATCAAAAACTGAAAATAAAATGTCGATTTAGACTTGGGCATATTGGATGGATGGTGCGGTTCTTGGAATGTGGTGGTATGCCGGGTCCCTAAGGACCGAGTACTTGGGTCACTAAGCCAAGCGCTTTTTGCGTGCTAACCACACGAGGGGATATGGGACCTCTCTTGACTAAGTACTTTGGGAGGTGTTAATTATGAGCTGGTTGGTGGGTATGTTTTAATAAAATCTGTGTGTGTGGTGTTGGGAGGAGCATTGGCGGACCGGTTAGGCTATCTAATGTGTCTTGTCCCGTGGGTTCTTGCTCGTAATTAGCATCGTCCATTGGAAATGTCTCGTAGGACTTAGCCGTGCGGCACACCAAAGGTAGTGTGCCTAAAGGAAAGGCGATGCGGCGTGTGGGTACATTGGTACACCCTGCAGGATAAAACTATTGAATAGCCTCGCCCTAGGTTATGGACATGCTTGGTAAGGTCGTTCAAGACTAGTCTCAACCTTTTAATTAAAACTTGATGGGTTGGTATGAGCGGGAGTTCATGCTATTGTTGTGGTGACTAAGGGTTAGTCACTTCGAGATTTGTTCTTGTTGTTGTATTATGTTATTATCGCGTTGTATTTCAACAATTAAAATGCTTTATCAAATTGCCTTCAATCTATTATGTTATTGCAAATGAAACTTGCTTTGTGCTAAAATGAGTCCAAAGCCTCATCCACTTAAATAAAGCTTGCATGTAGCTAAATTATAGTTACTGTTATCTTACGTCGGTCTTGCGAGTACAATAAACAAGTTATTGTACTCATTTGCTTGCTTAACAAATTTGTTGCAGAGGGCGGAGGAGAGCTCCAAGAGCCTCTCTTTTGTGCTACGTGTTGCGATTTCTTGACGACTAGCTTGGCGGTCGGTCGAGATGCCTAGGGGTTAAGGCACACCGATTGGCTTTGTGTTATAGCCATCTTTATGGCACTTTTGCTTCATTGTGTATTCTTGTAACTTTTTGCTATTTGGCCTAAGGGCCCCTCTTTTGTAGTAGCTATTCCATATTAATATTAACTTCTGGTTTGTTGCTTATGTACTATGTGTTGTATGGAATTGATATACTCTTTTGTTGTGAGGTATGTATCTTGCATTCGGGAGTATACATTTCTCGAGACCGGGTTTATTTGGTTGATAATACTAGGGTCAATTGGATGACTAAGTATTATGAGCCTAATAAACATCGGGGTCTCACAAAAGTTGGTATCAGAGCCGTTATGACCGTAGTAACACAAGCTTGGTCGTCTTTAAGATATTTTGGAAAACCTATTTTCAAAGTATAAACGAGATTTGAAAGCTTAAGAAAATTCTCGGATTTTATTCCTTACCTATCTTAGCTTTCTCTTCTCATCTCACTCTAATTTGAGTTTTAAAAATTGTTTTCCTCTCCTCCTCTCAAAAGATAAACCCAATTAATCGATAACCTGGGTTTTGGGTAACATATGAGAGTTCTAAATTGATGTCTTGGCTACCTTCTTGGTGAAGAGTAGAAGTATTTGAAGGCGAAACTCAAATCTGAAAATTCTGGACAGCAAGCAAGCATTTTAGGGCAGCAATGCTTAAGCTAGTAAATGAGGTAGAAAATGAGAGGCTAATCAACTAAAACTTGTGGGAATAAAAGGGTAAGATGTGATACTAGTTAGCTAAGTATCTAACACTTATTTCGCTACCTTAACCTTGCTCTCTAATAGTTTTAGATCTCATCTTACAATCTGATTTGTAATCTTCCCGATCAATTACTCGTTCATTCAATACGGGTTAGTTGAGTTGAGAAGTTGAACCTTGCTTTTGGTATTTCTTGGCTGTTTGTAGAGTCTTTTAGAAGCTTTTAAAGTTTAATTACTCGTTGTTTTGGCTTTCGTTTAGGGTGATCTTCATTCCCCTAGTCGATCGCTTTTGTTTTCTTTAAGGCTTAGTTTTTGGTCTAGTTGCTAACCAAAATTTCTTGTAACAGGATGGCGGGCCTTTTCGTAGCGGCCAAGGCGATCGGTGGTCCGGACGAGGAGCTTCCTCCTCCTCCGACCATGGCCGAGGTCCTTCTTGATTGAGCGCAACGCGCGGATAGCGAGAGAGTTCTCTTGGGCGTCATCGCGCACACCACCGCCTGCTTACGGAGCTTGAGGATCTGGGCGAGGAATGCCCATCGGCCTCGTGGGGGTCTTCTTGAGTTCGCCGTACTCGGCCCCTACCTTTTTCGGCCCGAGGACCCTTTGGATGCAGACGATTGGCCGTCTTGTGGGCGTAAGCCGCATAGCGCAGCGATGCCGAGCACGAGAAGGCGCTGTTCGCATCGCACCGGCTTGAGGTGCGGCTTTGTCTGGTGGGAGAGCTATCTCGCCATGCAGCCCGTAGACCACACCGTCTCTTGGGAGGAGTTTCAGACGCCTTCCGTCGGGCTCACATCCTGCCGGCTTGATGGAGATCAAGAAGCGGGAGTTTCTTGCGCTCAAGCAAGGCGTAGCTTCGATCATGGAGTATGTATCTGAGTTCAATCATCGGCTCGTTATGCTCCCGAGGATGTGGCCTTGATATGGCCAAGCGAGGCCAAGTTCAGCGTGGCTTGTCCGAGGAGTGAAGGACAAGCTATCCATTGTCGACTTTCACGATTTTCGGTCCTTGGTCGACAAGGCCATCGTCGTGAGCATGCGGCTCGAGAGCTTATGGATTCCATAGCGCAAGTGGGAGACCTATAAGACTTCGAGCCCGATTCTTCCGTCCTCGCTTGAGGCGGTCTCGGGGTACCACTCTCATTCTTGGCGCCCGAGGTCACCCGCCTGTTCCTCGTCCTTCGCAGCCGTGTCGATCCGTGCACTGCGAGTCAGCCAGAGCGGCCCCATAACCCGGTGCCGGGGTCACATGTTTCTCATGCAACGAGAAGGGGCATTATGCGAACCAATGCCCTAAGAAGGCGAGAGCGACCCCTCGTCCTAATGGAGGACGCGGGTCGAGGTGGTGCATCTCGGGACGGAAGATCGTCCGGCTACCCAAAGGCGTGGGTAGTGGTCGCGTCAACGCCATCACCGCAGAGGAGGCTCGGGAGGCACCCGGCGTCATGCTAGGTACACTTTTCGTTAACTCTCATCCCGCTCTTGTCTTGTTTGATTCAGAGCATCTCATTCCTTTGTTTACGAGTCTTTTGCTCTTGTTGGAGAGCTTCTTTCCTCTCCATTGTCGGTCCCCTTCTCATTCGCTCTCTGGTTGAGTTGAGAGTCGAGATTGAGTGTAGGGATGTCCTATCGAGATCGGCGAGGGTTCTTAGCAAACCTTATCCTTCTCCATTCAATGAGTCTAGATGTGATTCTTGGCATGGATTGGTTGTCTCGGCACATGGGACAAATCGATTGTGCCAGAAGCTCATCTCTCTGTCTAGTTCTTCCGGTGGCGGGTTTGCTTCTCACCGGTCGCTAGATCCTCATCTCTTCGCGCTTGAAGCGAAGCCGCTCGAGATATTAGCGAAGTCCCAACAGTTTGTGACTTTGTTGATGTCTTTCCGCTGATTTTCCAGGATGCCACCGTTCGAGACCTCGAGTTTGTCATTGAGTTGGCTCCGGCATCGCCCCTATCTCAAAGAGGCCTTCTGGGATGCCACCGAGCGAGTTGGTGGAGTTGAAGAAGCGATTAAGTGAGCTGCAAGAGAAGGGTTTCATCCGCCTAGCTCATCTCCGTGGGGTTGTCCGGCAATCTTCGTAAAGAAGAAGGGCGGTACTTTACGCATGTCGTTGATTACCGCCCACTTAATGAAGTGATGATAAAGAACAAGTATCCATTGCCCGCATCGGCGATCTCTTGATCAATTAGCTGGAGCTCGAGTTTTCTCCAAGATTGATTTAAGAGTGGGATATCATCGAGTTCAGATTCGCCTGAGGATATTCCAAAGACAGCATTCTCTACTCGCTATGGCTTGTATGAGTATACTGTCATGTCATTCGGCTTAACCAATGCTCCTGCCTTGTTCATGAACCTCATGAATTCGGTATTCATGGAGTATTTGGATAAGTTTGTCGTGGTCTTCATCGATGATATTCTTATCTATTCCAAGAACGATGAGGAACATGATCAGCATCTGAGGCTTGTGTTAGGCAAGCTACGTGAGCACCAACAGACGCTGAAGTTGACAAGTCGCGATTCAGTTGAAGGAAGTGGCTTTCTTAGGTCATATTCTTTCGGCAGAGGCGAGCCGTTGATCCTAACAAGGTCGCGATGTTCTTTCATGGAGTCGACTGTTTTGGTCACCGATGTGCGGAGTTTTCTTGGTTTAGCGGGATATTATCGCCGCTTTATCGAGAACTTCTCCAAGATCATGGCCGATGACGGAGTTGCTCAAGAAGGACAAGAAGTTTGTGTGGTCCGTTGAGTGTGAGAAAGTTTCCAAATACTCAAAAGCGTTTGACCACCGCTCCGTTCTTGTTCTTCCCGATATCCATCGAAGCTTCGATATCTTTTGCGATGCTTCTCGTCGAGGCCTTAGTTGTGTCCTTATGCAAGAAGGCAAGGTAGTGGCCTATGCATCAAGGCAATTGAGACCTCATGAACTCAACTACCCTACTCATGATTTGGAGTTGGCTTCGTGATTCATGCACTTAAGATTTGGCGACATTACGATCGTGTCGTTGTGAGGTGTATTCGGATCACAAGAGCCTCAAGTACTTGTTCACCCAACGACTGAACCTCGGGCAAAGGAGATGGTTGGAATTGATCAAGGACTATGATATGGGTATTCACTACCATCCGGGCAAGGCTAATGTTGTTGCCGATGCGCTTTAGTCATAAGCGCATTGTAATGCCTTAGTGCTCAAGGAGCATTAGCCCTCTCTTCTCGAAGCATTCCAGCGTCTCAACTTGGAGATAGTTGAGCATGGATCTCTCATTGCCATGGTTGTGCAACCAACCTTGGTGGATCGGATCAAGTCCGCTCGGCGATCGGATGATGGGTGAGCCACATCAAGGCAAATGTCAAGGCGGAACGACCAAGTGCTTTTACGAGGATGAGCATGGTGTTGTGAGGTTTGGGCAACGCCTTGTGGTTCCAAAGGACATGGAGTTGCGGAATTTGATCCTCCATGAAGCCCATGATTCGCCTTTATCCATTCATCCGGGGCCACAAAGATGTATCAAGATCTCCTTTGAGATTTTGGTGGACCCAAATGAAGAGGGAAATCGTGAAGTTCGTTCTCGAGAGCGGCGTGTGTCGTCGTGTCAAGGCCGAGCATCGGCGTCTCTTTGGATCGCTTGACCTTTGCCAATTCTGAGTGGAAGTGGGATTCGATCGGAATGGATTTCATCACGGTCTACCCACATCCCGAAGAAGAATGATGCCATTTGGGTCGTCATCGATCGATTGACTAAGGTGGCACATTTCCTTCCGTCAAGACCGACCTTGGGTAGGTCTTTTGGCGAGCTCTACATCGCCCGCATCGTGAGTTTGCACGGTGTGCGAAGACGATCGTGTCGGATCGTGGATCCTTTTCACGTCTCGTTTTGGCATAGCTTGCAAGAGGCTATGGGCACTCATCTTGCTTTTAGCACGGCATTCCACCCTCAAACCGATGGTCGGACCGAGAGGGTCAACCAGTTTTGGAGGATATGCTTCGTGCTTGTGTCCTTTCTATGGGAAGCATTGGGAGAAATGCTTGCCATTCGCCGAAGTTTTCTTATAACAACGACTTTCGAGGCCGGTCTCGGCATGGCACCATTTGAGGCCTTATCACGGGAGAAAGTGTAGGACCCGTTGAACTGGTCGAGACGGTGAGAGACCTCTCTTTGGCGGACTCAATCAATGAGGCCGAGCGCCAAGTCCGGCTTATTAGTGGGCGTTTGCGCGCAGCTCAATCGAGCAAAAGAGCTATGCGGATCGCCGTCGGCGTGAGTTACGTTTTGAGCCTAATGACTTTGTTTATCTCAAAGTCTCTCCTTTGAAGGGCCATCAACGTTTGGCGTCGAGGGCAAGTTGGCTCCTCGATATGTCGGTCCCTACCGCATTATCGAGAAGAAGGAGCTGTTGCCTATAAGTTGGAGTTGCCACTGCACTTGCGGGGTACATGATGTGTTCCATGTGTCCCGGCTAAAGAAGTGCCTCCGTGTTCCAAGCGAGGAAGCTCCGTTGGAAACCCTCGATGTCGGGAAGATTTGACCTATCGCGAGCACCTGTTCGCGTGCTCGATGAGTCTGAGCGAAGAACAAGGAATAAGACCATCAAGTTCCTTAAAGTTCGTTGGTCGAACCATTAGAGGATGAGGCTACTTGGGAAAGAGAAGATCGTCTGCGTGCGGACTATCCATCTTTCTTTATCGAGTGAGCCAAATCTCGGGGCGAGATTTCTGTAAGGAGGGAGATTTTGTAACATCCCAAGTGTATAATTAGGGTTATTCAAGTATAATTATATGTGTAGAAATTAAAACTTTTTCTCACATCTTGAAAAACCCTAAAATCTCATGTGATTCGTGTCCAAGAGTTGTGTAATCTAAAAACACAAAGCTCTTGTTGACCAAAAGTCAAATTCATTTTCCATTTATCTAAAATCTTGTGCCAATCAATTGGAAATATTTTCCTTGGTCCAAAAACTGATGTGGGACCCCTCTGAAAAATATCACAAGTTGTAAAACTAGTTTGATAAATTTTGGAGGTAAAACAATCCTTTAAACAACCTTAATAAATTTCCTGAGAAAAATGCATTGCATAATAACCTCTGGAAAATTTCTGTAAGGTTAATCATGTTGTCAGCAAGCTCCAGTTAAAATTTCATCAAATTTGGAGCTCATTTGCTAGCCCAAACAATTCTGCAAAGTCTCATTTGTTTAAAAGTTCAAATTCAAAAACCTGCCTTTGTTCCTTGGGCTAGCCATGTTCAAAACTGGTCGGCCAACCCCTTTGGACCTCCTCAGCAGTGCACCCCAACAGACCTCCTCTCCTTAATCAGTCGCTGCGTTGGATTCACATCCAACGCCCACGACCTCCTCATGACTAACACCGCAAAGACCTTCCCACCTCATGAGGTCATAGCCGCTGGATCAAAGATCCACGGTCACGACCTCCCGTGTGTGAAACCTCAAAGACCTCCTCATTTGTTAAACCATCGCGCGAGGTCATCCCCTTGTTGAGGTCGTGGCCGTTGGATCAAATCCAACCGCCACGACCTCCTCCTCAACATACTCAACAGTCCTCCCACTGCGTGAGGTCTTGGCCCTTGGATTCAAGATCCACGGCCACGACCTCCCTCCCTGTTAAAACCACTTAGACATCCCACCTCGTGAGGTCATAGCCCTTGGATTAAAAATCTAAGGCCATGACCTCCTTGTCTTCTCGCCTTTGGATCTCTGCTCAGCATACGAGATCAATGAGCCGTTCGGACCACCCAATATTGACCATTGGATTTACAACTCACGATGCGCTAACAAATGGGCGATTCGGACCATCGCGTGAGCCCTTAGATCCAAATCGGAGGCTAAGACCTCCTTGCGCTTCACGCCGCAGTCCTCGACCTCCCTTATTCACTTTGTGCGTATTAGACCTCCCCATCAGTCGGTGCCCTTGGATTTACATCCAAAGGCCATGACCTCCCCTCATGTCTTTTGATCGCGTGCGTAAGTCCTCATTGGAGGTCCGCGACGTTGGATGGAGATCAACGCTTTGGACCTCTGCTCATTTCCTCACGTGCGTTTTCACGTTAAGTGAAATCGTGAGGCCATGACCTCCCACGTTTGATCGTGTGGTGGGACCTCCTCCCGACCACTTAAAACATAACGGTTCAAAATGGGATCCGATGGCGGGACCTCCTCGAGGTCTCATCCAATAGCCACTAGGACCTCCCTGTTCTTCTCCTTCCTCTGGCGCATGGGAGCTTCGGCGGTGCATTTAATGCATGTCCGGCGGGAGGTACTGTTCATGACTCTTTCTTGACCGCATTTAATGCAGGTCGACTTTTCATCTCAATGGTCACCCGAGCACGCCCCTTGTCACCCCATGTCTTGTCCACTCCATAGACCATGCCATGGGCCAAGCTCACCATGAGCTTAGCCGGTGGTCTAAGACCTCAATTGCCCTTGGATAAAACCACCTCCACGGTTTTCTGGCTTCCTTTGCACACCATTATCACTTTGCTCACACCTCTGTGCTTGTGAGCTCTAGACACCAAAGTTCCTTGGCCACCTTTGCTGGAGCTCGAAGCTCCTCGGTGGGCAAGGGTCATTGGAGAACTTTTCTCCCTCTCCTTGCTTCCATTGTGCCTTCCCTCTGGGACCAAGTCCTAACTAAGTTGTTGGACATTTGCAGAGGGGGACAAAGTGGAGCTTGGAGCTGGAGCTGAGGCTTGGAACTTGGACTTGAGTAGCGGAGCTCCCCATCTTCCCCAACTCAGGCTAGCACCATCCCCGACCTCCCCAGCATCTTAAGGACCTCCAGGTACCTCCTGATAGTCCTTAGTCTTTGGCACTCTTGATGTATGTTGTTGCGGAGCTCTTATTTGGCACACGCTTGAATGTCGCGCGGAGCATCATTTTGCGTTTCAAAATTTGGCCGTGTGATCTCCTTCGTTGTCCTCTCCGGCTCGCCGGCGTTCAACGCCGTCGTCGCCGTCGAGAGTAAGCTCATGGTGTGCGCAACACTATTGCGCACACGATGATGTCCTTGGTTGTCGCCGGCGAGGTCCGCATTGCGGCAACAACCATTTCTTCAAGCTCGGGATGTTGTCGGATGTCGGCGTGTCGTTGTCATTTTAGGACCAAGATCCCGGCTTTTATGGTGCTAATCATTGCCCAATCTACGCAATCATTGGCGTCTTAACGCCTTAAATCCATCCTTTAATCGTGCATTAAAGACCTCCAGCGCACGGACCTCCTCGTGGTCCTCGCGCTTTAATGCCCTCGTCTAAACGCTGCAAGGCTTGAAGTTAAAGCGCTGGTGCAGGGCGTCGAGACCTCCTCAGGAGATGCGGGCGCCCAAGACCTCCCCTTGCGCGATCGACCATCGAGACCTCCCTGGAGGTGCAGCAAGGTTTAGATCTCACCGTTAAGGACCTCCCTTTAGATCTAGTCCGTTAGGACCTCCCCATCATCGTTATGGTTCGTTGGATCCTCAATCTCGGCCACGACCTCCCCTTGCCTCGCGCATGTGAGTTGTTAGGAGGTCCGGGACCTCTGGACCTCACATGTGCGTGCGTGTTGATCTCTGGGAGGTCTCGAGCCGTTGGATCTGTGATCGTGGCTCACGACCTCCGTGTCTTTGTGAGTTTTAGAAATTCGGTGAAGTCTTAGTTATAAACTAAAACAAGGTATAAACTTTAGAATTTCATATCTTTTTCATTTTAAATCCAAATGAGGTCATTCAAATTGTGTTAGCTCTGTCTTGAACTTGACCTTAATCCAAAAATGATTGTAAGTTGAGTTCAGCTCAGAGCACGCTTAGCCACTAGGTTTTAAAACTAACTTTAAACATACATTCAAATTAATGCTTAACTTGTAAAATTCATAACTAATGCTCTGTAGATTCTTTTTAAGTGAGACCAACTTTGTTGGTTTCCTCTAATAATGAACTCACTGTGAAAATTAGTTTTGAGCTTGTTCTTTATTATGAAAATGAGGACTTGTGCATTATAATTTTGTTCAAGTTCTTGTTTTGAAAAATTATAGAGATTGCATAATAGCTCCAAATGAGATGAACTCAATTGTGTTATTCATCTCATGAGGTGCTGGTTTTACAGTAAAAATTTCAGCCTCACCACTTTTCTAGAAAATGTTGCCTCATAATTAAATTAGTGAATAGTGCAGTTTGGTATTTTTAGGGCTGAGCAGAGTTGTTTTGCTCATAACTTTTGCATTGAGAATCCAAATCCATTGGTTCTTGTTGCTAAATTCCTAAAATCCTCCTCTTGCTGCAGTAGAAATTTCAGGGATTTGGAGTTCTGTTGCTGTGTTGTCTTTGTTGTTTTTAAATCGTTCTTATCGGTTCTTTATTGCTTTTTCCGTTAGGGTTCGACATTTGTGGTGATCCCATGAGCGACCCTCCGCATAACAATTTGACCAGCAGCAAGGCAAGCAGTTTGACCATTTCCATCATGTCCCATTACTTTAAAGCTTACTACTTTGTTTTACTTCTATGTATGCATGCTACTTTGTGTTAAATGTCGCTAGCTTCCTATAGTTGCATAATCTGTAGGAATTGTTATCCTCTACTACCAATGAGCCTAGGTTATTAAGCTGTGGTTTGAGCTCGTTGGATGAGCTCTTATCACTTAGTAGTTGCGTTTAAACTGCTTAGACATGCTTAGCTATCGGTAGTAATGGGCGATCATCGACATAGTCGATGGTCTTGATCACACAAGTATAATTATTCCTCCTATATGTCCAGCACTTGTGCTTTGATTAATTGTAAAATCAAAAACTGAAAATAAAATGTCGATTTAGACTTGGGCATATTGGATGGATGGTGCGGTTCTTGGAATGTGGTGGTATGCGGGTCCCTAAGGACCGAGTACTTGGGTCACTAAGCCAAGCGCTTTTGCGTGCTAACCACACGAGGGGATATGGGACCTCTCTTGACTAAGTACTTTGGGAGGTGTTAATTATGAGCTGGTTGGTGGGTATGTTTTAATAAAATCTGTGTGTGTGGTGTTGGGAGGGAGCATTGGCGGACCGGTTAGGCTGTCTAATGTGTCTTGTCCCGTGGGTTCTTGGCTCGTAATTAGCATCGTCCATTGGAAATGTCTCGTAGGACTTAGCCGTGCGGCACACCAAAGGTAGTGTGCCTAAAGGAAAGGCGATGCAGCGTGTGGGTACATTGGTACACCCCCTGAGGATAAAACTATTGAATAGCCTCGTCCTAGGTTATGGACATGCTTGGTAAGGTCGTTCAAGACTAGTCTCAACCTTTTAATTAAAACTTGATGGGTTGGTATGAGCGGGAGTTCATGCTATTGTTGTGGTGACTAAGGGTTAGTCACTTCGAGATTTGTTCTTGTTGTTGTATTATGTTATTATCGCGTTGTATTTCAACAATTAAAATGCTTTATCAAATTGCCTTCAATCTATTATGTTATTGCAAATGAAACTTGCTTTGTGCTAAAATGAGTCCAAAGCCTCATCCACTTAAATAAAGCTTGCATGTAGCTAAATTATAGTTACTGTTATCTTACCGTCGGTCTTGCGAGTACAATAAACAAGTTATTGTACTCATTTGCTTGCTTAACAAATTTGTTGCAGAGGGCGGAGGAGAGCTCCAAGAGCCTCTCTTTTGTGCTACGTGTTGCGATTTCTTGACGACTAGCTTGGCGGTCGGTCGAGATGCCTAGGGGTTAAGGCACAGCGATTGGCTTTGTGTTATAGCCATCTTTATTGCACTTTTGCTTCATTGTGTATTCTTGTAACTTTTGCTATTTGGCCTAAGGGCCCTCTTTTGTAGTAGCTATTCCATATTAATATTAACTTCGGTTTGTTGCTTATGTACTATGTGTTGTATGGAATTGATATACTCTTTTGTCGTGAGGTATGTATCTTGCATGCGGGAGTATACATTTCTCGAGACCGGTTTATTTGGTTGATAATACTAGGGTCAATTGGATGACTAAGTATTATGAGCCTAATAAACATCGGGTCTCTGATAATAGCACGTAATACCCTATTATCTCGATAAGTAAGCGCCAGCGGCGTGAAGGGGTTACCACTCGATGATTCTTGTAAACATCGCGAATTCTTTGGATTTGATAAGGCGCCTCTTCACCAGGGGAAAACGGCTATTCCTTCACGACTATATAAAGGCAGCGATCAGAGAGGGAAGGGGGGCGATCGGAGGGGACAACAAGCAATCAGGAAGACAGTTAGACACTATCTTCTGTAATAGCCTTAGTCTTTTCTCCCGATTGTACGAAACACACTCAATACCATACACACAGGAGTAGGGTTGTTATTCTCTCCGGAGAAGGCCTGAACCTATATAAAAATACCCATGTCAATCTCTCTGCGTGATTCCATTCTAGGAGACCCCCCGAATCAAACAATTTTCACGTAAGATCGGTTCTAAAACACCGACAAGCATTACTGTCTATCTCGTCTCCTCCACCTGCAATGTTAGCTGCAAGTACATATTCATCTTCAATATCACTAGCACTTACATAACCACCATCTTCGGTGGCAAGGTATGCTCGCTCACTTGGGCAGTCCCTCATGACGTGGCCCATTCCCTTGCAACGGTGGCAAACAATCCCAGTCGTACGGCCCGTGGAAGCAATCGAAGAAGAATTCTTGGCTAGGGCCTGCACACTAGTAGATTTGCTTACCTCGGGTGCATGTGATGGTGTCGGAGGTGCTGCTGAACGCGCCCTACTCGAGAAGGGGGCAGCAGACCGTGTAGGTGAAGGTGGGACTATTTTAACTTGCCCCAGCGTTGATCTTGGTGTATACATGCTTCCAAAATTGTTCCTTGATCTCTTCTATCATCCCTGTAATTCCTTTTCTGCCAAACATGCAAGTTGGAACAATCTAGGGACACTATCATATTCTTTGTAATCAACTATGTCCTGAATTTCATATCTTAATCCTCCATAAAAACGAGCCATAGCAGCCTCTTCATCCTCAATAATATCACAACGGAACATGCTCATTTGTAGCTCCTGATAATATTCTTCTACGGATCTATTGTCTTGGTTTAAGCACTGCAATTTCTTACGCAAGTCATGTTTAAAAGAAGGTGGAACAAATCTGTTACGCATAGCAACCTTTAAAGCATCCCATGTAGTAGGCGTTAATCCATCGTTGCATAGCCTATTCTACCAAATGATGGCAAAGTTTTTAAATTTACTTGTGGCTTGCCTAACTCTATGCACTTCAGGAACTAAGTGAGCATTAAATTTCTGTTCTACCGTCAACTCCCAATCTAGATATGTTTCAGCATCATAAGCACCCACAAAAGATGGTATAGTGAACTTGACTTTAGCATATGGATCATCATTAACACGTGCATTATGTTGCTGAAAGTTATTACCTCTCATACCTTGGCGGTTGAAGTTCAACCGGTTCTGTTGTCGTGCATCAAAGGCATCGTGGTTGTGCATCTCATTATCATTGTCAAACTCATGGTCATGGGCTGCACCATGAGGATCCACACGCCTATTGTTCTGTGGTTGATTGGCCAAACCATCAATGTGTGTATTGAGCATTACAATACTATCATTGAGTTGTTGCAGTGTAGCATTTGTTTCCCCAAGCTTCCTAACAATGTCGTCATTAATAGCATGGCGGTGCTCATCCAACACCCTCGTGAGCTCTTCCCTCAAGACACACTCTTGCGCATCCAATTCCTCACCTGCCATGGTTAGTAGGAGACAAAAGACAACACAAAGGTATTCTCCCTATCAACTACTAGGTGGTGGAAGGTGGAATCACACACTCTCAAGCGTCTTACCAAGCTCTTATGAATTTCTTACCAAATTGCAGTAGGTGGTATGATCGGAGAAGGTGGGATGTATGACCGCGACGGAGGCGAATGCGAGGATCCAAATCTGAGGGCCAAAAGTATGTGGAGCTCGGACAAGCAATGTTAAGAAGCAAGGAATAACAGTAATGAAATCAGATTAGCAAGGCTGAATCAAAGTCGATGGTACTCGTCACAGTTGCTAGCCCGAATGCGTTCCAAGAACTAGCTCAAGCAAGCCGAAAAATAGGGTAGATACAAGCACATTGGAACAAAATTTCACAAAGCAACCAATTTCTCCTTATTCTTTCTTTTTTTTTGAATTCCTCCTTTTTTTGAATTCCTTTTTTTTTTGCACTCTTTGCTTCTTGCTTTCTTTTATTTTCCTCTTTTTTTTGCGAATGTGACACAAGCTCAAAACTCTTCTGCTACCTTTTCTGGGCCCAATGAGGTGAGTGGGTCACAAACTATTTTCGGAGAGCAGGGGTATAAAGGTAATAGAAAGATACTCTCTCTCTCTCTCTCTCTAAACTTTGGCTAGCTCTGTTTCGGCTATGGAAATTCTTCTAGGCCTTTGTTTAGCAAGGCACGATATGATGAGTGCGTGGGGTGTCCGAGAGCAACCAGAAACAGATAGACTCCGAGTAGGTTGTTGGGACGAAAACGAGTAGATGGTCGAACCCGAGTAGGTGGTCGAACCCGAGTAGGTGGTTGAATCCGACTAGGTGGTCGAACCCGACTAGGTGGTCGAATGGGCTGTTGCTCGAGTAGGTGGTCGAATGGGCTGTTGCTCGAGTAGGTGATTGAACCCGAGTAGGTGGTCGAACCCGAGTAGGTGGTCGAATCCGACTAGGTGGTCGAACCCGAGTAGGTGGTCAAATGTGGTGTTGCTTGAGTAGGTGATCGAATGGGGGTGTTGCCCAAGTAGGTGGTCGAACCCGAGTAGGTGGTCAAATTCGACTAGGTGGTCGAACCCAAGTAGGTTGTCGAATGGGGTGGTGACACAAGCTCGGCTATAGCAAACAAACCCTAATTGCAACGGATACAGCCAAGGGCAAGCTGAGATACATGATGACTAAAACAACAAAGACTCGGCACTAGAAACTAGATCACGATGACTAGACCCGCAACAAAGACACCGACGATGGACTCAAACTCAACAACACGAAAACTGAAAACAAAATTGCAAAAGGCACAAAGTGGTTTGGACAGCAGAAGAACAAAGACCTAAAACTTTTTCTGGGGCAATTTTCTGGACTCTAGGTGATGGAACACAACAAACAAAAGGGGATAAACGAGATTACCTAACGAGAAACCTGAAGCTCTGATACCACTTGATGAGAACAGCGGCCCGATCTTCCGATAGGTTCGATTGATTTCGTCGTGAGGACGTTGACGTTTTGAGGCTTCCGACCCGCAGATCGTCACCTCGCAATTCGCTACACCCGCACGACTATCGTTATCGACCACGCTCGCACGCGATCGACCTTACCACGAGGGTTATTGTTCCAGCAAGCAATCGAAGCAACTCACAAGAACAAGGAAGATGCAATCTAAATTGTATTGCGAATATGGATGAAGTTCACAAAGTGGGGTTCCTCAAACTGAACAATCGGCGAAACTGCAAAGTGACAGAATAATCTAAGAAGCCCCCCCCCAAACTATGACGGCAACTGTATATATATAGGGGGATGTGAGGAGGTTGACCTAGGGTTGTGCGGCCATGGGGAGAGGCGTACACAACCTGGACTCCAACCTCGACACGCTTACAAGGCCCTATTAGGCCCGAAACAGTGATGCAGCATCTTATTTCAATGACTTTGACTAACTCCCAATGAATCTAAGTGTTAGACTAGATCCATTGAAACAGGCTTGTCATAAGCTTTCCGGCAAGTCCAAGAACGCCTCAATTGGACTCCGTATGCAAAAGTTATGCCCATTTTATTGACGTGTTGTCCAGAGACTCCGAACCGAATTTAGAGTCCGACTTGAGCTCAATCTTGAATCCGGGTAGATTTGGCCTGTGAGGGATGACCAGCACAAGAATTTAGTAGCATCCCATCCTTTACCAAGCAGGTATGGATAGTGAGTAACAAGTTCACCTGATGGTTTAATTGTCGCGCACGTGCTCTTGTAATTGGTCCTTGTATGTCTAGAGGAGAAGTGTTGCACGTATCTGAAGGAGTGATGTCCTCATCAAGTCTCCTAACCAAATATCTTCCCAAAACCTAGTTTGTATTTCATTTTTAACCTAGAATGAACCAAAGCGAAAAAATTGAGGTATTTCTTGGCGTTTATCGGTATCTTTAATTCTTTAGATCCCAAAGCTTGATTTTTGACTCGTACGCCACTGAGAGTGAACAATTGAACTTTTAGCAAGGAAAGCATCATTTGAACTTTCTTTTGCATCATATTTGATCCCCATTTTTTATAAGTTAGTGCAATGATAATTGCTTGCATGCTTATTTTGATATGTCGCTATTTTTATGATGTGTAGTTAGTTATGACGAGGATCTAATAATCCTCATTTTATCTTTTATCTATAATTCTTATTATGGGTAAATATGATGTCATGTGGTCCCTAGGTATACCCCTTATATTTACAAGGGAGAAGCCTACCAGGTGGTCGTAAGTTCTTCTACGACCACTATAACGTCCCAAATACACGTTGTGTTTCAAATGTAACTAATCCAGGGTTTGTGTTCCAAATGTAACCAAATCTAGGTTGGTGTTCCAAATGTAACCTAATATGGGTGTGTGTTTCAAATATAAGAAAATGAGAAGAAATTAAAACTTTTCTTACATCTTGAAGTTTTTGAACTTTTCTATACTTCTTGTAAAAGAATTGTAGAATTCAAAACACAAATCTCTAGTTGACTAAAGTCAAACCCTTCTTCAACCTTTGTCGAAAATCTTGTGTTCAACCTTTGGAAATATTTTTCCTTGGTTCTAAGGATGATGAGTGACCCCTCTGACAAATTTCATAATTTTTTGAAATTATTTGATGATTTTTGGAGGCAAGTCAAACTAGTTTTTCAATTGGTCAAACCCTAGGGCAAACCTTGAGGAATTTCTTGAGAAAAATGCAGTGCATGAAAATCTCTGGAAATTTTATGTAAGGTTAATCCCGGAGTGAGGAAGCTTCAGTCAAAATTTTAGAATTTTTGGAGTTAGTTTGCTACCTCTAAATCTAACGGTTGCGACCTCCTTTTTCCTTATCGGACCCGTCCGATGCAAATCTAACGGTCGCGACCTCCCCTTTTCTCTACGACCACCCCGATCAAGATCCAATGGTCTACGACCACTCTGATGTTTATCTAATGGTCAGAATCATTCCGCTCCTGTTGGCTCGACTCCACCCACTCGCGCGATGTTGGACTCACACCAGCCTCTGTCAGCCGTTGGATTTTAATCAAACCGTCGCCGTCGCGCCGCATCTGTCCGTCCCCTTCCTCTCGCCGCGTGAGTGCCGGGTAGCCATGGCGTGCGTGGGGCATGGGCGGCATCGCCTTGACACCTCTCAATAGCTCTTTGCTGCTGCTAATTAATGCTTGTCAGTGCTTTCGACCCCAAAGTCGTGTTCAGAACTGCCCCCATCCCCTCCGCGTCCTTGGCCGAGCTGGGAACCAGGCGTGGGCCGAGCTCACCGTGGGTGCTTGCGCTGCTCCTCCTTTGCTTCTCCGGCTATTTTAGCCCCTCAAGCTCTTCCTTGGCTTCCTTTCACCACCCATGACTCTAGCTTGCACCCATTGTGCTTGTTGAGCTCAAAACACCAAGCCCTCGGCGCCATTGTTGAGCTTGAGCTCGTTGGTGAAAGCGGTGCCTCGTGACTTTTCTCCCTCTCTCTTTGTGTCGACTTCGTCCCCATTTAGGTGATCAAGATCCCTAACTTAATTTGAGGTTGCTTCTACAGAGGCGGCTTGAATTTGAAGTTTGGAGCTTCTTGGTAATCGCCCCTTTTCGTCTCCATCGCCGGTGAGTGCTCCATTTTCCAATTGCTCGCTCTGGGACCATCCTTGAGCCATGTTGGAGCTATCCCGATGACGCGGTCCATCTCTGGCTGCTTAGGTTGTCTTCCCCGCGTTGTCGCCGTCGTCGCCGTCGCAGCTCAGACCTCCTCGGTGCCTCCGCGTCCTTCAGGTAGCTCCCTGGTAGTCCATAGATGCTCAGGCACCGCTTCTCTGAACCGCTGTGGAGCTCCTTTGCGTATTCGCTTTCAGCTGTGTTTGTCGCGCCGCCCCTCTCCGGCTAGCCGCCGTTCTGGGCCATCACCGCTGGTGAGAGTGGTACCAATAGGTGCGCGCTGCTATTGCGCACCCGTAGCTAGCCTTAGTTCGCGCCGCTGTGCCCTAGGTCACCGACAATTAGCCGTGGAAGCCGTCGGGCCACGTTGTCGGACGCGCCGGCACCGTGCGTGCGCGTGTGCGACGTGGTTCTCCGTGAGCCGTCCATCGTTTGATCTACGGCTCAAATCGCAGGAGCGTTTCGCTTCTTCGACTGCTTCGGACCGTCCATCTCCAGATCTGCGGCTGTGATTCGCGCGGGCGTTCGCGCGTGCGAGATCCAAATGCGGCCGCGGTCAAGTCAATCTGGACCGTTGGATTTGATCTCAACGGTCTACGACCAGGGATTTCGAGCGCGTTTCCGTTCGCCCGTTCAAGTTGGGCCGTTGGATTTGATCTCAACGGTCTACGATCAGGATTTCCGCGCGCGCATTGTCGCGTCGACCAGTTGTTGAGCCGTCCGATTCAAGATCAACGGCTCTGGTTTTTCCGCGTCGATTCAAATTTAGGAAATTCCCGAGAGGTTGATTTGTGAACTAAAAAAGGTAATGAACTTCAAAAATGCATAACTATTTCATTTTAGCTCCATTTGAGTTGATTCAAATTTTGTTAGCTCTGGTTTGAACTCAGCTTTAATTTAAAAATGGTTGTAAGCTTAGTTCAGCTCCAAAAAATGGATTGGTAAATTGGTTTAGAAATAGGCTTTAATTGTTGTTCTAGAAATTGCATTTGACTTGTAAATTGCATAAGAAATTCCCTATAGTTCCTTTTTGAGTGAAACCAATTTTGTTGGCTTCCTCTATTAGTGTACTAAATGGTAGAATAGGTTTTAGGCATGCCACTATTTTTAAAATCTTTGTGGGTGCGTTTTGTTGTGTGCTCTTGTGCATGTCTTTGAAAAATTATAAAAAAGTGCATTCTAGCTCCAAATGAGGTGAATCCAATTGTGTTGTTCATCTCATAAGGTGCTTTGCTTACCATAAAAATCCTGGGTGCAACACCTCTTTGGAAAATTGTGCTAAAGAATTTAAGTTGGATGAACAGTAACCGATTTGAATTTTCCAGTATTTTCCAGGCTGAGCAGATTTGTTTTGGCCATAACTTTTGCATTGAGAATCCAAATCAATTGGTTCTTATTGCTAAATTCCTTAAAAATCATGCTCTTACTTCTGTAAAAATTTTAGTGCATTTGGAGAAAGTTGGCTATTGAATCTTTTCGGTTTTCTTCGTTCTTATCGGTTCTTTTTCGCTTTTTCGTTAGGTGCCGACGAGTGCGTTGATCCCGAGAGCGTTCCTCTGCAGCTTAGTGAGCAAATCCAGCAAGGCAAGCAGTTTGATCATGTTTAATCCCATTACTTTCAAAGTCTAATATATTGTTTGCAAAGTGTATGTATGCATGCTCTATTTTATTGTTAAATGATTATCGATTAGTTGATCCTATAGATGCATACTCTGTAGGTAAATGTTCAATCTCTACTACTAAGCCTAGGAATATCTTGCTGTGAATTAGAGTTCGTTGGATGAGCTCTTGTCACTTAGTAGATCACGTGTTGGTATTGCTTAGAAATGCTTAGCTTACGGTAGAATTGGGCGGTCATCGACTTTGTCGATGATCTTGATCACACAAATCTAATTATTATTCCATTATGTCCAGCACTTGTGCTTTGTTAATTTGTAAAGTCAAAACAAAACTGAAAATAAAAACTATTTGGACTTGGGCACAACGGATAATGGTGTGATCTGTTGGTATGTGGAATGGTGCCTAAGTCAACAAGGACCGAACATCTTGTTACACTAAACCAAGCAATTTTGTGTGCTAACCACACGAGGGGGATATGGGACCTCTCTTGACTAAGTACTTTGGGGGTGTTAATTATGAGTCGATGGTGGTTAAAATGTTTTTATAGGGATTGGGAGCACCCGCAGTTGCTTAGGCTGGCCGGTGCATCCTACCCTTTGGGTTGTCGTGGTTCTTAATTAGCATCATCCATTGGAAATGTCTCGTAGGACTTAGTCGTGTCGGCATACCAAAGGTAGTGTGCTTAATCTAGTGGCAAAAAGACGGTCTGACGTGTGGGTACATTAGTACACCCCTGCAGGGTTCAAAATATTCTAATAGCCTTGCCCTAGGTTATGGACACGCTTGGGGAGGTCTTTCGAGAGTTAGACTATAACCTTTTAATTAAAACTTGATGTGGGTGGTATGAATGGGTAATTCATGCTATTGTTGTGGTGACTATTGGGTTAGTCACTTCCAGGATTGTTGTTGTCATCTATCTATTGTTATTATGTTGTTGTCTCATTGTTATTTGCAAATTAAAAGCTAATTGTAAAGCGCTTTGAATCTATTTAATTATTGCAAATGAAAACTTGCTTTATCTTTGAAAACAACCTCTGACCTCCACTTAAATAAGCTTGCATGTAGCATATGTATAGGTCTATTATACTACATGTAAGTCTTGCGAGTACATTTTTGTACTCATTTGCTTTGCTTAATTACTTTGTTGCAGAGGAGGTTGATCCCCCAGGGATTCACTTTTGTGAGATGTGCGGTGGATTTGACGACTAGGTTGGCGGCCCGGTTGGTTGCCTTGTGGGTTAAAGGCACACTAATTGGCTTTTGTTTATCGCCATATTATGGCTTTTGCTTCCGCTATTATTTATCTCTCTTAGTTGTATTTGATCGGTCGGCCCCTTTTGTAATAACTCTATTATGTATGTCTTTTGTTTAATCTAGTTCATGCTTTGGTTCTATGTCTTGAATGGAATTGATGCACAATTTTGTAAAGGGGTGTGTATACTGCATTTCTGGGAAGTACACATATCTCGAAGACACGGGTTATTTTGTTTGTGATGCTAGGGTCAATGGATGACTAAGCATTACAAGCCAAATAAGTCGGGGTCCTCACAAAGTTGGTATCAGACTACAACATGACTAGGTTATAGCAACACACGTATATGCTGCTATATCTACAAATATGTGTTGCTAGGATGGATAGCAACACATGCGATAAGTGATGTTGTTGGTCGTGTTGCTATAAGTAGGTTTACTGCAATACAAATTAGGTGTTGTTATACAAAAGAAAAGGTGTTGCAAAGTTGCAACACAAATTTTCGCCTAACCTCCGAGCTGTTCACTGGCCACCTCATTTTCGACCAGTGAACATGGAGAAGTTCGATAGATCCCAAAATCCCATCGAGTTTCTTCAAATTTATACAATAGCTGTCCGAGCAGTAGGAGGAGGAGAGCATGTAATGACGAATTACCTTCCAACTGTGCTCGAAGGGTCTGCTCGATCGTGGTTACTAAACCAACCACTCGGGTCGATCTATTCTTGGCAACACCTCTATGACCTTCTACTGGCAAACTTTCAAGGCACCTACAATCGCCCTAGGAAGGAAGATGACTTGCACCAGATGAGACAGAACGACCACGAGACCTTGCGCCAATTCATCAAGCGCTTTAGTCAGGTTCGTAATTCAATTCTGGAAGTTTCTGACTCATCTCTCATCAGGGCTTTCAAGCAAGGAGTCCGTAGTAGAAGGATAACAGAAGATATCGTTTTGAATCCTCCCACTACTGTCGCCGAGCTCTTTGATATGGCCGATCGATATGCAACTGCTTCTGAGGTGGTCGAGTGGAACAACACAAACGATCGATAAGACAATACCTCTCGAGAGCCAGGCGAAGTTGGTAAGAAGAAGGATAAGAAAGCAAAGAAGTCCAAGAACAAGACGAAGGGTCAAAAACCCCAAGCCAACGGTTCCAAGGAGGTTTTGGCTGTAAACGATAAAGAGCCACGAACCTCCAAGCCGCACTCTGATCGAGGCAAAGGTAAGCGCCCCGATCGGAAGAACGATAAGCCTAGGTGGTGTCCTTTCCATAAAAAGGAAGGACATGACCTTCGCAACTGCCGGGTCTTCCAATGAAAGCTCGAGGACTACTACAACGGCAAAGGACCACTTCCCACTCTCGAGCAGGTAGGGCAAACGAGTGGACATAAGTCGTCAGATGATGATGAGGAGATGCCATTCCAGGATCCGCAACATACCGTCGAGCACATCTACGGGGGATCATCGGCATACGAATCAAAGCGATAGCTTAAAGCTGCCGAACGTGAGGTAAACTCCATAGATCCTCCTCTCGTTAATAAATTACCGAAGTGGTCGGAGGTCACCATCTCCTTCGAGAAGGGTGACTGCCCGATTCCTTCGACTCGACCAGGTCGATATCCGATCGTGGTCGAACCCACCATCAACAATTGTCGGGTCAATCGAGTTTTAGTTGATGGTGGCAGCTCGTTAAACATCTTGTTTACGAGTGCCCTGGACGAGATGCAAGTACCCAGGACTAAGGTAAGACCGGTACGATACTCTTTTCATGGGATCGTACCGGGGTCTTCAGCCAAACCTATTGGCCAAGTTTCTCTTCCTTTAACATTTGGTTCACCAAGTAATTTCAGGACAGAGAAAATCTCCTTTGATGTGGTCGATTTCAATACGGCATATAACGCCATACTCGGACGACCAACTTTGGCAAAATTCTTAATGGCTACTCATTACGGGTATCAATGTCTTAAGATGCCAGGTCCCAAAGGAGTGATCACAATTCATTGTAACAAGAAGATGGCCCATACCTGCGACCGTCGATCCCTCGAGATGGTTGGTCAAATACCAGCTCGAGAAGAAAGTCAGCCTTCGACTAGCAAGTCGAAGCCTAAATCTGCACCAAAACCGAATGACCAGGTCAAAGAGGTTCCTCTGGACGCAGGGGAGCCCTCGAAGATTGTTCGCATTAGGGATACTTCTGACCCCAAGTAGGAAGACACCCTCATCACCTTCCTCCGAGCTAACGCAGATGTCTTCGCGTGGCTAGCATCCGACATGCCCGGAGTCCCCAGGGAGGTAATCAAGCACAGGCTAGCTTTACGACCTGACAAAGTACCCATAAAACAAAAATTACGGAGATTTGCCCCTGATCGACGAGATGCTATTAAATCAGAATTGGATAAGCTACTTAAAGCAGGCTTTATAAGAGAAGTCGACCACCCAGAGTGGTTGGCTAACCCTGTAATGGTTAGGAAGTCAAACGGCAAATGGCGTATGTGCGTAGACTTCACTGATCTTAATAAAGCTTGTCCAAAAGATGATTTTCCTTTACCTCGTATCGATCAGTTGGTTGATTCTACTGCAGGTTGTGAAATGTTAAGTTTTTTATATGCATATTCTGGATATCACCAGATCAATATGTGTCTAGACGATGAAGAAAAGACCGCATTCATTACACCATTTGGTATATTTTGCTATGTCAAAATGCCATTTGGTCTAAAAAATACCGGTGCTTCTTTTCAACGCTTGATGCAATCGACTTTTTCATCTCAATTAGGCCAAAACCTGGAGGCCTATGTTGATGATCTAGTCATTAAAAGCATGAAGAGATTTAATTATATCTCTGACCTACAAGAAACATTCGACAACCTCATAAAGCACCGCTTAAAACTCAATTCTGAAAAGTGTGTGTTCGGAATCTCTTCAGGAAAATTGCTTGGATTCTTAGTATCTATACGAGGAATCGAAGAAAATCCCGAAAATATAAAGACCATTCTCCAAATGCACCCTCCAACCACAAAGAAAGAAGTCCAGAAACTCACAGGGTGCATGGCGGCTTTAAGTCGTTTCATCGCACGACTAGGAGAAAAAGGACTACCTTTCTTTAAACTTCTAAGGAAACACGAAGGTTTTGAGTGGTCGAATGAGACAAACGCTGCCTTTGAGGATGTCAAGAGGTATCTTACGAGTGCTCCTATTTTGGTTTCTCCGAGGCCAGAAGACACACTTTTAATTTACCTAGCTGCCACGCCACAGGCGAAAGCGCGATCTTGGTCGTAGAAACGTGAAAACGCATACAACGACCGGTTTACTCGTTAGTGAAGTTTACACGGCCTAAGGGGCGTTACTCTCAGGTCCAAAACTTCTATATGCCCTCCTCATGTCTTCGAGGAAGCTGCTGCATTATTTTCAAAGCGCATAAAATAGTTGTACTGGTCTCGAGTTTCCTTGGGAGCGATCCTCGAGAATAGGGAAGCAATGGGGCGCGATGGCAAAATGGTCGGTCGAACTTGGGAGTTCAACCTCCATTTCGTGTCCCGACGGCCATTAAATCCCATATCTTGGCGAGACTTTGTCACCGAATGGACAAATCCTAAACTGTTTCAGAGGATCGAGACGATTCCCACGACCGATGGACAATGTACTGATGGGTCACTTACTTTAAGTGGCTCGGGTGGGGTGGTCTGGTATCTCCTACCGAGAGACCTTAAAGTATGCCATACAATTAAACTTTCGGTCCACTAACAACGTGTCAGAATACGAAGGTTTGCTAGCTGGCATACGAGCTGCGAAAGCGCTCTCGATTCGCCGACTACTCATGAGGGGAGACTCTCAACTAGTCGTGAATCAAGTTGGGAAAGAGTACCAAAGCTCTAACCCGACAATGTCTCGGTACTTATCGGAAGTGCGTAAGATAGAAAAGCATTTTTTCGGTTTCGAGGCACAATTCATCCCTCGAAAGGATAATTTCCTCGCAAACCAGCTTGCTCGAACGGCTTCTTCCCGATCTATAGTACCAAAAGAAGTCTTCTTGGAACAACTCCAGAAGCCGTCCCTGGTTGAAGAACTAGAGACACCTCCTATTGAGACGGCCTCTCTAGAATACGAGGATACCTGGATGGCTCCCATCTACGAGTATCTTCAGAAGGGCTCCGTACCCGAAGATGATCCCGAGGCAGATCGCTTGTCCTGAAAAGCCAAAATGTATACTTTGGTTGAAGAAGTCCTTTATAAACGAGGTACTCAAGGGGTGCTCATGCGATGCATTCCGCAGAGCGAAGGATTAACACTCCTTCACGACATACACGGTGGCATCTGTGGAACTCATGCTTCCTACAGAACGCTGGTCGGTAAGGCCTTTCGACAAGGTTTCTACTGACCAACAGCCATGTACGATGCTAAAGAGTTGGTCAAAAAGTGTGTCCAATGCCAGTTTCATAGTAGGGAAATACACCAACCAGCTCAAGCATTACAAATGATACCTCTGTCTTGACCTTTTGCGACCTGTGGTCTCGATATCCTAGGACTGTTCCCCAAAGCTCCAGGAGGTTTCGAGTTCCTTTTTGTGGCTATTGATACATTCACAAAATGGATCGAAGCGAACTCATGAATGGGATAACAACGAAGCGACAAAAGCAGTTCATGATGAGATCGTAATTACTCGATTTGGAGTTCCAAGTCGAATAATTATAGATAATGATAAACAATTTTCGAGTGCAACATTTGAAATTTTGCGACGAGTTGGGTATAAGTTATGTTATGTACATTGCCCATCCCCAAAGCAATGGGCGTCCGAACATGCAAGCGGCCAAATAATGCGAGAATTAAAACCGAGTCTTGACCAGCTTGTCAAGCGCTCGGGAGCTTAGGTACAAAATTACCCTCCGTATTATGTGCGATTAAAGACGACTACTAGTCAGACTCTGGTGAAACATCCTTTTTCTAGTCTTGAGGCGAAGCCATGCTTCCTCGGAACTAAAGATCTGGTCAATCTGAGTGAAACTTTCAATGACTCAACTAGGAACAACTTGAGCGGATGACATTAACCTACTCGAAGAAAGGAGAAACCGGGCCTTAATCCGTTCGGTAGTCTACCAACAAGCCTGCGAATACTACAATCGAAGGTCAATCTCATGACCTTCTTTGTAGGTGACTTGGTATTAAGGCTCTACCAATCCAAGTCTAATCGGAATAAACTTTCTCCCAAGTGAGAAGGTCCTTACACAGCGGTCAAAGTTACCCGGCCTGGGTCAGTACGATTGGCAATGGAAGACGGCCAGATTCTCTCGAATTCTTGGAACATCGACCAGTTACGCAAGTTTTATGTGTAACAAACCATTCAGACAATAAAGCCTCAGGTTCTCTCTACCTCTATTGTCTTATTTTTTTAGTAGTGCTTTCATAATCTTTCGACTACATTCCAAACACTTAGTTTTCTTTACACTGGTCGAAAGGCAGGTAACATCACCTAGTTGAAGCCTCTCCTCTCTGCACGTGGTCCTGCCCACTAGAAGGAGCTTCCTAGTGTCGACTCGTTACTCAATTTTTGCTACCAATACAAAGCGCTCGGGTTCTATTTGGTCGAAATATTCTTAAAGCCAGCTCTTTTCACTTTAGTTTATTTCTTCAGTTATTTTGAAAAATACTCTAAGAAGAGTGCACTTTCTTAGATTTATTCAACCGCCTTTGGTGTACTCATTCCGTCTCAACTGGTCGGAGGAAGAAACACATCTAGTCGAAGTCTTTCCTCTCTGCACGTGGTCCTGCCCACTAGAAGGAACTTCCTAGCATAGTTCAGTTTCCTACTTTTGCTACCAGGACAGACTTATCGAGTCCACCAAGGAAGGACGAACGAATTTTTTAAAGTCCTCTAGACATTTGCCTAACTCAAGTTGTCATTCTCGATTTGATTAATCTGATTGGAGATGGTAATATCACCTAGTCGAAACATTTCCTCTCTGCACGTGGTCCTGCCCACTAGAAGGAACTTCCTAGAGTCGATTCATTACTACTCTTTTGACCAGTGCATAACAATCATGATCAAAAACTACGAGTTAATCAAACCTCTCTATTTTCAGAAACCCTTTTAACACTATTTACCTAGTTTATTTAAATAAACTAAGTAAATAGTCAGGGGCTAGGATAAAGTTATTAATTTGACTTCAATTCTTAGTCTTTTGTTCGTCAATTGTCTTTTGAGTTACTAACTACTCGACAAGATAATTTGCAGGAAACAAGATGGATTATATATTACATCAACAAAAGCTTGTTTTCACAGGTTTTTATTACAAACTACTCTGAAGAGGGAGATCCCAGTTGCATCTCCTCCAAGACCTTCCTACCGACTGGTTGCATTTCTTCAATCAAACAACTTGCTTCTGCCTTGGGGCAGTCGAAGTCGGCGTCGATTGGTTGCATTTTAAGGCTGGGGTCATGAGCTTTAAGTTTTGCCAATACATAACTTACTGCACCTTCGACCACCTCCTTTATCGAGTCAGCTTGGTTGGCCTTTAGAGTGGTCACCAGTTCTTGTAAAGTCCCGACTTGTTCCCTAATAGTACTTATATGAGCAGCTATCGTGTCTTCTGGAGGAGTTTTTCCCTGACCACGCAGCTCACCAAGTATATTATTCAGGAGCGTGATGTTGCCTTGAAGATTAATCTTCATCGACTTCATCTCCTGTTGGTTACGAGTCGAAGCCTCATGGAGTTGTTCATTCTCGACTACTTGCTCTGAAAGGGGTAAGACCAGTCAAGAAAAAATAATTCCTAAGAGAGGAAAGAACTAGTACACAGGTAAAGAATTCCTTACCTGCTAGTCGAGAATCTAACTTCTTGATTTCCTTATTATGGGAAGCAATGGTCTCAGCATGCCGCTCCTCCCATAATCTAATGTCCTTTGCGTTTTCCTTGGCAATGCGGATGGTCTCGTTAAGAATCTTGGTTTTTTCCTGATCCTTAGTTTCGAGCCTTCCCAGTTCGAGTTCAATTTCTGAAAAGAAATGAGAACCAGAATAAGAAAAGAACTCGTCAAGGACTACAGGTAAAGAATTGCTTACCTGCTTGCCGAGATTTCAGCCTTTCAACCTCTTGATCTTTATCTTTGGCGATACGAGAAATCTCGTGAACGACCAAAGTTTTATCTTTAACTTCGGTTTGGAGCCTTCTTATTTCGTCCACTTTTTCTGAAAAGAAATAAGAGCTAAAAAGGTAAAGATCGACGACATAAGCAGTCTTAAGTTCAGCACTTACTGTTTATCTCTCTCTGCAATTTTCGAGTTGCAGAGTTACCCTCCTGAAGCTTCTTCAAGAGGTCTTCTTTTTCTTCCCTTAGCTTTCTCATCTCCTCTTTTTCATAATCGAGCGAGTCGGCCAGGGTCTTTTAAGTAAGCTATTTAACTTTGTAAAGGTTAAAATTAGACATGAGCACTATCTAACTAGTCGTAAGTTTTTCTACAACTAGAACCTAGTCGTGAGTTTTTCCACGACAAACCTCACAAGCACTGTATAAGTAGTCAAACCCTAAAATGACTACGAATAACAGTGACTTACCACCTCTCTGCCTGTTCACAGAGTTCTGCTTTTTCCTGTCATAGCTCTATAAGTTGTCGATGATATTCACCTTGATGGCAATTTGTTCGAGCTTTACGCAAAAAGAAAGACGAGAAGAAGCAAGGAAGGCCACACATATAAGTATTCTTAAATACTTACATTCATGGTCGTTCGAGCAAACATCGAGAAAAACATCACTGGACTCTTCAGCTTATCTATCTTCGCGACTTGATCCCACCAAACCTTCTCGAGACGCTCGTTGTCAAAAGTTTCCCCTCTGTTGGGAATATCTTTGGGATGAGGGGCTCGATCGCAAGATCTAAAAGCAGAAGACCCCACGATGGAAGCAGGCCCAAAGAAATCAGCACAGAAGTTGAAGTACTCATCGTCTTCTAATTCTGTGACTATAGCTTCTCTTTGAAGACCAGGAGGTACGTCTGCAATGACTTCCTTCTCGGCACGGTGGTCAGGTACATCACCACCTTGGCCAGAGGCTTTCATCTGCCTCTCTTGTCTCCTGACCACCTCGTGATCGTAGCAACTACCTCAGTGGTTGTAGCAACCACTTCAGAAGCCATGCTCGGGTGTTAGATGATCCTTCGACTACTCCTATTGTCGTCTCTCCATCCTCTAGAGAAGCGGGAATGGGCTTCTCAATAGAAGCATCCTCGGGGGCTGAAGGAGTCGGGCTAAGAGCAACAAAAGGAAAGTACGTTAAATTGTGAAAAGCAAAAGGTAAATGCTATTCTTACATTTTAGTCTTTTTCACATACCTCTGCACCTTGGACCTAACCAGGAACTTAGGAGTCATCTTCCCAACGGAAGATTTCTTCGGCTTCTTTTCTATGACCACGTCTGGTCGGAGTTCAAGTTGAAGAATGGGCTCGACCACGACCACGTCTGGTCGTGGATTTTGAACAGGAGCCATCTCTCTGGTCTCCTGACTTTTCAGATAGCTGAGATTAGTCTCGACAACTCCAAGAGCAGTGCTACCCTCGACTGTAGGCTCTGTTGGATCAGCATTGCCCATCACAATAGACATAAAGTCCTTCCAGTTCTCCTTTTCTAGTTGCTTAACAAAACTAGGAGAGGCAGAAACTACGAAAGTTTCCTTGTCATAATAGAAGGGTACCTTGGCCTTGCGGGCTTTACGCTTAAGAGGTTCAGCCGCTTCGATCACTTCAGCTTCAGCAGCTTCGACCTCCCTGGCTTTAGTTGCAGCCGTGTTTATAGCAGATTTTGTAGAAGATCTTGTCGAAATAAAAGAACTTGAGCCTGCCCCTCCCTTGTCAGCATCATTTGAACTTTCTTTTGCATCATATTTGATCCCGGTTTTTTATAAGTTAGTGCAATGATAATTGCTCGCATGCTTATTTTGCTATGTCGCTATTTTTATGATGTGTAGTTAGTTATGACGAGGATCTAATAATCCTCATTTTATCTTTTATCTATAATTCTTATTATGGGTAAATATGATGTCATGTGGTCCCTAGGTATACCCCTTATATTTACAAGGGAGAAGCCTACTAGGTGGTCGTAAGTTCTTCTACGACCACCCCCATAGTCGTAAGTCTTGCTACGACTACCTTATGGTCGTAAGTTCTTCTACGATCACTATCCAGTCGTAAGTTATTCTACGACTACCTCATAGTCGTAATCTCTTCTACGACCAGGTCAGCCACGACCACCTTATGATCAATAAAACCTACAGACGAGTGGGTCCAATTGATTAAGGAATCCAAGCAGTCAGCATACGGTGTTACTCTACGAAGTAATAGCACGTAATACCCCATTATCTCTGACAAGTAACTGCCAGGCGGCGTGAAGGGGTTACCACTCCGATGATTACTGCAAACATACGCTCATTGCTGGATTTGATAAGGCGCCTCTTCACCAGGGGAAAATGGCTATTCCTTCACGACTATATAAAGGCAGCGATCAGAGAGGGAAGGGGGGCGATCGGAAGGGACAACAACCAATCAGGAAGACAGTTAGACACTATCTTCTGTAATAACCTTAGTCTTTTCTCCCAATTGTACGAAACACACTCAATACCATACACACACAGGAGTAGGGTTGTTATTCTCTCCAGAGAAGGCCTGAACCTGTATAAAAATACTCGTGTCAATCTCTCTACGAGATTCCATTCTAGGAGACCCCCCGAATCAAACAATCTTTACGTAAGATCGGTTCTAAAACACCAACAAGTTATATCCTATTTATTGAGGTTGTCCTTGAATTCATTCCAGTATCAACATGCTTAAGTTAGGTTGTGTGAAATATATTCTACGAGTTTGCTTAGCCATGCAAGTCTAGATACGGTAGATTGATTGTCGGGAATAACCCGACAATTATGGGAAACACATATTGTTTTATCTTCTTTTATCCCAGATCTTCGTATCTATTTTATGAGTTAAATTTTATCATTTTAAATGAGTTTTGGGGTCTGGACAAGTGGTGGCTAGTGAGGGTGCCTTCGTGCACGAGATTGGGTATGTGGTTGGCTTGTCCAGACCAACAAGGACCGAACTTTGGTAACATCACTAATTCAAGTAAAACTCGTGCTATCACACGCGGTATATGGGTGCCATTTGGTCAAGTAAGGGGAAGGTTTTATTGCTTTAGACCGCAGGTGGTGTGAGGACATAGAGACCGTGAAATCCTATGTTCCTTAGGAACCCAGTGTGATATATACTGTGCAAGGGAGCATGATTACTTATGTTGAGGAAAACCAACATACTAACTACCTCACACTGGCCCCTCTGACACAATGTGCATGCCCGCTTCGCACTTGCTATATGCATGTGTACTAAGTTGGGGTTCATCTTGCTTTGGTGGTCTAACTCAATGGGATTTTCTTGCTGAAAAACGCCGAATCTCGATTTCCCCGGCCGACATACCTAAGGAAGTATGTCATTATTTGGAGGCTTACAGGCTAGTCGAGTCGTGTGGGTAAAGTAGTACACCTCTGTAGAGATAAATCTATTCGGATAGCTGTGTCCGCGGTTATGGACGATTGCTTGAGTATGTTGCTGCTATTGTTAGACTTTGAATTAAAATTTATGGGTACAACTTGGTATTCGGCATGAACGGGTGTTCATGCATTTTTTATGTATCAAAGTGGGTTGCCACTTTGATTATCGTTTGATTTATTTGTTTACCTTTGTATTACTTTATCACATGATTTACATCTACTTCAAATCTGTTTTTAAAAATGGCAATTGAGGAAGATTTTGAGCCCGATAAGCTCGTTAGCGCCGATTTAGGCGACGCTAACGAGTAGTGCTATCATTTAATTCCCAATCGGTTGTCGATGGGTTATGGGGCATACCATGCTGGACTTTCAGTGTATTTACTTGCTTCTGCTGTTACTTTATGATCTTATTTGAATTTGGCCGGTCAACCACTTGTAATAGTTGTAGACTTGAACTACTTTAATGTATGTCTTTTGAACTATTAATGTATGGATATTGTATGGATGTGATCAATGTTGTATGTGAGTTTGGGTATGTTGGTCGCTGATCTTGGGAGCCAACATAACCTCATGCTCGCTGTTCATGGATTCTATTTTAACTCACTAAGTGTGGTCTTTGATTGTTTAGAGAATCGATAATCATACGATTACCTTGAGAAGAGCAGTATGCATGATCCTTTGGGGCTGCTTTTCATAAAGACCTCTCACTTAGATAGAGTTAACTTAGAATTCATTAACTTGAAGCCCAGAGTTATCTCCATAAGATCGGGATGGCCTCAGTCTTACGGGAATAACCCAGGGGTTCTCACAGCGTTGGTATCAGAGCCATACTGACTGTAGATTAGAGATAGCACGGGCGTTAAGTTTAGCAAGTCCTTGGTCAAATTATTTTCAAAATATCAAACTAATTTGAGAAAGCTAAGTTAGGAATCTCTTTTATTCCTCATCCATATTAGTATCATTTCTCACCTTATTCTTGTTTTGATTTGCAAAATTAACTTACCTTGTTCTCTTGATCCTTAGATGAATCCTCCGTACCTTGTCAAAGAGACCCACATGGAAGATGTGGACGGATACCCGACACTACTTAGAGACATGATGTGGAGAGCAAACTTCACGTATCGGTCGACCTACTCCATTTACTATCGAGACAAAGGGCCGGGAATGGAAGACTATCAGGTCGTGACTCACATCATTGCTAGACGAGTTGCGGGGAGCATTCCGTACCGTTTTCAGGCTCGTGGCACTTCTGAGGCCATGGCATTGCAGGAAGTGGCTCGTATAGCTGTGAGCCATCTTCGTTATGATTTAACGGAGTTGTCTCAGCCACCATATGACCATTTTCCTATGCAAGCACATGGTGCGGATGTGGACACTTTTGCTAGAATTTAGTACGGGGAAGATTCCCAAGTGAGGCAACTGACAAAGTTGGTTCATATCATGAACCAAGTTTACCTTTGCACCGTACGCAAGCTATGGGAGACTCGACGTTGCCTCATAGTAGCTCAAGGGGGCCTACTACACCTGTACAACATGGGGCCCGTGGACCGTCGTGTTGTATACGGTGCAAACGAGGTTTCCCCGTTTGCATCTGCACCACAGGAGTATTGACTTCCTGAAGTGGGAAATCATGTTATTGATGAATGGTCACCCTTGCGCCTTACTAATCCAGAGGACCCTGATGATACAAGATCCCCGGGATATCATCTTCTCGACGAGTTCCCAGTGAACGTCGACCGGGAAGATAGATAGATGTTAGTGTAGTGAGCTCACTGTTTGGACATGTGTCCAGCAAGCATGTATCTTTAGATTCATGTAATAGGCTAATCGTTGTTGAACTTTGGATGTTTCTTTGCAAGAACTTTTGTTTCAGGCAGTTACCATTCGCCTACGGGCTTATATGAATGTAATTGTACTAGAAAACTATGATTTGCTTTAATGGATCTTATGATGGCCTTCGTGCCTTTGTGTCTTCATTTGGTGTTGATTTTTGTGCATTTTATTGCCATATTGCATGATAGATTAAGGTATTCTCCTTGCTATCTAGATTTTCTTTTCGCGCTCATTTGAGCGTATCTCTCATCTATTCTCTAACCATTCGTGTGGCAACAGGATGGCAGGATCTAGTACTCCTTCGAGCACTCAACTAGGGGAGAAGTCACCATTCCCTGGGGTTCAAAACACTATCACATGTTTTAGGAGTAGCAAGGAGGACCACTCTGAATTCCGCTGCCCCGAGAAGCAGCAAACCCGATGTGTTTGTTTTAGCTATGGTAAGGTGGGGCACTTCACCCACCAATGCAAACTAAGGAAGTTGAAAAGGGCCATGACGAAGGTCACAGTTTGTCGACGCTATGGCGAGGAAGGACGCTACATCGACCAATGCGCTACAAGTTGTCCCAACTGCGACGGAAACCACTCACCACGAAGCTGTCCGACTACTAAATTCAATTGTTTCCTCTGCGAGGGGCACGATCACTGTCCCAAGGAGTGTCATCTACACCAGATGATCACCAAGTTGGTCGAACTACAACAAAGGATTTTCCACGCGGCCGTCACCAAAACGACCTCTGGCCAAGAAGTTACACAAGGGCAGCCCGGAAAGAAGTGTTGAAGCCGACTCCATCGAGACAAGAAAGTTACTTGTTTCGTTTGCAGCACTCCAGGGCATTTTGCGATGTTTTGCCTAGCGAAGCGCCAAGCTTTTACTATTCATGATCAAAATCTTCAAGCATCCATTGAACAGGGATCCGATGTCCCTTCTCAGCATACCGGTTTACCCCAACCGCCCCGTTCGCAAGCACCGGTGCCACCAGGGCACCCAACAGTGACTCCAAGACCTTCTCCACTAGAGGCACAACAACTTAATGGGGGCAAAGGTTCCCGAAACTGTGGCACGTTCAGGTCCAACATCACTTGTTTTATTGTGGTCCCCTCGATCACTATGCGCATCGATGCCTTGCGAGGCAACAAGGGATGCCCCGAACTTATCCAGCTCCTACACCACTACCTACTATAGCAAGACCCTCACTACCTCCGAGGATAGCGCCTACTCCTCCCCCAAGTTCTTACACGTGGCCGAGTGAACCACGTTACTACCAAGAAGGCGAGCGACGCACCCGACATCATTTTGGGTACTCTCTTTGTCAATACTTTTTCAGCTACTGTCTTATTTGATTCAGGAGCTTTTCATTCATTCATCAATGAGTCCTTTGCTACACATCATCAATTTGAAATGCATATACTTCAGTCCCCTTATCAGATCCAGTCACCGGGATCGGTTTTCCAAACCGATCAATTCTGCCAGATGTAAAAGTGGAAATTCAAGGGATTAACTTTTGGCAAAATTAATAGTAATAACTTCAGTGGGTATTGATGTGATATTAGGGATGGATTGGCTGTCCAAAAATCAAGGGCAAATCAATTGTGCTCGACGATCTACTTTTGTCACAAGTGAAGACAGCGATCAAGTCATTTTCACACCTTTAGTGGGCAATTGTCACCTCTATGCCATAGACTCGAATTAGAGAAGGTACTAGTGGTATGTGAGTATCCAGATGTGTTCCCCAAAGAACTCCCAGGCATGCCCCCTAATCGCGAGTTGAGTTCGTTATCGAGCTTGCAGCCGGTACTGCGCCACATTCAAAATGGTCGTACTGAATGCCTTCCAATGAGTTAGAGGAATTGGGGAAGTAACTCAAGTTTTCTCCAAGATTGATTTACGATTGGACTATCATCAGATCAAGGTCAGAGCTGAAGACATCCCGAAGACAACATTCTCTACTCGTTATGGGTTGTATGAGTATACTGATATGACTTTCGGACCGACCAATGCTCCGGCTTACTTCATGAACCTTATGAATTTGGTTTTCATGAAGTACTTGGATCATTTCATCGTTGTGTTCATCGATGACATCCTCATCTACTCCAAGTCTGATGAATAACACGAGCGGCACTTGCGGCTTGTGTTGGAAAAGCTTTGTCAGCATCAACTCTATGCCAAATTCAGCAAATGCGAGTTTTGGCTTCATCAAGTTAGTTTCTTGGGTCATATTCTATCCAAGGGTGGTATCACTATTGATCCAAACAAAATACAAGATGCCCTTAATTGGAAATGACCCAAGAGCATCACCAGCATTCGCAATTTTCTCGGATTTGCGGGATATTACCACAGATTCATCCAAGGCCGATGACTCAGCTTTTGAAGAAAGAAAAGCAGTTCGAATGGTCAGCGGAATGCAAGTAAAGCTTTCAGATCTTGAAAGAATGTCTGATCAAAGCTCTGGTACTCATCTTGCCGGATTTTCACAAAAGCTTCAATATATACTACGATGCATCTCGTCATGGGCTCGGCTGTGTGCTCATTCAAAAAGGGCCAAGTTGTGGCATATGCATCAAGGCAATTAAGGCCTCATGAAGTCAACTATCCTACCTATGACTTGGAGCTTGCAGCTGTCATTCATGCTCTGAAGATTTGGCGACATTACCTCATCGGTAATCGTTGCGAAATCTACACCGACCATAAGAGTCTCAAATATATTTTCACCCAAGCCGATCTGAACTTGAGGCAAAGAAGATGGCTCGAGTTGATCAAATATTATGATTTGGGACTCCATTATCATCCATGGAAAGCTAATGTGGTAGCCGACGCAATGAACAGAAAATCCCGATGCAACTGTTTATCGGTAACTCCCCTTTCGGCAGGCTTATGTACTGCAATGCAACGTCTGTACCTGGAGATGATTGAAAAAGGTTCTCTTGCTGCCCTTAGTGTGAATTTCAAGCTTGAGGACCAGATCAAAGAAGCCCAAAAGACTGACATGAAGTAGCACAAATCCGGGAAGAAATGAAGCAAGGCAAGGCCAAATGCTTCATCGAAGATGTGCAAGGCACCCTATGGTCCAGAAACCGTTTGGTAGTGCTGTTTGATTGCAACTTGAGAGAGCTAATCCTCAAGGAAGCTTACAACTCTAAATTCTCCATACACCACGGGAGTACCAAGATATACCAAGACCAGAAGAAAAGGCTGTGGTAGAGTCAAATGAAGCGACAGACCACGCAATATGTTGCCGAGTGCGATGTATGCCAAAGAGTCAAGGCTGAGCATTTGAAACCAGCGGGTACTCTCCAACCTTTGACTATTCCCAAATGGAAGTGGGAGGAAGTCAGTATGGATTTCATCACTGGACTTCCAAGGACTCAAACTGGGTCTGAATATATGGGTGATTGTTGGTCGTCTGACAAAAGTCGCCCATTTCATCCCTGTCAAGACCACCTACCACGGGGACAAATTAGTAGAGCTTTTGCCTCTCAAGGATCGACTATCTCCACATGTACGCAATGTGTAGGAGCCGAGCTCCACGTGGCCATGAGCGCCTGTGCAGCTCCGTCGACGCTATGACCCACCGCACGAATTGGCCACTCCTGGAGCTCCTTCGATTGACGCCGCCTCCAATGCCGTCACTCACCCGAGATAATACCCCCTTCTTGCCATATGTTTTCGCTTACTCTCCCGTCGGCCGTGAGGAGGAGGACACTCATTTGTGCAATCCTCTAGGGTAAGTTCCCCGCCTCGGTGTGCTTCCTCTTCTTCGTTCGTCACCATATCCATTTTGGCTAACCTCGGCTCATGCTTTAGCTTGTAGCTCCCGAACCATTACCAACGCTCTCAGCTTTCCAAAACGGGCCCCGAAGGCCACCCTAGTGCAAACTTGGTCTTCAGTGAGTTTGACCTCGCTTTTTGCATGTCACTTTATGCATTTAGGTATAAGATTCAGTTCCCCTAAATCAATTTTTATATTGCTTCATAGGGGCTTTTGGATTTCAAGTTAACCCCATTTTCGGCTGACGACCCAACTCTTTCCCCTTCAGTTGATCTAGTAAGCCATTTCCCGATTCCATGCAATGTCACCATCTACTAGCTTTACTCAAGCTTGCTTCACCACCATTTGTTGGTTCCTTGCACAGTTTGTCTTCTCCTCGTGAACCAGTGCCGCCGCCATAACCATCATCGGTGTTGAGCTGCTACCGAGCTTTACCGGCCCCTCTACCACTTTGGTAAGCCTCAAGGAACCCTCTAGTAGCATCAGCCTTGTTTGGTTTTCCCAAAGACCCACCGAGACATCGTTGCATCTTTTTTGTTTAGCTTCGCCACGGCTGTCGCCGACTCAGTTGTCTCATTCTTGCAACTACCACCATTAGGTGCGCATTAGTATTAGAAACTCAATCCTGCCCTTGGTCGGCGCCGTAATTTGGAGTCGCCGACAGACTCCGTGGCTTGATCGCATGTTGTTGGAACAGCTGACCGTTCCTGCAACTCCTCATTAGAAGTTAATTGCGGTGATTAGCTCATAAGTGCGTATCTGTGTCAGAAAACGCAGTTAAAAGCGTTGTTTGATAACCTTCAGTGTATGACATGTGGACCTCATGGCCGGTTTAGGTGGTAGTGTAAATTTGTGTGATGCATTTTCCTTTAAGGAAAACGTATTCCCTATAAGCTTATATAGAAAGTACGTGTTTGTAATAGGAAGGCGTATTTTGCATAATACGTCTCCGACGTCATTCTCGGCTAGGCTGGGTTAATGTTGACCAAGTCAATCCTTGACCTGGGTCCCGCCTGTAAGAGACTACGGCTAGGCTAGACCCCGGTGAGAAAAGTTTGAGATGCCTTACAAAATCTGAAAATGAATTATTTGCATACTGAAAAATATGAATAACTTCGAAAATACATAACTAATTCATCTTAACTCCAAAATGGATGAAACTAGTGCTGATAATTTTCATTTTTAATGAAATTTATTATAAAATTGTTTTCAACCATGTCTCTATAGCAGATAATATAGTTTTGGAAAATGATCCATAACTCTATTATTTTTACAATAGAAAAAGGCTAATAACTTTGAAAATGCATAACTCATTCTTAAAAACTCCAAATGGGATGAACCCAGATATTTTGGACTTGTAACAATATTCTATATTTATCTATATAATCCTTGTATCCCCCGCTGCTCTTCAAATTTGGCCAAATAATTAAATTGCTTGCACTTGACATATTGAAATCTGAATTTCAAATCGCTATAACTTTCACATAAGAACTCCAAATGAAATAATTATTTCACCTAAATTCATCTAAAATCTTACACTAGCCACTGTATAAAAATCATGCATTTTTGAGAATTTTGATTTTTGAGGTATTTCTTGATGTTTATCGGTATCTTTAATTCTTTAGATCCCGAAGCGTGATTTTTGACTCGTACGCCACCGAGAGTGAACAATTAAACTTTCAGTAAGGCAAGCATCATTTGAACTTTCTTTTGCATCATATTTGATCCCAGTTTTTTCATAAGTTAGTGCAATGATAATTGCTTGTATGCTTATTTTGCTATGTCGCTATTTTTTGTGATCTGTAGGTAGTTATATCCTATTCATTGAGGTTATCCTTGAATTCATTCCAATATAAACATGCTTAAGTTAGGTTGTGTGAAATATATTCTACGAGTTTGCTTAGCCATGCAAGTCTAGATACGGTAGATTGATTGTCGGGACTAACCCGACAATTATGGGAAACACATATTGTTTTATCTTCTTTTATCCCAGATCTTCATATCTATTTTATGAGTTAAATTTTATCATTTTAAATGAGTTTTGGGGTCTGGACAAGTGGTGGCTAGTGAGGGTGCCTTCGTGCACGAGATTGGGTATGTGGTTGGCTTGTCCTGACCAATAAGGACCGAACTTTGGTAACATCGCTAATTCAAGTAAAACTTGTGCTATCACACGCGGTATATGGGTGCCGTTTGGTCAAATAAGGGGAAGCTTTTATTGCTTTAGACTGCAGGTGGTGTGAGAACATAGAGACCGTGAAATCCTATATGTTCCTTAGGAACCCAGTGTGATATATACTGTGCAAGGGAGCACGATTACTTATGTTGAGAAAAACCAACATACTAACTACCTCACACTGGCCCCTCCGACACAATGTGCATGCCCACTTAGCACTTGCTATATGCATGTGTACTAAGTTGGGGTTCATCTTGCATGGGTGGTCTAACTCAATGGGATTTTCTTGCTGAAAAATATCGAATCTCGATTTCCCTGGCCGACATACCTAAGGAAGTGTGTCATTATCCGGAGGCTTATGGGCTAGTTGAGTCATGTGGGTAAAGTCGGTTGCCGATGGGTTGTGGGGCATACCATGCTGGACCTTTGGTGCATTTACTTGCTTCCGCTGTTACTTTATGATCTTATTTGAATTTGGCCAGTCGGCTACTTGTAATAGTTGTAGACTTGAACTACTTTAATGTATGTCTTTTGAACTATTAATGTATGGATGTTGTATGGATGTGATCAATGTTGTATGTGAGTTTGGGTATATTGGTCGCTGATCTTGGGAGCCAACATAACCTCATGCTCACTGTTCATGGATTCCATTTTAACTCACTAAGTGTGGTCTTTGATTGTTTAGAGAACCGATAATCATGCAGTACACGCAGAGGAGCGGTATGCATGATCACCGGGGCTCTGTTTTCAGTAAAGACATCTCACTTAGAAGGAGTTAACTTAGAATTCATTAACTTGAGACCCAGAGTTATCTCCATAAGATCGGGATGGCCTCGGTCTTACGGGAATAACCCGGGGGTTCTCACAGATACAATCGTTCAGATATGCATGTATTCTTTCTACTTCCATTCCCAATGGACAAAGAACCTTTTGGCTCTGGAAAGATATCCGCTAGGAGACCTAACAACGTCGTGAAACTCTTGTCAGACCAACCATTGCTTGCCTTCAATTTCAGCAGTTCAAGTAAGGATGACAACCTTGTGTATTCCAGTTTGCAGCTAGGGAAGAAAGGTTTTGCCGAGCCCTCCATTAAACCCTCGAATTTACCAAACTCTCTCTCACTGTAGTTCCCTTATGCATCGTGTAGCATCTGATCCAGATTGTCATCGTCCGAGCTATCCTCATCAAAAGCACAGTCCACATCCGGCATATCGTTGACTTCCTCGGCGATGTTGGTATTCTTAGCTTCCTGTATAATCTGTTCTTCACCGTGACTAGTCCAACATGTATACCCCTTTTTGAAACCCCTTCGAATCAAGTGTGCTACGATCTGCACTAGGTTGTTAAACATCTTCATATTACCGCAATCAATGCATGGACAGTACATAAATTTTATCCCCTTCTTCAACATATCCTGCTCGGCAGCTCTTCTAAAAGCAGACATGCCTTTAATGTACTTTTCACTCACACGGTTCTCACCGTACATCCAGTTTCGATCCATCTACACTACGCACATAACAAATTAGTGTTAAATTAGATTAATAAACCGCAAGTACTCTTCCTATTAACTAAACATACTAAAATTGATTAGCGATTAACTTAGGACAAATATAAAGGGTTACAGATCGTTACTTTTAGAGCTTATAATGAAAATATCAAATATCCCGTGAGATCCTCCTCCCTAGCTTCCTCCTTCCTTTCTCCTCCTTGCCTCCTTCCTTCCCTTCCTTCTCCTCTCTAAGGTGGTGCAATGGGGGAGGAGGCAGTAGGGGTGGCGGCTCAAATGGAAAGGGGGTGGAGGCGCTCGGGGTAGGGCTGTCTATCGAGACGGCTGGATATATATAATGGTTGTATATCACAGACGGTTCTTAATAAGAACCGTCTGTGATGTTTTCACTATCACAGACAGTTCTTATTGAGAAACGTCTGTGATAAGTCACAGACGGTTTTTAACAATAACCGTCTGTGACGTATGCTATTATCACAGACGTAATAAAAACCGTATGTGACGTATGCGATTATCAATGACGGTTATTATTAAGAACCGTCTATGAATTATCACAAACGGTTCTATTTATAAACCGTCTGTGATAATTACATATCACAGATAGTTCTAAAGGAACCGTCTGTGATAAGTATAACACAGACGGTTCCAAAGGAACCATCTGTAATGAGGCGTCCAGTATAGCCTGTTTTGTAGTAATGTCAAATGCGTATTGAAAGGTAAATCCTCAAATGCATATATTCATAACGGTAAATCCTCAATAATTACAAAGAATGCATTTCCAATCCAAGACTTTGAGTGAGGATGTAAATCCTCAAATACACATATTCATTACGTTAAATCCTCAATAATTACAAAGAATGCATTTCCTATCCAAGACTTTGACCGATGACCCCATCCTTGGGTCTTCTGCTCCAACGAGCCTTACACGGTAAGGCCATCCAGCTTAACTCCACTGCTAACCTCTCAGTCTCTGTCTTGAGTGCGAAGTAGGCACTGCGACGCCTGCTTGCTACTATCTATCCACAAATGGCAAACTCCAATCTTCTCTTCCTCCTCGTCTTGCTCACCTCCGGTTCCCGCTCCCAATCCGCAGCGCAACGCAACGACGGCGGGCTCCCAACTCTCGTTACTCTCCTGTCCATCAAGCAAGAATGGGGCAGCCCTCCGGCACTCAGCTCATGGACGCCCATTAACTTCACTTCTTTCGGGCACTGTAACTGGACTGGTATTACCTGCGACAATAACGGCCAGGTCACTGCCCTCTCCTTCCAGAACTTCCACATAGCCAAACCAATCCCTGCCTCCATTTGCAGCCTCAAGAACCTGACGTACATAGACCTCTCCTACAACAACCTCACGGGCGAGTTCCCCGCGGTTCTCTACAGCTGCTCGGCTTTGCAGTTCCTCGATCTGTCTAACAATGAGTTTGCCGGCAGCCTCCCGAACGACTTGGACAAATTGTCCTCGGAGATGCAGCACCTCAACCTGTCAAGCAATGGTTTCATCGGCAACGTGCCGTCGGCGATTGGGGGGTTTCCGAAGCTCAAGTCGTTGGTTCTTGACACTAATCGCTTCAACGGGAGCTACCCGGCAGCGGCCATCGGCGGCCTGTTGGGGCTCGAGATGCTGACGCTGGCGACCAACCCGTTCGTGCCGGGGCCTGTCCCTGAAGAGTTCGGCAAGTTGAAGAAGCTGGCGTACCTGTGGATGTCGGGGATGAATCTGAAGGATGAGATCCCCTACAGCCTGTCGGCGCTCACGGAGCTCACGCTGTTGGACATGTCGCAGAACATGCTGCAGGGCGAAATCCCCGAGTGGGTATGGAAGCTTCGGAAGCTCGAGTACCTATACCTGTACGCGAACCACTTCACCGGCGGGATCGGGCCGGACGTCACCGCCGTCAACATGCTGGAGCTCGACCTGTCCATGAACAAGCTCACAAGACCGATACCTGAGACCATTGGCGTTATGAAGAACTTGAGTTTGCTGTTCTTGTACTACAACAACATCACCGGGCCGATCCCGGCGAGCGTCAGTCTGCTCCCGAACCTCACCGACGTCCGGCTGTTCAATAACAGGCTCTCCGGACCCCTGCCGCCGGATTTCGGGAAGCACTCGATGTTGGGCAATTTCGAGGTGTCCAACAACCAACTCTCCGGCGAGCTCCCGGAGACCCTCTGCAACAACAGGCAGCTCTTCGACCTCGTGGTGTTCAACAACAGCTTCTCGGGCGTGTTGCCAGCGAGCCTCGGGGAGTGTGACACGCTGAACAACATCATGGCGTACAACAACAACTTCACCGGGGAGTTCTCAGAGAAGATATGGTCGACGTTTCCCAATCTGACCACCGTCCAGATACAGAGCAATGACTTCACCGGCACTATGCCGAGTGAGATATCCTCTAAAATCTCAAGGATTGAGATGGGGAACAATAGGTTCTCTGGCGCCGTCCCAGCTTCGGCCTCCGGACTGAAGAGTTTCAAGGCGGAGAACAACCGGTTCTCCGGTGCGCTACCGGCGGACATGTCGGGGCTCGGCAACCTCACCGAACTGGACCTCGCCGGAAACCTGATTTCCGGGTCGATTCCAGCGTCCATCCAAGCATTGGGAAGGCTGAATTTCCTCAACCTTAGCAGCAACCAGATATCGGGCGCGATCCCGTCGGAGATCGCGTTACTGCCGGTGCTCAACATCCTTGACCTCTCCAACAACGCTCTGTCGGGCGGCATACCGCAGGAATTCAACAATCTTTATCTCAGCTTTCTCAACCTCTCGTCCAACCAACTTGCCGGCGAGGTCCCAGCCTCGCTGCAAAGTCCCACTTACGGCAGTAGCTTCCTTGGTAATCATGATCTGTGCACTGGACCAGACTCCAGCCTAACCATCCAGATGTGTCCCGGTGGTCACAGCAGCACTCGTAATTACCATTTGATAATCATGATCGTACTTCCCGGCATTGCTCTCGTCAGCACCGTAGTTACCGTTTGGCTGCTCGTCTGGTGCAAGAACGACCGTCGAGATGTTACATCGTGGAAGATGACACCATTTAGAATGCTCGATTTGACTGAGCATGACATACTTAGTAAGATTAGCGAGGAGAATGTGATCGGCAGAGGTGGGTCAGGGAAGGTGTACCGTATCCACCTTGGCGGAGACAAGGTAGGACACAGGACCGTGGCCGTGAAGAAGATCGGGAACTCCAGCAAGCCGGACGCGAACCTCGACAAGGAGTTCGAGTCGGAGGTGAGGACGTTGGGCGACCTCAGGCACGAAAACATCATTAACCTGCTCTGCTGCATCTCCGGCCAGGACACGAAGCTGCTCGTGTACGAGTACATGGAGAACGGCAGCTTGGACCGGTGGCTGCACCACCGCAAGCGTGCCGACCCCCTGGATTGGCCAACAAGACTGAGCGTCGCCGTCGACGTCGCCAGAGGCCTCAGCTACATGCACCATGATTTGGCGCGGCCGGTCATCCACCGCGACGTCAAGTGCAGCAATATCCTGCTTGACTGCAAGTTCAAAGCCAAGATCGCCGATTTCGGGCTTGCTCGGATCCTTGCCAAGTCCGGCGAGTCAGAGTCGGCCTCGGCCGTTTGCGGGACATTCGGTTACATTGCTCCAGGTTACAACTTTCTTGCATGTTTCCTGTAATCCACTCATGCGCAAACACACGAGAACACTCAACATCATGTGTCTGACATAAGCTGTGCATTTGGTTGCAGAGTACGAGTACAGCGCAAAGGTGAGCGAGAAGGTGGACGTGTACAGCTTCGGCGTCGTGTTGCTGGAGCTCGCCACCGGCCGGGGGCCGCAGGACGGCGGCACGGAATCGATCAGCTGTTTAGCCAAATGGGCGTCGAAGCGGTACAGGGACGGTGGCCCGTTGGCTGACTTGGTCGACAATGAAATTCAGGATCCGGACTACTTGGAGGACATGGTGGCCGTGTGCGAGCTCGGCGTGGTTTGCACCGGCGAGGATCCGCTGTCGAGGCCGTCGATGAGTGAGATCCTCCACCGGCTCCTCCAGTTTGAACGGAACCGATTGTCCGGCTGCGAGGACAAGGGCGTGTTCGGCGTTGATTCTTCCGAGTGCATGGTTTGATTCGGACAGCTGAGACGTCGACCTGTGCTGTTCGGGAGGCCGGTCTTCCATTGCAGTAGAATTTTTTTTCTAATTTATTACATAGGATAGTAGCACTTTTATTGTAGTGCTTGTGGCTCGTAGATTGTTTTGGATTTAGAGAACTTTCAATCGACGTGGGAAAAGCACAGCTATTCCTTTGCTTTCAGAGGAAAGCAGAGATTTATTAAGCACATCAGAGCTCTTTCTTCCAAGAACCATGCATGCACCAACCGTCCAACCCAACTAACCCATTTAAGCCAGCCCATCTAAACCGCGTCTCAAAAGCCCCAGGCCAGCAGCGCCGCTAACCCGTGAAATGCAGCGCAGATGTGCGGACGGTGACGAGGCGGCGGCTCGCACCTGCAAGCCGGGGGGGAAGGGGCGCGCTAGAGAGGAGCGGAGAGACGGCGAGGAGCGGCAGAGCCGGACGGCTCCAGCGTGAGGCAAATAGACCATGGTATCAGGTCAGATAGTAAGGGCCTCAATAGAAGCAACAAGGAAAATGTAGCTCGGTTGGTTAGTGGCATGCGTATTGACAAAGGGAGTGGTCTTTTGTTGGAACCACGTAACTATGATTTTGGTTAGTATTTTTACCAATTTTTCGGTTGATATTGTCGTACTCGCAAGAGAAAGAGACATTGTCATTAACAAGGTTGTTAGAATCATAATTCTAAATTGAATCTGAGACACTTTGGTAGGATCGCCTTTTAGGATCGAATCGTAGAATCTAAGATTTTACCTGATTCTACTAAAAATATATTTTTCAATATGTCGTATATTTCAGGAGTGATATGAGTGTTTATTTGGTCATTTGACATATAATTTGATTGATAAATGCCTAAACCGTAGTTTAGATTACATGTTATTCAGAGTTACAGCTAAAATATTGATTTTAACAATCTTGTCATTACTCCTAACATTTTACATAAAAAATAAAATAAAAAATATAATATAATATAATATAATTTTTATTATTCCAAACCTCCTAATCTTAATGTCTAACCTACTAATTACATAGTACTTATCATACAACTTGAATTGAGGGATAAAACACAACCAAACACCTAAATTTTTTATAATTGGAGGTGATGCATGATTCTACCACGATTCTACCATTATTCTACCCGACTCTACGACTAGGAGCACAATTCTACCACGATTCTACTAGATACGACTCAAGGTGCGATTTGAATCGTATTGGTGTTGTAGGATCGTAGAATTGTACAATTCGACGAGTAGAGTCGTAATTTTAATAACATTGGTCATTAATACTCAAGATTATGTTGGATTTATTTCTAGATTTAAAAACAAAGAAAAGTGCCGGGATTTGGGATCATTTTTATTCTTCCAAATTTTCCAATTGGTCCTGCCCGTCAACAATCGATGGATGGGCTGGTGGGATGGCACATGACCATCACCACAAACAACTCAAATGTTTATCGGTATCCTAGTTGAATGAACGTGTTTTTCTACGGATAAAAAGATTCATATTACCTCAACATGTTGAGTTTGTGCCATGTCCTCAGCTCCGTGGTGGCACCCGACCAAGCTCCCCCTATTTGAGTCACACTTCTACGGCCGTTCTTGACCTACGCCATGCCATTGCATTCGCCACTGCGCCCAACTAAGCTTCACCGTGTCTCAAGTCACGCCTCCGCTGCCATGCTTAGTCCAGATCATGCCCTCAGCTTCACCGCCATGCTCCTTGGTCATTGTCCTTGTGTCGCGCCACTAGACTTGGGAGTTGGGCTGTGCCTTTTCGAGCCAGCTTGAGGCCTAGCAGGCATAGCCAAAGCAAGGCACAACATGCCATGTGGTGGGCTGGGCCAGGACAGCATGTACCGTCGGGCCGTGCCGAACCTGAGAACTGGGCCCCTCAGGCGGCACGGCACGTCCAGTTGGGCCTTGCTCGAGTCGGCACAGCACGAAAGCGGTATGCCGGCATGCCAAGCCCCCTCGCGCCTCTGTGTCGCCGACCTGCCCACGCACCGTGGGCCGTGTGAGGTGCGGCGCGAGGGGCATAGGAGGTACCCGAGGGAATCTCTAGTGCCGCGAGGTGGAGCTCGGGGATGACCAAGGGGGGCCAGAGTCACCGGCGCTGCGAGGTGGAGGGACAGGGGTGGCCGATGCGGAGTTCGGGGGTGGACAAGGTGGCTCGAGGGGGCGGGGTCGAAGGCGCCGCGAGGTGGATCTCGGGGGTGGCCGAGGGGGCCTGAGAGGGGTGGGGTCGCTGGTGCCGCAAGGTGGAGGGACGGGGGTGGCCGAGGCAGAGCTCAGGAGTGGCTAAGGGGAGCGGGGTCACCGGCGCCGCGAGTTGGAGGGATAAGGGTGGCCGAGGCGGAGCTCGAGGGTGGCCTAGGATGGGAGGCCATAGGGGATGGGGAATGGGGATGGGGATGACTAGATGAGGAAGGGGAAGGGAGGCCGAATGGGGATGGGGATGAGATGAGGGTGGCCAATGGCCATAGGCCATAGACCATAGCTCATAGGGGACTAAGGGGAGGCAGACTTGACTAGACGATCAGTGATACACAAAGCATTGGCAGAGAAGCAACGGGTGGGGAGGGAGAGATGCAACGGGTGGGGAGGGGTAGAGGCAACAGACGTCTATCCCATTCCGGTGACAAGACGGAGTAGAGAAAAGAAGGCAATGGGCAGATGCGAGATTCTTCCTCTCCGTGCCTGTAAAACCAAACACACTTGCTCATTTCTTCACCATCGAAGCATAACTTGTTTTCTCTGATTCTCTCTTTACTCAGTTCTTGACCACCCACCGAAGCACAGATTCTATTTGCTCTCATTTCTAGTGCTCTATCACCTAAGCATGGTACCAAGGAGTCGAAGCATGAAGCCGGCGGAGGGAGCAGTGGAGCTCGGTAATTCTCGCCGCCGCTCCCCTAGTCCTCCTCTCGCCGCCTCTTCCATCGATGCTCGTCGGCTCTCCCAAAGCATGGTAGAATACGGCATGAAGGACCATCATATGGATGGTACGGAGGGCTACGAGGAGTACCAATGCAGTCTAAACCCGATGGGGATGCCAGACTCTACAACCCCATCCACAGATAGCAATATTAGTGGGTTCGCGCCCCGCACCAGCAGTGTCGGGAGAAGGGCGAAGTGCTGGAAGCACATGGCCTAGAGCGAGGAAATTCGAGACAGACAAATGGTAGAGATCGCAACTTGTAATTATTGCAAAGCTTAATTAACTGCTCGTACAGGTGGAGGGACGGGGCACTTGAACCGGCACTACAAAGCATGCTTGAAAAATATAGGGGCGCACATGCGAGGTGGAGGAGTCCAGACGTAGCTCAACTTTAAGACTGATGGCTCTGTAAGTACTTGGGCATACAATCCTCATTATGTCTGTGAGGAAATTGCTGGATACATTGTTTCTGAAGGTCAACCGATTAGGATGGGTGAAAGTCGCTCGTTCGAAAGAATGATCCAACGCGGCTTTTGTCCACAGTACCAACATGTTAGTAGGATAACAACCTCATCTGATATTTTAGGGATGTATAGTAGAGAGCTAGCAGCACTAAAGAAAGTATTTCTAAAAGTCCAGTACTCTTTTGCTTTAACTTCGGATATTTGGACATGATTGCACTAGAGAACTGCCTACCTTAGTGTTGTAGCCCATTATTTAGATGATGAGTACAAGCTAAACAAGAGAGTCATAGGGTTTAAATTAATTACTAAATCACACACAGGAGATGCCACTGTCGAGCTCATACTAGGGGTAATTGAGGATTTTTAGATAGAAAATAAGATTATTTCTGTAACTCTTGATAACCTATCGGCGAATATGACGACTATGAACATCTTCATCCCAAGGTTGCAAACATATATCATTGGATATGTTTCCACCGGAGATGCGTACGTCACATCCTGAACCTCGTTGTGCAAGACGGTATGGAGGAGATTGATGTTTATTTGAACAATATCCTCGATGCCCTTCATTACCTCTCAAGTTCAATACAAGAGTAGCCAAGTTCGTGGAATATTGCATAGCCAACGGTAAGACCCCAAGAAAATTTGGTCTTGGTATGAAAGTGAGGTGGAACTCGGTATATATTATGTTAAAGAAGGTACAAGGGTATGAACATAATATATCTATCTTTGTTAATGCTAACTGTCAGACTAATAAGCTGATAGTTAGCTTTTTATACCTTTCTACAAAGCAACTAAGGCTCTATCCGGTATTTACTACACTATCTCTTGCTTATTTATAAATTTTATTTGGCTAATTGCAGACAAGTTTGCTAAATCTAGGGATCATCCCCTTTTAGGTCATGTTATTGCAGCAATGGAGGAGAAAATTGATAAATATTTTGGATCTATTTGACACCTATATTGCTTTGCTATCATTTTGAATCCTACAAAAAAAGTTAACAGGTTTGCAGATTGTTGAGGAAGGAATAGGTGAGATTGTTGTGGAAGGAATAGGTAAGTGCCTCGGCCTTGATTTATCTGAAGCTTTTGAAGATGTCAAAAAGGAGTTTGTTCGTATTTTTCGCTTGTATCATGACAAGCTTAGTGGTAGCACAAGATCAGAGGCCTTATAGCAAACGCATCTAGGCAAGACAAGCTTGAAACCCACTTGTGGAAGAAGCTGAATGACAAGTCTAGTTCTTCATCCTCTTGGTCTCAGGCGGCCCCAAGTGGAATTCTACCTCAGAGCTGAACCACTACTTGGAGCATGATTTTGCAAACATTGATCCTGATCTTTCTGACGAAGGCAAGTTAGACTTGCTCGAGTGATGGAAGAACAACAAGCGGATATTCCCTGTGCTGTGTCATTTCGCATACATGTTCTACTGGTTCTGGTGTCCTCCGTCTCTTCAAAAGCGACGCTCATCATGGTAAGAAGAATAATTGAAGAAAGTAGGTCATCCCTCATGCCTAAGATGGTGGAGGAAATCACCTGCCTCAAGGACTAGGAATTGGCAAAAGAGCGACATCAGCATCAACTGGAGGATCCCGAGATCATAGAGGCGTTAGCCGATCTCAATATCAAGTAGCTGATATGTATGCATGAATATAGTTTCTTTTCCTTATCGATGGAACCCCACACTGGGATGTAAGGTTTTTAATGATGCAAGAATAATGTGTGTGTAAAATATCAATGGAATTTCACTTTCCCCCCTAATTTTTAATTATCCATAATTTTACAAAATTACTTAAATTTCAACATTTTCCTTTTTCCCATCCTCTTTTTGTTTCCTTTCACCTTTTCCGCTTCCTTTTTTTTATCTTTTTTCCTTTCCTACCTATTCCATTTTTTCCTCCTCTTTTTCCCTTTATCCATTTCCCTTTCCCCTTCCTTTTCCTTCTCCCTCACTTCCTCCCATCTCCCTCTCTCAGTCCCTCCTCACGCCGACGTCGTCACGCCTGCCCTCACTTCCTCTATCTCCCTCCCTCGGTCCCTCCTTCCCTCTTCCTCACTCCCTCGGCGGCCCTTGCTCCCTCTCCCTCATGTCATGCCGCCGCTTACCCTCACTTCCTCCCTCTCCGTCGACAGTGGCGGCCAGGGAGGGCGAAGGCAGTCAAGCACGTGGCACGGCCAAGGCGAGCGGGGTTGGTCGGCGTCTAGGAGGTGGAGGCCATGGCGAGGGAGAGCAATCGAGCGGGTGTGGGTGGCGAAGCCACGGAGGTGGTGCAAGGCTGAGGTGGGCCGAGGTGCGCGGCAGAGGCTAAGATGATACGGGGTACCCAATCTTCACAACGTTAGATCAATCATAACTTTGGATCCGTGCAACTTGACAAACCGATGACGCCAACCACTATCAACACAACAACCTGTGACAAAAGAATTCGCTCAACCATACGTTCTTGCTCCTCGTCTACTTGAGCATGCAAAAGTAGACATATTTTTCCTGCAAAAACACGAGATCATTGGAAAAACGATGGTAGTATCCAAAAAATATTATATATTCCTAAACGCAACACGTAGGTTAAACCCAAGAATCAAGAACAAATAACTTTTTCTGAATATCGGTTCGAGACAAAAAAAAAAAGACTTGCGGCCTTACCAAAATTTGGTAATGTCCTCAAAATTTGGCTAGCATTTGGTTTGTTGCCAAATTTTGGTACTACCAAAAAAAATTTGGTAACGCCCCATAATTCTCTCCTGTTGCCCAGGCAAAATCCAGGCGCCAAATTTGCTCGCCCATAAAATTTTGGTATTGCCGTGGCTTAGCTGGGAGACGTGGCGGCCAGCTATTCGTTCTAATTAATGCATCAATAGTTTGATTAATGAGCTTCAAATGATCATATTTGCTAAACCGAGTATCCGATTTGCAATCTGATTGAACCGTTGTGTTCCTTGTTATTTTATCAACAAAACAAGATCATCATAACATATTTTGGGGCAAAAAAGTGTGTGTGTGTATATATATATATATATATATATATATATATATATATATATATATATATATATATATCATACGGAACTTACGTGTCATACTCACATTTTTAGCAAAATTTGGCATGGTTACAATGTAAACACATCAATTTCAGTATTACTCTTGAATTGGTATGACTATGATCCAAACAACTTTTTATCTAAATTTTAATATTAACTAAGCTTTAACATTACTAAAATTTTAATATGACCGACTGGGAACGTAAACCAAACAGACCTCGGTACAAATAATATAATGGCCCAGTCGGCGACTCCCTACGCTACGATCGGTTCGGTCAATGACGGATTCCATCCCATATCCGACTCAATTTAGTACGGACTCTAAAAAATAAAAGTAACGAAACATGCTGGTCTGTGCTTGACTCTTGGTGGGGCCTACGGAATCCCACGTGAACTTTGCATTTGCCTGCTTGCGCGCCGTTGGACAGCGAGGTGGGCTCTCGCAGAACAATTTGGTGTGGCGTCCATGGTGGTAGGGCCCACGTGGGGTCGCAACTTTGATGGCTTTGGACTCCACGAGTTATTTTCCATTGGGTGGGGCCCGTCATTGATTATACCGTGCATACCAAAAGATTTGTCTGGAGCCCTCCTGTGCATAGGGTGCACAGATACATGCACATCGATGACGTACGCAGGAAGCGCACTCCCCTGCTCGATTATTTTGTACAGCCTAAGGCTGCTTCCAATAAACAGTATTTTAGTGTAGTTTCTTAGTGAATAAAAAATATTAAAATATTATCTTCCTAATGTATAGTTTTTTATGATGTAGTATCTTACGCTGTTTCATTTAATTACATACATGAGAGAAAACAACGATCACAATAAATTTTATGCGTTGGATTTCGAGACCGAACCGGTATCCAGATTAGATACTAGAGTATCATCTCTCTTCATTAACTATGGTGCTACATCATTATTTTATCTACATAGTAGACTTAAGATACCAGCTAAAGTGAAGCACTGAAAGCAGCCTAATGCTTTTAGTAGTTGCTAGTTATCTTACTGCAGATGATGGAATTGGTCCGTGTAACAAATGACCGTGCGGCCAAAATGGGTACATTTTGTTATTTCTTGTCAATATCGGTAGTCACCATTTTGATAGAAGTGTAACAAATGTCTGTACGCAGCGCAGCCCAGTTTCTTCTGCAACTGCCACTTACATGGATTTTGGGATCTGTATGTGCTATTTTGGTTTTGTATATTTATGTTGCTAGCGCATGGCAAGCTCGTTGTTGTACTTGACAAATAGCCAAATCACTTACCGCTTTTCATGTTTTGTTTATAAGCACGGAAAATGCGGAGCACTGTTCATCCCGTGCGTGTAAAGCGTCAGAAATGATGCGTAGGTTGTCCACAGGACCCGTGTTGTCGATCTCAATATTTATTTTTCGGTTATGCCTGTATCTTTCTGATTACAAGTGGATGTCCCGCAAAGAATGCATCATCAAATTTGTTTATAGTTGTAAGTAGCATCAGCAGATTCTCCTACTCTTTATTTTGTTTTATTGAAAAGGACACTGCATTAGCCAATCTTCAGCGAGTGTATACCATTTGTGACACAGAGTTTTTGTCCTAAATGGTACTGTTGTGGTCGGTATGTACATATCTAGCACCTCTCGTGCCATATTTGTAAAATTGGCAGTACGGACGGGTCTCCTCCCGCCACGCGTCTGTGCGCCTCTAGCCTAAAATCACCTGCGGCTGACATGTGACAAATCCGGGTGTCCGTAGCCTAGATGAGGGCCTGTCTACGCCGCCACTGCCCAGACACGTCTCTACCGATCGTCCAACGCCCGGATGTGCCTCCGCTCGCTACGTGGCCGCTCCATCGTGCCACCTACGCCCGGCCTATGCTTCGTCTGGGCCTCCCTCGCACGGTTTCCCTCCTCTCTCTCTCTCTCTCTCTCTCTCTCGCCAGTTGGTTTGGGTGCTGGCCACGTGCTCTCTACTTGGTCCATTGAGTTTGTTCCAGCGGCAAAGAGGTACCTGGATCGTTGCTCTTCATTGCTGTTGGACTCCGGGATTCATGGAGGCTCTACTTGCTTGGCTATTTTGCCTTCCATTCACAATTAGATAAGTTATCAAATTATACTGCGTGTAACATGTTTCTATGTTTCTCATTCTGCATTCTTTCCTATTTTGTTCTAGTTTTCCTCCATAAATTCAGAAAGCATTATCAAAATCTTTTGCTTGCATGATACTGATCCTAGATATCAAATTTTTTATTTCATTGTGTAGTAAAAGTAAAACTTACTTCAGAATGTTTTTGCGTGCCTTAGTTTCATTAATAGAGCATGTAAATCTATCACTGAGAGGCCAACTTTATCAGTTTATTGTAAGAGCATTGCTTTTGACGGTGGTTACTAATAGTAGCAAAATCACCCATCAATTGCCCACTTAATTGCCCGAAGACTCCTCTCATTGAAGACATTACATCTGGCGCGGAGAGAGAAAGAGGGGGAAACCGTGTGTGGGAGGCCCGGACGAAGCGTAGGTCAGACGCGGGTGGTACGGTGGAGTGGCCACGTGGCAAGCGGGGGGCATGTCCAGGCGCTGAACGATCGGCAGAGACACGTTCAGACAGTGGTGGCACGGACAGGCCCTCGTCTGCGCTACGGGCATCCGGATTTGTCATGTGTCGACCGTAGGTGTTTCCGTACTAGGGGCGCACGGTGTTAAACGCTTCTAGGCATACAGCGCATAGACAAAGGGTGTCCGGGCTAGAGGTGTGCTGTGGAGGGCACGTGGTGGGAGGAGGCACGTTCGTGCTGCCAATTTTGGCAACATGGCAAGAGAGGTGCTAGATTTGTAAATACCGGCCGTAACAGTATCATTTAGGCAAAAACTCTTGTGACACATGCCATGATAAATATTCTCCGATTTAGCTAACGGAATTTATCGACATTGTTCATTACAACCGGAGTAGAGATAGTTCCACAGTTCAGTAACAAAATGGTTAGGTTAATGTATATATTCATGCTATCTCATGACAGTATTGACACACCACCAGTCAACAGCTATCACCCAAGTTCATCATTGTTGTAGCAAAAAAGGACTAGACAGTAGAAAGAGGGGACCCCTGGTATACACAGGAGTATCCGAAGGGTCCTCGAAGAGGGACAGGTTGTCAAGAAATGTGTTACATTTGGATGTCTTAAAAAAGCTTGTCCTTCTTACATGGGGGTAGAGAGCTATTTATAGCCAATTAACAGGGTACATGAGATTACATATCTACCCCTAGGAAAGTACTGTCTGTGTAGGGACAGCATGGTTTTTTCCTACCCCTACGAGTAGCTTCTGGTCTATGGCGGGCTCCTGTGGGCCTGGTTCACCCAGCTGGTGCGCTGGGTCCACCTGTCTTCTCCCTTCGCTCTAGGCAGGGGTGCTTCGGACACCCTTCGGCCGACCCTCCGGAGGCTTCAGGCTGCCCTCAGGGTACCTCATGTACCCTTCGGCCGACCCTCCGGAGGCTTCAGACTGCCCTCGGGGTACCTCTTGTACCCTTCGGCCGAACACCCTGGGGACCTCCTGTGTCTTTGGTACTGTTCGCCAGGTTGCTAGGGCCGGTGGGCTGCCCCTAGACAAGCCCCTCGCGGTCGATGTCGTGCTTCGTCATGGCTGAAACCGCGCTTTTACCCCGGAGGGTCCAGACACACCGTCCCCTTCGGCCTGGCAAAGCGTTTGCCTAGTTTTTTGGTGTTGAGGAGTTTTGCTTCGAATTCATTCTCGGGTGGTGCACGCCATGCGATTGATGGTGCTGGCGTCTGCTCGGGCCCTGTGTGCCGTTTTTGCGATAATGGCGCCCCCTTGAGGGGCGTGCACGTTGGGTGGCGGTTGCGTATCATTAAGGTGGTAGTGCTTGCCATGTGTCAAGGTTGTATTGGGTCGCAGCTCTTCGATCCCCCCACCCCCCCCCCCAATTTTGTCTGTTGGTGTTCTTGCTGGCTATAAATAGGCTTGCCCCCCTGTCACTCTCTTGTTTTCTTTGCGGCGCTTTCAGCGAGTTGCGATGGTTTGGTTTGTACTCTTCGGGTATGACAAAGCACAGCAAGGATGGAGGGGGTGAAGCTGCTTATACGAGCGACCTGGGGAAGTCCACTGTGATGAGGCTCGTTCTTTAGGCTCTCCGTGGGTGAGGGCAAGCTCGAGGATCTTGCGAAGGTCTGCGCTCCTGGGTCCGAGACGGTTCTTGCTACCCGGGCTGACGAGGCAGTTGTTTTTGTTGCGTTTCTTGATGCGGGCCTTTGGATTCCCTGCGTTGAGCTGGTCTCTGAGGTTTTGCGGCTGTATGGAGTGGAGTTGGTGCAATTGATGCCCAACTCCATCATGAAGCTTGGTTCTTCGAATGGATGCTAAGGTCCGCCGGAGTGAGCGTCGAGGGGGGCGAGGGTCGCCTCTTCTTCTATCTTCACGACGGGCGTTGTTAGCCGAAGAAGAAGAAGAAGAGCTCGGGCGAGACACTTAATTTTGGTAGCGTCAACTTCCAACCGAAACCTCGGTGCCAAATGTACGTTCCTACTCCGACGGCGCGCAATCGTTGGGATACGGACTGGACACAAAAGTGGTTATACCATACTAGTCCAGCGAAGGATGGTCTTTGTTCTGAGGGCGGCTTGATTGAGTTGACCGCTTCCCCCAAGATTGCTCTTAGCTCGAGGGAAGAGGCCCTCCTTCACCTCCTTCTTGATATGACGAAGTGGCTGTCCACGCGGGACTTGGTGGAGGAGTTTTGTGCTTTTGGGATTTGACCTTTGGCCAAGGAGTGGAAGCTGGAGCTCGGGGCTTCGGATTAGGGGCTCCCGTCTCTAATCGTGGAGGGCCGTAAAGGTATGGTTTTTGTTTTCTTCCAGTTTCTTTATTCTCCTTTGTCGTTTGCACTGACCCGAACACAGTTCTTACGCTAGTTGCGCCCATTACCGAGGCGGCGCGTGCCACGGAGGTGCTTTTGGGCCCCTACACGGGTGAAGAGCACGCGAGGCGTCGCGTGGTCGTGAGGGACCCTCGCTTGAACCGTGCGTATGATGCGTCGGTTCATCTGCCTGAGCGAGCTGACCCTGACGCGGGGAAGAAAAAATGCGCTCGTGCGCCCAAGGTCGAGGTCGCGGGACCAATTCCTGCGCCTCCCCTTCGCTCCGTCTGGCCTTGCGAAGGTGTTAGTCCTTCGCAGCTCGAAAACTTCAAGAGCGGCGGATCAGAGGATGGTCAAGGCGCCCTGAGTGGGTTGGCGCTCCGTGTCCAAAGAGCTCGCCCTCAATGATAGCATCGCTTGCGGCGTGGAGGATGTCGAAGCTGGGGTCGCCGGTCGTACTATGTCGCAGGTGAAGAAGGCGATAGGTACGATCGGTTTGCCAGTCCTTGGTGCGGTGGAGTCTTCCAGCAGGGGTACTCCGTCACATGTTTATGGAGCTAACCTCGAAGGCCTTGGGGATGTCCCTGCTACCCCGCACTTGGCTGCTGGTGAGCATATTTTTTTCATTTGTTTTTTTTATTTTTTTTATGTACTGTTGCTGGCTAGTATTTTAACTTAGTTACTTAGTGCTAAGCGATGGCGGTGGCAACGACGATGTCGAGGAGGTCTCCACTGGGCGTGCTTCGGTGGGTTCCGAGTCGGTGCCTTCAGCCGTACTTGCTCTAGCTGCTACGGGCGTGGTGGACTTGGGTCCGATGTGCCACAACGATTTTAAAGTGAGCGCAGGTGCCACCGTTGTCTACGAGGCGATTGCTGACTTTGCCGCCCCGTCGTTTGTGCGTGAGCTTCTTGTGAAGGCTTCGCTGAAGGATATGTTTGCCAGCATCGAGGCTAACGCTGCGAAGGTTAGTTTTACCTGTTGCACCTACTCTTTGTTGCTTCTCTGTTGCTTGTATACATCTTCACATTTTGCTGCATGCACAGACCTTGATGCTGTCGCGGGCATTAAATGCTGATATCTCCCACGGCTACTCGGAGATTCAGCAGACGGTCGATGCGGAGCATGCTCGGAACGAGGTCTTGAGCTCTGAGCGTGACACTCTTTCTGAGAGGGTGAAGGCCTTGGAGGCTCAGGTGGCGTTCCTGGAGGCAGAGTGCACCACACTTCGGGGTGAATTGGCGGATGCAGATACGGAGCGCACTGCCCTTCGGGGCGAAGTGCGGAATCTACGAAGCGTCTGGGCCTCCCTCGAGGAAGATATCCAGGCAGAGAGGGAGCTATTGACCACCGTTGGTCTCTCTGTCTGGAAGGCCATGGAGACTTTGGAGGATGCTGTGACGGATCTTGGCAATGTCCCTCCCATGAGGTGCTATCGTCCGGCCGAGATGGACATCACTTTGGAGCGCCTCCAGCGCGCCTGCCAAGTGTGCGTGTCCACGGCTCGCACCTATGGTGACCATTGCGCGAGGGCTGCTTGGTTGACGACGCTCACGTCCCTTGATAAGGCGGGGTGTGCTCACCTGGATGCCCTGGACGCTTTCGGTCCGCTGCCGGGCCTTCTTGAGGATGTTCTTCTTTGCTGTCGCCGACGCGAAGGCGAGCAAAGTCCTGTAGGAGGACTTCTGGATGGTGCGCGGGCATGATGCTGCCGTAGAGTCCTTCAAGGCTATCCAGGCCCAGCAAGCGAAGGAGAAGTCTCTGGCAGAGGATTGTGAAGCTGGCAAGCGGTGGTCCACCTACCGAGACAAGGTGTGAGCCCCCCGCTTGCTATTTAGAAAGCTAGGGTCTGATGTTTTTTGTAGTTTTGCGCTTCACTTTAGTTTGTTGTGTTTGAGAAAGCGCCTTTCTTTTCTAGAGGTTGACCTCTTTTTGTGTAACGACATCTATTTTGAATGGAATATTTTCGGCCGTAATTGTTCATTTTGTGCCACCTTCGATTGCTGTTTAAAGTCGGGCCTCGTGTTCTATATAGGGAGAGTGATGCCTATTTAAGTGCGGCGCGCAACGGGGTCCTCGTCCGCTCTTGGGGCGAAGGGCCAAGACTACTGTTCCTACTCATGCGTCGAAGGATGAACGCATGCTTCTGTCAACTTGGCCTCTGCGAGTGTGTTACCGGGGCGTCATATACCATGACACTAAGTGACAATGCTGGAAGAAGGCGAACCCGACGGGCTCAATGAAGACGTTCTTTCGTTTCCGCGTGCGAAAGGCTACGAGGGTACGTGAAGAGATACGAGCTTTCTGGGAACGAAGGGGGGTTGGGTTTGCGCCCGAAGGGCCTTTGCCGCCCTCTGCTTCGCTGGAGGCTTTGACAAGTTCATCTGATACGCCAAAGGACTTGGCCATGGAGAGAGAATATGCGGAGTTGATGGCTACCCAGCCATCGGATGAGGAACTGCTGGAGTGGGCGACTCGCAGGGAAGAGTGGGACTTTGTCCTGTAGGTGTGCGATGGCTCCACTGCGTCTTGTATGCTGTAGTGAATGCAGCCGTGTTTGGTGGCTACGATTTAAATTGTGCTATTTGTTTTTAGTATTTTCTCATTGTTTGGGGCGAACCCTTGTAACGTATGTACCCGCTATGCTAAGTATAATAAAAATGGCGCAATTGTGCGGTGACCGCAATGTCTTCGAGTTTGTTTATTATGGTGTGTCGCATTGAGGTCCCCCCTGTGGTGGGTGTTAATTTAAAGGGGAGGGCACAAAGGTGAGGGGGGGGGCGAAGCCTCGCGCCGTCCCCCATACTTTTTTAGATAGGGCTCTAGAGATCCCTACTGCTTTCTTATGAGGGGGAGGCGAAGCCTCACGCTGTCCCCCATTCTTTTTTAGATAGGGCTCTGGGGATGTAACACCCCGACCCGCCACCTGGGTCTGGAATGCTACCACTACACATTAAACATACAAACTTTATGTGACCAAATTAACAATTAGACATAATACAACAACAAAAGTGAAATATCTAGGAGAAAGGTTTGCATGAGAACTACGTGTGACATGGATGATCTATTCTCCTTCCTCAAGCTTGTCACTTGCAACGATCACGTAAAAAAACATTAACAAGCAAGGGTGAGTTCGAAGACTCAGCAAGCACATAATAGAGGTGATAATCACTGCCACACAAACATAAACACATCAATTTCATTATTTCCATCATAACTTCTCTTTAGTGCAATGCACCACCATTCTACATACTCATTTGCTCATTGCATTGCCCATGTATGCAAATGCACCATCATGCTCATGCTCATATGCATCTCATCGGTGATATAGGTATCATGGAGTGTTCACCCGTTGATGACACACTCTTCCCCATCTTCACTAGGATGGGGTCCTTACGTGTCGGAGTTTATCTAGTCCCTACAAGTGTAAGACTTCATCTAGAGCACACCGGATTAGTCATGTAACTTTCTCACCAATCTCACGGATTAGTTACACGACTTTCTCACCGACCTTGCTCATGCATTCTTGCCATGATGCAAATGCACATGTCCATTGTCATTAACATGATTCATCATTGTCATCATTAACAAGGTAGTCTCATTGCTCACCTTGTGCCATCATCATTGCCATCAACATGAAACCATTATCATGTAAGCATCATCACTTAACATTACCATGTAAGCATCCTCATGTAAACACTAGAATGTAAGCATGATCACATGAAAATTATCATGTAAGCGTCCTCATGTAAACATTACCATGTAGACATCATCACATAAACATTATCATGTAAACATTACCACGTAAACATCATTATCTAAACATTACCATGTAAGCATCATTACCTAAACATTACCATGTAAGCATCATTACCTAAACATTACCGTGTAAGCATCATCATATAAACCCATCATTACCTAAACATTACCACGTAAGCGTCATTACCTAAACACTACCACGTAACATTGCCACATAAGTGTCATTACCTAAACATTACCACGTAAGCATCATCATGTAAACATTTATATATAAGCATCAGCATCATCATATAATCATTATCATGTCATGCAAACATCACATATTTCATAGCACTTAGAGGCTATCGCTCTACCATGCACTTGCCTGTTAACCAAGCGGAGCGGAGTAACGTGCGGATGACACCATTCCGGAACCTTCACCTGAACAGGCATTCAACCAAACTCAAAACATTTCGCAATACATGCACACACACGGCGGCATTGATCCTGCGTGCAATCCGGCACGAACCAACCCCTTCTTACTGGGCACTAATTTACTAGCCCGGTGCCCAAAATATTAACACGATTAGGGTTTGCTTCTACTAACCTTGCAAATAAGATTTTATGCGCGCCCTTAAATTCCTTTCTCCTCTTTCACTTACCCCCATTTTTCTTCTCTCCCTTCTTCTCTTTCTTTCTTTTCTTTCTAACCCCAGGCCGAAGCCACCCCTTCCTGCTTATCTCCTCATCTCCCTCCATCCTTACTCACTAATCCTCTCCCTCTCTCTCGTGGCTTCCCCAGCCAAATCACCTCCCACCAGCCAAGTCCGGCGCGCCGCGCCCAGCGCCGCCATGGTGGAGCCGCCTCCTCCGCGTGCACCGCCACCCTGTGGTCCCCCTCCGGTCGAGCCACCTCCCGCTGGCTCCCAGCCCGGAGCCGCTGCCGCCTACTCGGCTCGCATTCCCCAGGCGCCACCCTCGCGCCCTCCGTCTCCTCTCGCTTGACCTCGGTGGCCACGCCTCCTCCTGCTGCCAGCACTGGCCTGGGTCCCCCGGAGCTCCTGGCTTGCCTGCGTATGGCTCGGCCTTTGGCCGTCGTGTGCCTCCCCTACATGTCGCCGCCGCACAAGTGCCTCGGCCCTACCAGCGACCTCACCTCCAGTATACCCCCTTCCCTCCCCTTCTCCTCTACCCTCTTTGCTTTGTGGTGATTTGGTTGATGATGGGGGGGGGGTTCGGTTTGGGCAAGAGAGACAAGGGGAGAAATAGGATGGGAGGAGAGATTGGGCTGGCTTTGGTCTTATCTCCCCCCTCTCTCTCTCTCTCTGAAGGTTCTTACTGTGAGGAGGTAATTGGTAAAAACTCATTCTCATTGTTACTTTTACTTACATTGCATTCTACTGGCATTACATTCCGCCCCCCTTAGCAGAATTCGACCCCAAATTCTGGCGTTCAACAATCCACACGAATGCACAAAATGAAACTACTATACATAAAAATAACTCTAACTCGTGCCCATAGTGAACAACTCTGGGTACTTCTCACGCATGCGAGACTCCAATTCCCAAGTCACTTCTCGCTCAGTTTGATGTGACGAAAGCATCTTAACATGCTTTATCGATCTGTGCCTCAGCACCTTCTCCGATCCTCCAGAATCTGAATTGGACGGGACTCAAAGGTAGGGTTTGGCTTAAGGGACAGCGGTTCTAGCATGATCACATGCTCTGGATCTCTTAAGTACTTTCTCAACATAGAAGCATGAAACACATTGTGCACTCCTCGCATGGACTCAGGAAGGTCCAGACGATATGCCAACTTTCCAATTCGTGCTAGAATCAGAAATGGCCCAATGTACCGCGGGCCAAGCTTCCCTTTGGTACCAAATCACACAACTCCTTTAGTGGGAGACACTCTCAAGAGCACCTGATCCCCCACTTCGAACTCTAAGTCGCGCCTCCTCACATCTACATAGCTTTTCTGCCTACTTTGGGCAGCTAACAAATTTTGTCTGATCTCAGCCACACGTTCCACTGTTTGCTGGACCCATTCTGGACCCATAACAGCCTTCTCGCCTACGGCATCCCAACAGAGTGGCGATCTACACTTTCCTCCATATAGAACCTCGAATGGCACTGCTCGAACACTAGAGTGGTAGCTGTTGTTGTAGGCAAACTCCACAAGTGCCAAATGATCCTCCCAGCTACCTTTCCAGGACAAGACACATGACCTTAGCATGTCCTCTAGTGTTTGAATGATGCGTTCGGACTGCCCATCAGTCTGTGGGTGGAAAGTGGTACTGAACTGAAACTTCGTGCCCAGAGCACCCTGCAGACTCTTCCAAAACATGGAGACGACCTTGGCATCTTTATTAGACTATCGTCTTGGACACACCATGCAACCTCACTATCTCATGCATATAAATGGGTGCCAAAACACTTGCTGAATTCGTCGTACAAATAGGGATGAAGTGCGCGGATATACTAAATCGATCCACCACTACCCAAATTGCGTCCTTACCTCACTGGGTACGAGGTAGGCCGACTACGAAATCCATGGTAATGTCATCCCATGGCCACTGAGGAATATCCAAAGGCTGCAATAGCCCATCGGGACGCTTATGCTCAGCCTTCACCTGCTGGCAAACCCTGCAAGATGCCATATATCAAGTGACATCCACCTTCATTCTCTTCCACCAGAAGCTCTTTTTCAAATCCCGATACATCTTGGTATCGCCAGGATGTACCGGGTACGGGGTACGATGAGCATCTCTCAATATTTGATCCTTGACCTGAGCCTTTTGTGGCACGCAAAGGCGGCCCTTAAACCGCAATACGCCCGACTCATCAAGACTAAAGTCCCCCTTTTTCCCTTCATCAAGGCACTTCCTCACTTGTTGAAACAACCGATCATGTGGTTGCGCTTCTCTCACCCGCTCCGGAATTGCCAATTCCAGCAACAGCTATGTCTCAGCTGGTACTGTACCAGCATAACAATAAGATATTTCCATTCGATTGAAGTCAGCAATAGGATAGCTTAGAGTGGAGGGTGTCTCCTTGTGACTAAGGGCATCCGCAACCACCTTCGCCTTGCCCGGATGGTACTGGATAGTGAGATCATAGTCATTGATCAGTTCCAGCCACCTTCTTTGCCTCAAATTCAACTCTTTCTACGTAAAGATGTTATTGAGGCTCTTGTGATCAGTAAAGATATCACAGGACTCTCCATACAAATAGTACCTCCAAATCTTTAGAGCAAAAACCACTGCGGCTAGCTCTAAATTTTGAGTAGGGTAATTCTGCTCATGCTTCTTCAATTGTCGTGAGGCATATGCAATTACTTTGCTGTCTTGCATGAGTACGCAACCCAAATCCACATGTGAGGCACCCGAGTAGACTGTGAAACGCTGCCCTGGCTCAAGGAGGATGAGAACAGGGGCAGTAACTAACTTTTCTTTCAAATTACAGAAACTGCACTCGCATTCATTGGCCCACTGGAATTTCATGCCCTTCCGAGTGAACTGAGACATTGGCTTAGCAATAATTGAGAAGTTTTTTTTACGAAATGCCGGTAATAACTAGCTAAGCCCAGAAAACTTCTCACTTCTTTGACATTAGTTGGCCTCTTCCAGTTCACTACAGTCGAAATTTTGGATGGATCTACTGAAATACTTTCCTGGTTAATCACATGACCCAGGAAGCCCACTTCAGAAATCCAGAACTCGCACTTCTTTAAATTAGCAAAGAACTAATTCTCCCTTAGAGATTCAAGCACGAGCCTCAAATGCCGCTCATGCTCTCCCTCTATCTTAGAATAAATCAGGATATCGTCGATGAACACAACCATGAAGCCATCAAGATACTTATGCAGCATACCGTTCATCGTCTCCATAAAGACAACAGGGCATTCATTAGTCCAAAGGACATAACTTTATACTCATAGTGCCCATACCTTATAGAGAAAGCAGTCTTTTCTATGACTTTCTCCCGCACTCGAACCTAGTTATACCCAGATTGCAGATCAATCTTGGAGAACACCTTAGCTCCCTCCAATTGATCAAACAAATCATCGATACGAGGCAAAGGGTATTTATTCTTGATGGTCACCTGATTAAGAGCATGATAGTCAACGCACATGCGCCAACTCCCATCCTTATTCTCAGTGAATAGGACATGGGCTCCCCAAGATGGCACACTACAACGAATCAACCCCTTGGACAACAAATCATTCAATTGTTTCTTTAATTCTTCCTAGAAAGGCCGTGTGCCAGGAACAAGATCAATCCTAAACTCCACATCCCTTTCGGGTGGTATACCCAAAAGCTCTTCGGGAACTACATTGGAATACTCACACACCCTTGGGATATCCCCAAGGCGTAGCTTTTGTCGATGACGTAGGTGTCGGCTCCCATTTGATAATACTAGAAAGGTTCTGACGACAAACCCGCTCCATGTGGCCCAACCAACCACAATGCCGACACTCTCCCGTCCAAGAGCACTCAGCAGTACGGTGCCCACCACCATACTTGAAACACATCATGCCTTGCCCTAGGATAGGACGATAGGTTGGGGTCACTGACGACGTGCGAGGCGTTGTAGAAAACGGCCTCAAAGATCTGGACTTGGACGACTGTGGGGGACGCTGGCCCCACTTAAACCTCTTGGGAGTAGGTCGCTGAGTTGACCCACCCTCCTCGCTAAAACTCCTCTTCTGGTCACTACCAAAAGCGCTTGGACTACCCATGGGTTGCAGTCCTTTAGTGAGCTGCATCTCCATCTCTATCCCTCTGGCCTGCTCTACCACTAACCTAAAGTCACGTGGTGCAGTGGCTCCCATAACATGATGAAACTCATAGTTGAGCCCTCAGTGAAACCCTTTGGCCTTCTCTAGATCATTGCTCGCGACCGATGGTACGAAACGGATCAAATCATTGAACCCTGCTTCATACTCAGCTACGGTCTTCTTCCCCTACACGAAGGTCGATAAGGCGACCTCGATACTCTTCATAAAAGATTCTGGGTAGTACTTCGCCGTGAATTGCTCGATGAAGATCTCCCAGATAGTGGGACCCTGGGCAAGGGTCCTAGCTGAAAGGACTCCCTCCCACCAGATGTCCGCCTAACCCTTTAACTGGAATGCCACATAGCGAGCTCTCAGCTGTGAGCTCATCACTAGGGCTTCAAATTGCCTTCCCACATAGCGCAACCAATCCGCAACTTGGACTGGTGTACCCGCCCCTTCGAAGGTGTCAAGACGTAAAGCCAACCACTCACGGAAGGCCCGTCCTTGCCTCCGACACGGTTGGAACGACTGTAGGTACCGCAATGGGTACAGCCGCAGCAGCGGCTACCGGTGCTTATTAGCGAAGCGCACAGACCTCTTCCATAAATTCTCGCAGCAAGGCTGAAGACCTTGCTCGATTTCATTCTGATTGCTCGTGAAACAACCTCTCGAATCGGTGTTCTTCTTTGAACCTCAAGCGGTGACTCCGCTTGAGCACGGTCACGACCATGACCACGGCCGCGACCTCTACCTCTACCCCTCGACATCTTCGTTAACCAAGCATTCACACAATCAATTCACAAACTGTTACCTCATAACATTGCACGCCAATAACATAACTAGCTAAAACATATATACAATGCTGGACCCAAAACCCATCCTACTGTACACCAGAGTGTGTCAAGTTTAATTTAATTATTTAGCCTAAGTCAAGTTTTAATAATTAATCAATATAGGTCTATGAAGTTTTCACCAAGGACCTAACGCCTGCTCTGATACCAACTATAACACCCCGACCCGCCACCTGGGTCCAGAATGCTACCACTACACATTAAACAAATAAACTTTGCACAGCCAAATTAACAATTAGACATAATACAACAACAAAAGTGAAATATCTAGGGAGAAAGGTTTGCATGAGAACTATGTGTGACGTGGATGATCTATTCTCCCTTCCCGAAGCATGTCACTTGCAACGATCACCTAAAAAAACATTAACAAGCAAGGGTGAGTCCGAAGACTCAGCAAGCACATAATAGAGACGATAATCACTGCCACACAAACATAAACACATCCATTTCATTATTTCCATCATTACTTCTCTTTAGTGCAATGCACCACCATTCTACATGCTCATTTGCTCATTGCATTGCCCATGTATGCGAATGCACCATCATGCTCATGCTCATATGCATCTCATCAGTTGATACCGGTATCGCGGAGTGTTCACTTGTCGATGACACATTCCTCCCCCATCATCGTTAGGATGGGGTCCTTACATTGTCGGACTTTATCTAGTCCCTACAGATGTAAGACTTCATCTAGAGCACACCGGATTAGTCATGTAACTTTCTCACTGACCTCACCAGATTAGTTACATGACTTTCTCACCGATCTCGCTCATGCATTCTTGCCATGATGCAAATGCACATGTCCATTGTCATTAACATGATTCATCATTGTCATCATTAACAAGGTAGTCTCATTGCTCACCTTGTCCCATCATCATTGCCATTAACATGAAACCATTATCATGTAAGCACCACCACTTAACATTACCATGTAAGCATCCTCATGTAAACACTACCATGTAAGCATCATCACATGAAAATTATCATGTAAGCGTCCTCATGTAAACATTACCATGTGGCCATCATCACATAAACATTATCATGTAGACATTACCACGTAAACATCATTATCTAAACATTACAACGTAAGCATCATTACCTAAACATTACCATGTAAGCATCATTACCTAAACATTACCATGTAAGCATCATTACCTAACATTACCATGTAAGCATCATTACCTAAACGTTACTATGTAAGCATCATCATATAAACCCATCATTACCTAAATATTACCACGTAAGCGTCATTACCTAAACACTACCACGTAACATTACCACATAAGCGTCATTACCTAAACATTACCACGTAAGCATCATCATGTAAACATTTATATATAAGCATTAGCATCTTCATATAATCATTATCATGTCATACAAACATCACATATTTCATAGCACTTACAGGCCATCGCTCTACAATGCACTTGCCTGTTAACCAAGCAAAGCGGAGTAACGTGCGGATGACGTCGTTCCCGAACCTTCACCTGAACAGGCATTCAACCAAACTCAAAACATTTCGCAATACATGCACACACACACGGGCAGCATGGATCCTACGCGCAATCCGGCACAAACCAACCCCTTCTTACTGGGCACTAATCTACTAGCCTGGTGCCCAAAATATTAACACTACTAGGGTTTGCTTCTACTAACCTTGCAAATAAGATTTTATGCGCTCCCTTAAATTCCTTTCTCCTCTTTCACTTACCCCCCTTTTTCTTCTCTCCCTTCTTCTCTTTCTTTCTTTATTTCTAACCCCAGGCCGAAGCCACCCCTTCCTGCTTATCTCCTCATCTCCCTCCATCCTTACTCAATAATCCTCTCCCTCTCTCTCGTGGCTTCCCTGGCCAAATCGCCTCCCGCCGGTCGAGTCCGGCGCACCGCGCCCAACGCCGCCACGCCGGAGCCATCGCCCGCGCGTGCACTACCACCCTCAGCCCCCTCGGGTGAGCCACCTCCCAGCTCTGGCAGGAGCCACCGCCACTGCTCGCTCGCACTCCTAGGCGCCACCCCCGCGCCCTCTGGCTCCTCTCGCTCGACCTCGGTGGCCGCGCCTCCTCCTACTGCCAGCACTGGCCTGGGTCCCCCGGAGCTCCTGGCTCGCCTGCGCACGGCTCGGCCTACGGCCGCCATGCGCCTCCCCTACGTGTCGCCGCCGCCCAAATGCCTTAGCCCTACCGGCGACCTCACCTCCGGTATACCCCCTTCCCTCCCCTTCTCCTCTACCCTCTTTACTTTGTGGTGATTTGGTTGATGATGGGGGGGTTCGGTTTGGGCAAGAGAGACAACGGGAGAAATGGGATGGGAGGAGAGATTGGGCTGGCTTTGGTCTTATCTTCCCCCTCTCTCTCTATCTCTCTCTCTCTCCATCTCCCTCTCTCTACCTCTCTCTCTCTCTCTCTCTGAAGGCTCTTACTGTGGGGAGGTAATTGGTAAAAACTCATTCTCATTGTTACTTTTACTCACATTGCATTCTACTAGCACTACAGGGGAGCCCTACTGCTTTGTTGCCAAGGGGAGGCGAAGCCTCGCGCCATCTCCCATACTTTTTTAGATAGGGCTCCGAGGAGCCCTACTGCTTTGTTGCAAAGGGGAGGCGAAGCCTCGCGCCGTCCCTCATACTTTTTTTAGATAGGGCTCCAGGGAGCCCTACTGCTTTGTTGCCAGGGGGAGGCGAAGCCTTGCGTTGTCCCCCATACGTTTTTAGATAGGGCTCTGGGGAGCCCTACTACTTTGTTGCGATGGGGAGGCGAAGGCTCGCGCCATTCCCCATACTTTTTAGGCAGGGCTCTGGAGAGCCCTCTTGCTGTTGCTGGGGAGGCGGGCGCCGCTGCCCCCATACTTTTTAGATAAGGCTCAGGAGCCCTCTTGCTTTTGGGAGGGAGGTGAAGCCTCGTGTCATCTGTAACATCCCAATTTTGAGCTTTTAAAATCTTTTGAATAGTTAGTGGGAGAAATTCACCATTTGGATTTATTTGAATTTAATTTAAAAGCTTAATATTGGACTTTGTGTAACAAAACAATTTAATATGACTAAAGTCAACATGAACAATAGTGAAAACTATTTTATTTGGATCCTATGAGCTTGGATATATTTTACGAAATTTTCTAGAATTTTTCCAAGTTCATTTGCTAATTCCATTGCTTATTTGGATTTACGGTATTTTCTTAAAAAGAAAAAGGTATTTAAATCTCCGAATAGTGGTGGGCGAATCTCTCTGGCCCAACTCCTTTCCCTAGCCTTGACCCACTCGCCCGCTCATTCCTCGCCGTTGGATCAGATGGGCCTTTCGAGATCTCACTTGTAGCCTTGTAGCACCTCGCTCTCTCTCTCTCTAGCGTGGGCCCGGCTGCAACGTCGTCGTCCCGACTTGGTCTTAAATCTCGCGTCGCTGCCGCGTCGCCATTGCCGCCTATGAAGCTCCGTCCGAGCAATATCGCATAGCAAGCCCGATTTTGTGCGCGGATGATCGCTTCTAGAAGCCCTATCCTCCGGACTCGTTCAAACAAAATTCAAATTCAAATTCGTCTCTATCTCCTTTATCTCCATGAGCCCTTCTCGGGTGGTTTCAACCTCGCTTGGCCGACACGTCGCTCGAGGCCGCCTAGACCCTATAAGTAGCACCTCGAGGATCATCATGACCCTTTCCAAAACCCCAAACCAATTGCCCTCTCGAGCCTTGCGCCGCCCAGAATCGGAGTTTTGGTGCGGTCACCGGAACCTAAAACTCCGATCCTCTCGCCGTCGGTGGCGCATTGCCTCGGGAGTGCACGCTGCCTTCCTCGCCTTGAGCTACCCCGAGAACCCCTCGCCATCACCGAGCCACATCGGGCGCCTGCCCGACAAAACCGAAGCTCTTCGCCGCTTGAACCTCGCCATGCAAGCCACCACGATCACCCAGACCCCCGGAGCCGCGCGATGAGGTTCGCAATAACGCCTCTACCCTTTGGTACCACCACCGCCACGGATCGCCGCCGTTCGCGGGACCATTGGGTCGATCTTGTAGCCGCCCTCGCCGCCGTCACGTCACCTCCGCCTCGTCGCCGCCGCCGGTAGCACGCGTGGCGACCACGTGGGCGCCAGCGTCGGCGCACGCGAGCACGCAGGTCGCCGGCCAGCCCGACCAGACCAGAGGCTCGGTGGACTTGGTCCGCGTGGCCGTGCCAGCGACATGTGGGCCCCACATGTCGATTTTCTTTATTATTCCTTTTCCGAAATTCCCAGGGCTGACGTCATGCTGATGTCATGCTGACGCAATATTCTGATTTTTCTGTTAAGAAATAATTCGGAATTCGAAAATCAATTTTAGGGTTTTCTTTAGATTTAAACTTTGAAACCCCATATCTTTTGCATCCTAACTCCAAATTCATCCATTCAAATTTCTAAATTCGTCTAAAATCCAGATCTATCTATTGGAGATTTTTAATTATTTTATTGGAGTTATTTGCTTCTGTTATTTATTTAGTTTGTTTGTTTGTCTCGTTTGCGAGTAGACTTGATTATTCTTTGGAAGAGTTGAAGAAGAAGGACCTTTCAAGATCAAGATCAATTCCTAGACCTTTTTCAAGGCAAGCTATGCCCTTGACCATTTTGCTTCAGTTTTATTAAAGTATTTTAATTCAAATTTCTGCATCTTAATTCAAGTATTTATTTGAAAGCTTTTGGGTGTAGATGTAAATTCCTAATTGTTATGCCTTCCTTGTAAATTGCTATGTCTAAATTCTTTGTCACCCTAGTTATATTAGTTGGTATAGTGTAGCACCAACGTGGGTTGGTTAGTCTTGATTAGATTGCTTAGCCATGCCACGAATCACTTGTCATGTAGATTCTTATTATTAATTTGACTAAATGAATATGGAACTACGTGATAAAAGCTGTGTGCACTATGTGTTGTATGGCATGTGTTGTACTTAAAACCAACGGGGGTGGTAAAAGGATTTGGACCGAGGCAAGTGGTGAATCTTGTGTGATATAGGGGTTTGTGTGCTATTTTGGTGGAGCTGTGTGCATGGGTTTGATAAGTTGTGTGTGCTTAGGGATTGTGGTAGTCTTGCCTTGGTCAATTAAGGACCTCACCATGTGCGCCATTGAGCTGAGCCTCACTGTGCGACCACATGCAGTATGGGGCCGGGCCTAGCATAGTAAGATGAATGTAAAATGCTTTGTTATGATTAGTGCTAGCTACACTAATTATATCTTGTGGGTAAAGTGTACAACCTCTGCGAGTGTAAAACTATTGAATAGCGCGTCATGATCATGGACAATGCTCGGGATTTCACACTAGGGTAGATCTTCATAAAAGCGTGTGGGAAGGGAGCTGTGTGGTTTAAATCATCCACTATGTGCTAAAATTGTCTAGGGTGTGTGCGTCTTTGTGAAATAAATTGTCAAATTATTATTGTCTATTTGTTTTACTGTTTTCAATCTATTAATTGTATTCAATTGCAAAAGTCGCATTTATGCAAAAGAGCCCTGAATGCCTTTCCTTGTAAAAAGCCGGCATGTATATTTTGCATCTACGTGGTGTGGCTTGCGAGTGCGGTGTGTACTCACGCTTGTTTTAATGAATCAAGCGGAGGAGGAGTCTTCGCCTGACATTCGAGGGCGAGTATCTTGAAGGTGCTCGATCGTGAGGTCTGGATCGATCGGTTACTGTGGTGAATCGATGGGGCGCCACCGCCGTTCTGTTTCATTGCCGTTTATTTATCTCATTAGCCTGCGTGGCTTGAATAATTGTAAACTTCGACCTTAAGGTCAAAACCATTATTTATTAATCAAAATTATTCGTTTATGCTATTATTAAGCTTGTATGGATCGATTTCCACCTTTGTTACCCTTTGTGTGCACTAAGCGTGATCTGGGCTAGTCGTTGAACCTGAAGGGTCTGAATGTAATTTGGGTCCCGACAAAAGTGGTATCGAGCCATCTTGTTGTAGAGTCTAGACCTTAGTTAGATCGGCCGTTTAAATGTCCAAACTATTTTCTAAAAGAAAATTTATCGCAAGACTAAATTAAGCGCTTAACTCCTCTCATATCTCTCTCGACTCATCTATTGCTATAATCTCTACTCTTTTCACTATTTAAAAACTTGGTTTTTACCTTTTGTCTGCTGGACGGATCTGTACCTTGAGACCTTGGAGATCATAGCGGAGGACTTGCCGTGAGCTATGGAAGGCTGCTGAGACGCTCGGAGGCTTTGTTGCCCGATGTCCGTGGCGGCGAGTACATAGTCAATGGGCGAGATCGTGGTTTGGTCTGCCGCCTAACGGTCTCGCTCGGAGGAACACGAGAGGCCGGCCCTTGGACATCTCGGTCAGGAGGATCACCTTCAGCGAGGAATCCGGGAGTCATCACGCTGGCCATACTCGAGTTCGCCACATCTACGCAGGAAGCGCAAAACTCTTGTCTTCGCTACCATCCCAAAGGCGCCGGGGGAGCTATCTGCGCGCTTCCGTCTCTGAGCGGGGAAGGCAATGCCACGATGGTGCATCTTGCGCGATTCATGCCTACTCGGGAGGAGTCCTTGGAGATGGCCGCCACCAGTGAGGTCGCCTATCGAACTGGGAAGAAGCGAGGAGAGGATCGCCGTCTTAGAACAAGCACTCTACGGTCAACATGAGATCGAGGATGATCAAGAGGAAGATCCGGAAGAACGAAGAGGATCGAGGAGATTAGGAGAATCGGCGAGAGGTTACCTGACTTGGGGACAGCGAGCTGCAGACTGGCCGGAGGAGCAATTTGTGCACACCAACATACTGCTCCGGTGCACGATCCGGGACATCGAGAACCGATTCGCGAGGATGCCGCTCACTTGAAGTCTACACCAGCGGGGCGCCGCCGTGGCTTTGGAGGCTTTCTCGAGTAGTAGTTCGTCTAAGTTCGGTTTAGTCGAGCCTAGCCGATTTCCCTTTTCGAGTCGCCCTTTAGGCGGTAGCTTGTGTGCTTAGGTTCGCTTTATTTTCTGTGTGCAAGTATGAGTACGCAAAGGCCCTTAGGCATTTGTTGCGACCATACTATTAAAATATTAATAAAGATTATTTCATTGAAGTTTCTTGAGTTTGTGTTTGTTGGGTTTAATCTATCCCTATCTAGTTCTTAACTCACCTTGTGCTCTCTACCCTATCTAACCCATGGAGCTTCACGGATGGTTCGGACTTCGTCATCTTGCTTTGCAAGTGGATCCGGCACCCTGACACCGATGATAATCAAATCCCGCGAGGACGGTGCCACCCAAGCACCACCCTTGACTTGCGAGAACTTTGGAGCCTTTATGGCGGCACAAACTCAGATGATGTATACAATGATGAACGGATGCAAGCCATGAACAACAACAACAACAACAATCGTCGGGGAGGCCCCCTGTCGCTCGGGGTTATCGAGGACCATCAAGTTGGCTGAATTCATGAGGACTCGTCGCCAACTTTCTCTGGACATGTCTCGCCGATGAAGGCGATGATTGGCCAGCGTGATTGAGAGGAAGCTGCGATCACCCAATGCGGCGATCACGAGAAGGTGTTATATGCCACTCATCGGATGGAGGCATAGCCGCGAATGGTGGGAGAACCTGCTTGGCGCATGAGGCACCTGAGAATATCACATGGGAGGAATTCTCCATGACCTTTCGCCAATATCATGTACTGAAGGCATTATGGATCGAAGAAGGATGAGTTCAGCGCTCTCAAGCAAGGGGTATGTCGATGTTGACTACCTAAATAAGTTTTCTCAACTAGCTCGCTATGCTCAGGAGGATGTCGCTCTTGTGAGTCTCGCGAACCGCTTCTTGAAGGGTTTGAACTCGGGACTACAAGTCAATCGCTTGCCCACACCTTCCGGATTTCGAGTTGATTAACAAAGGCGTTGGTTATGGAGGACAAGCATAAAAGCTGGAGGATCACATAGCGTCGGATGGCTCAACAGGAAGCCACCGGCCACAAGCAGAGGGCAAGGATAGTGCCACGGCGGTTTACTCGTTTCGGCCGCGAAATTCGTTCGGGACACACGCACCGCCTTGACACCTCGTCCTTTTGTTGAAATTCTCGCAACCCCACGATCAACCCCACCCCGAAACAACGGCGGCGGGGATGGGACAAAGTGTGTTTGATTCTTGAGTCAACAGGGCATTCATGTCGGTGTCCTCAAAGGGACTATCACTCGATCGCTTCAACCTAGGAGCAACACGCCAAGACCCGGTCTGAGAACAATCAAGGAGTTTCTCGAGGGAACGGTCGGCCGGGAGGGGCGCCTCGGTCCGTTGTCGAAGTCGTGTTAATCACGTCACTCTGGAAGAGCCCGAGAAGCACCGGGCGTCGTCTTGGGTAAGTTCCTAATAAATTCGATTACTGCATCCGATTACATTTGATTACGGAGCTTCGCATTCGTTTGTTTACGGAAATTTTGCAACTAAGAATAAGTTGGAAGTTATGCCTCTTAAGCGTACTCTGTTAGTCCGGTCACGGAGGCGAGCTAAGTTCTAATATGGGTTGTTTAGGGGCTAAGTTACTCATAGTGGAGTTGAGTTTCTAGCTAACCTAGTTATTCTAGACACCCAAACCATAGATGTCATCCTTGGCATGGATTGGTTAACCAAGCACAAAAGTGCTAGATTGTGGCGAAGAGCCATGACAATCGAGGATACCAAAGGAAACAAAGTGGAGTTTCTAGCTACCTCGGTCGCGTAATGGGCATTTGATAGTCAACGACTGAAGACCGTTGAGTTGGAAGATGTGCGGTCGTCAAAGTATCGGATGTGTTCCCGGAAGAATTACGGGGAATGCCACGGATCGTGACATCGAGTTTGTCATCGATCTAGTACCGAAACGACACCCATCTCGAAGAGACCTTATCGGATGCCGGTAGATGAGTTGGTAGAGATGAAGAAGCAGATAGAAGAACTTTTGGAGAAAGGTTTTGTGAGACCTAGTTAAATGCGCCATGGGGGGCGCCGGTTTTGTTCGTCAAAAGAAGGATGGAAGCATGAGAATGTGCATCGACTACTGAGCTCTTAATGAAGTCACTATCAAGAATAAGTACCCATTGCCGGATAGATGATCTGTTTGACCCGGATGAAAGGAGCGGAGTATTCTCGAAGATCGTCTGCGATCGAGGTTACCATCGATTGAAGATTTGTCCCAGGATGTACCTAAGACCGCTTTCTCAACCGCAGTACGGACATTATGAGTTCCTAGTCATGTCCTTTGGTGCGACTAATGCCCTGCTTATTTCATGAACATGATGAATAAGGTATTCATGGAATATTTGGACAAGTTTGTAGTTGTATTCATCGGCGATATTTTGGTTTACTCCAAGTCGGAAGAAGAACATCTTTGAACATTTGAGATTAATCCTAGAAAAGCTCGAGAGAGCATCGGTTGTATGCTAAGTTTAGCAAGTGTGATTTACGGAAAAAGGAAGTGGATTTCCTTGGTCATGTTATGGCAATTTGCGGAGTGTGATTGACCTGATAAAGTTAAATTTGTATTACATTGGGAACAACCCAAGGTATCACTCAGTTCGCGATTTCTTGGGATTAGCGAGGATATTATCGCCGTTTCATTGAAGGATTCTCATCGATTGCTAAACCTCTTACGCAATTGTTGAAGAAAGAAAAAAGTTTACTTGGACCCGACTTGCGAAGAAAGTTTTCAAGAATTGAAGAAGCGTTTGACTTGACCCGATCTTGATTTTGCGGATATTCGCAAGGATTTTGATATCTATTGTGATGCTTAGCGTCAAGGATTAGGGTGTGTCTGATGCAAGAAGGAAGAGTAATCGCTTATCGTCAAAGCGATTAAGGCCTCATGAAGAATTACCCTACCCATGATGCGGAATTAGCGCGATAGTGCATGCTTTGAAGATTTGGCGTCATTACCTCATCGATGTCATTGCGAGATATACGGATCATAAGAGCTTGAAATATATTTTCACTCAATCGGATCTGAATATGAGACAGAGAAGATGGCTAGAATTGATAAAGGATTATAATCTCGGAATCCATTACCATCTGGTAAGCCAATGTCGTTCTTGGATGCTTTGGTAGTAGAACCCTTTGCAATGCTTTGGAAGTGAAAGAGCCTTGTTGAGAACTTCAAGAGAATTCGAAGCTAAGACTAAGTAGTATCGGAGGATTTGTAGCGATCTGGAAGTGCGGTCTACTTTAGAGAAGCAGATTCATGAGGCTCGGACCTAAAGATTGAGTTCTCGACATCAAGAAGAAGATGACGAAGGAAGTTCAAGGACTTCACGGTGGATGATCGGGACATCTTGTGGATCAATGGGCGTATCTGTGTCCCGGATATTGATGGATTGAGGACGACTAATTCGAAGGAGGCCCATGACTCAAAGTATTCGATTCACCCTGGTAGTACTAAGATGTATCGGGATGTTAAGAATAAGTTTTGGTGGCGAATTTGAAGCGGGACGTCGCGAGTTCGTTGCCTTGTGCGGCGTGTGTCGAAAAGTCAAAGCGAGAACATCGAGGCAGGTCTGCTGCAACCCTTGAAGATTCGAGAATGGAAGTGGGAAGAAATCGGAATGGATTTCATTACGGTTTACCCAAGACTCAATCGGGTTACGATTCGATTTGGGTAATAGTGGATCGTCTAACTAAAGTTGCCCATTTCTTGCGGTCAAGACCACGTACTCGAGGAGATCGTCTAGCGAGCTATATATGTCAAAGATTGTCGGTTTGCATGGGGTACCTAAGAAGATAGTGTCGGATCGAGGATCTCGGTTCACCTCCGATTTTGGCGAGTTTACATGAGGCCTTAGGGACTCACGAATTCGATCTGCGTATCACCCCGACGGATGGGCGGTGAAAGGGTTAATCGAGATATTGGAAGATATGTTGAGAGCATGCTCTAGCAAATGCTACCGTTGGGATAAGAGTTTACCATATGCGAAATTCTCGTATAACAACGGTTATCAAGCTAGTCTGCAAATGTCACCGTTTGAAGCTTTGTATGGTCGTACTGTAGAACCCGTTGAATTGGGTGAAGCAATTTGAGCGTTAGGTCTTTGGTCGAGATATTATTCAAGAAGCGAGAAGAGCAAGTGTCCATGATCGTGGAGAGGCTAAAGATAGCTCGATCGGCGGAAAGAGCTATCTGATAATCGTCGTCGTGATCTCGAGTTTGAGCCGAAGATTTTGTGTATCTCGAGTTTCGCCCCTCGGAGGTGTGAAAAGGTTCCATGCCAAAGGAAGCTCGCCCCTCGGTATGTTGGTCCGTTTAAGATTTTGGAACGCCGTGGGAAGTAGCTTATCGATTGGGCTGCCACGATCGTTAGCGGTACATAACGTCTTCCATGTTTCTCGATTGAAGAAATGTCTTCGTGTGCGGAAGAACAAGCCCGTTGGAGTCAATCGAATTGAAGGAAGACCTCACCTACAAAAGCGGCCGATCAAGATTACGGATGTCGCGAGCGTCGGACGAAGCAAGGCGGTTCGTTTTGCAAAGTGCGATGGAACCACCACTCGAAGGTGAAACAGCGTGGGAGCGTGAAGAAGAGTTGAAAGTGAATTCCCTAGCCTTTTCTCCATTAGCTTTGAATCTCGGGGCGAGATTCCTTTAAGGGGAGGTTTGTAACATCCCAATTTTGAGCTTTTAAAATCTTTTGAATAGTTAGTGGGAGAAATTCACCATTTGGATTTATTTGAATTTAATTTAAAAGCTTAATATTGGACTTTGTGTAACAAAACAATTTAATATGACTAAAGTCAACATGAACAATAGTGAAAACTATTTTATTTGGATCCTATGAGCTTGGATATATTTTGGAATTTTCTAGAATTTTTCCAAGTTCATTTGCTAATTCCATTGCTTATTTGGATTTACGGTATTTTCTTAAAAAGAAAAAGGTATTTAAATCTCCGAATAGTGGTAGGCGAATCTCTCGGCCCAACTCCTCCATGCCTTGACCCCTCGGCCCACTCATTCCTCGCCGTTGGATCGGGGTGGGCCTTTCGAGATCTCCTTGTAGCCTGGCGCGCCTTCTCTCTCTCTCTCTCGGCAGCGTGGGCCCACTTGCGTCGTCGTCCCGACTTGGTCTTCGTCTCAGCGTCGCTGCCGCGTCGCCATTACCGCCTATGAAGCTCCGTTCGACAATATCGCAAGCCCGGCCCCGATTTTGTCTTGCGGATGATCGCTTCTAAGCCCTATCCTCCGGACTCGTTCAAACAAAATTCAAATTCAAATTCGTCTCTATCTCCTTTATCTCCATGAGCCCTTCTCGGGTGGTTTCAACCTCACTTGGCAAACACGTCGCTCGGGCCGCCTAGACCCTATAAGTAGCACCTCGAGGATCATCATGACCCCTTTCCAAAAACCCCAAACCAATTGCCCTCTCGAGCCCTTGCGCCCTTAATCGGAGTTTTGGTCGTCGGTCACCGGAACCTAAAACTCGATCCTCTCCGTCGGTGACGCATTGCCTCACGGGAGTGCATTGCCTTCCTCGCCTTGAGCTACCGAGAACCCTCGCCGTCACGGAGCCACACCGGGCGCTTGCCGAAACAAAACCCAGCTCTTCGCCGCTTGAACC